>OX422141.1:123442560-124642560 GCA_949129095.1 Volucella bombylans | reverse complement strand
TATTGATTTTGCGAAAATTAGCTTTATGGAAGTTGTAAGAAGAGACGGTAGTTGAAGAAGTGGGCTGGGATGGAGAGTTATGGAAAAATGAGAAAAGCAGAGGGGAGTGAAAGTTGTCGACGGTTGATAGGATAAAGGGGCACAACGTTACTGTTGCCTACCGATGGAGTTAAGGACGTCACTTACTTGCCACAGTCTTGAGTCAGTTATGCTATCAATGAAAAGACATTCCTTGGATGAACTGGCGTTTGACGCGGTAAAAAATAAGTGATCATCTGATAGAATCCACTTCAGCAGGGGCAGATTAAAGTCACCAAAGATAAGGATATCGTCTTAGGTCAGAAAAGAAGAGAGGTAAGAAAAGAAAACAAGATTCAAATAACAAAACACCGTTAATAACTAAATACCTTACAATTTTAATTTATTGCTTAATGAATATGCTAATTAATTATACTCACTGGCCAAGTACCTCAAAAGTAAATTCCTAAATCTTTTTATGTTTCTCACTCCTCTCAGTTCACGGGTCACAGGTAGTTCCATAGGCGAGTGGCATGAATGAAGAATTGCCGCTCCGATGTCAGGCAAGAATGTGGAGTTTGCACTAAGGTCAGAGTCCTTTGCGACTGAGGCAAAACTAATCTGCTATAGAGATACTCAGGTTGATGTGTCTGTATGATGTCATGCAGGCAAGATACGGATCGAAGCACTAGCAGGTTATCGAACGAGCAGCCGACAATACACTTTGAGTAAAACGGACACGTGATCATAATTTCGGAGGCTATAGATGTACCGAGAAATATTGTTGCATACAGCATTAAGCTTCCTTTCAGTAATTAAGCCAACTTTGCCGTAGATCTCACACCCATAAGGTAAAATTGGCAGCATGAGCGTTTTCGCCAGCATAGTTCTTATAGCTGTAGGTGTAAACATCTGAGTTGACCAAAGCATACGAAGGCCTCTATAAACCTTGCCAATAGCAGTGTTTATATGGTCAGTCCATGTTAGGGAGTTGTTAAAAATAAGTCCGAGATTTCTTACAGTATGAACAAACGGGACGATATCGGTGGAAATGTAGACAGGTTCTGTGTTTTCCTATGAATGACGAGAGCTTTCGACTTTGCCGGAGTCAAACATAGAAAGTTACGTTGAGCCCAGGGAAAAATATTGTCCAATTCTACATTTATCAAAGCAACGACTTGATCTAAGAAATGAGATTTCCACTCAAAACCAATTGGACATCATCGGCATACATGTGGATCAGACACCGTTGGACAATTTGTGCCAAGTCATTGATGTACATAGGAAAAAGGACAGGTCCTAGTATTGATCCTTAAGGAACTCCACTCGATACCCTAAGAAAGCTCGAAGTCTTATTGTTGACCAAAACACATTGCTGCCTATCTACTAGGTAGGAATAAATAAGCTTTGCCGATTCTTTGGAGAAATTGGACATGGTCTGAATTTTACGAAGAACATGGTTAACAGTGTCAAACGCTTTTGAAAAGTCTAAGAGAATTAGAAAAGTAACATATGTTTTGTCCAACGACTTTCTAATGTCATTGCAGTTGTGTGTTTTTTTTTTCTATTTTTTTTTATAATGAGCGCGCGCTCTAGGGGTTTGTGTACCCTTAAGGTGATTGTTCACAACGCGGGCAAAGGAAATTTAGAGAGGAAGAAAAGAGAGGTACCGATGTACATTGTTTTTAAATGTTTGCAAGTTATAACGACCAGGAAATACAGAGATCGGTAGGGCATTCCATAAGCGAGTTGTACGGCTTAGGAACGAATCACGATATTTTAGAGTACGTCCGAAAATGGGCTTGAGGGTATACTGATGAGCATTCATAGCGAGACGGGTGTTACGGTTGAAAGTTTGAATGGGCGGAATGCTACTGGCGATTTCAGTGGAGCACTGGTGGTGGAAATAGCGATAAAACAAAGTGAGACACGACACATTTCGTCGGTGTTCGAGGGTGTCCATTGATTGACTGATATTAGTATCATCAATAAGTTTTATCGCACGGTTTTGAATCCTATCTAGCAGGTGCAGAGATGTTTTAGGAGCATCTGACCAGATGTGGGAGTTGTACTCCAATTTTGGGCGGACGAATGCCTTATATATTGAGGCCAGCTCAGAAGGGGAAAAGTATTTCTTACATCGTTTGAGGAAACCTAGACTTTTCGCAGCATTTTTGGCGACATCGAATATGTGGTCATTCCAACGTAAGTTGTCGTTAACATACATACCGAGAATGGAAAGTTTTTCAGTTTCGACGATGCAAATGCCATTCATAGATAATGGCTGAGTGTTTAAATTTCGCTTTAACGTCAGCAGACAGCATTGTGTTTTGGAAGCATTAAATTCCACTCTGTTGATAGTTCCCCAATTGGTTATGCTGTTGATATCGGAATTTAATGAGCTTAGCATACGCTGCCATTCTCGTTCTACAGCCGAAGAGCAGGACCGTGAGTCCGGAAACGAAAATGAAAAACAGAGAGTACTGTCATCAGCAAAGGAATATATTGGGTTAGAAGTAGCAGACAAGCGATCATTAATGAAAATTAAAAAGAGTGTCGGTGACAGAACAGAGCCCTGGGGCACACCAGCATTTATTTTGTGAATATTAGACTTGAAACCGTCCAAGACAACTTGAATTTAACTTTCCGAAAGGTAATTCCTAATCCATTGCAGAAGAGAGTCGTCGATCCCACATGCACGCATTTTCCAAAAAAGAGCCTGATACCAAACTCTGTCAAATGCCTTAGAAATATGAAGTGCAACTATCTGGCTTTCGCCAGATTGATGTACGCTTTGGTTCCACTTTTCGGTGAGACATGCCATTAAATCACCAGTGGACCTATTTCTACGAAAACCATATTGCCGGTCATTGAGAAGTTTTCGTGTTTCGAGATATTTCATGAGCTGACGATTTATCAGCGTTTCCATGACCTTGGAAAGAAGGGACGTAAGTGCAATGGGTCTGTAGGAGAAGAGAGAAGATGATTCGCCTTTTTTAGGGACGGGCTGGACAAATGCTGTTTTCCATCTGCTCGCGAAGAGTCCTAAAGAGTAGGATTGATGAAAAAGCTTACGCAGTGGTTTTGCCAGCGAGGAAGAACACCTCTTCAGAAGAAGGGGAGATATACCATCTGGACCAGCGGATTTATGTATGTTGAGATCATTAAGTACTCTTGCTACTACACGAGTACGAAAGTAGATTCGTCCCATTGAATATTAGACGCACTCAAGTGTAGGCGGAGACAAAGCACAATCTGGGAGTGTTGAGCTGGCCGCAAAGTGTGCAGCAAGCAGATTGGCCTTATACAAAGAGCTGACAGCTGGAATGTCATTGTAAATGAGCGTTGGGATGGAGAATGAGGTGGAATTTCGAATGTTTTTGACGAACGACCAAAAATTTTTACTGCCTTTGGGACATTCCAATATTTTTTTGCCTCAGTTTTTGGTCGTATTTCTGGCTCGTTTGAACTTTTTTCGGTTTCCCTCTGTCGGGTTGGTCTTGAAGGAACGAAAAAACATTTCTCTAACCCTGACGGCCTCTTTACAGCTCGAGTCGTACCATGCCTTTTCTTTTGGTTTGATGCTCTTCATCCGATGAGTGATAAAGGATCTCATTCCAAAGAGAATGGTGTCTGTGATCATATCAGCAGCGGCATCCACGTCGTTATCGAGGAAACATAACGACCAGTTAAAAGTCCTAAAGAAGCTGTTAAGACCGCTCCAGTTGGCTTTCTCTTATTGCCATACGATTCTTTTAGGAATTTTTTCTCTAACTGTGTGGTTGGTGTACGAGAAATTAGCTGATATGACACAATGGGCCGACGAGCCTAGATGACATCAACATCAGCAACGGTGTACTTATCAGGGTGAGAAGATAAAAACAAATCCAGGGTGTTGGCGGTATGAATGTCAACGTCTGGTATTCGCGTGGGCTTGTTTACAAGCTGCGTTAGGTTGTTTTCCGCAGCGAAGATCTCAATACACCGTCCTTCGGGTGTTGTCTGTCCAGAATGTCGAAGCCACCCAGAATTGTGTATATTGAAATCGCCCATAATAACAATTTCAGTATGAGGGTACAGGGATACAATTCTTTGAATGGTGTCAGACAGCGCATCAAACTCGTTAAAAGTCTGATTGCTGTCCTGTTTGGGGCTTCTGTAAATAAATAAGTAGTGGATAATTTGCTTACGGAGATGGAATTTTAACCACATGAAGTTAAATTCCAGATTGGAACATGGATCACATTGTGGTGGAGTTTGGTAAGCTATATCACTACGCACATAAATGGCGAGACCGCGGTGAGAGAAGAATAATGGCACTAGTTCGAAGCGAGGTAGCTTCAGATCAGAATGATCTGAGAGGTGTGGGCGGGGATCTAACTGTGTTTCACTAAGTGCCGGTCTGTACTTACAGACGTGGACGTACGCAGAAAAGTGATTACTTTTTAGCCCGTGTATATTGGCTACGTCTACCCTGAATTCCCTAGTCATAATCACAGACAAACACAGAAAACACAAACATTGACGATACTAAGCAAGGCATTGATTTACCGACAAACATGCTTGTATTTGCTTCAAAACTACTTTTTCCAACCTTTACTTAAAAACGGGAGAATCGCTATGGGTCTATAATCGTCATTTCCTTTTTTAGGGATCGGGATAACTTTTGCCCTCTTCCATTCACGTGGATAATCGGAAGCTGTTATTATGCTGTTGAAAATGTGGGGTATGGAAGGAGAAGTTTTACGAACCGGAGATCAACACCGGTTCCGGTCGATGCCGGTTCCGTTTGACTTTATTGATAGAACCGCTTCGACAACCTCCTGATCACTGATACATACGAAACCGAAAGATTCATTGGGGACGGAGTTGTCTGAAGGATGAAATGTATTATACTCGTTTTCATTTGTGAAAGAGGATGGTTTTATGACGAATTTAGCGTCTAAGAGTTTACAGTCAATGTTATATAAGTTCCTTAACAGATTCCCATTTATATTTTGGTGAACAACTTTAGCTTAACCTATTTTCATAGTAAAGCGTCTTTGCGGACCTAATGTCTAGCATCACTTTGTTCCGCAAATGGCAGTACTTATGGTTATAGCGTATATCGGTTCGACTCTCTACTATATATCGTCTCCAAAGACGATAGGCTGTATTACGCTGTATAGAATTATCTTTTTATAATTTTCAACAAAAGATGAGTGAACTAGTTTTCAAGTTTTCAAAAAACTACAATGGACTGGAAGAAGCTGCAGCTTCCATTTTGGAGGATGAAGAAAAGACGGAATATGATATTGTACTAATCCCGCCAGAGCCAAATAATATAATAATCTAACAGATGATGAAGAAGTTGCCGATGACGATATCGAAACAACAAACCTACCTCACGATGTTCCAGGGACAGTATAAATTTTTACACATACGCGAGCCTCCGGAGAAAATGATAGCGGGAAGGAGTCAACGCCATCTAAGTTGGAAGAAGTGTTCTCCATCATACTCATATACAGCTGGTTTTTCAAGCTAAGAAGCAGTTCAGTCATGTAGGGATCATTTGGCAAATGAGCTTAAAAACTTAAATTCCCTAAAAGATTTTGAAAAGCCGTTTGATGAAGAGATTGTGGACGTTATAATTAGCAATACAAGGCTTTATGCTAGTCAAAACAACAGACACACATTCGATATAAATGTATGTCAATTAAAGAGTTTTATTGGAATACTATTGCTGACTGGATATCAAAAATTGCCACGCGAGAGACTGTATTGGTCTTTAGATGAAGATTTGGGATCTCCATTGGTGCAGCGTACCATGTCTAGAAATGCGTTCATGGAAATAAAACGAAACATCCACTTTGTAGACAACAATAAAGCAAAAACTTCCAATGACAAAATGTTTAAAGTTAGGCCCTTGACTGATCTTCTTATCAAAACAATTTCCCCAGTGGAATGTTTTACTTTGGCCACCATCTAAGCAATTTATAAAAGGTAAACCTGTTCGCTTCGGATACGAAAATTGGGCGCTAACAAGTTCCACGGGATACTGCTACAATTTTGATGTTTACTGTTGCAGAATGATTGGATCGAACAGAAAAGAGCCCTTAGGTTCAAGAGTACTGAAGTCTTTTTTAGGAAAGATCCCAGCAAATCCAGCTGAACTTATTGTCTATTTCGACAATTTTTTCACCAGACACCAACTGTTACAGGATTTGTGTGATTTAGGATATCGAGCTACGGGTACTGTTCGTGAAAAACGTACCAAAAAGTGTCCTTTACCCACAGTCTAGGATATAAAAAGGAAAACCAGAGCCGAGTTTGACTATCGATTTGACAGTGGCAAGGAAGTTCAACAGCGTTGAACCACTCGGCAAGGTATGGCGATGGTGTAACGAAAAGAAAGAAAAGAAATCCGAAAATTGTTTCAAAACTAAAGGGTCCGTCATCTAATCTAATGGAAAATAATTTCATTCAAATGGCTGCTTCAGCTGGCCATGCAGTAGCCTACACTATCGGTCCAATTTTTAAGCACATTATCGATTGTGTGCAGCTGTATTTCACCAATGGCTTCACGAATATTGTCCTTTAAAGCGTCAATTGTCTCTGGCTTGTCGGCGTAACACTTATCTTTTACGGCACCCCACAAATAATAGTCCAACGGTGTCAAATCGCAGCTCCGAGGTGGCCAAACGACAACAGCTCTGCGGCTGATAATGCGATCTTCAAAAACAGGGCGCAAAACATCGAGTGTAGCTTCGGCTGTGTGGCACGTAGCGCCATCCTGTTGAAACCAAATGTTGCCAATATCCTCCTCTTCAATTTTTGTGAACAAAAATTCGTTCAACATGGCCCGATAACGATCGCCATTGACTGTAACGGCCACTCCTTGCTCATTTTCGAAGAAAAATGGCCCAATTATGCCTCTGGACCAAAATCCGCACCAAACAGTGACTCGTTTTGGGTGTATCGGCTTTTCAATGTATGCGTGCGGGTTTTCTGTGCCCCAAATACGACAATTTTGCTTGTTTACATACCCGCCAAGA
Organism: Volucella bombylans; assembly: GCA_949129095.1. Lineage (NCBI taxonomy): Eukaryota > Metazoa > Arthropoda > Insecta > Diptera > Syrphidae > Volucella > Volucella bombylans. The sequence goes on along the minus strand of OX422141.1, from coordinate 124,635,508 downwards.
TCAAAATGAGCTTCATCTGAAAAGATGATTTTTTTTGGCAAAATCGGCATCTTCTCTAAGTCGATCGCAGGCCCACTTAGCGAAGCGAAAACGCATTGGATGGTCAGTTGGCTTCAACTCCTGAACCAATTGGACTTTGTATGGCGTCATACCAAGGTCTTTATGCATCTCCATGATGTCTCTGAAATGTTCAATTGTTGAGAACGACGGTGAATTGATGTTGATGGCGCTTTACGCACACTTTCTGCCACAGCAGCAATATTCTCGGGTGTACGCACTGTTTTTGGCTTTTCACGCTTTGGTTTATCGATGAGGATGCTAGTTTCTTTCACTTTTTTCACAAGATAACGAACATACGGAGCTGACGGTGCTTCTCTTCTTCCAAAATCCGTACGCAATTTTCGCACACATTCTGCAACATTACCATGATTTTCAAAGTAATGTCGCAATATTTCCCAAAGTTGTCCAAGCGTATACACAACCATATTCTTTCAGCGGAAGGATAAAACTAATTATCTGTCAAATCAGACATGAGCTAAGTGTTACCATTCACGAAATAAGCACTAGTTGAAAAAAAAAACGTTAGATGGCGGACCCTTTATAACAGAGGAATGGGAGGTGTAGACGAAATGGATCAATCTATATCTTTGTACCGGATTGCCGTACGAGGAAAGAAATGGTGGTGGACCATATTTATTTATATGTTGGATTTGACAGTTTCTTATGCAGGAGGTTGCATGTCATAATATCGTCAGATAATCCACAGGACCAACTGGAATTTAGAAGAAATATCGCTAGATTCTTACTTCGTCAATGCCAAAAGGAAACTGTTCCCCACAGACCACCATTATCAGCAATACCTGGCTTGTCAGCAGACAGCATTGGGCATTTTCCGAAAAAAATGTCTAAGCAGCTTAGGTGTGTAATTTGCCATGCAAAAATACGTTGGGCGTGCAAGAAGTGTGATAAAAGGCTTTGCATCGAAAGGCCTTGTTTCGAAAAATACCATACTTAAGTGCCCATTGTACTCAATCGAGGACACCCCTAAAACTCATGAATTGTATTCATTTTCTTTTTTTCTTACTTGCATAAAAGGTTGTATATGAACTGGAAAATAAAGCTTTCAAAATAAAAATCACTGCAATTTAACTATGGGCGTTAATGATTGGGAAGCGTTCGTTTGGTCAAGAATTCTAAAGCCGCGAGTGTTATGTACTGAAAACCATGACAGCGCTACCAAAGAGCTATCAGATTTGCGACTTCTGAGTACTCCCGACCTCCAAAACAAATCCTGCGAGATGAGATGACCATTGTTCTCAGAGTGAATAAGAAAGATAAAGAGAAAGACGCAATCTAGGGATTAGGGAGATGCAATATGAATAAGGCTCGCTAAATGCACTGAAGGGCAAAAGGGACATGTCAATGCTATAAATCCCAATCTTCAAAGTCGAATAGAGGACATAGAAGTGGAACCGGAGTCGGTGCTGAAAATGTAGAAATCGCATTTCTGGAGAGACTATATGTCAGACTGTCAGACAGAATGGAAAATCCAATTTAGACCATGATTACCAGCAATTACGTCCATTCGCCCTGGATGAAGTTAAGACAGCCAAATATATCAATTTAAGGCCGTGAGGGATTTTTTAACAAGGAATACGCACATTTCAAAATGATGATCGAAAAAATTTATGCCCGAAGAAAATGATTGCAACGTTTTATGACAGCAGACCCTTTGAACTGCGCAACATGCAACATGTTTACGTAAAACCCAACTTTATGCAAAAGGACTGGGCGAGGAACCGGTAATCTTAGCAAAGATTCATGTAAGTGATGTCACATTGCGTATTATGTCCATCGGTGATCTCATTCTGTGCAATCCTATCGTAAACAGACGTAGAACAGAGAAGCACTGTCTTGGAGTTGCCATGGTAACAGCCTGAAAATATTTCATCCCATGTGTCTGTTCTTCAAAATATGTTTCATGGCTATAAGGATCGGGTATGTACTCGTTTCGAAGACATTTTATGTTTACATAAGGAGGAGAAGGAGGAGGTAAACAGATGCATGTTTACATAATAAGGAGCAAAGACTCAGATTTTTGTCGTCGAATGATATGCCAGCAGCACATTTTTGTTAAGTCTACCCGAAGATTCGACTAAATTCCTTTACTGACCTAGACTTGGGCTCAAACCATCTTTAGTACAGTGAAAATCGGCTTCATATTTGTTTAGCAGCTAGAGTTCTATCTAGTAGGATGGTATACTTCTATGACTAGACCCTAGGCACAGAAAGCATTTGAAACGCCAGTACGTCTTGTACCAAAACTCATTTCCTTTTGACTTTCTTTATCAATGTGAAGGAAATTGAAATACATTAGTCTATGCAGGGTACAGACAATGGTGGTGGCTGTAGCCTTATTGTAGTCCAGACAGGTTGCTTTTTGAAATCTGTAATTAGCCGCGTCGGATGAAAACGATCCAACTTTCGAAGCAAATCTCATGTCTTGCTAGAGGCTCGTCTAAGACTGCGTATGTCCCTAAGTCATTTGGACACAAAATATACGTACATATGTATTTTTTTTTAATCTGAGTTCCTAAATGATTTGAGTGGACTTTAATGAAAATAGCCTCCTGTAAGACAGGATTAACTGATTAACTGAGCGTTCGATTCGTTAATTTTTCCCGATAAGATATAAAGTCGGCTATCAAAAACCTTCGTTTCCTTTAAGTTAATTCGTAGGCTATCTGCAATTTCATAGCAGAAACACGTTTTAGTTTTAAACAGCTATGAGGAGCATGCAAGAAGAAAGTGTTTTCAAATTGTTCTACAAAAGCTGCATTTACTTAGATCCATTCACAATTATATCGTTTTCTAAGCTAGAGTTCCACAAGGGAGTGTTTTGGGACCAATTCTTTACAAAGAGATCAGAGAAAGCATTGGACAAGAAATATCAAATTCAGGTCAATAATGTGACAAATTACAAATACAAATTAGACTTTCTTTTCTTAATTTGTCCATTCTTTTCAACTCCTAAACTTCTCATATGAATGTGTGGAGCGCGCTAGCCGATGCTTGGTAATATTCCCAGTTGTCATAGTACTCTTAAGGAAAATACGCCTTTTTAAATAGCATGGACATACCGAATGCGCATTTAAAGATTTGGGATATGGAAAATGTCAGAGCCGACTTCGGACTCCATCTTTCACCCACCAGTATTGCACATCAGCCCTTTAGCTTCAAGAGAGGATCTCAAATTTCCTACCCGAATAGAGCATGTGAGGCATGAGAAGTTTCGAGAATACATAGGGTGTCCCCTAATTCGTCAATGATAATTTGGAAAATGGTTCCTGGGTATACTCTATGAAAACAATCGTTCTACAGTAAGGGTCTATCTCCAATGTTGACATCATTTATCGAGGATTCAAGAAAAGCCTAATTAGCATGACGTTTTACTATTTTTTTCTTATGGAAGTAACAACAATGGAAACAAAAACCATCAACAAGTTTGCAGAAAAATCCATAGATTTTCTGATACTTGGGAAAACATGCAGCAGGTAAAATTTATAAAAAAGGGTTTTTTTTGCTTTAAGCTCCAAAGGCTATGAATAAAAAATGATTTTGTGTAGTATTAACAATTATAACAGGTGCTCAAGTGTCCTCCTTGGTTTTGTGTGCATGCTAGAGCCCTTGCTTGGATTTCACTGCAAATGTTTATTGATGCTAACTGCTGCCTCACTTTTGATGACGCTTCAAGAATACGCTCTTTCAATTCACTTAAAGTTGCTATTTCGGTTTAATAAACAAGTTCTTCATTCTTAGCTATACAAAAAAATCTAATACGGTAATGTCACGAGATCTTGCAGGCCAGTGAACTGGTCTGGTCCATTTCTTCCTACTCTTCGTCTAGCCAATTTTTAACCTCAAGAACATAGTGGGCTGAAGCCCTGTCCTGTTGGAAATATGACGAAGCTAGTTGAATTAGTGGAACGTTCTCCAATAGTTCTGGTAAATCATTTAGCAAAAACTCCAGACAGTTTGAAGAATTCAGCCTAGGTAGTAGTTAGAAGGGGACGATTAACTTGTTTCCAATTACACCTGCCCACATATTGCCGCTAAATTTGTGTTGAAATGATTGCATGTGGATTGTCTGCAGCCCATGTATGGAGATTATGAAAATTTGTGATCTCATCTCTTGTAAATTGAGATTCGTCCGTCCAAAGAAGTCTGCTAATAAACTCGTTGTCATTCAAGCTGCTCCAGCAACCAGTTACAAAGCTCAAGTCTCGGGAAACACTTCTTGCACACGTGTATGGTGGTATGGATAAGGATTTTCTCCACATTGCAAAGCTAAGCCTCTGATGCTGATTGATGAATCAGTTGTAACAGCTTCCAGTATTCTTTCATCAGTCGAATTCTTACTTCGATCGTATATTTGAAACTGATCCCTTTTCTCGAAGCCTTCCATACGTATTTCCCAATGCTCCTTTACTAGGAAGTCGTCGATTAGCATAAAGTTCATGGTATCTTTGTCCCGTACTAGTTGAACTTCCATTGCACAACCCATAAACGTCAATAAAGTCTGCGTATTCTTGTTTTGTAAGTGCAGACATTTCAAATACCGTGTCTAAGCAACTTTAACCTTGGCGTAAAAAATTAAACTGACGAATTAATTTTTTTTCTAATCTTTTATACCATTTTTGGTATAAAATATTTTCTAAATAGGCCTAACCTGGGAACTTTTAAGGAACAAGGTAAGGAAATGAAGGTTTTGATAGGTAGTCAAATTAAAGAGCTTTGACAGCTATGCAATTTTCATAAATATTGGAAATTAGTAATTCTTGGAAAACGACTCTTACGAGTATTGTCAACTGTTGTTAGAAACGTTGGTAAAAAATCATAAATTAATTTTTTTAACTGCTGCATGTTTTCCCAAGTATTATAAAATCTATGTTTTTTTCTGCAAACTTGATGAAGATTTTTTCCATAACTGTTACTTCCATAAGAAAAAAATAGTAAAACGTTATGTTAATTAGGCATTTTCTGGAGAAAAGTGACCTCAATATCAAAAATTAGCATGGTTAATGAAAATGGAACAGGCTTAGAAATTGGATATCTAAAGACTCAAACAAGATATCAGCTTTAATTAAACGCCGTTACAAAACCTAGTATTTCTTCTAAAAGTAAAGCCCTACAACGAAGTTCCTACCATTAGTACTAACAGAGCAATTTCCGTTAACATGGGTCAAGGTACACCAAAGTAAGCCTCTTCTTAAATTCTCGTTAAATGCTGTCAATATTGGAGATAGACGCTTACTGTAGAACGATTTTTATCTTAGAATATACCCAGGAATCATTTCCCAAATTATCGTTGACGAATTAGGGGGACACCCTGTATAGGCAAGAGGCAAGAGGCCTAATGGTCTACTCTATTCCCTTAGCCTGCCACAGTGGGTAGAACTTATTTTTTTTTATTCATGTGAAAATGTGTGTTTTATGTTCTTTTTACTTTATTTTTGCTTGTAAATTAGAATTTATGTTATTTTAGCATCTTTTGGGCAAGATAGCTAGATGGTAACATAAGGCTTCCTGGATGGTTTACTCATCATTAGATGGTTTTACTCGTATAAAACATTAGGCTAGTTCATTTTCTGTGGATAATTCCCTATCCCATTATCTATAAAATCCCTCCTCATGAGGCCGATAATATGAATAAAATTTGAATGGTTTGTATCTATTAGGGGTTTCCTATAAATTGCAGCATCCTTTTACCGATTTTGAGCTTATGGAATAAGAAACCCTAGACATGACCGATTACCACCTTGATCAAAAAGTTCCCGAAATTTATTCAGAAAATTAAAAATACAAGTTTATTCATCTAAATCTAAGTAATCGACTGCAACACACTTATGCCACCGCTTGACCCAATCCTCGAAACATTTTGTATATTCATTGTTTGGTATGTCCATCAGGAATTCCTGCAATTTTTCCATTACTTCCTCTCGCCTGCTGAGATTGAACAGAAATAAGTGTCAGGGAGCCAAATCAGGTGAATTCGGTGGCTGTTGGATGGTATTTGTTGCATTTTTCGTCAAAAAATTACGAATAATGATGGCACGGTGCGACGGTGCGTTACCTTGGTGCAAAATCCACGAGTTTTCTGCCCACAATTCTGGTCTTTTTCGTCGAATTGCTTCACGTAAACGTCTCATAACGCCCTTTATTTACTGTCTGGCCTTCTGACAAAAATTCATGATCCACTACACCGTTGTAATCCATGAAAACCGTGAGCATTGGTGAACGCCATTCACTTGCCTGATGTCTGGATTACGTGTCGTACTCATTAACCCACGTCTCGTCTCCAGTAATGATCCTTTTGATGAATGTGGGATCGTATTCAGCTTCGCAAATCATCTCTTTTGCGACGTCAACACAGTCTCTTTTTTTGCATGAAATTGACCAAAATGTATTGGACAGATCCATAGGCAATGTTCAAGTCCTCCGCTATCTCTCTGATGGTTAATTTGCGGTTATTGACCAACATTTCTTTTACTCTTTTTCGATATCGATGGTCTGCCACTGAGTTCACATCTTCGATTGACTCACGACCACTTTTGAACCGCTCGCGATACTGGTAAACGACCGTTTTCCTTAAAGAATCGTTGCTGAAACACTTTTCCAACGTTCGCGCACCATTAAATCGGTTTTTTACGTAAAATTGGATACAAGCTGTTTGTTGCAAATTTAAATCCATTTCTAAAATTGTAAAAATCACCAACACACACAGAGATCGATGTACTCTTGGCTACGTAACTTTTGCAAATGTCAAGCTATGATGCTAAGATTTAGAGCGAATGTCAACAACAGATGTACCAACTTAACAAAAAAAAAAACAGAACTCAAATCGGAACAATGGGAGCGCTACACGGTGCTTATCCCGGGAACTTTTTGATCAAGATGGTATGTTTGATCCCTTCAAGGAAACAGTTTTGATTTCTGATTCAATGAAATGGTAATCTTTCCGAGGTTGGTAAATAGAACTCGTCGCTACCAGAGGAATTTACTACCTCGACGTTATAGGCTGACCTTCCTTCAGACAAAATCCTCGCTGGAGTTTTCACGTGGATTTTATTTCTGAGAAGAGAAGAGCAAGATGCAAACTTGTCAAAACCACATCGATCGTTTCAGATGCCAAGGTAAGGAAGTCAACCTAAAGCCTAGACATATGGATGATCCTTAATATTGGACAAGAATTCTGTAAAAAGTATTTCATCAAAATCTCTTCCAAGAAACTACTTACCGTAAAAAAATATCGGATTATAGGTTTTTTTTACGGTTTTTACGGACAGCAATATCTTTTTGTTTTCAAAATAATTCTTCTATGCGTTATCTACATTTTATACATGCCTTTCCGGTACGACATTTGTTTTCAGTCGAATCTTTGTGAAATTACGAACAAGCACTTGCGTTCCACCATTTGAGGCGACACATTAAATCAAGTAGTAGCTGGCGTAATAGATTTCTATCAATTTATTTTATCACGTTTTCTTGTTCAAAATTTTGTTATCTGAAGTTTGTCCGTGACAAGCGAAACATTTGTTATATACGAGTATACGGATGCATGGATATTTCAGTTTTTAAATTTTTGGTTTCAAAGAAAAAGATAAAACTAAAATTAGAAAGAATTGTGTATACTTGGACTCTGATCAGAATTGATACGATTCAATATTATAATAAAGCCACGCGATTATGTTTGTCATTAAATTATCGGCATGTGCGTATTCTCACGATTACTTATTGTTGTCATTGTTAACTGATTTATTCTTTTGGATTTTAGCTGAACTGATTGGCCATCAACCGTCTCTAAAGGTTTGGAATAATCTTCGGTAAGTTCGAAAGATGACTTCGAAAGCACCTATGTAGAGTTCCAATGCGGTTTTACAAAATGTGTCTGTGTCACTTTTTGAGTTGCCTTACTGCGAGTATCGGGTGCCATTTTTTTTAATCATACCATTACAAAAGGCACATTTCAATTCGACCACTGACTTTCTAGTCGAGTATTCAAGCCAATACAACACGCCGTAGCTGGTATATCTCATCGGTTGTGGTGACGGATGAGGGCATTAAACATGCTGTTGCTTCCTTTGATGGCTTCAAGTCGCCTGGCACCGATAGTATATATCCAGTTATTTTAGAAAAAGGTATAGACCAGCTGAGATGACCAATGAGTGTTGCCTTTATACCGAAAATCGGAAAGGAGGACTACTCGCCCGCCAAGAATTTCAGTCGTATAAGTCTGACTTCCTTCATGCTGAAAAGCATCAAGAGAATGGTCGAGATGCATGTGCGCAAAATCGAGGAGTTGCGAATGCGGTCATTTTCATGGGTATTTTCATCGACGTTGAGGTTGCTTTCGACAACACAACTTTTGACGGCATATGTAACTCGGCCAAACAACACGGGGTAGACGAATCACTAGTTCTGTGGATAAAAGCAATGTTAGTGAATAGGGCATCGATTGCAAATGCTGGCTGTGGCCAATAATTGGTGGCGGGGGTAAACAGGGATTGCCCGCAACGCGGCGTTCTATCTCCACTGCTATGGTACATGTTAGTGGACTCACTGCTCAACGCGCTCAATAGCTCTAACGTCCATGCACACGCATACGCAGATGAAGTAGCTGTACTGTCTGCTGGATCGTGTCTAGCGACTGTCTGGTGCACTAGTAATGGGCTTTCAGTCAATCCTCTCAAAACTGAGGTTGTTCTCTTTACGAGAAGGAGGAAGCTGCCTGGCCTGACTCGTCTAGTGATTAAAGGCATCACCATCCAGTTCTCCAAAGAAGCTAAGTATTTGGATAACAAACTTCTCTGGACTAAACATGTTACGTCGAGAGCATCTAAGACGCTGTCGGCCTTCTGGCAGTGCAAGTGAAGTGTTCTTTGGATCTACCTGGCTATAATATGATATGACATTTGATATGACAACCTCGACGGTTGTCTGGTGGAACATGCTATAACGAAAATATGTTATTGCTGCCTTTACCAGACTCCAAAGAACGGTTTGTCTCGACTGGCATGCCTTGCCCCGCTCTTGATCTAGAATTGATTATACTCATATCATGTGCTACACTTTCAAAGCCATCTTTCGTTTAAAAATAAGTAGTATTTGGTACAACACGCACTGGAGCTTTGATGACATTGCTCTTCGGCTTTCTTATGATTGGTCTTATAGACATGCCGTCCGATGGAATGACACCAGAAATCCTGTTGCAAAAAAGAAAATACGAAATCGACTTCGCCGTGCCCGGGACTGGTTTCGGCTGGAATCTGAGCCAGGAAAGATATGCAGTCGGGTTTTTACGGACGGCTCCAAAACCAATATAGGATGTAGCGCTGATGTCTTTCTGGAGGACGGCAACGTTAGATTTCACTTCTTGTTAGGAAAACTTGCATCTGTCTTCCAAGTGGTGATTTACGCAATCCTGATGGTAGCAAACTATTTTGCGGAGAACCGGTGGTGGGGGCGTAACATTTGCATAGATCCTTATGACTTCCAAGCTAGTTCAAGAATGCAAGAGATCACTGAACTCAGTCGGAATGCTAAATTTAGTGACCCTTGTCTGGGATCACGGGAAATGAAATCGCCGAAGAACTTACCAGGCAAGGTTCAGAAGAGAGTTTCTCAGGACCCGAACCTGCTTTGGGTTTGTCTGCGTCCTCGGTTAATATTTCCTTAGCAGGAAAGACTGCAGGCTACTTACTGGCGTCGTGACAGGCCATTACATTTTTGCAAAGCACTTAAATGTGTTGGGCATAAGTGACACAATATCTTATGCTTGCTGTGAAAGTGATGGCGACAGCGCGGAGTACTATCTCTGTGGATGTCCGGCTTACGTTCGCATCAGGCTGTAGGTACTGTGCGCTGACATGATGGGTGCTGTTTGGTGCTGTAGGCACCTAATAGAAATATAATACTTATGAAATAAGGGCTAAATATGACTTAAACTGCATAACTTACTCTGCGTGCGCGACTACTCAAAACTAGCTCACCGTATACAACATCATCAAAGACTTGTGAATGGAAGTGGATTTTTTCTTTTAAAGATCTTGATGACTGGAATACCACATGGTTGTATCTTAGGATCCATCTTATTTTATTGCGCTCTGTTCACGATGACGTACAAATTTAATTATCAAGAGCCATTTGCTTTATTGCAGATGTGGTTTGCTGTGAGCAATATAAACTACTGTTGGTCGAATTTATGTGGGGCCTAGCAAAAACACAAAACTGAGGCTCTTTAAAAGTTTGCTGGTCCCTATTACTGATTGTGTTTTAGTTGTGTACCCTAACCTTGATTTCCTCTCTCTGCATCAGTAAACCAATTTGTAACATCCAAATGTGGAGACAATACGCTAGAAGCAATTTAAAACATCGATATGACGTTTAGAGAAATAAAATCTAGCGAGCGGACAACTAGGATTAAGCGTTGATTGATAAATTTCATCCAGGAGGTACGAGTACATACTCGTATATGCCTTAAAAGTTAGCCGTGTGGTCAGCCTAAAGCGGCCACAGACCTTGAGTTCTTGCGAAATCCGATTGACGTCAAATTTTAAGAGATTTTGCAGATCAGCAAGGCATTCACTATTCAATATCGGCCCGGCATCTGAAAACAATTAGTAAAGTTAAATAGCTCGAACGGAATTGACAAAATGGAACCAGCCTCGCCAGTGGTAAGTTCGCTCTTCTTTGATTGCCCGAAACGAAGGAGATCCATTTTTGCACAGAAGTGTTTCGTGTTATGAGAAATGGATCTGTGATAAATCGTTGATGGCTTGACACTGATAAAGCACTAAAACAGAGTGAATATTTGGTGGTTTTCCACATTGCGTTATTCTTCCTAAAGATGAAGACTTTAGATGAACCTTTCCTTACCGGATAATCATTTGCCTAACAATCTGGGTCATTTTGTTGCGGAAATACAGAAACGCCTTCGAAAAGTGCATTGCTTGCAGGAATCCCAGTTTTTACAAAAAAGCCATCAGTGCATTATTATGAGTATCGAACACTGATTAGCAAAATTTTTCATTTCAAAAATGGCAATGCAACAAATCAATGCAATGCAATACGCTGTTGAGTTGGTGTACAGGATCCCTTATTCTCATCACTTTGTCATGATTTTTTTGTCCATGGAAGTAGATTATAAAAATGTCAAATTCTTACAAAACACAAAAGCATCCTTAACTAGCCAAATGCGACAGGAAATAAGAATCTATTCAAAGGTAAATCGGCGCCTAGTGGCTGTGAAAAGTAACTTCCTTGGGAATGAAAAAAAATTTTTTTAAATGTTTTTTTTATTTTATTCAATATATGTAGTCCCTTTTTAGTTTGATACACTTATTCCAGCGATTTTCCAACTTCTTGATCCCGTCCAAAAAGTAATTTTCCGGAAGGTCTACAAAATACTCCTCCGTGGCGTCGATGATTTCCTCGCGTGAGCTGAATTTTTTATTGATGAGCCATCTTTTGAGGTTTGGGAAGAGATAATAGTCCGAGGGAGCCAAATCGGGCGAATTCGGTGGATGCGACAGCAATTGGAGCCGTAAGTCATTGATTTTAGCCGTGGCTGCGATGCTCTTGTGCGCCGGCGCATTGTCTTGCAAAAACAAAATTTTTTTTCGTTTCATGTGAGGTCGTTTTGCAGCGATTTCAGCCTTCAATCGCTCTAATAATGCACAGTAATACTCGCTGTTGATGGTTTTTCCTTTTTCGAGGTAGTCCACGAAGAGTATGCCATGACAATCCCAGAAAACCGACGCCATAACCTTTCCGACCCATTGAGCCTCCTTCGGCCGCTTCGGAGCACTCATGCCGGCTTCAGTCCATTGCCGGGCACTCATTCTGTTCTATGGTGTGTAATAGTGGATCCAAGTTTCATCAACAGTTACCAATCGACGCCAAAAGTCCGCCCGATTACGCATCAGCAAGTCCAAACCCTCTTACGAAGTGCTCTCGCGTTCGTGTTTTTGGTCAGAAGTGCGCATGCGCGGCACCCAGCGGCAGGATAACTTATTCATATGCAGAATATTGCCCAAAATATGGCGTGTGCGCTCAGTACTAATCTTTGTGGTATCTGCTAGCTCGCACACCTTCACTTTCCGGTCAGCCAACACCATTTCATGTATTTTTTTGACATTGTCCTCTGTAACCGCATCGGAGGGCCTGCCGCTGCGGACTTGATCGGTAGTGGAGTTGCGGCCACCACGAAACTCTCGAAACCAATATTTGACAGTGTAATCTGACGGAGCATTAGCCCCATAATATTTATCCAACTTTTCTTTTGTTTCCTTCGCCGTTTTGCCTCTCAAAAATAATGTTTTATGAGAGAACGAAAATCGTTTTTGTCCATACTCAACATGATGCCAAACACGTCAACAACAATCAGCTGTCAGAACAAAACTAAAGACAGTATCGCACTGAAATTTGGCATGTCTGCCTAAATATGAAAGGACTTGAAGGCACCATAACCTTTTTTGCAGTAGCAGCGCATTCTGGCGGTCAAGGAGGTTACTTTTCACCCCACCTAGTATCTTCAACACATTTAACATTTTCCGTAGCTGAACCCTAAAGGTAACTTAAGGGGTCACACCACTTTGGCCCTTCGGAAAATTAGGTAAAAGAAATTTTGACGCAACTATTAAATATATAAAATTATTTTTATTTTACACGTATGTACATATGTACTAGTATTTCTACATATTAGTTTTATGAATATTTTGAAATAATAACGAATAAAAAAAATTATCAAGTAGAACGCTGTTTTGAAACTGATGTACAAGATATCTCAGGATCTGCTCCATTGATTTAGCTAAAATTTAGAACGCATATTATATATAGTATTATCTAAGATTTAGCATAGGTTATTTTTAATTCGGTTCTTAAGTTCACGAGTTATAATTTTTTTTAACTCAAAAATCCGATTTTTTTTCAAAGAGCTGTCATTTCTACAAAAAATAGTTTACATTTTTTTCCTATGCTACATCTTAGCTATTATCTTCCTACGAGTACATAAGAAAAAGTTAGCTTTTATTTTTCACATGATGCCTGATAGAGAAAATAGCTACACCATCAGCAAGGATTTTCAAAAAAAGGTGCTACATGATGGCCCATATCTCCGTCGTTTCTTAATTTTTTTTATTCGTTATTATTTCAAATTATTTATGAAATTGTTATGTATTATGTGTAAAATAAAATTATTTTGTATATCTAAATAGCTGCGTCAAAAAAAAAAATTTGTATATTCATTTTCCGGGCGCTAAGGTGATATAACCCCTTAAGGGGCCATTTACAAAGACAGATTTTTTTTGATTGGCTTAATTGATTTTGATAAGATCTGAGAATATTCTCTCCAAATATTATAAAAAAATTCAATATATTTTTGAGGATATAACGTTTTAAAGCTACGAAAGCGCGCGCGGAATAATCGCCTTTCGGAGCTCTCTATGTTATGATTTTCATTTACCGTTACTTTTAACAGCCGATGTTAGTTGTATACGCATATACTTATCAGATTATTTGTGTACATTTATATGGACCTGGCATTTCTAATTAGGCTTAATTCAAAGTAACTTAAAGTTTTGTATCACCACAACTTCAAACGCGTTTTTCTGAAAAGCACTTTTTTGAAATCAGCGGGAAAGAACCAGGTAACCAATTAACAAATTTTTTTAAAAAATCTCTTTAGTAACATACTCGTAATATGCTGTCGATGAACCTAAAATGTTTAAAAATAAACGTTATTTTCAATGTCTTTCTTCAGGTTTAACGTGCAAAAATGAGGGTGAAATTCCGATAAAATTTGTTTATGTTCATTTTTCTTTTTCAATTCAGCTTTTGTTATGGTATTAGAGGTTCATCGACGACAAAAATATTAATTAATTATAAATTGTTTTTATTGGGGTGTTTCAGATCAAAAGAATACTGTGTACAACGCCCACCACTTGCTATTGCGGCAGTCCGTCGAAATCATATCGAAAATTGGTATTAACGGACTCGGACGTATTGGACGCTTGGTCCTCCGTGTCGCCATCTTGAAAGGAGCCACCGTCGTTGCTGTTATCGATCCCTTTATCAATGTCGAATACATGGTTTACTTGTTCAAATACGACCCACGGTCGTTTCAAGGGAACCGTCACCAGCGAAGGTGAATTCTTGGTTGTCAATGGACAAAGGTTCACTGGACATTGTTGAATCAACTGGTGTCTTCACCGCCATCGAAAAGGCATTAACCCATTTATGCGATGGTGTTAAGAAAGCAAAGTTCGTTTGCGGTGTGAACCTGGAAGCCTACGATCCATCCATCAATAAAAGTTGTGTTCAATGCCAGTTGCACCACCAATTGTTTGGCTCCATTGGTTTAAGTTATCCATGACAACTTTGAAATTGTTGATGGTTTAATGACCACAGGTGGTAGCGTCAAAAGACTGTCGATGGTCCATTCTGGCGTGATGGACATGGTGCTGCACAAAACATCATCCCAGCTGCCACTGGTGCCGTCAAGACCGTGTGCAAAGTCATTCCAGTCGTGAATGGTAAACTGACCGGTATGGCCTTCCGTGTCCCAACCGCCAATGTGTCCGTTGTTGATTTAACTGTCCGCTTGGGTAAACCAGCCAATATGATGCTATCAAGGAAAAGGTTAAGGCTGCCACTGAAGGTCCACTCAAGGGAATTCTCGATTACACCGAAGAGGAAGTCCTCTCATCTGATTTCATCAGTGACGATCTCATTGAATGATAACATGCAATCCAAGGATTAAGCAGCTACTCTATATTATTAAAAAAAAAAAAAAAAAGCTAGAGGACACTGCGAGAGTTGCACCAAACAACATCACCATCATTTACCACTGCGCTCGCATATGTAGGGGAAGGTAGTGTACCTCATTTTTATCTTTTGACTCACGATAAAAACGAGCTCGTACTTAGCAAGAGTGTGGTTATTCCTTTAACAAAAAATGTAAAGATGAGTCATCGGATGAGTCAATATTTGTGTTGTTGCTTGTGTTTGGTCATCTGCACTAATTAATTGGTTATCTGCACTAGTAAGGTTTCCGCATCCGATTGGTCTTTCAGGGCAAGGCCGTTCGGTCACATAGATGCTCTGAAAATGTCCTCATTGAAAGGGCATATTCCAGTTACCTCAAATCCCTTCACAATATTTTGTTGATTAAAAATGCTATTGGGTAAGCATTTCCCACAATTTCTGCGATATTATAGAGTGTCATGGGTTTTCCAGTATCGTTGTTGAGCACCAACTCGCTTAC
Source organism: Volucella bombylans (assembly GCA_949129095.1). Taxonomy (NCBI): domain Eukaryota; kingdom Metazoa; phylum Arthropoda; class Insecta; order Diptera; family Syrphidae; genus Volucella; species Volucella bombylans. The sequence goes on along the minus strand of OX422141.1, from coordinate 124,620,186 downwards.
AGCTTATTGTAATAGATTTTGTACGGCCCAAATACTGTTCTATCAAGAGGCTGCATTTTTAGGTATGCAGCGGTAGGGTTAGAAGTACAACTGCATGCTGTCTCGCAAGATTAATTGCTGGGAAAGATGTATGTGTGTCATGGTTGTCCATAATTAACAACACTTTTTGCTCTGGAGTTGGCTTAGAGTGCCAAATAATGTGCTTTGGAAACTGTATGAAAAGTTCCTCATTTGACCAACCTGATTTATTAGCCCCACAAATACATCCTGGAGGAGCATTGTTAAACATATGGGCTTTGAAATTTACCCTTGGAAAAATCAGCATCGGAGGCACATGGTTTCCTATGGCACTTGGCAGCTATAATTTTCGGTGAAACACGGACAGTCGAATTCACGGTCTCATCAAGATTGTAGATTCTACTCGGATCAAATTTGTAATGAAAAAGACAATCTTTAAGACAAGATTCAGGCAGATTTTTTCCATTTGCCTTTGCAAAAGTACGCGAAAAATTTCATTCCAAGGTACACGACACACCCATTTCGTGTTCAAGCAGTTGAAACATTTTTTTTTTTTTTGAGGAATTGGAACTCACTTTCTGCACAACACTGCCACAATATTTCACTTTTTCGGAAAAAATAGCAACATCCCAGTCGAACTATTTGTATTCTCACAACAGACTTCAGAAAATTTGAGAAAAAATAACTTTGACGACGCAAAAACCGGTTTTGGCGTATTTTGTTTACGTCCGGCGAGCGGTTCAAAAGTGGTCGTGAGTCAATCGAAGATGTGAACGCAGTGGCAGACCATCGACATCGAAAACCTACGAAAACATTGATGGAGTAAAAGAAATGTTGGTCAATAACCGCAAATTAACCATCAGAGAGATAGCGAAGGACTTGAACATTGCCTATGGATCCGTCCAAGACATTTTGGTTAATGATTTGGGTTTCCGTCGTGTAGCAGCAAAGATGGTGCCAAAGACCTCAATTTCATGGAAAAAAGAGACCGTGTTGTCGTAGCAAAAGAGATGATTTGCGAGGCTGAATCCGATCCCACATTCATCAAAAGCATCATTACTGGAGACGAGACGTGGGTTTATGAGTAAGACACGGATTACAACGGTGTAGTGCATCATGAATTTTTGCCAGAAGGCCAGAGAGTAAACAAAGAGTATTATTTGAGCGTTATGACACGTTTGCGTGAAGCAATTCGCCGGAAGAGACCAGAATTGTGGGCAGAAAACTCGTGGATTTTGCACCATAATAAAGCACCGTCGCAGAGTGCCATCATTATTCGTAATTTTTTGACGAAAAATGCAACAAATACCATCCAACAGCCGCCGAATTCACCTGATTTGGCTCCCTGTGACTTCTTTCTGTTCAATCGTGTTCAAAAGTCACTACGGGGAACGCGTTTCAGCAGCCGAGAGGAGTAATGTAAACGGACATACCGAAAACCGAATATAAAAAATGTTTCGAGGATTGGATCAAGCGCTGGCATAAGTGTGCTGCAGTCGATGGGGATTAATTTGAAGGGGAGAATATAGATTTATTCGTAGATGAATAAACTTGTATTTTTAATTTTTTGAATAAATTCCGGAAACGTTTTGATCAAGGTGGTATGCCAATACAACAAACATTTGAAACATCAAACAAGCAAAAATTGTTAGAACAGCATACAATACTTGTAGCAGGTACGTTTAAGTTTCTGAGTATTATCGGAAATAAATCGAAATTGTTTATTAAAGAAATTGTATTCACTCGAAATGACTGTCTTTGGCTTTAACACAATCTTCTAAATGGTGTGGGCATTGGGCTATAGCGGCACGTTAGGTTTCCATGGAGATCGTGGACACTGCTCTGGTTAATGCTGCTTCAAAGCTTTCTCAATTTCTGTGGGGAGTCTTGCAGGCCATGTTCTCCAATTCTAACCACAAACCATAATCCAGTGGATTCAGATCAGGGTATTGGTCAAATCCTTCACAATACCCTCTAACACCAGTTTTTACGCCTTTTTCACAGAAATGGAGGGATGTGTCACCATGGTGGGAGAGTCCCCACCAAAACATTACGGAAGCGGGATGATGTCCACGTTGAAACCTTGGAACAACTTTTTTCGCTTCCTTAGATAACGTGGCATACATTTTGTAATTTTTTGTTGAGAACTTCTTCCACGGTAAAAATTTTCTCATCCGTAAACAGAATGTTTTCACGGCTATTGTCCGCGTGCAACTGCAAAAGTCGGTTACATCTTTCCAGCCAAATTTTTTTAGTTGAGGAGTTAGGAGATGACCCGTGGACCGACGACAGGCTTTCATATGCAGGTCATCCCGAATCGGCCTAGCCATGGATCTGGTTGATATATCCAATTCCTTGGACATAATCTTCTGCTTCCTAAGGGCATTTCTCCAAAATCGTTCACGCACTGCCTACTACCGCATTCGTACAGACGACTCCAGACAATTCGCCGAAGCGAGCAATAGCCCGATAAACGAATATTCTCGATATTCCGAGTGGTTTTAGCAACTCGAAAATTTGGCCAGCACTCTTTCCGCACTTATGCAACGCTATTACCGTGACTCGATTCTCTTTAACTCCCCACTCCAAGTTTGCAAACTGAAAGCAAACTCACTAGTATTTTTCACTGAGCAATGCATGTGTTCTGAAGAAAAAGTTAACGGTTCTATTCCCGCAAGAAGTTTTAAACGATAGGCGCTGGAAATTGTGTAACAGAACTTATGGCACTTGAAATTGCAATAAAATCAAAACGATTTAATATCTGTTGATTTTTTTTTATTATACGAGTACGAGTTGTGTATAATATAAGAAACAAAATTTCATTCAAAATGATCAAGAACGGTCAATGGTGACACGAATCTTTTCTATTGGAACATTTTGCACTGCTTTCACAAGGCATGCCTTCAACGACTCTATGGTGGTGTGTTTTTTTTAGAGCAGGACATACTCTCCAGAGTTGATCACAATTCATAATCCAGGGCGTTCATATCTGGGCTAGATAAGTGCCACTCTTCCGCCTTTATAAAGTCCGGTACATTTTCTTCTATCCATTTTTGAGTGGTATTCGCCTTGTGACCAGTGGCAGAGTCCTGATGAAATGACCACGGCTTATTTTGCAAAATAGGATGGTTTAATGGTTTGACCATGATCTCTAAGACGTTATTCTGGTACACTTTAGCGGATGTTTTTACGTCTTTTTCGCAAAAATGCAGCTTTGTAACCCCATTATCAAGGACACCTCACCAGACCATTGGATGGATGGTGACCTCTCTGAACTCTGGGAATCATTTGTGAAGTTTCTTTCGAGTTATGCGCAAATCATTTTGGGATCATTTTGTTTGTTGAATTTCCCTTCAACAGTAAAAATTCTTTTGTCGGTAAACAACATTTTTCAAAGCTTTTTCATCGCGTACCGTGATATCAGTTTTTTAGATTTCCGCTCTCTATTTTTTTAATGCCATTGTAAGCAAATGTCCAGTAGATCTGCGGTCCTCTCCAAGTTCAAGGTCATCTCTAATGATCCTTGAGATCATTCTGGAAGCAATACCCATCTCACGGGACAACAATTTCTGCTTCCGAAGGGGGTTCCGGCGAATTCGAGCACTCACCGCTTTGATAACATTTTTTGTTCGAACTGAACGCGGGCGCCCCGATGTTTGGCGGTTATTAATTCTCCCGGTTTCTGTGAATCTTTTAATTGTTCGATCAACAAAACCCCGGCTGATTTGCAGCGGCAACAAAGTTTTTAAAATTGAGTTCGCATCCAGTCCGCATTTGTGCAACGCAATTTTCTTTTCTTTATCTACCTACTCCATGGTGACATTTTAAAAGTTTAGCTTAAACTGAATTATTTTTTACAAGTAGAGGAGCTTCTTCATAAATTACTGTAAAAAATATAACGGTACTTGCTCTCCAAATCGAATAACACAGAGTGTTTCAGTATTTATGGCTAGACTAGGTAAATTATTTAAAAAAAAAAAAAAACTTTCCATCAATGGAGTTAAACGTCGCTTATAAGTCTACAAAGCACGGATATACGAGTATATATGCTCACCCCTGATGAAATGTTGTCAAACGTGGAATAGTTCTTTCTGAACCAAAATTGGAATCCACTGTATATGTAGGTCAATGCTTGTACGAAAGCTGTGAGTCGTTCTCAGATGATACTCGTAAATATTTGAATAACTGAGTTCAGGAATGATATACCAAAACCCTTGTAACTTGGAATTAAATTTATTGCAGTTGTTTCCAAGAACCTGTCAAGAATATGTTTTAGAAGAACTTTTATGATCTTCTCCCAACTTTGTACTTAACCCATATATGCCAGCCGTGCCCAAACGAGGATACCTAAACAAATACTGTTAGTTTTTTATTATTTCTGTTTTCTCTTCATTTCTTTGTTTATATTTGACGTTTAAGAAGCTGTTGACTTGTACGAGTAATTAGACAAAACAGTAATCAGAAATATTTTAAAGTGAATTTTCCACGCATCTTGTGGAGTTGTTTCAGCGATCAGTTAATACAAATAATAAATAATTTTTATTTGTAAGTTTTACCACAAAGTTTGTTAGTTTTTTTACAAAATTAATATAAATATATTGTAGACTATAAAATAAAATTGATTTATCCCAGGAAATTTGAACATCGTTGATAGAAGGTATGGTTTTATAACGGTGTCCCCAATTGGGGCCAGTGGGAACATCAGGGGTAAAAATTATTCTTATTTTGCAGAGGTAATTGTTGTATAAACAATGGCTAAACGAATTTTCTGCAGTCATAACGACTACCTTGGGCTTCAAGAAGCACTCGATGCTGTAATGATTGAGGACTACGATGGAACAGAGCTAGATTTAGTTGCACTTCTTCCAGAACCAAGTGTGTTAACCGATGAAGAAGAAGGTGATGAGGACCAAATTCAGAGCAATGCTTTTCCGCGAGACATACCGGGTAGGGTCGAAGTATTCACGAATCGAGGTGAAGACGAATGGGACAGTAGCGATGACGAACCCCTCGCTGAAATCAAGAGACGAAGAAATAATTTGGAGGGACCTCGCTGGCGTAAAACAGAGCCTATCTATGAGCCTATAGTTTCCACTGAAGGTAATGTGAAAGCGTGTCTCAATAAATTAGTGGATGAAATGAGAAATCAAAATCCATTGCAAATTTTTGAAAAAATATTTGACGAGGAAGTTTTTGCCATGATTGTTCAATACTCGCAGACTTACGCGGCTCAGAAAAACAAGCACGACTTCAAAGTATCCGTCGGTGAACTCAAAACATTCTTCGGCATTCTTTTATTGACTGGGTACCATTCATTGCCTCGAGAACGTTTGTACTGGTGCCTGGACGAAGACTGTAATGTGTCTATTGTTTCTAAAGCTATGCCAAGGAATCAATTTGAGGAAATAGAAAAATATCTTCATTTCTGTGACAATCTTTTCGCAGTCGAATCATCCGACAAAATGTGTAAGGTGCGACCGCTTGCAGATATACTTATGAAGAAATTTTTGCAGTGGGGTGTTTTTCACCAAAATTTATCTATAGATGAGTCAATGGTGAAGTACTTTGGGCGGCATCCGGCGAAACAATTCATTCGAGGCAAGCCAGTGCGATTTGGCTACAAAAATTGGATGGTCACAAGCTCGGATGGATACTGTTACGCCTTCGACGTATATTGCGGAAAATCTCCAAGAGCCAATCCTAAAGAGCCATTGGGTACAAGAGTGGTAAAGCTATTGCTTGACAAACTGGGCACAATTGCTACAGACCATGTGGTATTTTTCGACAATTTCTTCACTAGTTTTGAATTGCTCCGAGACTTACGAAAAGCTGGTTTTCGTGCAACAGGTACCGTTCGCGAAGGTAGAACCAAGAGGTGCCTTCTAGTTGGAGTGAAGGAAATGAAAAAGAAAAACCGTGCTGATTTTGACTATCGTTTCGACCAAGTCAACCAAATTTTATTAGTCCGTTGCCTGGACAACAGTGTGTGCACCATGGGGTCGAACTATGATAGTGTACTCCCTCTGGGGAAAATAAAGAGATGGAGCACAATAGAGAAGAAAAAAGTAGACGTTGGCATCCCGCATGTTTTTCAAAACTACAACAAGGGTATGGGTGGAGTAGACCAAGCTGATCAATCAATTTCATTATACCGCACTGCTATACGTGGCAAAAAATGGTGGTGTTTTTTGTTCACGTACATGCTGGATCTAGCCGTGGCAAACGCATGGCGCCTTCACGTTCTAACGAATGCTGAGAAGTTAGATCAGCTTCAATTTCGTCGCTACATTGCTCGTCACTATTTGAGACACACAAAAAGTGAAAATTTGCGTCCAACAGCTTCAGTGATGCCAAGTTTGCAATATGATGGGATCAGTCACTATCCAAAAAAACTACACCAGCAGCTAAGATGTTCCGTGTGTCATAAAAAAGCACGTTGGCAATGCAAAAAGTGTTTGCAAACTTTATGCATTGAAAGAGAATGTTTTGAATTTTTTCATACTGCATAACCCCAGTGTCCCCATTTGAGGACGCCTTTTTTTTCCAATGAAGGATATATTTTTTTTTGTTTCTTTATTATTTTTTTATAACATTAACATTTTTCACCAATTAATAAAGAAATTTTGTTATTTTCACTGCGAAGTTTTATTTGGGCTCAAATGGGTTAAATAGCAATTTCGAGTATGTCCAACCGTATAGATGTTCTACTATAAAGTTGTGTTTTCCGATCGTCAAAATACGCAGTACATTAAGTGTTAAGTTGGAATTTTCATTTTCTTTTGATTTTGTCTCCAGATGCAAGGAGTCCTCTAGATTGATTACCAGTATTTCAGGGTTAATCAGCTTTTCTGTCTGGGTTAATAGGAGGTTGTATAAATTTGTTGTCTTGTATTGAGAAAAGTTTCTCAAAATTATAAAGAAGTTAAAGGCATTTCTATATAATTGATAATTTGTTGTTCCAGCTATCTCAATATCTTAAGATATCAGCAGATGTCTTTATAGAAACATTGTACTTGAACACACCATCGATCTTAATATAAGGTTGGGTGGACTAAACTGTCCCTTCGATGCTAGTTGGAGTTGAAATTTTGCTAAGAACCTAACTTGGGACTTACTCTAATATCTTGCCTTTAGGTAAGGTAGACGGGAGCCCTGTCACTAATAAACTACTGCTCACGTAGTTTGGGTTCATTTTGCTAATTTTTGATTTTAGCCTGGAACTTATAGAAGGACCACTAACTAACCACTCAGAATTGTATGGTTTCAAAATTGGTAAAGTACTCCAGATCGTCGAAGAAGTTACTACCAAAAGTTTTTATCTTTCTGTTAGCATGTGCACTGCAGTCAAACATCAGCTGATGAACAGGTTTAATTTTCTCGTTCGTCCATTGTCACTATGAGTGATGTTTTCAGTGACCCTAAGATCCCAATACAAGCTGTTCTCTGCACTTTGATGAAGTTGGGGAGTTGGCATTTTTACCAATTCTAGATCGACCTACACGTTGTGTGTAGGAAAGGTAGCAAAGCTGGTTTAAAGTCCCAACGGTTACTCAAAGCTTTTCTGATGCGATTTGTAATCTTTTTCTTTAGTTTGGAATGAAGATTACCGCAAGGTAGCATGCTGAATTTAAATTTAAATAAAACAAAGTGTGTGTGAGATATCGTCGACATTTTTTATTCGTTTGAAAGGCCTATCGATGTCATTATGTATGGAATATAACTTCGTTCTAAAGTCCGCCGCGACTTCTCTGGGTGGCGCGCATCCGAAATGTCAAATTTTCTATGACTCTAGCGCATAAATCTGGCTGAATTTGACCGATGATATGGGTTATTTTGGCTTTGTGGCCCGATGTGGTTTGTGGCTTATTCGCATAGCCCTGCGACTTCAGAAAACTCCACAAGAAAAAGTCTAACGGGTGCAAATCGTACGATTTCGGTGGCCAGTTCATATCACCTCCACGTGAGATGACCATGGCCTCGAATCGCTCGTGCATAATTTCCAATGTGGCGTGTGCTATGTGGCACATAGTTCCATCCATATCATCCAATTCAGGCCAAAAGAAGTTGGTAACCATCGACCTATAGCGCTCGCCGTTGACGGTGATGTCCTGGCCAACGTCATTCTCAAAAAAATATGGACGCCGTCAGCCCAAAATCCACACCAAACAGTGACTTTTTCGGGATGCATTGGACGCTCTTGGATCTCATGTGGATTGGTATCGTCCCAAATTCGACAATTTTGTTTGTTGACGTACCCATTCATCCAGAAATATGCCTCATCGCAGAAGATGATTTTTCGATGAAAATTAGGGTCAGCGAACACACGTCATTGTCTATGGTCGTTTACCTTCAGCTCTTGGATCACTTGAATTTTGTACGGGTGCAGGCCCAAGTCACGACGCAAAATTCTCCAAGTTGCGGTCTGCGAACAGCCGAGTTCTTGTGAGTGACGCGAAATCGACTGCATCGGATTCTCTGCACATTCTCACGGACAGCGGCGATGTTTCGGCAGGTCTTGCGTTTCAGCGACTATCGGGTGTTGGTTTATCGTTTACTGAACCAGTGAACTCAAATTTATCCACCACACTGCGAATAGTCCTCTCGGTAGGACGATTATGGCGACCGTAAAATGGGCGAAGCGCGCGGAACGTTGCCCGAACAGAACAGCCATTTTGATAAAACAATTTTATCATTTGCACGTGTTGTTGAACGCTATGTCCGTCCATGTTGGTTTGGCAAAACACACTGAATAAATGACAGCCAATTTGAGAGATGTAGCTTCAACAATATGGCCGCTATCAACTGTCAAAGTTCGGAAGTGCCTATTGGAAGACCCTGTACAATATAACCTGTTCCACTAAACTTCAGTATGAGTCTGACATACTCGTAAGCTATGAATTTGTGATGGATTACCTTTGATTAAGGAGTCCATCTCTATGCCTAAACGAAATCGTTCTTCATCTCCAGTTGCTCACACCAGGCTGATTGAGGTCCCTTTCTACTTGAGTACGCCACCAAAGACGAGGTCTTCCTCACAGTCATTCGTTCACTCAACATGTCCTAGCCACCAGTGTCGTTCTTATATATTTTCCAAATTCCATTAATCCAGACGGGGTGGTAAATTATATAAACTTTTCTCTCAAGGCGACCAAGGGCATTTCCGTCCGCTTTAGATAAAAGGAGCACTAATGGCCTTGTACAGTACTTTCTCCGTTGTTTATAAGATTGACTTGCTTCTCAGTTGCCTTCTTAATCCAAAGAAACTGCTAATGGCAAGAGTGATACTTCATTTGATCTCTTTGGTGGTGTCATTGTTTGGATTTACACCGGAGCACAGGTAGACAAAGCCTTTTACTCCCTCAAAGTGGGGCCGGACAAAAGATGGATGGAAAACCGTGATATTTATCTGGATGTAGATTTGCCATCAGAAAAAGGCTAAGTTGAGGAGTTTAGCCAAGGAAAAAAACGACTGTACTGTACGACGACCGATTTATTAACAATATCCTATTCACGACGGTCCTTAAGTCCTTTCTAATTTACGTCAAGTCATGAAAGAAGAGAGAGGCGCCAAAGCCTACACGACAACTACTTCGAAAATGGGCTGGTAGAAATGTCAGCTAGCACACTCGTCCTACACCTCATCATTCATAAAGGATCCTCCAGTTACCTGAACAAAAAAGCGTTAAACCAGATTGATTATATCAGTCATCCGTTTATTTATGAATCGCCTAACAGCATCCGTAGCACAAGATCAAGGCCTGCGTTGTCTAAGACCTAGATTACGAAGAAGTCTTGAGCTGTCGCTGCTGGAACAAAACTTGTCATAACAATTTTGGTTACAAGGCAGTAAGAAAAGGTTTTGTTACAAAGATGTTGCCAAAATACGTCTGTGCATGATTCCGCACTGCAATTTTTAGTGCGAAGAACATAATTCAAAAGTTTTGTTTATTAAAAATTTACCAATTACGAGTAGAACAACAGATATGTATATGCAGAAGTCTAGTTGACAATAATAAAACGAAGCAAAGCTTCTTAATGTTTCGGATTGATACTAGCCCTAACCGACTTTAATTACACTTCTTCAAAGAATTCCGTCATCATATTCTTTATTTTCTAATTAAAATCCCTGGCCGACAGTTAACGATTGACAAGAATTTCTATCAACAGAGTATAACTAAAGGACATAACTGCTAGACTATGACAATGTAACAATTGTTTGCATTGAAGGAAAGCTGGTAGACATGTTTTGCTTTATTTAGACCTGCAAACAATGGCGCATTACTGATTTAATGGTCAAAAGTCAGACACAATTCACCGGACCTAAAGAAAAAGTCCTTTCAGAAAGCAACAGACATCCAACCTTCCCACCAGTAAGTAGAGCGTATGCATATGGAAACAGCGTATTTTCTTCAAATAATTCACTCACCTGTTCCACACTGTAAATTTCCATATTGGCGTCATTATCCATCCACCTTTGTCGGTATGCGGCCTCAGTTCGCTTCTTAATATTGCGATGGCAGCAGTAGCAAACGACACATAAAACAGTTGTCACTACAGACAGCATAGCACTGCAAATACGATAGAGAAAAGTTTTTTTTTTTTTTTGTTTTATATTATAACATATTTACAAGAACAGAACAAGTAAAAGGAGGGCAAAAAATATATTTCCGTTTTTAGCTAATGACTAAAGGAACAAAAGGAATCTATAATTCACTTTATCTAAGCGTATCCCAGCCTGTCTGATCCATTAAACTAATGACCATACGGACGTGTTCCACTTTAACTTATTATGCACGTTTAGCACTCATCACACCCATCTCCTGATGTATTCGTAGTTTCGTTAAAGTATTCGTATCTACTGTCGAACAATAGGTCCCAGGTGTTCAGTTCACATTCTCAATCCAAAGAGACAGGGGTACGAGTAGATAATGAAAAAAGGATAGACATGTTGGTCCCTTAGATTTTTTTTTTCAGATTTACATTATTTTTTTTATGTGGCGCCCAACGGCAGGCCAATTTATTTCATGAACTTATTGATGTACCTCGCCTCGGAATTTCTCCCTTTTCTACTCCCCAATTAACCTTTTCTTATGCAAATATTTATCATATCTGCTTCATTAGCAATTGAATTGGTGAAAGGTGGAGCTGGTATATGTAGCACCCAAAGCCGAAATACCCCATAAGAGCAACCTCAGGTGGTGTTAAATTTTTCCTTCCAAGGATTAACATTTAATTAAATTCTCAGTGTGACAATTTGCCATTGTCAATGTTGAAACCAAAGTCAGTATCAATGGATGGCAATTACCGTGAAATTCGAAACCGAAACTGAAATCATGACTCCCATCAAAAGCTGATTACATCAAGTCATTTTTCTGTGACAACCTTGGTTAGGAGGTTAGAGTCGAACATAGTAGACACGTTGCCAATGGCCAACAAAGGCCCTCAATATACTCGTACTCGTTTATTGTAGATTTAAGGTTACAAGTCTATCTCTAGTCATTTTATTTTTTTTTCCGTTCTATCATACTCGCATATACATACCTGTAATACTGGTTTAGCGAAAATAATCAATAAATTGTGGTCTAAGGAGAAGGGTGAGTAGAAAGAAAGCTCGCGTGTTAAAGTCACAACGGGCTTCGTGTCTATTTCGAAATTCAAATTATCCACATAAGGTGATTTACTCGTCGTCGGAGGCAAGGTACGACTTTTAGTAAGTAATACATGGAGTGCGCTATCTAACAACGAGTATACCTACATACGTTGTATACAAATATATTTATAGAACATCCAAAACATTTCGTATCGATTGGCATCAGAATTGTGTACTCATTGGAGAAACTACGGGATCTACTGGATATGTGTTTTTTTTTTCAGTGAAGGTTTTCTTGTTAAATATAATGAAGGCAACTGTAGATGGTTAGATTGTTAGGTTTCTAGATGATAGGTGTAAGATGGTGTGCAACTAGCAAATAAGTAATCTAACAACTGCTCTAATTGGAAGTACAATATCTACGAGTAGATTTGTAGGGCACAAAATTTCAGTTCAATTTCTTCTATTGGTATATTTTATTTTGGTTGGCGCCCTCCTTCTCTTTGTGACCTCATCAAATTGGAATTGCATCAATTAAAGATGATTAAATTGTGTCCTGGTGATTTTCCTATACACCAATGGATATATGGGCCCGCTATCGAACGACCTAGATGTGGTGTTTTATCATATGTAGGTGAGGAGAAACCGTTTAGGGTTGGCTTAGTGGTTTGAGAACTTAAAGTCCTCCAAACATGCAACTGACACAGTTTTACTACTCGATATTGGGGCAGATTATGCTGCGTAGTAAATGGTGTTGCTACTATATACTACGATTCTACTCGTACATCAATTAGAGGGTAGGGAAAATTGTTTAAACTTAACCTAAAACGATATTTTAGAGATCGATAAAGCAGTTTATATTTGTTTCAGACCTTTCTGTTGTTGGAATCCCAAGAGAGTTTTTGAAGGTAGATTTAGGGCATAACACGCACATAAAAAAGGTAAACCTGCGGAGAAAGCTCTACCCCTAATTATATACCCCATCTAACTATCCTGGTACCTTTCATTATACGTCGAAGTCAATTTGTTTATCAGTGCTCTACGCCGGGTTACTGTGTTCAGATATGTTAACTGCATATACTCCACAGTTATATCAAAAGGGAAACCTCTCAGATAAGTGTACTTCTTTTCTACGCTGTGGAATCATATTCACTATGAAAATTGAATAACCGAATGCAGGGTTATCGACTTTGCTCTCGTTATATCAGGCATTCTCGAAAACATTAGAATACATAATGCAATTTGCATTAAGGAAATTATTTATTATAAACAAAAAACTACAAGTCGATGATTCGACAAAGGATCAACTAGTCCTTTTCATTATTTGTAAATAAAAATGATGTTTTAGATCCTACTCATGGTGCCTACAATCCGACATAAGCTATTGGCTATACACCTCATTAGCAACATCGATCTGAATATATATTTAGGGGACTGTTTTGGAAAGGAATTTCATCCTTAAACGAATGGATAAAGCTAAACGATTGGTTATACCTCAACATCGCAGGTGCACTGAAAATCTCAAACAGTAGCACTACAAAATCTGCTCCCATCTCCCATTCCAATTTAAGGGTATTTCAGCAAGAGCTGTACGATTTGAAAGGCCGGTTATTTTACAGCTGATCATACGCAGGTTTGCCATGTAGTGACAGATGTCATCTATAAATTTGGGAAATTTACCATGGAACGCTACACAGGGAAAGAAAAAATCCAATTCGTGGAATTTGAAAAAATTTGTATCAATTCACGTAATCAGGTGCCTTTCAAGACGTGTGCGCGCAACATAATCAAACAATCCCAAGAAGCTCGTCTCTCAGCACAAGATATGAAGACGCCGAAACGTGTTCGCCCTGGACGTTCAATGGAAAATATCGCCACAGTAAAGGGAATTGTCGAAAACACCTCCATTCGTCACCATTCTCGGCAACTTGACCTCTCCACAGCCACACTGTACCAAATTTTGACGAAAGATTTGGCGGAGTCGGCCTGGCACCAGAAGCGCTCGATGTTCTCGGATTGGGTCCTGGAAAACATGCATGCTGACATTGATTTTTCCAAGAAAATCATGTTTTCCGATGAGACTCATTCCCACATTAGCGGCTACTTTAATAAGCAAAATTACCGCATCAAGAGAACGGAAAATCCACTAGTGACTCAGGAGATGCCAATGCACCCAGAACGAGTAGGTAACTATTTGGTGCGGTTTATGGACCGGAGGTAATATAGGGCCGTACTTTTTCAAAAATGAGGCCGAAAAAGCCATTAAGACATGACAAAAAAATTGTTGTGGACAAGTCGTGAAACAGTCGAGTTATTCTTTAATTAATTTGTTTTAATTTATATAAAAAGACAGTAAGTATCAATAATAAAGTGATAAATTAAAATTCGATGAGTAGAAACAAGCGGCCCGCTATCTCAAAAGCGGGGTCAGCAGATGGTATGGTATCGTCTGATGATCAAACCGTTAAGCCAGTCCACTCAAAATCAGGAAGCTGAAGCCGACTCTGACTCTGACTCCGAATCTAAGCGCCATTTCTGCATCGTTGGAAATGCTGCATGGCAGAGTGAAGAAGAGGGCTGCGCTGATATCGGCAAGTGCAGCAATAAAGCGAAGGAGGCAAGAGTCGGACAATAACGACTGTCCATATGTAAATGACGGAGGGGAAGGTCAATACATGGGAGCAGACAACTGCTTCGCATCCCTAGCTGCATCGCAGTCAGATGACGAAGCGGACGAGGTTGAAGTCCTGTACATTATCATTATCATCAAGCAGCTACAACAAAAAGTGCTGGCTATAAGAGCTAAGCAAGTGGCAAGGAGGGACATGGAGAAGCAGCATCAACTCCAGAGACATCAGCAGCAAGAAGACATAAACGTGGTGCTTCCACAAAAATAACAACAGAAACAACCGATGGAAAAACAAAAACTACAGACACCTGTATAAGAACTAGCAAAAACAAGAGCACAAACTCAGCAAAAACATAAACAACAAAAACAGCAACAACAAAAATCGCAGCAGAATAAGCAGCCACAACAGCAGCGGCAACATCAAAAGCAACAACGGCAACAGCAACAACAACAGCCACAACAACAACATCAGCAAAAGCAACAACAGCAGAAACAAAAATCTATTGAAGGATTCAACGACGGAGTTCTTCTCCTACACCCCGAATGGGGAGAAGCTGCAAACAATGCTGCTGAGGGTCTTAGAACCGTCGACTGATCCGGAAGAGCTCCTTGCGCTGCTGAAAGAGAAGTAGTGCAAAGAGCTCAAATTCGTGAGGGGTCAATCCACCAATCCTACACCAATGGATCGTAGATTGCTCCATAGCTTCTTAGAGGTTTGGTCGGTGCTCAGTTTCGATAGAAAATATCTTTTTTTCGCTCTTGGGGTCACAAAAGTGGAGTGGTTGCGAGCACGACAAAAAAAATCCCAATTACGACTTGAGGGCCTAAGCTTCCATCTAGCGTACAACTTGTTACGAACTTTCATCGCATTGTGAACCTCAGTTGTGAACCACGGGCACTTTATATTTTTAATCGCAACTGTTTTTAGAGGAACGTGCCTGTTAAAAAGGTCCACGAGCAGGGTTTGCAAATGGTCTATTTTTTTATTGACATTCGAATCGTAATAGCAATCATTCCAAGGGAGAAGACTTGCATTTAGTTGTAACATAGTGTTGTCGATAGAGGAAAAGTCTCTAAATTGAAAAGATGATGGTTTACGGGAACGAGAGAAGTCAACATTGTACGTACAATATATGAAATCATGATCAGAAATGCCGGCTAGAGATAGCTGATCCTGGAGTAGCAAGTTTGACCGATCTGAAACCATGATAACGTCGAGTAGACTAGGAGGAACCCCTGGAGCGAATCGGGTAGCATGAGAGTTAACAATAGTCAGCCCGGTTGAAGCCGCAAAATCTAAGAGTCGACGTGCTCTGCTCTCGTTTTTAAGAAGGTCGGCGTTGAGATCGCCACAGATAATAATACGAAAACAGTGGCTCTGGAGAGTGACATTGGCTTGGATTGTACGCAACACCAATCAGGCATTTTGAGTTGCAGTCACTAACTTCAAGTAGGAGATATTCAACAACGCTACCTTCAGATTTCCTTAGTATGTTGTACTTAAATGAGGAGCTGCAGTACAGCGCAACTTCTCCACCCGGTTTACCATATCAAAAGCCTTGGTTATGTCAACAAACAGACCGGCACAACTTTTTTTCGAGTCTAGGCCTTTATTTATAAGTGAGTCCCGCCCTAAAGCCATATTGCAAGCGACTGAAAAATCTTATTCTCTTCAGAAACCGCAGAATTCTATTTTTGACAGCTTTTTCAAAAATGTTCGATATAGAAGAGAGTGGTGAGATAGGCCTGCAGTTTTTGTTGCCATTTTTAAAAATTGGTAGAACGTTTGCTTATTTTAACCTGTCAGGGAATGTACCAGTGGAAATACTTAGATTAAAAAGGAAAGCGAGTATATCTACTACATGCAGAGCGATGTGCTTTACAATGTAATTAGAAGGCGAGCGATTAAGCGAGTTTATAAGTGATAAAACTTCAAGATCAGTGATTGGTTCAAAGAAGAAACTGTCTGTATAAACCGGATCTTCCACCAAATTCCCTCCCATACAGTTCGAACAGTATTGAGATCTTAAGCTGGAGGGAGACGCTCTACGGCTGAGCGACTCCCACACTGTTCGTGCCAACATACAGATGATAAAGTGGCATCTACCCAACTCCACACACTGTCTGCCTACAAATTGTATGTAGATTTAGGTAATAAACACCAAATAATTAACAGTTAGCAGTAGATGCAACCCTGTCTTCACTGGAAGACTGTCTTTTGGATGGGTCTTAAATCCAGGAAAGATATGCAAACGGTGTCTTTTTGCAGGACTTAAACGCTTACCACTTTACTCATATATATGCATGTACAATGTACATATATTGACCTTCAGACAGTTTCATTCAATTGAAATTAGTTTCAATTTTATTACTGTGTGGATAAGATCGGAGGCAGTTAGAGAAAAAATTCCTAAAAGAACCGTATGGCAATACGAGAAAGCCAACTGGAGCGGTCTTAACAGCTTCTTTCGGAATTTTAACTGGTCGTTATGCTTCCTCGATAACGACGTAGATGCCGCTGTTGATATGATTACAGACACCATTCTCTTTGGAATGAGATCCTTTATTCCTCATCGGATGAAGAGTATCAAACCAAAAGAAAAGGCATGGTACGACTCGAGCTGTAAAGAGGCCGTCAGGGTTAGAGAAATGTTTTTTCGGTCCTACAAGACCAACCCGACAGAGGAAAACCGAAAAAAGTTCAAACGAGCCAGAAATACGACCAAAAACTGAGGCAACAAAATATTGGAATGTCCCAAAGGCAGTAAAAATTTTTGGTCGTTCGTCAAAAACATTCGAAATTCCGCCTAATCTTCCATCCCAACGCTCATTTACAATGACATTCCAGCAGTCAGCTCTTTGTATAAGGCCAATCTGCTTGCTGCACACTTTGCGGCCAGCTCAACACTCCCAGATTGTGCTTTGTCTCCGCCTACACTTGAGTGCGTCTAATATTCAATGGGACGAATCTACTTTCGTACTCGTGTAGTAGCAAGAGTACTTAATGATCTCAACACACATAAATCCGCTGGTCCAGATGGTATATCTCCCCTTCTTCTGAAGAGGTGTTCTTCCTCGCTGGCAAAACCACTGCGTAAGCTTTTTCATCAATCCTACTCTTTAGGACTCTTCGCGAGCAGATGGAAAACAGCATTTGTCCAGCCCGTCCCTAAAAAAGGCGAATCATCTTCTCTCTCCTCCTACAGACCCATTGCACTTACGTCCCTTCTTTCCAAGGTCATGGAAACGCTGATAAATCGTCAGCTCATGAAATATCTCGAAACACGAAAACTTCTCAATGACCGGCAATATGGTTTTCGTAGAAATAGGTCCACTGGTGATTTAATGGCATGTCTCACCGAAAAGTGGAACCAAAGCGTACATCAATCTGGCGAAAGCAAGATAGTTGCACTTGATATTTCTAAGGCATTTGACAGAGTTTGGCATCAGGCTCTTTTGTCGAAAATGCGTGCATTTGGGATCGACGACTCTCTTCTTCAATGGATTAGAAATTACCTTTCGGAACGTTCAATTCAAGTTGTCTTGGACGGTATCAAGTCTGATATTCACAAAATAAATGCTGGTGTGCCCCAGGGCTCTGTTCTGTCACCGACACTCTTTTTAATTTTCGTTAACGATCTCTTGACTGCTACTTCTAATCCATTATATTCCTTTGCTGATGACAGTATTCTCTGCTTTTCATATTCGTTCCCGGACTCACGGCCCTGCTCTTCGGCTGTAGAACGTGAACGGCAGCGTATGCTAAGCTCACTAAATTCCGATATCAACAGCATAACCAATTGGGGAACTATCAACAGTGGAATTTAATGCTTCCAAAACACAATGCTGTCTGCTGTCGTTAAAGCGAAATTTAAACACCCAGCCATTATCCATAAATGGCACTTGCATCGTCGAAACCGAAAAATTTTCCATTCTCGGTATGTGTGTCCACGACAACTTACGTTGGAATGACCACATATTTGATGTCGCGAAAAATGCTGCGAAATGAAATGAAATATTTTACCCCCTCTGATCTGGCCTCAATATATAAGTCATTCGTCCGTCCAAAATTGGAGTACAACTCCCACATCTGGTCAGGTGCTCCTAAAACATCTCTGCACCTGCTAGATAGGATTCAAAACCGTGCGATAAAACTTATTGATGATACTAATATCAGTCAATCAATGGACACCCTCGAACACCGACGAAATGTCTCGTGTCTCACTTTGTTTTATCGCTATTTCCACCACCAGTGCTCCACTGAAATCGCCAGTAGCATTCCGTCCATTCAAACTTTCAACCGTAACACCCGTCTCGCTATGAATGCTCATCAGTATACCCTCAAGCCCATTTTTGGACGTACTCTAAAATATCGTAATTCGTTCCTAAGCCGTACAACTCGCTTATGGAATGCCCTGCCGATCTCTGTATTTCCTGGTCGTTATAACTTGCAAACATTTAAAAACAATGTACATCGGTACCTCTCTTTTCTTCCTCTCTAAATTTCCTTTGCCCGCGTTGTGAACCTTAAGGGTACTTAAACCCCTTGAGCGCGCGCTCATTATAAAAAAAAAGAAAAAAAAAGTTAAGTACTAAAGAATGTCAAAATCAGACGAATTAGATATTTGGTACCTAAGGCCACTTCGATACAAATGACGTAAACATAGCCGACATTGAAGAGCCAAATTAATTTCCTGCATGTCTTTCCACGCCAATGGATATGTTGAATGACACAAGTTTGGTTAATGCAAAGCTCTTATGCCCAGTCGTGAACCTGAACAGTATAAAAATTTAACTTTCAATACTGTGGATAACTTGCATTCTTAAAACCTTAGCATTTCCTATTATGACTTTGACAGGAGCTGCAGAGGTGTGGAATTGAAAGAAAACAATCTTATACTTCCTTCTGCAGTTGCAAACACCAACGGGCTACTCTGGGACATTTTCTCTTCTCTGTTCTAAACGTGTTAAGCGATATTGACGGCCAACATCAAACAACATTTTTATCTTGCGTGACGGCCACTTCTAACAAACCATTCTTATGCACAATAATGTCCACAAAACATATGCGCATGACCTAAGGCATAGATAAAGCTTAGATAAATATTTTCTTATGGATGGCGGACCTTGTTGCAAACTCGAATTGATAATAAAATATTTTATCTTTAAGGAAACCGAAAATTTAACTCATTAACAACTATCTTGAAAGTCTACACAGTAGAGTACCCTTTTCACAGTCGTAAACATCCTGAGCAGGACTACCAGAAATATTCAAAAATTCAAAAAAACTGTATGTTTTGGCTTACGAGTGCTATGACTTATTGATGAATGACAGATTTACAATAAAAATAAAAAAAATAAAAAGAAGCTACTCCACTGAATCGATAAGAAAGAAGCTCTTTACCTATTCTTATTGAGCAAACTGCCTTTCTCATTGCAAACTAAACCACTATTTTAAAACGCGTAAGTCATACTTCGTTTAGATCCACTAACTCTTGAGCTAGGATTTCTTTCATCTTTGAACTTAAAGAACTAATTTTAAATGACGCCAAAAAGCCATTTATAGGTTTGATTAAAATTTAATTTTAATTGTAATTACAACTAAATAGGAACGACTTAAAGGAACGACTAATTTTACAAATAAATTAAGTTGCAATCAAAATAAACGATTACGGCTAAATTTAAAATTGAAACCAATTTCAATTACAACTGAAGGGGACAATTGCTACTACGACTAAATCAATCTAAATTGAATTATGTTATTAAAAATGTTGGCTATTGGCTTGGTCAAGTAGAAAGATTACATTGCTGACTTTTGCCAAACAATGGGTACCAATGGGGAATAGATTTAGAGTGCTTTCTCTGCAGGAATTCAATTTTCAGTTCAATTCAATTCAATTTATTGCAATAAACAAGTTGTACATTAAGACAATGTCTCTTATTGTACTAAGTGATAATATTTAGTTACAAAATGATAAGTAATATTAATTATAATGATAATAATAAAGTAAAAATACTAAAAAGGAAAAAGAAAGATAAAAAAAAGGGAGAGGAAAGAAAATAGTTGAGAAATTGGATGCATTAAGAACAAAAGTACACATACAAGGCAGTTTTGAAGCTGGCAGTATTTGACAAGCACTTTATGTGAGACGGTAAGTTATTCCATAGTCTAATAGCATAAATGAAAAATAATCGCGAGGAATTGAGGTATTTGCAACGCTGAGTGCTAATGTTGAAAGTTCTTCTGGAAAGGGAAAATTTCATTTTGATTTCTTCTGAAATCAAGGTACTTTCTCAATGTACAGCCAAGAAACCGGCATGAGAATTCCGAGATTCTATCGTGTCATTGCCTTGCATAAACATACCGAACAGCATCATTATAAGCAACCTGGAGCTTGCGAAAAGATAGTGAGTCAGGGTCACTGTAAACATCTGCAGCATATGAAATAATGGGTATTATAGGGGTGAGCACAAGTCTTCGGCGAGCATTCCAGGGGGTATAGTTGGCAGAAATCCAAAGTTTACGCAAGCATCCGTACATGCGACCAACAACGATGTTAACGTGGCTATAGCCAGCAAGTTTTCGGTTTATGGTGAAACCAAGACTTGTAGCCACCTCAACTAACCTAATCTTACAAGTCAAAAGACTTGTTTGATATTGGAAGTAGTGGGCATTTTTTTGGGTTCAAAGCTAGTCCATTTTTAGTTGCCCATTCAACAATAGAAGCAAGATCCTCATTTAGTAGTGACACTAGTTCACCTATTTTATTAACCGGATGAGATAGGCAAAGTTGTACATCGTCTGCATAGAAATGAATAAGCGCGTACTTACAAATTGATACTAAGCCATTTATGTACATACAGAACAAAATTGGGCCCAATATTGACCTATCCCCAAAAAGGGGAAGGATATATCCAATCCGGCGAATCTCCGGTCGATAAGTCTTCTTCCGAATATCAGTAAGGTTTTTGAAAAGGTAATCAATAGAGCTCTGTCTAGGTGGGTTGAAGACAAACATATAGTTCCGGATAATCAATTCGGTTTTAAGGCGGGACATGATATCTCACATGCCGCGTCTAAACTGGTGTCCGATATCCAATGGAACAAAGGCAGGAAGCAGTGCACTGGTGCCTGCCTTGTTGACTTGGAGAAGGCCTTCGACACCGTATGGTTAGAGGGTCTTTTCTATAAGCTGACTAGGCTGGGGATCACTAAACCACTCTTGTACATTCTCTATAATATGCTAACCAACAGGCAGTTCATCGTGAAAAATGGCGATGTGACTTCTGTTGGAATATTTCAAATTAAAAATGGTCTTCAGCAAGGCGCGGTCAATTCGCCGATCCTATTTAACATTTATACAAGCGACTTGATAGGTTCACTTTCCCATACTATTGCGTACGCAGACGATGTGGTAGCGTACAGAACAGGTCCAAAAATCGAGGTCATTAATACTCTCTTGCAGCGTGACTTCGATAAGATAAGACGATTTTGCGATGACTGGAAGTTGAAAATCAACTTTCAGAAGTCGGAAACCATTCTCTTTAGGACGCCGTTGTCTGGAGCCTCTAGGGATACCAGAAAAAATTGGCGAAAGTTCTCAATCATTGGACAGCACGGACAGCCTCTTGCCTGTCGAAATGTAGTCAGATACCTTGGGATCTGGCTAGATCAGTTTCTGTATTTTGGAAAAAATGTAGATGCTGCTCTGGCCAGAGCCAAAGGTGCTTTTGCCCTTACAAAGAGACTGTTTTATAGCAGCCAACTCGATGCGAGGGTAAAGGTAATCTGCTACATGGCCCTTATTAGGCCCATGCTGGTATTTGGTTGTCCCGTGTGGTTCAACGTGAGAGCAAGCTTAATGGAAAAGATTCGGGTGTTTGAGAGGGCTTGTCTTAGGGCTTGTCTTCGCTTGTACAGAACACCAGAGTCGGAGTACAAGAAATTTTATCCTAATGAGGTCCTTTACAACAGGGCGAACCTAATACGAGTGGACAACTTCGTAATTAAGCTGACTCGAAGGCACATTGCAAGAGCAATGACCTCGACGAATAACCTGATATCTGGGGCTTACTACCCCAATTACCTTTACCACGAGAGTGTGCGCTCTGACGGCTTCGTTCCACCGGAAGCATTCCTCTACATGGATCAGATAGGGTTGATCCAGGATAGATCAGCGGTGCCGTTAATCTTCCATGTCGCTCGGACAGCTGGGGACAGGCGACTCAACTACAACAGAGACGTCGCACACGGCAGTGTGGATCGCCTCAGGTTCAGTAGGGCGGTGGGGAATCGCGATAAGAGGGATGTCGTTCGGCAGCACCAGCATTTCTGGTGGTTGAATGATGGAGAAGATGCTTCGTCGTCGTTTCCGTCAATTACGGACCAGCCTTACTAATGAGGCACAGCTGACCAATCTGTTTTCTCTTGTAAATAGCGATGGCCAGCTTACATAGGTTTAGGTTAGCATCTAAGAAACATATACATATGTCAGTGTATACAAAGGTGTATACTGACATATGTATATGATTGTGTATACTGTCTATGTGTGTTTATGTGTGTTTTGTGTATTTAGGTTAAGTAGAGTAAGGTTTATTTTAAGTTAGATATTAAGTTTTTATAAAAAAATAAAAAAAGTCCATATGCTAAGTTTTTTCTTAACGAATATTTTTTCTTAGCCTTAAGTATATAATATAAATAATTCTAAATAAAATGTAAGTAAAGTCGAAAGACATAGATATAAGTATTTAGAGTAGCTTAGAGTGCCTGTGTGGGGCCAGTAAGTTAGTATAAGACTGTTAAGTAATTGTAAGCTAGCATTTAAGCATTTTTTGTTAGTATGTAAGAGTTAATTAGTAAGAAAATAAAATGCATTGAAAACTAAACTGGGCCCAATATTGATCCCTGCGGAACCCCTTGAGAAAATGACCGGAGACCTGAGCGATTGTTACCAACAACGACTATTTGTGACCGTCCACATAAGAAGTTTCGAATGAGCCTTACAGCTCTTTCACTAAAACCATAGTAATGGTGCAGTTTCCAACAAAGAATGGAATGATTCACTCTGTCAAGCAGGCAGAGCATCGTCACAAATCCTTTGTCAAAATCTTGCCTGATATCATCCAAGATTTTTACCATGGCGGAAGAACAGCTAAGGCTCTTCCTAAAGCCCGATTGAAATGGGCTCAACAAGGAATTTTCAGCCAGGTGTTTCTGAATTTGTGACTCTATTACCTTTTCAAAGACCTTAGGTAAGGTAAGATACTGACAGGTCTGTAGTCAGAAGCATCGGAAGCAGTGGTATTTTTAGGAACAGGTACAACCTTAGCACATTTCCATATCAGAGGAGTAGTAGATGTTGCTATACAAGAATTGATTATATGTGTTAGATGGCCTATGACGTGCGGCAAAATAAGTTTTATGAAACGAAGTGGCAAGCCGTCTTCACCAATAGCATTTGATTTTAAACTTTTAATAATACAAAGGACATCAACCTCCGTAACTACTTCAAAATCAATTTCCTGTTCAAGGCCTCTGCTGGAGACAACGTCATACTCGAAACAATCGGCAGCAACATCATTTGAAACAAAATAGTCGTTCATTTCATCTAAATCAATAGTGCAGCTCCTGTCACTACTTACACCAATGCCAACTTGGCGTAGATTTCTCCACAGTACCTTGGAGGGTAAAGAAGTGCTCAGTTTACATGAATAGTAGGGTCGTTTAGATGCGATTGCAGCATTACGAGCAGCTTTGCACCTGTTCCAGTTAATCGCGTTTTGTCTACGCTTCAACTTACTCTGTACAGTCTGTTTCGCTTCTTTAGAACACCAACTACCCCTTCCGTGAACCAGGGACACGCACTGTTTCAGATCGCGACGGTTTTTGTGTTTTTGATTAGCTTTTCATTAGGAAGGAACTACAATGTTGAATCTTTAAATTTTCCATAATGATAATTGAAAAATAACGGGTGATTCACGCGTAAATGGCATTATGGTGTCGTGTTATTCTTATTCAGTGTTGTTTGACAAATTATCATGGAAAGGCTCACACCACAACAACTTCTCCAAATTATTCAGCTGTATTATGAAAATCAGCGTTCTGTGAAAAATGTTTTTTGTGCACTTCGAGCAACATACGAGTATGGTATGGTGTGCATCATCGACCTTCCAAATCCTTTATTGGACAATACGTGACCGAATAGCCCCCATCTACCCCGTAGTGAGGAGAGCATTGCGGCTGTGGCGGCGAGTGTGGCTGAAGACCGTGAGCAATCGATTCGACGCCGATCTCAACACATGAGCTTATTGTATTCGACAACTTGGCGAAATTTAAAAGAGGATATTAGTTTGAAGGCTTACAAAATCCAACTCGTTCAAGAATTGAAGCCGCCAAACTTGAATTTACTTTAAAATTTCAATCAATGGGCTCTGCAACAGCTCAATGAAGATCCGCGGTTTTCGCATCGAATTTTGTTCAGTTATGAACCCCATTTCTGGCTCAACAGGCGAACAACCGGAAGAGTATGTCGAACTACCGCTACATCCACAAAAATCCACTGTTTGGTGTGGTTTATGGGCTGGTGGAATCATCGGTCCGTATTCCTTTAAAAATGAGGCCGGACAGAACATCCAACAGCCAATGGCGAGCGCTACCGCACCATGCTAACTGACTTTTTGCTGCCGGAAATTGAAGCCCTTGATGTCGACAACATTTGGTTCCAACAAGACGGGGCTACGGCACACACAGCGCGCAAAACAATGGCTATATTGAGAAACAACTTTGGTGGACAGGTAATTTCGCGTTTCGGACCTGTAAACTGACCAACTAAATCGTGCGTTAAGCCAGCTACAATCCAGGATTTGGAAGCCAATATTACTTGCGTAATTCAGCAAATACCGGTCGCAACGCTGGAAGCAGTGATCCAAAATTAGACCTTTAAAATGTACGGCGTAGTCACGGACAACATTTACACGAAATAATATTTAAAAAGTAAATGTCAGGCACTGTTCTTTCTGGCCAGAATAAGGTTTCTACCATCCAAATTCATTTTGTGTTGTTTTATTTAAAATTAAAAAAAAACAAGTCTTAATGATTCAACCATTATATATGTAATAACAGCAAATCCATCATCTGATATGGAAAATCAATTAAAACTACGGAACTACTTGTATATATACGAGTACTTACGAGTATTAACTGACTCGTCGCTTCTGCGAAAAGCCAGTGGTTGGAGTAGATCAAGATTGTTTCATCGGATGGCAGAAGGATTAGCATTATTGATAATCCTCCCAAGAGAACGATTAAAGCGAGGCGTATTTTCTTGGCCAAAATTTGTTGGAAATTGAAAGGGGAGGGTGACAATTACCACCCTGATAATCCGACTGACAATTGTCAGCGATTGTAAGGGATTTGGGCATTTCAGTTCACGGTTCACTAGGGTTGGTGAACCATAAGCTTTCCTTGAGAGTTTTGTTAGGGAAGCAATTTGAAAAAAAATTACTTTTCAGATGGTTTATTTTAGAATTATTTATATTAGTCCTTCGGGATAGGAGATATGCAATAGCGCACTACCTTAAAAATCTGGGAATGTTTATAAAATCAGTACATTTAAATGGTGACCTCTATTTAATAAAATTCAAAAGATTTTATAGAAACCTTTTGATTGAATCGAATCGATGTGCATTCGATTGAGTCCAATGGTAAAACCTTAAGAGCCAAGAATCTTTCAGAGGTCTACGTAGAGGAGCGTCTTAGTTGATGTAGCGATTTATCAAGTACATTTATTTATACAGTATTTGAAGCAGAGAGGTGATGACAAACCTTCAATGGATCAGATTTGAGTAGGTGGTACTCGTATTTCTCCGCGCTATGGCTCACAGTCATTCAATCCTCTTATATCTGAGTTCGCACAGTAAGATTTATTGAGTCTCAGCAATGTTTCCGTCAGTGACTGGTGAAATTACAGAAACACAAACTTTTAAGCTACCCCACTGCTCGATGAGTGCAAGATTTTAAATTCAAGACTCTAATGGAAGTTAAATATTGAACTGGGGTTACAGAATGTATTTATAACTTTCCCATTTTGCAGAAGAACTCTTGGCAAACTTTGGGGACTAACAACCGTGCTACCTTTTGTTACACCTGCAGATCAAATACATTGTTTCATTTTGCTCTTTAAGATGAAAATAATTTGAGTTGTGGTCAGAAAAGCATTACGAGAAGGTGCTCTGGGCTGCCTCGAATTTCGGGTTCTGTCACAATTTATAACAACGCCATTTGAAGTTTATTTTCCATCAGAACCGAAGTTTAGAGGTCATGCCTTACCATCGAAAAATATTTGGGTTCACTCGTGTGCTCTGTTGGACCAATTATCATGACTGAACAGAAGGTATCTGAGTCTTTTGGTTAACGTATCAGTATACAAGAGCTTTCCCTCACCGAAGTTGCCCTTAAAATTAGCCAGGTCAGCGGCGGGTTTAACATTAGTCTGGATACATAGTCTCTAGTTTTTAACATAAATACCTGCCGGGTAGATTTAAGTTTACGGGATGTCCATACATCCATGGGAACAAGGATACGCCTTGCCATCGCTCTCCATCAATTCACTTTGATACCACTTCGGAACTGTGTTGGAGGCACAAGTTCCACCCTTGGTATGAGTCGCGGCCGACCTAAAACCTCTTATTGTTCTTAGGGTCACAGCACACAGTACTTATATCAACTCTACAGTGGGCCGAAACCCTTCCCACGATTTTGGGTTTAAACTACAGCCAGGCCCGGACCGATATCCGGGGGACTCCTGACTCCCATGGTACCGTCATTTAAGTCCTGGTAGAGACTACTGGTGTGTATCGATCTGAAGCTCATGGGTCTTCTCCAAGATCTGCCATAGTGTCGATGATTGTTGGTCGACGATGGACTTTCCTGGCCTGAAGCCACACTGATATGGACCTATCAGGTTGTTGACGAATGGCTTCAGGCATTCACACAATACAGTAGATAAGATCTTGTCTAGTTTCGGCATCCCTGAAAAACTCGTCCGTCTGTGCAGAATGGCGATGGAGAATGCACGCGATGGAGGATTTGGACAAGGCGATGCACTGTCATGTAATTTTTTCAACATCGTACTTGAAAGAATAGTGCAAAACTCACGAGCAAACACCGGAGGCACTATTTTTCAAAAGTCAGTCCAACTACTCGCAAACGCCGATGATATTGATATAATCGTGAGAAAGCAGCGTGATGTCAGTGGCGCTTTCGCGAGTATTGAGACGGAAGCGGCGAAAGTGGGTTTAGCGGTCAACGAGGGCAAGACCAAGTCACCTTCGACAGGTATAACTTTGAGGTAGTTACCGACTTTGTCTACCTAGGCTCCGCTGTAAATACAGACAACGACACCAGCGCTGAGATCAAACGAAGAAAAACTCTTGCCAATCGCTGTTTATTTGGGCTAAGAAGGCAAAGTCACCCTTTATAAAACCTTAATAATCCTGATCCTGTTCTATGGCGCTGAGGCATGGACATTATCAAAAATGAATGAGGGTGTTCTTGGTTGCTTCGAGAGAAAAATTCTTCGGGCGATCTGCGGTCTCGTCTGCATTGACGGTGAATGTAGGAGGAGATACAACAATGAACTCTACGGACTGTACAGCGACATCGACCTAACCAGAAGAGTGAAAATCCAAAGACTGACATGGCTGGGTCATGTAGAGCGTATGGACACCAAAGGGGACCTCAGCTAACTTAGCGTGCGAAACTGGAGGCAGCTAGCTAGGGATCGAGCTGGCTGGAGACGTTTGTTGACTGAGGCCCAGGTCCACCCAGGAAGGGACTACTGGTGGTCCAGCCGCCAACAAGGACCGGCAACTAGTAACTGGTCAAATCGTAGCAACCTTCGGTAGCGTCATCTGAAGATGTACTTTACTCTGCCTTGATAATTGGGCGGGGGCCAGTCTGGATACTGTAACATTGGCATAATAAACTTGCATAAAGAAGGATTTACAGCGCGTGCTATTGCTGGCAAGCTTAAAATAGCAACCGCTTATGAAGCCATTCGTCGCTTTGAAGAATCGTCGACTCTTGAGACCTGAAAGAGAAGTGACAAATAAAATACATAAAAACAGGAGGACCAGATTATTAAATAAATAAGCAAGAGGGATCGCCGGTTTATCGTTCTAGAAATCTGCTCAGAGTTCAACCATTTGCAAATAGCAGTCGAGATCCTTTGTTGCGACCTTGCTACAAATCAAGGCGCCTAAATTAGTGAAGTGACTCCCAGTACTGACTATTAATCGACTTGTCTTATAGACTTAAACACGGACGAGTCCAAATTTGAAGTTTTTGTCAAAAAAGAAGAAAAAGTTTGTATTCCATGGGACTTCAGTAGGAACGGTGTCTTTCCAATAGCTAAGTGTGTCAGTGATTCAATAATGGTCTGAGGATGCTTATCTTGAAAACCTCATCCATATTCATGGAGCCATGGATAAAATAGAAGAACGCAGCATATCATTGGGTTTGCGTTTAATAGGCCCTTGATTCATAATAATGCAAGATAATGAGCAAAAATTCTTTCAAATTTTACCCAAAATATGTGGACGAAGAAGATTAAGAACGAACACTGAAAAATATGAATCGGTCTACCCAATGGCCGCAACTGAATAGACCCGCTTTGACAGATAGCCCCGAAGACAGTGTCTAACATCGTAAGAAAAACTTGTAAATTTCGATTATAAAACCTCCAAGTACTATTGGCCACACTGATTGTGGCCAAACTGACCGTAAGTTGTGAGGTATTGGTCCTTCAAATAGTTTATATCAACAGAATGCCTAGGTTGATGGCTAAATTTGGTTTCCAAGTTTTCGGTTTATCAGCATCATAGCCACACAAAGAGTAATAATGTTGTCGTTGAATAGTGTGTTCAATAAGGCTATGGTTTCATATTTCATGGGCAGTCTGACAGTCAGTCAGACATATCGTCCGGATAAATGGCGTTCGTAGAAATACGATTACTCGCAATCATTATCCGGTAACGCTGGCCATTAACTATAACGTGCTTACATGCCACCAGCGGGAATACCACGCCAAACAGTGCACTTTTGTGGTTGCAATTGAGTCGCATGAGTACGAGTATCATTTCGATCAGTAACATCCATTTTGATCGTTCACAAACTTATTTAGCCTCGTCACGAACCACAATTTTTCGGTAAAAATAAGGGTTCACTTTAAGCTGTTCAAGAGCCCAATCTGTGGACTCCCGCCGCAAGCCATGGTCTCGTGGCTTTATTTTCCGAACCAGCTAGATCTATTTATGATGAAGGCTGAAAACTCTCCACAAAGTACGAGGGTCGTTCAACATATTCTCGGTATCGGGGTGAAGCTGTGGTTGTATATATAAATTGACTTATTTATCAAGTAATACTATTATTTTAGTGCATTCATGTAAAATTTCATATAAATGTGATTATTAATTCGCGTTTTATCTCTAGTTAAACAGAATCATATTGGCAACTGAGACGATGATGGTGAAAATTGAGCATCGCGCTGTAATTAAATTTCTCACTAAGCAAGGAAAAACTCAAAAAACTATTCATGAAGAGATGGTGGCTGTTTACCAGGGTTCCGCACCTTCATTATCAACTGTGCAAAAGTGGTCAAGTGAGTTCAATAGAGGCAGAGAGAGCATTGAAGACGACCCCCACTCCGGCGCCCCGGCTACTGCTTGTACGGGAGAAAGCATCAAAGAAGTCGAAAAACTTGTTCTTGAGGATGCCCGAATAAAGGTGAAAATGATGGCAGAGATCACCAAGCTTTCAATTGGTACCATTCACACCATTCTTCATGACCATCTTAACCTTTCAAAGGTCAGTGCAAGGTGGGTGAAACGAATGCTCACAGCGCCTCAGAAAAAAGTGAGAATCGCATGCTGTAGAGAGCTTTTGGAGAACGCGGACGGTGTTATGGATCGAATTGTTACTGGGGACGAAACATGGGTCCACCACTATGACCCTGAAAGCAAACAAGAGTCCATGCAGTGGCATAAAAAAGGAACAGACCCCCCGAAGAAGTTCAAAGTCACTCCGTCTGCCGGGAAGCTCATGGCCACAGTTTTTTGGGACTCAAAGGGAATCTTGCTCATTGAGTACAAAAAAAAAGGTGAAACCATCAACGCCACATCCTACGCTTCCACTTTGCTTAATTTGCGGGAGGAAATTAAAAAGAAAAGACGGGGTAAACTCGCAGCGGGTGTGTTGTTTCTTCATGACAACGCTCCTGTTCACACGGCGCGAGTTTCCAAGGCTGCTGCGCGAGATTGTGGTTTCGAAGAAATCCAACACCCACCCTATAGTCCAGACCTTGCCCCTAGTGATTATTTCCTGTTTCCGGATTTGAAAAAATGTTTTCGTGGAAAAAGATTTTCGGATGATGAAGAACTCAAGTCGGCAATAAATGGGTATTTTGCAGAGAAATAGGAAATTTATTTTTTGAGGGTTTAAAAAAGCTTATCTCAAGATGTAACAAATGCATTGATGTTAGGGGAGATTATATTGAAAAATAAAAACAATTTAAATTGAATTCGCATTTTCCTTCATATCGATACCGAGAATATATTGAACGCCCCTCGTAGACTTGCAACTGACAGTTGTGGTCGACGTCGAATTGATAATTCCGAATTTTTCCGCTCACAGCGTCTACATTTTTTTTCAGTACGTACACCATGTTGATGCGTTGGTGGCTTTGCGTCATGTTGAGTGTTACATATGTGAAATGAAACTCGTCCACAACACGATGCATAACAAATTCAACCGGTCGATTATGAGGACCAACAAATTGAAGGTCGATTCTCAAAATAAGTCTACGAGTAGTAAAGTCTATTCATGATGATTTGTAAAACAAGACCATAATTGTCAAAGAACTGTAACAAATGACAGCACGATTTAAATAAGTAATTAGTCAAACGAGAACCAGCCCGTAATAGCTTTATGTGTTTCAAATTGACTGCGAACTGGATCACAATTTAATTTGGCTTCTCAGTGATTTGTTGGAAAAAAAGTTGTTATTGTTTGATATATAAGATATAAGATATAAGGTCTCATTAAATGGCAGTATTGTATTCCCAGGTGATAATCAGCCATCCCTGAGCCTTTGCGTGGATGGAATAAGTCCCTAAATACTTTTAATAAGCACATTGTGCTGTACATGTAATTGGTTCATCGTTTCGCATTCTTACTTCGTGTTAGTGTTTTAAAAGCAATTTGCATGCAATTATGAAATGTCCCCTCCGAGACTGGGCAAATGTACACGTATAACAAGTATTGTCGTCCCGCCTAACCTGGATATTCATTAAAATAGCGTCTATGTAAAAATGAAGTATAAAATTAAAACAAAAATATACACGTACGAGTACAATATAAATACTCGTATATATTGTAATTGTAGTTTGCTGCAACAGTGTATACTGTGTACAGTGGCCAAAAAAAACTCAATATAGCTTTTGTTGTAGCACTTGTAACGCTTTACGTTTGCCTTTGCAATAATTCGAAGAATAATTCAAGCTAACGATGGTTTTCCTCTTGAGGAATTTTACCAGTTCTATGTGCTGTGCACTTAGCGTTTTACGGCGTTACGCTTTTACAGTGTTACGCTGTTACGCTGTTATGATGTTATGATGTTATGGTGTTATGGTACACCCCTTCTTGTTAGCTACGCTACATAAAATCTAAACATAAAGCATCCTATTTTAAGGGACATTTATATCCCAAATGAAAGCCATCCTACTACTCACGATTGCTTGCGGTGCTGTACGATACGATATCGTGTGCTGTTAGCCAAGTGGTAGTTTTAGTTGCACGAATGAATAAATTTACACATCCGCATTACAAGGGATGTTTATGCAAAATACCTACCCTCTACAGTCTTGTATTGTACAATAGAAATGCCCTAGTGTTTGGTGTTGGTGCTGTTGCTTTAGTTGCGTATATTGCCATAAACCAGACGGAGACAATAGCGGGAAATGTGTAATATAATAGATCATCATAATTTGGCCACTGCGTTTCAAATTGGAATGTTTTTTCTTCATCTCTTGGTTTTTTTTTTTTATCCTCTTTAAGTACATGCCTGGGCCTATCATCATCATCGCCCATCATTCTTTGCATAGTCAACGAGAGGATATTCAAATAAACAACACACTCAAACAGAGTGAAACTGAATAAGGAAAAAGAAAAAAAAAAAAAGAAAATTTAGTATCATTTATCCTGTCGCTGGTGGTGGAGACTGAGATGATAAAGTAAAGGAAGAATGACTTTTAAATTGAATTTAGGGAAAATAAAATTTAAGGCACATCGTGCTTATGGTGATTTTGGTTGCTTTTGCCATATTTTCCTAGCTGTCCACCCATCCGATCCCATAACAATACTCAACCACCCATCGGCCTCTGCTCTTGAGATCGCCCTTCTTTATCCTACCCCAGCCTACCCCAGCTTACATCATCGAGCGCAAAAGGATAAATTATCGGAAATTTTCATAATCCAAGCGAATGTAAAACGTAACGAGAGCAAAAAAGAAAAACTGAAATAAAATACAACTAATAAATTGTAAATTATCCGGATGGCTTATAAGTGGCACGAATAGTATCTTTTAAATCATGTCTCTCAACAGTGGTGCTTAAAAGTGTCAGGTTATGGTTGCCCTATGGATAAAGGGAGACTTTTTTGACATTACGAGGATTGATTTATTCCATTAATTTAATCTCCTAATCTAGACTTGGATATTAATGATTAGGACCAGTTTCAAATTTAGAAAATTAGCTTCCAACTAACATAAATCGTAAGATTTTAGGGATTTGAGAGCTGCTTAGTTTTCCGAAAGATACCAAAAACGCTTCTCGTGGCTCTTTGTATACATTCACAGGGGCAGTTGTCAAGGGCGGTTTGCTCATGAGAATGAAAGCTGCTTCATATAAATGTCGAGTCTGGTGGTATTTTACGCTTTGAAACATCCTGAAGGACTTGAATAATGGTTGGCGGTGTTATCAATGCAAGGGCCGCAGAAAGTTATGTCACTTTTCTCAGTACCTTAAGGTGATGAGAGTTCCAGACAGTCTGCAGTTGAGTTGTGAAATGTGTAAACTGGAATGCTGCTGAGCTTAAGACATGACGTGAAACATTTACATTTCTAGCCTTTTTGGCTCATCTTGTTACGAGTACAACCTGAAGAGTCATACTTACTAGGTAGGCTAGGCAGTTGTAATAAAGGTTAATGCTCTGAAAAGTTTCCTCTGAGCCTTTTCGTGCAAGTTCATCGGCGACTTCATGTTCCCCATTATTATTATTGCCAGAGACTGATAAGATACAAGCTGTATTTAGAATACCTTGCGCAAGGCGAACATGAACGCTATGACGCATATAAGGGTTTGCAAAATAGGGACTTGACAACTTTGAATTTAATTTGTGAACGCACTCTTTCACTATTCATCAAACTGTCACTGTTAATTTTTTCAGTAAACTCAACATTTTCATCATGGTAAAGTACACAACGAGCAACGTCTGCAAATTATAAAAAATTTTCTACCGAAATTCGGAGTCGGTAACTGCAACTTTAAGAGCGTTAACTCCAATTTACGGTCGTAATTCTCGCCCTAGTAGACAGACAATAACAAATTTAGTGCCAAAATTGGATCTACATATTCGTTGTGTGATGTTGCCTTGTCAGTGCGACAACGGGTTGGTCGAAGTGTCGAAAATATCGCTGCCGTTCAGGTGTCTGTAGGAAACGATCCAAATCAGTCAATTCCACGGCGTTCTCAAGAATTAGGCATCGCTCAGACCATATTATGGCGAATTTTGCGTTAGGATCTTGGTTTACACCCATGCAAGATCAAGCTGACTGAATTGAAGCCGATGGACCCGTACGTTCTCCGATTGGGTTCTGGAGAAGATGCGCCATGATGACGAATTTCATCGCAAAATCATCTTCAGTGACGTAGCTCATTTTTGGCTCAATGGGTTCGTCAATAAGCAAAATATGCGTTATTGGTCGGGTAAAAATCCACATGTGCTTCGTGAATCACCACTTCCTCCACAAAAGATAACTGTTTGGTGCGGTTTGCATGCCGGATGCGTTATTCGGCCATATATTTTCGTCGACAATAACGATCGTCACGTTACTGTGAATGGTCAGCATTATCGCGCCATGATCACCGATTATTTTTGGCCCGAATTGGAAGATATGTACTTGGACGACATGTGGTTTCAACAGGATGATGCCACAAGCCACACAGCACACGCTACAATCGATTTATTGAAGAGTAAGTATGGTGGGTTTTCTCAAGAAATAGGCCAGTCGATTGGTCGCCTCGTTCGTGCGATTTAACGCCGCTTACCTATTTTCTGTGGGGCTACGTTAAGTCATTGGGTTATGCCAACACGTCGACGACGTTGGAAGAGCTCAGAGCCAACATTGAACGCGAAATAGCGGCCGTTTCGGCCGAAATTGTGTGGCCAAGTCGTTGAAGATTGGGTCCAACGGATCGACCGCTGCAAACGTGCCCGCGGTGGCCATATGAACGAAGTCGAGTTCCATTCATAAATGTTTTGATTGTACTTCAAGCCGATAATAAAGTTTTTGGAGTATCTCAAATGGTTTGCGTTTTATTTAAAAAAAAAAATTGTTGTCAAGTCGTTATTCGAAAGCCCTATATATTTGGTTGTTCGGGAAGAAATTTCCTTTTCATTGAATTAGTTGATGAAAACCGGCGAATAACAACCGTTCATGATCATTTGAAACGCCTAGGTTTTATCGCAAAGCCGACATATGGGTTCTTCATGTTCTTACGGAAAGAAATTTACGCCGTCGCGTTGATATTTGTGATTTGCTTCTGAAACGTCAAGAAAATGATCCATTTTTGGAGCGCATCATCACTGGGTACGAGTAATGGGTTGCTTACAACAATATTAGCTGCAAGAGATCAGGGAGTAAAAAATATGGATTATAAAAGATGAACCGATTCAAAGCCGATATTCATCAAAAAAAGATGAATGCTATCTGTTTGGTGGGTTTGTTTTATTTTAGTTCTACCGGGCACCATAATGATCAATTCTGAAGTGTACTGTCATCAGCAAAGGCCAGAATTTATCAATAGAAAAGGTGTAGTATTCCACCAAGATATTGTGAGACCTCATACAAGTTTGCTAACTCGCCAAAAGCCTTTACAGCTTGGATGGGATATACTGCCACCTTCTGATTACTCGTATTATTTGTTCCGGTCAAAAGAGATCAAAAATCACCTGAATCAGGTTTTTGCCAGCAAAGAACAACAATTTTATAAGCGTGGAATCATGCTACTGCCAGCAAGATGGCGAAAGGTATGGACAATATATAATTCAATATAATATTTATTCACTATAAGAAAATCGTCTTTCATATTTCATAAAAATCAAACGATATTACTCTCCGAACAAATGAAAGCTCGCTACTTTCATCTACTCGTACATATTCTTTTAAGCCGGTACGTGGGCCTGGTAGTTTGAGAATATTAAAAGCTTTCCCTGTTGCTTCTGATCGAAGCCATTCTTTTACAGCCATTAACTGGTGTTATATTCTCAGAGATATCCATAAGACCAAAATCAAATGCCGGTCATCGAAAAGGTTCATCCCATGATATCAATATATCATGGGGACTGAAATACGTCAGTGCGTCTGGAGTACTTTCAGTCGCCCCGTCCTTCAAACTTTGCTTTAGAGTCTAGTTATAATAGCAATTAGTAGTAGCAGTAACGTATTCATATGTACTCGTATTTGCTGTTGTCGGAGGCAACCTTAATTATTTCTGATCGAGCGAGTGCGCGTTCAATTTTGTTAGTTAGATATCAAAGCGCCGTCACGAAAGATCTTGCTCTTTGGTACTCATGCTAAATTGAAGAGAAAGGATGATAGTGTAAAGTAGTTTTGCGCAGTAGCAGCTCATCGATTTCCTTTCATGACCTTTGGAGAAAGTCAGGCTGATGGGTCGGATTAGTAGCCATTATTAGAGCTATTTCACTCTTTGTCTCACCTATACGCTTTTGCAGTATGACTAGATATGAGTATGTACTAATTGTTCGAGGAAGCTATCAAAGGACGGGATTTTATGCCTACAGGTCATGAGAATGGAGATACGTATCCTCTTGTGAGTATCTTCTTATGCAGTGCAGTTCACCTAAATCAAGCCCTAGACTCTCGAGGGAGGGCACAGAGACGGACCTGGGTTTTTTTTTTTTTTTTGCCGACACCGAACAGCAATAGAATAAAAGGCTTTTTCATAGGTTGACGTTTTTACTTTTGGAGGTTAGCTATTGCCTGTCGAAAATGTAGTGACATTCGAAAATATTTTTTCGGTATTTCGGAGTATGATTAAGGAATCGAACCCAAGATCATAATGTAGACATGTTTCATCTACGACATTTAAGTCTAAGAGTAATTTTAGAGAATCTGTGATCCCATTTCAATGTGATGAGAACTGGACGCTCCATTTAACGTTCTGTTTTAAACTAGAGTTTAAAAGAATAATTTTAAAACGACTGCAGAACTGGCTCTATTTCACGTGTCGCACCCCGAGAAACGAAGAAGATTGCATTAAAATCAGGGAGCCCGTTGAATAAAATTACACAAAACATTGTTTTCGAAAGCATTCTTAATAGAGAGTTTGGAATCGGGGGCTACAATGAAATGTTCAAAAAATTTATATTACATTTCTGACATACTCATTGTAGGCTCGTATTCATTAATCTTTTTTTTACTAAAATCATTTTAAAACACCGCAGTCTTCACTCACTCGTCAACATACTTATTTTAACGGGACCTTTTGTCGGTCTTTTAGACTTTTCAATGGCTTTTTATAGGATCTAAGATCCCGCATTTACACTCAAGCAAAAAAAAAATCAATTTTTTTCGAGTTTTTAAAAGCAATACTACAGTGCTGCATACTTGGTCCACTTTTGTTTAGTTAAGTTTATCATTGATCTAAATTATATATGTAATTGTTATATTTATGCCCTTGAATATTATGCATTTGTTTGAGGTCATCAAAGTTTTGTAGTTTCTATAAAAACACAAAATTGTTTACGCTATTATAACTTTAAGCTCTTCAACAAAGAAGGCTTTAATTTGAGAAAATATATTTTACTTGAAAGCGATAGACGATCTCAACATAAAATGAGGCGTTATGGCACTCCACATTCCAATATGACTACACCAATCTCGTCCTATTGTACAATACACTTCGGAAGCGAACTTTCTACCAACTCTAAGGTACAGTCCTTAAACTTGAACAACTAATGATTAAAAATAAAAAAATGGGACTATTTCACTATTTTCTAGAAATGCCTTTCGATGTTTTTTTTTTTAAGTCCAAACTGGAATTCGGTTCAAATCTCAGAAAACCTGTTGCTGACTGCTCGTTCTTCAGCTTTAACTTTTTTTATTGGGGGAATCACTTTACAAAATTTACTATCCGGTAAGAAATATAGATTTTTTTCTCGTATATTACTGAAATTCTTGACCCTCTCGATCCATATTGCACTTCACTTAAAAAAAAATCGTTGTATTCATACTGTACGAGTACACAACTCTGACCCGAACTGACCAAACTGAGTGAAAATTACCTCATGAATTGAATGGAAATGAACTCATTTTACATTCAACTACATCAGGCAATGTTGCGTGATTTAAACCACTACGCAAGAACCGCAACATATTTTAACAACATGTTTTAGAATGAAGTAGCCGATCGATGTCGCGTGATGTCGAGCGATATTAAACAAGAACTGCCTTCAGACAAAGCGTAGCAGATGTGTTCTGGTGAAAGTAACCAAAAACCTTCCTAATGCAAGTACTCGTAAGCATGTCCTGCCGCTATAAACGTGTCCAATTATTATCAGTTAGAGACATTTTCTAGGCCTTGTGTTGGCTTATGTCGGCTTTTACAATAATGAATGGCATTTCATGTATATCCACAAAATGTTGGACTTTAAAATGTTTAATTTTAAAATATCAAGCAGGTCTTCTATCCATCAAAAACATCTAGTAAAAAAGTCTTTTAAAGTCTTTTACATTTATAATCAGCACAGTTAGTTTGACAGATGATCTTTCGCACAGCGCAGGGGCGGTCCCAACAGAAATTGACGATCAGAGATCAATGACTCCCAGGGGTGAGCAATGTAACGCCTTCACAGAAATAGCTTCGTATTGGCAAATAAAAAGTTGTCACAATAACGGGTGAATGTTTCGAATTAGAAAACGTACTATCATCGAAAAATCCATGTATTATATTCCTATTGCCCGCGGACTCCGATGTTGTTGTTTTTAAGTAGAACCTGAAGGAAGGAAATGATTGAAATGGACTCTTTTCTAAATCCAACCTTACTCCTAAATAAATGTGAACACTGCCTCAATAAACAAGGTTTCAGATCTGGATTCAGAGGAAAAGACGTTTGAAAAGTTCTTGATTTCATACATTGATTACTAAACAAAAACGGCACAAGAATCAGGCTAATAACTGCCTGGAATAACACAAAATAGCTAAGCGAATAAGTGATTGCAAAGTGACTTCAATAAATAGATTTTGGCGACCGTAAAATTGACGAAGCACACGTTAAGTTTCGGGAAAAACACCGCAATCTTGGGAATAAATTGTTCCAATTTTCAAGCGTTGTTCTGACATGATTCTATTAATGTATGTATAGATGTCGCTGGAAAAAGCCTTGCTAACTAAAAAAAAAGAAAAAAAAATTTTAAGAATACCCTACATCAGGACTGTCCAAAACAAGGCCATGTGTTTGAGTTTGAGTAGTGCCGAATAAAAACTTATACTATGTCCACAAAGAAGTGAAAAGTAAGCGATGAAAATCGTGCTTTTAATGAGAAATGGAAACTGGACTACGAGTATTTTATTTCCGACAATAATAATAAAATTCAGTGTATGATTTGTATGCAAGTCCTGTCTGTGGCTAAGGAACACAATGTTAAGCGGCATTACACAGCTTTGCATTAAGAAAAGTATAAGGAACATAAAGGTGAAGCTAGAAAAATTATTGTAGCCGAATATAAGAAAAAACTGGTGCAGCAAAACAAGCGCTTTTTCAAAAGAAGAAAACTGCGCTGAATGCTTTCAATTTTCGACATATGAACACGATGATATGGGGACCATACTTGACAGGCGTACTCTAGGAGGGGGCGAACAAAGGTAATATAGAGGGACCTGGTCACGTATGGGTTGGTGAATTCTTTGGACCACCGTTTTACAAAGCCTAGTGCAGAGTTGGCTTTGAGGATTATCTCATTCATATGTAAGCGGAAGTTGAGCTCGCTATCACACAAAATGCCGAGGTCGCGAAGAGATTGTACGGATGAGATAGGTTGGTTATGGAGAAGATAGAGTCGGGGAGGAGATTGGTTCCGCTTATGTGAGAGTGATGGATTGGCATTTAGCGATGTTAAGTTCCAAAGAATTTTTGAGGCACCAGATCGAAAAACTATCAAGATCTTGTTGAAGGAGGAAAGAGTCATGGGGAGAGGAAATGGTTTTGAAAAATTTGGTATCGTCGGCGTAAAGGGAGACAGACGAGTGTTTGATGATCATATCGAGATCATTTATGGTTAATATAAAAAGAAGGGGACCGAGATGGCTGCCTTGTGGAACTCCAGAGGTGGCCAAAAATGGAGCGGAGTGGGCTGACCTAAAACGAACACTGTAAAAACGGTTTTCGAGGTAAGAGGATATCAATTTTAACAGTATGGGTTCAAAGCCGAAGGCAGACAATTTAAAGATGATTAACCGATGAGAGATTTTATCGAAGGCTTTGCTAAAATCGGTTGCAACTACATCGACTTCATTGCCATTTTCTAGGGCAGAGAGGGCAAAGGATACGAATTTAACGAGATTTGTGGTGGTTGACCTACCCTTTAGGAAGCCATGTTGTCTAGGGGAAATAAGTGATTTGCATTGGAAGCTTAGAGCTTCATACAAAATACTTTCGAAGAGTTTGGGTATATGGGAGAGTTTAGCGATGGGACGATAGTTGGTTATTTCATTCTTTGATCCTTTCTTGTGGATTGGGGTTATGAAGGAGGTTTTCCAAGCCTGAGGAAATTCTCCTTGTGAAAGGGATAGACGGAAGTGATTAGAAAGCGGAAGGGAAAGAGAGGAAGAACATTTTTTAAGAAATATGGCAGGGAGGCCATCTGGGCCGGGTGTGAATTCGTCATTGAGTTGGTGTAATTTATATTCGATATAAGACGGGTCCAAAATATGAGAGGGAAGTGGGTCATTGGAGAAGTTCAGTAGGTAACTTAAATAGAATGGATTCTGGTATAAAGGAGTCGTTGGTGAAGGATTGTTTAAAAAAGGTGGCAAATAGGTTGGCAATTGTGAGTGGGTCAGTTGTTGTTGAAAGAGAGGGAAGGAGGGTAACCATCGGACTTTCTTTTGTAGTTAACAAATTGGAAAAAGGGCTTAGGGTGGTTTATAAGGTTGACTTGCGCATTGTTAAGGTAGCGCTGGTAAAGGGAATCGTAAAGTTCGGTGAAATGAAGATAAGCACCAGGATAGTTGGAATAGTCGGTAAAGAATCTGGTACGCAGGAAAACAGCCCATAACTTATTTCTCTGATTTCTTAAGGAACGAAGCTTGCGATTATACCAGGGAGGACTAGTAGATGATGTTTTAAGGCGGGAAAACGGAAGGTAAGGGAAAAGGGAAAAATAATTAAATATTTCTTTATAAAAAATGGATAAGGCATCATTTATACTTAGGTTGTGAAAGTTAAAGAGGGATCTGCTGAGATATTCACTGATTTTGTGAAAGTTTGCTTTATGAAAGTCGTGGGATGAGAGAGTTGTGGGGGGAGTGGACTGGAATGAAGAGTTATGAAAAAATGAAAGTAGAAGGGGGGGGATGGTAGTTATCGATTGTTGAGAGAGATAGGGGACAAAGTGAGACTGAGGAGTTAATTGGATCTGTTGTGAAAATAAGGTCTAATTGCCTGCCCATATATTGTAATTGGATATACCACTGACTTGGCATAGACTTGAGTCTGTTAAGCGATCTAAGAAGAGACATTCCTTAGCTGAGTTGGCATTTGAAGCGATGAAAAACGATTGATCATCTGATGGAGTCCACTGTAGCTGAGGAAGATTAAAGTCGCCGAAAATAAGGATATCATCAATAGGGTCTGACAGGTCATTAAATGATCGATCGCATCAATAACAAATTGGTAAAATTCGATAGGTTGAGCTGGTAGGATGTAGCAACATATAACGTAAAGGGACTTGAGAGGCAGTGATATTTTTATTGCGACAAAGTCGGCTTTAGAGGATGAAGAAATTGTAATGGGAGAAGGGTTAAGGCTGTTGTCGATCGCCTCGACAGGGGGAATCTTAATTTGTGCGGGAAGGATCGTCGTCGCGGAAAACATTAAAAGTAGGAAGGAACAATTCCTGGTTCTTTATGTCGGGAATCAAATTGGTTTCGGTCAAGGCGTAGATATCAAAGGG
The DNA here is from genome assembly GCA_949129095.1 of Volucella bombylans. Taxonomy (NCBI): domain Eukaryota; kingdom Metazoa; phylum Arthropoda; class Insecta; order Diptera; family Syrphidae; genus Volucella; species Volucella bombylans. The sequence goes on along the minus strand of OX422141.1, from coordinate 124,578,419 downwards.
AAGAGCATGCGATTGACGTAGGACAGCATTGGTTTTAGAGCGAAGATCTCTTACATTCTGGTAGTAAAATGTAAGAGGGATGTTGTGGGGTGGAGGTGTGAGGCAGGATGGTTTAAGCGCTGACAAGGGAGGCACGTTATGAACGAAAAAATTTGTCGTGGTCGGCTCGGCTTCGCTGTAGGTGTGATACTCGTTTAGAGTGAACATAGTTGCCGAATGCAGCGAGGTCGTCTGCTACTTTCTGAGGGGACATGTTAAAAATCTCGTGGTACCTGACATAAAGGTTCCTGAGACTGATAGGGTCGGTAGGGAGGCCTTCCTGCTGAATGGAAACCATGACGCTGGTTTTGGTTTTCCCTTCGTAGCAGACCTATGAAGCTGTCAGTACCACTGTTTTAGATTACCGAGGGTTTCAAAAATGTTCCTGTATTGTGATTGATGGAGCTAAAGCAATGACAGTGACAGTGACAGGATTTTCTGGACTCCTTAAACAGAATGGTATTCATTGCCATTTGATCCACTGCACTGCACCAAGAAGCTTTATGCGGAAAATCTTTGCGCCAAACGGACGCAATAAAGGTGACTGTCAAAACAACAAATCTGATCAGGGCCGGAAACAAAGCTTTGACTCATCGTAAATTTCTCGATTTTTTAACCGAAATTACACTCAGACTTTAGATGATACGCTTGCAGCGTTTTTTTACTCTGTGAAAAAAGATCCTAGTATTTCTGAAAGACAATATAAAATAAAATCTGATACCACAGAAATAGAAAACAAACTGCAAGATCCCCAATTCCTCGCTGATCTAGCATTTTTAACGGATATGACCCTACACATGAACGAATTAAATTTAAAGTTACAAGGCACAATAATATCGCAAACTTCTACACACATGTAAATGGATTTAAAAGTAAACTTAACTTGTTCAGAATGTCTTTGGAAAAGAATGATCTTTCTTTTTTCCCGAGTTACACGGAGATGGGAAATTTCGAAAGATGCCACTTTTCTGAGCACATAGAAGTACATTGACGAGGTAATTTTGGAGTTTGAAAATCGATTTATAGATTTTAAGTAATTAGACAGCGATTTGTCACTTTTCACTTATCCATTAACACTGGCTATTTAAAGTGCAAAGACTGACTACCAATTGGAGTTATGCGACCTACATTCTACAAAAGCGGAGTGGAAATTGGAATAGCTTTTTTGAAGCTCCTCGATGATCGCTTTCCGAAATTAGTGAATTTTTCGTTTTAGAATGGATTCGATGATGGGGAGTACATAATTTTGTGAAAGCGCTATCAAAATACAGGTCTTCATTGTCGGTTAAGCCACTTATTAACGCAATGCGCTTGGCAACGACGAATATTGATAAACAAAAAATAAAATAATATGAATACTTTTTTTTTATTAAAAACTAATAGTATTTTGTTTCGTTGTCCCGCCAGTTCTTGTTGAATTTCATTTTGGCCCGCACACGACTACAGTCTGGACAGCCTTGCCCTACATTAAAAATGTCGCCACCTGTTGTGCATTCAAAAAAGAAAACTGGGCCACCCTCCCATACTCGTACTTTCAGAGGCTAAATTCGAAAATCGTAAACCTTTGACTTAAATGGTTCGCTTTTCTTTCCCTGCATAAAGGTAAATTCATCACGAAAAACTGTAACAACTACCGATTAGTGAAATTAATGCATATAATGAAAGATTCTGGATAGTAGATAGCAGATGGATTTTGCACATTATTTTCATTGACCGACAAAGTTCTGAGAGATATTCTATGGACGACGCTATGATTTTAGAGAGGACCAAATAGGTGTGTACTCGTAAGAATATTACCTGATACGATTACCGGAAAATTTGTATTCAAACACCAGGTCGGGCTTCAAAGTCTCTTCGCTGTACGTCTTCAAAGTATAGCAGGATATAACTGTGACGATTAGCAAGGCTTCACCCATCAATGACGTTGTCTAGTAATATAGTAATAAACAGGGGCAAAGCAAAGTACTGGTCTTATCGTAATCATGTTCAGATAGCGCTAAAAAAGGTTGCTACGATTTGATCAGTCAGTTGCCGGTCATAGGTCTTGTTGGCGTCTGGACCACCGGTAGTCCCTACCAGGACTTAAATCACGGTACCATGGGAGTCAGGAGTCCCCCGAATCTCGGTCCGGTCCTGACTTGAAGAGGTAGGCCCCCTGGTGTTAGCATCATGGTGGCTGTAGTTTAAACCCAAAGTCGTGGGAAGGGTCTTCGTTTGGTTGACCCAATGTAGAGTTGCAATAAGTACTGGGTGTTGCGACCCTAAGAGCAGTAAGAATTTTTAGGTCGGCCCCGACTCATACCATGGGTGGAACTTGTGGCGGCAACACAGTTCCGATTTGGTATCTCAGGAAGGCGGCAGAGCAATGGCAAGGCGTATCGTTGCCCCCATGGATGCATGGGCATCCCGTAAACATAAGTCTCCATGACAGGTGGTTTAAAAATCAGACACTATGTGCCGATTAGCGTACATTTTCCTGGTAATTTTTTGAGACATGTATCAGATCGATTTGCACTGATTACGAGGAAACAACAATTTTGACTGGGCAGTTTTCGAATTTTTCGAAAAGTTTGCAACAGTCTAGTCTACAACTAGAGTCCCCGTAACAAATCAATTTAGAGAACTTTGATGTCGATACCATACTACTCTTGTTTAAAAACTTAAACCTTTAACCAAAGTCTTCATGCCCGTACATAGCTAAGACAGGAATCCTCCGTTGTAAATATTAAAAACACATTGTATGTTCCTTGTTTCTTTTTTTACGTAACAAATTCCCCAAAGCGCCTTTTAAATACACCACCAAATCGATAACTTTCATATTTATGTAGGGTTCGTGCAACTTTTATTTCTACTATCTTTCCATTGTATCATTTCAGGTAAATGCGCACATAATGGTGCTTCGATCCACAACCCCAAAGAACCATAGGAACCATAGAGCAGCGCTAGAACCACAACCACAACCAGTACTTAAATGAGTACAGCAAAAACAAAAAAGAAAAGTTATTTCCCTTAGTCTTCAACACTACTCCCCTTGCCGACCCCACTGTGTGATTTTTTTCCCCGTTTTTTTTCTCCAAACGATAATCGTAAATCTGAAAGCAATTCAAAAACGACCCCCTCCGTGGTGAGTCCCGCCTCGAATGGACAATTTTTGTGTTTGCAGAAATTTAAAGCCAATCAAGTGATGCAGAGAATTTTTTAGTTAGCATTCCTTGAGGCGATCATTATTAGCAAAATAAAGTTTTCAATTAGGTTCAAGCAAAAGCAAAAAAAAAAGAGAGAATTTTTTTTTTTTAAATGTTAAAAAGTACACACCCGCCGAGTAAGACGTTAACATTGCCATTTATATTATTAGAGCCACTGCTGGAGCTGCCACCCTTAACAGGTGCTCCTCCAACAATGCCACCCACAGTGAAACCTCCAATTGTTGAACTAGCACCACTTCTTAAATTCTGCTGATGTAGTAATCCAAGACCGCCAATTTGTGGGCTGTTAGATATGCTGCCACCATTGGTACTAGTTCCAGTTCGAGTGCCATTATTTTGATTATAAGGAGGATTTGCTCCGGAAAAGATAGAGTACGATGAGGAGGAGAAGGATGTTATAGTCGTTGCTGGCATTGTCATTGTCGTTGTCGTCGTCATCGTTGTGGAATTATGATTTCTGCTGTGGCCGTTAAAGTGGCTGACTGCCGCAATAACCGCCAAACGCTTCATAGACATTATATTAGCGGCCGTTATAAATGCTGAGACTTGAGAGGCGTTACAAATTGAACACACGTACTCCTTCCTCTGCTGTTCGTATGTAATCTAATCGACGACAGAACAGAATATTTGACAATTGTTTAAGTTTTAATTCGGTCCTAGATATTCTCGTTCTTGGGGGCTAGATAGCATCTCTTTGTCACAGAAGTTTAAACGAGTACTCCTTGAGGCTCATGCTTGTCTTATAGTAGAAACGAAGGTTGCTCACACATACACATAGGGAATATAATTAATTTATTTATTTTCTTAATTTTCAATTTTTTTTATTTTTTATTTTATTTTATTTTTTTGCACAAGGATAACGTTGTCGTTGTTGTTGTTATGTTGTGTGCTTGCTTAAATCCTTATCACTTAAAATTAAGCACACACTTCACTAGGTCACACAGTGATACTGTAATAATGTACGCGGACACGCGGGGGGGTTACTTCTGAAGAGGAGACTTTTTGACTTTTTTACCGTATCCGTATCCTTGCGTAATCATGAATTTCAAATCCATGACACCCCTTAAGCTCAAGTTAACGAATATTTATTTGTATTTTTGTGATTTCGTTTTGTGGTTTTTTTTTTCTCGTCACGAAACACAAACGTCTAACGTTTAAGTCGCGCGTTCGCGTCGCGTTTGTCTTGTGTTGTCCGAGAGGAGAAATTTCCTTTCGCCTAATTCGACCTTCCAACCTGGTTACTCTAGTTGGACTGAATCGACTCGAAAAGGTAGTAGACTAGGAGGCTTCCTTTCTCGGGTTCGTTTTGTGTGTTTATTTCTTTTTTCTTTTCTTGTTTTTTTTTTTGTCCTGTGTGTGGTACCGTTTGCCGTTTGTCGTTTTCTAGGGATGGTCTGGGCGGTGGGGGAATGGGTGTTTGGTTGGTGGTGGTTGATTTAGGGGTTGGGGTGGGTTTTTAGGGTATGTTTCCACTTTCACTCGCAATATAGTCAGAGTTGTCGACGGCAAAAGCAGGAAACGACCATGGTGAACAACGAAAAAACAAAACAAAAAAAAAAAACGAAAAAATGAACGAAGAAACGTTCAACTGACAGTACACAGTTGAATAGCAATCCAAAATACAAACACTACGTCGTCGTCGTCGTGCTGCTATTGCTGTTGTTGTTAGTGCTGTGTGTGAAAGGATATTTTATTCTCGCCGTCACTGTTGAGTTGAGTGTTAGTAGCAAAGACACTGTTCTCTGAGCTGAAACAGGACAATCCTAATGGAGCAGACGGGGTATGGTTTGTGAAGGAGTCCTTGTATACGAATAGTGGAGAAGGTGCTGACTGAGGCGCTAGTGATTGGTAGGAGTGGTGTGTTGTTAGTATCGTGCAGTACTACTATCGTTTCGTTAAAAGTGTACTTGGAGTACACACAGTGCAATTGTAACAGTGTAGTGTTGCGCCCCTTAACCCCTTAGCCTTTTATAGCTCTCCTTTAGTTACAAAAAAAAAAAAAAAAAAAAAAAAAAAGTAGACAAAGCTGTATTATTGTTCTAAACTTTTTCTTTTAGAATGGATCTCTTGCACGCCTATTGATGATGTTGAAGATGATATAACGCAACGGTGTTTACACGATGAAATCGAAATTGAAAGATTTCCTAACGACGACCATGGTGGTACTGTGTGCCGATGGTGTGTGCCGTATGGTGTGGTATTAGAGCGCGGGAGGATATTGCGTCTTCTTCGATGTCGACGGGAAAATTAATTTGAAACCGTTGGCTGTGCAAAATGTTTGACTTCCGAATGAGTGCTTAGTGCTCTACGAAATGAAAAATCATCGCCGAAATGAAGAGTGTTGTGATGGTTATTTTATTATTTTTGCTTTCCTTAAAAAGATGCAGAGATTTTTCTTCCTTATTTTGTTTGCTCTTTTTTGTGAAACTGTGGTGATATGTTGAGATTTTTCTACTATACAAAAATCGAGAACGTTTAAGCTCTTTAAAATGAGCCAAAAACTGTGACGAAAGGAATAATGTTTACTGTAAGTCGTCTTGTTACAGTAATCCAAATAGTTGTACATGTCCTTCGAATTGATTGTTATTTGCCTTCAATTGTATGTTATTTGTACTTTTGGAACTTATATGCGTTGTATATCTAGGTATGAGGTACAATACTATAAGGCCCCTTCTTCTACTCATTATGAGAATGATTGACACTAAATCCGTGGTCATTGATAGTTAACTACAGATGCTCGCCATGGTGTTCTTGTTTATGCAGCATCTTTGAGCTCTACCTATCTCATCTTGTTGCTATTTTTTCATTCAACACTTCTCCACCCTTCATATTATAAAGTTATTCGGTGCAAATACTCTTCGGCTAAAAGGTCCGCAAGATGATAGGCAGACATCTATTAACAGTCACTTCTCAATCAATACATCTGGAGTATTACTTACTTAATGTCCGAGTTGAACAGTCGCAACTAGGCGTTGGTTTCAAACGCAGCCTTGATCTAACTCAGCGTCGCTTTCAGCAATGACAACGCAGTCTAAGCGCAATTAATTATCAACCTTTTCTCCACCTGCTATTGCTAGATTATGGATTTTGTTTGTTTTAGGCTCCAGGTATCATGGTATGTGAGTTCATGATTCTGTGTGAGGGAAGATAAACGTCACTAGCTTAGTTAGGAGTTCCTTAGGTGCATTGTCATTTCCAACTGAACACTCCCCCTATCCTCTGCCAATATTGTACTAGAAAGATCGGTGATGGCAACTAGGATCAGCATTGATGAAAGTATCTACTTTGCCATACTTTGTTGTGGATTTCGATGTCCTCAGACAGCTTAACATTATGCATTACATGAAACGTAGTCCTTTGGTAACTGGACTTAATAATAGGCTTCGCAAAGCAATCTAAATGGACTCAGAACTTACACAATTAAAGGCCTTTTCGATAGAGAACAAGTGGAGCTGAGACCAGATTCGTAGTATGTTAATAATGCAAGGAAATCGTGGTCTTAAGATTGCCTGTTCCTTGAAAGCTTTCGGTCTTCCACGCTTTCGCATATATAATTAGGTTCAGTTACTTACGAGTAGTGGCTATTGCCAGCCACTTTATTTTAATAAAGTGATTGGCTGCACGCAGGGGAATTTGTTGCTATGGCTTATCATGATCATGGCTTTTACATGGCTTGGACTATGTGATTAAAAATTGAATTCTTACTTTTACAGCGGGTTGGTTAGGAAAGTTATTTATCCAGATAGGATTGAAATGCAACATTTTGATAACCCCGAGGTCGTCTAGAAAAAATGGCCGATTGTAGACAGAAGGCGATGGGTTTGACTTATAAGTAAAGCTGTAGATGTCAGTCCTTAGAGGATAACATTTTGGAAAAATGATCTCATTACTAGTCATAAGCTGTCCTCAAAATTGGAATTAGTGTGATACATAAAGGCAGAAGTCTCTCCAATCTCTTCATTATCGTTCACAAGATCCTATCTACTGTACTAACATATGTGTCCACCAAGTTTTGTCACCAACCTGATTAATTTATTTCGCCTTTAGGCTGGGAAAATCTATAATGGACCAAACTTTTAGATATTCTGGAACCACCATCTTTTGTATCCCTGCCAACCTCGTCCAATTGTGCATAATGACTGTAGAGGAAGCGCGCTGCTCCATCAAGGTCGATAAAGACATAATCAAGACCTTCGGTTAAGTCGGTAGAACGCAACGTAATGTCAATAACGCCTTCTTTAGTATTGCTTCGGTATTAGATCTAGCCTACCAGTCAACAAGGGCAAAACGAAGAGCATGTATGCATCCAAAAAATAGCACATTCGACAAAAACGTCTCGATAGAGCGTTTCTTTAGAGAAATATAACTTTATGGTATTGTAGTTAAAGACTTGGACTACCTACTTTGCTACTTATCCTGAAGACAGTAACGGCGCTAGATCAAATAAAGTAAAACTATCGAGTGGCAAACCTCTCCCTCGAAAATTGATGTGAATCTACATACATAAGACTCGAATCATACCAGTTCTCCATGACGCAGAAGAATAGATGAGGCCTCCCTGGGCTGTTTTGAGAGAAAAAAAACAGCAGCCCTGTTTGCATATGCTATGAATGTAATATCATAGAAGGCACGAGTACAATGCCATTGATCAATTATTCAGAAGATTTGGAATGCAATGGCTACGATTACTAGAACTTATGGAGCAAATAAACACCAGTACTTTGGTCCAGAGTATCTTCGAACCGATAGGGCAACACTTGACTTCACCATGTTCTCCAATTGCCATGACTTCTGTTCGTCTTTTATGGATTTGTACGCTGTAGTTTTCCAAACGAGAGACTTCGTCTTGCTTATTTGTTTGGCTTTTCTCGGTCCGTCCCTCCTTCGTCCTACATTGGTAATTTGTGAGTATGGTGTACTTCTTAGTCTGGTTATTTGTGCCTAAGCAGTATCTGTCTTCATATTGAAGAGATATCGAAAATGTTGTCCGCATGAAGTCCTTCATGAAAAACTGTAGGATACCTTGTGAAATGCAACGGTTGAAATGGCAATCGATATTCAACAGGTTGCTCAATGATGATTCTCAGATTTTTAATTTGGGAGATACAGAACGGAAACCTGCTCTCTAGATATTGAAGGTTGGCCTTTGATTTGCTCGAGAAAGATTTTTGCTATTTGAAAACGGCGTGCAGCACCTGCTTTCGCATTCACATAGCTCGATTTTTTCAGTATTCGGGATTCAAAGATTTACGATATTATTTTCGATATTATGAAACTAATTATGCGGTTTTTGAGTGCTCTAATCCGGTCAATGAGCTTACATTTACTGAGAATTGAGGTGCAAAACTGAACAGTAGTTGCTCCAGAAAACTTATTGCGATCTTATTTGGTTAGTCTACATCCGAAGTGTATAAAGAGTTGTTTATGGCCTTTATGACATGTAGTCTACAACTGTGATCAGTGGTTAAGTCTTTGGTGATTTTATACACAGTTCTGAAGTCTACGAGGGTTGTCTGAAAAGTTTCCGACCGAACAAGACATTTTTGCTCAAATTTTTTTTTAACTCTACAAATTTCTCCCAGCGATGCTCCCATCTCACTAACCCGTCCAAATAGTACTTGGCAATTTTTCTGCAAAATTATTGTTCACGAAGGTGATTGCCTCCTCATTTGACGAACATCTCTGTCCTCCGAGCGCAGTTTTTAGATGACGGTACAAAAAGAAGTTGCTTGGGGATAGATCTGGTGAATAAGGCGGATGGTCAGAAAAAAAGGCAGTTCAAACCGTAATTCATAGATTTTCGTCATGGCAACCGCTGAGGTGTGAGACGGCACGTTGTCTTGGTGAAACAGGATTTTCTATTTCTGCAAATGTGTCCATTTTTCCACAATTTCTGCCTTTAGCTTGGTAAGTAATGATGCGTAGTATGCTCCTGTAATGGTTTTTCCTTTTTGAAGATAATCGATTAAGATAACTCATTTACTATCCTAAAAAACAGTCGCCATCACTTTCCCAACCGAAAAAACAGTTTTTGCTTTTTATGGAGACGGCTCGCCCTTTGCAGTCCACTGCTTTGATTGAATTTTTGTTTCGGGCGTATGATGGTGTATCCAAGTTTCATCTACAGTAATTAATCTGCGCCAAAACTCGGATTTATTGCGCCTAAACTGCGCCAACAGAGCGTTGGAAATGTTCATTCGAACACAACGCGCGGACAGCTTTCACATGCCTAAAACTTGATTTAATATTTAACATACACGTTCTTTGGACATTTTCATAACCTCTACTATCTCTCTCACTTTAATTCGGCGGTCGTCTAACACCATTTGGTGAACTTTAGCAATGTTATCGTTAGTGGTTGCAGTTTTTGGACGCGTCCCGAACATTCATCATCTTCCAAGCTCTTACGGCCACGTTTAAATTCAGCTGCTCAAAATTTCACTGTGGTAAATGATGGTGCAGAGTTCCCATACACAGAGTCCAACTAATTTTTCATTTGCGTAGGCGTATTGCCTTTCAAAAACAAGAATTTAATAACAGCTCGATACTCAATTTTTTGCATTTTCACAAAAAACACTCACATCGACTCACTCAAACGACTGTCAACTAAAAACTGCACGTCCAAAATGACTGAAAATTCGTTAAGTAACTGTCAAAAGATGCACAACTAGCATTCACTAGCTTTTATTGACGAGTGCCGCTATCTAGCGGTCGGAAACTTTCAGACAACCCTCGTACATCTGGCAGATTTCATGAAAACTGCAACTTGTGAGTACGTATAAATGAAATAGAAATCTTGCAGCTGAATCACTTGCAAGAAAAAACGCATTTTTCACAATTTTACCATCCCACTACTCCCCGTCTCACAGTGGTTCGAATAGAAAATGCTGGCAAGACAAAAACATAACGGTAATTTGAAAAATATTCTAATCACATAACAAAGAGATCATCTGTTTTATGAGAGTTACAGTTATTATTTTGCCTGCTTTCTCTTTAATGTGGACTTGCTTAGAAAAGTTTGTGAGACCATGTGCATTTACAATTCATTTAGTTGCATGCGCTAAACTTACCAGTCGTCAATAAATTTTGTATTCAAAAAGTGTTGTGTGTATTTAATAAATAATAATGGAATTCAAAGCTAAGAGTGAGTAACATTAGTTAACATAATTTAACTTATTGAAAACCAGATATATATTTATAAATTATACTATTTTTTATACAGTAACACTTTTTTAAAGCTTGTTTCTTTTTCCATTGAGGAAAAATGAAATGTCACCGAATGTCACTGCTGTGAAATTCACATACGATATAGTTGTATTCCTCTTCTAAGCAATTACAAAAAAATTTACTGCGATATATTCACACAAGTATTTTATTTTAATTTTTCCTTTTTTTTTTTGGAGCATGGCTAAAACACAAAATATTTAACCTCTGCAAATGAAGGTTTGAGAGACATCAAGGTCACAATTTTTGAGTAAAATATATAAAAATTTGATTATGTGTGGAAGAAGCAAGTAAAGGTTTCTGCAGAAGCACTCAGAGCTTCTAGCGGGTCCAGATATATGCTTTGAGGTGTCTATGATTGAGCCATTACCAACTTCTTTTTCTGAGCATCTACCAGACCTTGGCAGACCAATGAAGGAATTTTCGGAAACGAGTTTCAAGACAAAGCGAAAACGAATTAATGAACTTATCAAGACTAGGAGTGCTAGTGAATTAATTTACGCTGCTGAGGTGTCAACACGGTTGTCAGGCAATAGAGAGCTATCACAAGCTATAAAAAATGTTACGAATAGACTTAGGAGTAGACATTACATTCGCCGAAAAAAATCAGAACATGTTCTCAGCAATCAAGGAGTATTGAGTAATAGATGGAGCTTTGGCTTCTTATGTTGTGTAAGAAAATCTAAAATTGCCTGTTTCCCTGCAGAGGAGCACATATCTGTAACTGAAACACGTGTTGAAATCAAAATGCAAGCGATTTTAGACAAAACTGCAAATTGCTTAATGTCTGCACAGCCCGCGGTTATGGACAATCTGCTCACCATTAACACTTATTAGTAAGTGACCGAAACTTCATCATCACAAAAATGTTTTATTTGTGGAGCAACCCACAAGTAAATGAACAATGAATTCACGGGTCTTAAGACCAACAGAGACAATCTTGGTTTTGGTTTGTCTACATTACACACATGGATAAGGTGCTTTTAATGTTTGCTGCATACGAGGGTTGTCTGAAAAGTTTCCGACCGCAACGTAAAGATAGCGGCACACGTCAATAAAAGCTAGTAAGTGCTAGTTGTGCATCTTTTGACAGTTACTTACCGAAGTTTCAGTCATTTTGGACGCGCAGTTTTTAGTTGACAGTCGTTTGAGTGAGTCGATGTGAGTATTTTTTGTGAAAATGCAAAAAATTGAGTATCGAGCTATTATTAAATTCTTGTTTTTGAAAGGCAATACGCCTACGCAAATGAAAAATTAGTTAGACTCTGTGTATGGGAACTCTGCACCATCATTTACCACAGTGAAATTTTGAGCAGCTGAATTTAAACGTGGCCGTAAGAGCTTGGGAGATGATGAACGTTCGGGACGCGTCCAAAAACTGCAACCACTAACGATAACATTGCTAAAGTTCACCAAATGGTGTTAGACGACCGCCTAACCTTCATTCACCGCCTTTTGTGTTTTAAAATTTCTCAACTGACCTACCCTAACTCAATCATCGTCATCATGTCTGAATTATGTGGAAGTGTGAATTGCTCCCTAACAAGTGACCTAAATGCTGTTATGGTGATCTGCAGTGGTCTTTGTAGCAAGTCATTCCATGCCCTTTGCATTGGCTTGAGTAAAAGATCCATCGCGTACCTAAAAGATTTTAAAAACAACTTTTTGTTTTATTGTGATGAGTGTAAGGACATCACTCCGTCCCACATATTACTTGCTATTAAGTGTCTCAGTGATTCGGTCAGTAACTTTACGGCATAAAATAATCATGCCTTGAAATCAATGCAAAACCAATTTACAAAATATGATGACCTTCTGAAATCAGTTGAAGATTTGTCAATTTAACTCGAGCAATCTGCAATCTATAACAAGACTGAATTTAGAAACTTATCCATGCAGTTGGCTCAAAACAGCGACTTCATAAAACGAAATAACAAACATGACTTTAGTGAAGATTCAAAAAATTTTCTATCCCATAGTGTTAAATCAATAATAAAATCTTACATCCCCACAATAACAGACTCTTCAAGTGCTCTACGGTCTTCCCTCGATTTTCATCTTCAAAATACATCCAGAAGCAGCGTTCCCTCTCCGCCTAATTATGATCAGTTGCTCATAAACATCAGTGCCAAATAAGTGATTTAAGCAACGAGATAACCGAATCACGCGCGCTGTTAATCGAAATTGCTAATTAAAATTAACTTCCAGTAAAATCGAAGATATACCGGTGCAATCCCAGCCCCCACCGACTGCATCATACAACACCTCGCTTCTTACTGAGATGCTTGAATCTGCAATTATGGAACCACCAGTAACTCCTGGATTATCTTCTCCTCCACCACAACCCTCTTCGGTAAACGATGCTACTACACCAACTCCTGAACCCACAATCTCAATATTTGGAATCTTATGGACACTTTCGGAGTGGAACACGAGAATAAAAAAGTTGAACAATTTCAACAAAGCTGAGTCAGTTGCCTTTTTAATAAGAGGTACTCTCCTCGATCGAAACAGGCTAACTAGTCTCTTCAAATCTAAATTTAAAATAGATGTCAGCAACTGCCGTGAGATCTCCACCAACACCTCCAAGGTAAGCATCCCGTCAAAATATGAACGGATGTTTATCAACCCTGCTTCCGACGTCATCAATCTGGGTGGATTAACTATGGAAAGAATTAAACCGAATAGAGGAAACAACAAACATCGCAAGGATACTACCTTTACCTCAAAATCCACTAAATCTAAAAAGCAGAATAATGTTAATTTTAAGTCTAACCCTATACCGAAGCCTAACTCTTCCAAAAAAAACCCAACTCCTGATGCAAATTGGAGTTTTAAAGTTGGGACATTTCCTGTCTTCACTCCTCCTTCAATTCATACTGCCAATCGTGTATATACTAAACGTTCTTCCACCGCGTCCAACTCAAATCCTAAGCGCGTATCTTTCAATCTAGATCCTCCTCCCAGTCATTTACAAAACCCAACATCTCCTCATTCCACTCATACAAAAACGGCATACCCCAACTTTATTCGCTCCCATATTTTAAATCCCTCCCCATGTTCTAAGCTAGACTCCCACCCTAATACCACACCACCTTCTTTTTTAGACCCCATTCTTCCTCCAAAGGCAAAGGTAACCAAGCACCTTATCGATTCTGGGGAAGATGGCCGATATGTTCTCTCTCATTTAAGAGACCGTAGATTATATGATAATGCTCGCTTATATCTCGCCTACCTACATGACAAGCCTGACTCTGTCTGTATCGACGGTATAACGAAAACCAATGCAATGGTTTCCATTCTGCAAGAAGGCCTCCCCACTAATCATAATGATCTGCGGCAACTTTTTATACGTTTTCATGAACAATTAGATATGACTCCTGATGACGTGGCTAATGATCTCTCTTCTCATGTTAGCTCCAAACGCATACTACACCTCCAGAGAACACGGTCTAGTTTCAAAAACTACCATCGCTCCTAACCCACCACTCAATTCTTTGCCGAAGCCTCCCAAATATCTGTCCCTGTATTATCAAAACGTAAGAGGATTACGAACTAAGATTTCTGCTATATATCTTAATTCGCAGATTCTGCCATATGACATCTTTGCCCTCACAGAATCAATCTCACCCCTGATATTAAGAATAATGAATTATTTTCCCAAGACTTCGATTTACACCGTGACGATGGTCTAGATAAAGAGGAGAATTTATATGGCCGTGGTGTACTTCTAGCTATACACTCTCGTCTCGAGTCTAGACCCTTTAAAAAATCGTCCACACATTGCAAACGCAACCCATATATTTGTTGCTGCTATATTCGCCCCTCTCAACCAATTCAAGGTTACCAGCTAGCTGTTGATGCAATCGACTGCATTTTTAATGCTGCTGATCCCAATGACGTTGTTATTTTTTTAGGTGATTTTAATCTACCTAAGCTTCTATGGACTCAGACTGATCAGTGCTACTATACTGCAACAAATCCTACCTCTGATAAAGAGAATCTTTTCATCGACTGCCTAACTGACTCTGGTCTATATCAATTAAGCGGTGTCACCAATAACATCGGCAGACAACTCGACCTAGTCTTCGCCACTGATACAGATAACTGCGTCGTTTTAGAAAGTAAACATCTGCTTTCTAAGTTGGATAGTTACCACCCTCCCCTTTCTCTTACGCTGACATATGATAATAGTCTTAATCCCGTTTCCTATGAATATTCTTACAGTTTTAATTTTCATAGGGCTAACTACGCCAAACTGAACAACCTCCTCAGTATGGTCAATTTTAGCTTTCTCTACAATAACCCTAACCTTACGGTTAACGATGCTCTTGCATCCTTTTATACCGAAATTTTAAAATGTCTCTCCCAATCTGTGCCTTTTTTACCCAAAAGGAATCCCTCATCGTCACCACCGTGGTATAATAAAGAGCTGCGATCTCTTCGTAACAAGAGAAATGAGCTCTGGTATTCTTACTTAAAATCGCGTTCCGACACCGATTTCTTCTACTACCAGTCTGCCCAAATAAATTTTTCTGCACTTTGCCAAACTCTCGATAACAACTATTTAAACCGAATGGACCGCACACTCATTTCTGACCCCAAAAGATTCTTTCAGTTCATCAAAACTAAAAGCAAATCGGATAACTATCCATCATCCCTAAATTTTCCTGATAGGTCCTCGGGCGATCCCCAAATTATTGCAAATCTCTACGCAATCTTTTTTGGCCAAGCGTTCGCCATCCACTCCCAAGAGCCAGACCATTCTTACTTTTCCTACTTAAACAGCTGCCCACAAACAACTTTGAAATCGGTGTCTATAACTTTAGAGCAAGTTAGAGATAAAATAATAAAACTCAAAGATGATTATTCTGCTGGCCCTGATGATCTTCTATATTTTTATATTATATTCTATATATCCTATATTTTTAAATAAATGTCAAATGCATCTAGCCCAACCTCTTACAGCTCTCTTTCAGCTTTCTATCACCCAGGGATTATTTCCATCAACCTGGAAAAGGTCGTTTATTATTCCCCTACATAAAAAAGGTAGAAAAGACGATATTTCCAACTATCGACCAATTGCTAAGTTGTCCTGCATACCTAAGCTTTTTGAGAGCATTATCTATGACATAATGCTTTTCCATTGTAAATCTATTGTTTCCCTAAACCAGCACGGATTTTTCAAAGGCAGATCTATGACCACCGACTTAACGGAATTCGTATCAAGCACTTTATGTGCACTGGAATCTGGAAATGAAGTTGATGTGATTGCCACCGATTTCAGCAAAGCCTTTGATAGAATTGCTCATGATATAATCCTTCTAAAATTAGAGGCTTTTGGTTTCCAGATAAACTTTATAACTTGGGTTCAATCCTATTTAAATGAAAGACTTTACTATGTTCTATTTAGGTCCATGGTTTCTGACCCAATTAAAGCCTCCTCTGGTGTCCCCCAAGGTAGCCACCTTGGTCCCTTATTATTTATTCTGACCATTAATGATGTTGCTTGTATCATTAAAAATTCATACATATCTGTTTACGCAGATGATATGAAAATATTTAGATATATATCATCTTCCTCAGACAGCCTACTTCTGCAGCAAGATCTAGACAGGTTTTGTACTTGGTGTCGGAAGAATTTTCTTGAGCTTAACGTCAATAAGTGTCAGGCTATAACTTATACCCGTAAACGCCTCCCTACTTCTCCTCGTTGCTATCTAATCTTTAATCAGCCTGTTCCCTTAGTGAGTGAGTTGCGTGATTTAGGTGTTATCTGCGACAATCTGGTTTTATCAAGCGCTGGTCTAAGGAGTTTTCCAATCCTTATGTTACCAAATCTCTTTACATAACCTTTGTTAGGTCTCTTTTTGAATATGCCAGCCAAGTTTGGTCACCCTACTACAGAACTCACATCCTCCGGATAGAAGCTGTTCAACGCAGGTTCTTACGGTTTGCTTTACGTGGTCTTCCCTGGGATGATAGCCAAAACTTACCACCTTACACTGACCGGCTGAAACTTATAAATTTACAACCCCTTTCTATACGCCGAAAAGTTGCCGACATTCTCTTTATTCATCAAATTTTAGTAGGTAATATCGATTGTCCTTCCTTACTTCAAATTATTTCTCTTAACACCAATCCCCGCAATCTTAGGTCTGTGCCACTTTTCCGGCTCAATCTTCACAGAACGAATTACGGACACTTGAAGCCAATGTCTAGGATGCTTCGCGAAGTTAACGATGTTCTGCCTCTCTTCGACTACCATCTCAGCAAACTCTCCCTCAAGAACATACTTATTTCCACCTATGCCTCACGTCCTAACTTTCTTTAACCGCCCCACCCTTTAGTTTTTAAGTGAAAATGTTAGTTTTAAGTATATGTTTTTGCTTGCAATAAGCTTAATAAATCTGTCCGGGATTGACCCAAATATTCATTTTTCGTAGAAGTGCTGTCTTTTTGAGGCAATGCAACTTCATAGGTTTTCATGAAAATGAATCCAGATTACGGAAAAGATGGTAATCCGTTGGGGAAATATCAGGAGAGTATGGTGGATGCGGAAGAATTTCAAATCCCTACTGCAACAGTTTCTACGCCGTTACTTGTGAGGTATGGGGTCTAGCATTGTCATGCAAACGGATCGGACCGTACCTATTGACCAACGCAAGTTGCTTTTTAGCCAGTTTGGCATGCAATATGTCGATTTCCTCACAATATTTGATCGTTTCTCCTGGTTAAAGAAATGAAAAATTGGTCCTGTCGATGTCCACCAAATTCTCACCGTAACATTTTTTGGGTGAAGATCGGACTTGGTTTGGTGTGTTTTGGTTTTAATCTGCATCCAACCATTTCTCAGATCTTTTACGATTATCATACAGTATCCACTTTTCATCAGTTCAGTTTGGTTTCTTAATGTAAGCAATGCTCAGATTTCCAGGCGCTGTAGTTTTTGGGATTCGTTTAGTTCATGCGGTACTCACTAATCGAGTTTCTTTACCTTTCCTATGAGAGAAGGGTTGGGGATACTCCCATGCTTTGTGCAATCTCCCGCACCGATTTCGTTGGGTCCGCATCCACCGTTGCTCTTAAAACATCATCGTCAACTAAAGTTTCCAGCATCCTACGTGATTCATTTTCGAGGCTGGCATCTCCCGAACGGAACTTTCCAAACCAACGTCGTATAGTGCATTCGTTTACCGCAACATACTCAAATGCATCGTTAATGTTTTTCATTGCCAATGACGCATTATGTCCTATTTTAAATTCATAATGGAAGAGGGTTCGAATTTGGACAGCATGGTAAATAATTCCTCAAAAAAAAAAAAACGCTACTTGTAACGAACTCTAAAATTCTTACACGTCAAGCACACGTACTGCTTTATTTTACAAAAAGAAGAAAATTTAGGACATTTCATGTGGTACAACCAGAGTTGCGCTTATAATGTCGCAAACTACAATGTACCTTCTTTGGAGGATGAATTCAATTGAGTAACAGAAGATTATCCCAAAACAGCCAAAAGGGACTATGGTACATGCAGAACAAATGAAAAAACAAACTCATTAGTCCAAGACATTTCGAATTTATACCAGAGGGCCGACACAGCCCAAATGGAAGAGGGCCTCAAGCAACAAAACACAACTGAAGACGACAACTTGATTGCTTACCAGTTGACTAAATTTGCAGTTTAGTTGCATCAAACAATTTGTATCTGAATCGTGATAATTGGCTTAAATTAACATTACGCAGTTGAGTATCTCTGTAGGTAATTTGCCGAGTCCCTTCTGATTTCCTTTAACTTCCTGACACCTTTCGCAACCTTTTCTTTGAAGCATGCAGAACCACATATATTTCTTTCCGTCAGCGTTTATCGAATAATTGTTGTAGGATGTCATTAATTCGGAGTCGGAGATGTTTCGTTGTACACATTTTTCTGGGCTGTCAAGCTTTATGTATATTTCTTTTGCGCTATGCAGTGTTGTTACTTAAGTTTCGAGATATGGCAATACTAGCGTAGATACGTCAAATCTGGCATCAGCGTGCCGATCAACTAGCTTTGAATTTTGGTGATGAAGCACCATTCTGGGCCATTGTGTTTTGCTGGTTTTCCCCTATTCAATCGTGTTCGTCGTTCGCTTCAGGACGAATTTTCATGGAGCTCGTCCAAAATCGGTTGTTGTATCAAAAAACATCTATGTTGTGCAGGAACTGATATTGCACGATTGTCATGTGACTTATCGTGAAATTAAGGCATGCTTGGGCATTAGTTTTACTCGCATACATTTGGCTGTTTTCAAAACAAGCCAAATCCAACAAAAGTTATTGGCGCACGTAGCATTTCGAAGCAAATGGTCGCTTGAATGCTATTAGAGTAAAGTAGAACGGTCAATTCGGAATGGTACACCACCATTTGTTTGCTAAAAGTCTTTGGAGATATAAGGAAAAGCAACCACCAAACACGGACCTTTCTCAACAACGACAATGCGACCTCTCACAGGTTGGCGCAAACAAGTGACTTTTTGAACACTCAAAACATCAAATTGATGGGTCATCCGCAGTGCAGCCCTAATTTGGCATCCAATGACTTCTTTTTATTCCCGCACATCAAAACTTAATTGTAAGGGCAACGGTTTTCAACGCCTGAAAAAGCGGTTTAAAACGCAAGTTTAGTTTCAATTTAAACGAATGCAAAAGTGTATTGATCTTATTGGTGAGTATTTTGAAAAACTATAAAGGCATTTGTGATGAAAAATAAAAAAATTTAATTAGCAACCTACTTACCGTAAGTAAGGCTCTGTTGGGCCACACCATCTTAGGCTGGTACTAATATCAACGTTGGAAAGATGCGCATCTGTAAATGGATCGAAACACCTACCAAGAAACAGGATAAAAAGAAGCTTAAATCTAAGTTACCTAATTCCGATTCCAACTCCCATCCCAAACCGGACTCTAATAAAATACCGAAATCCATCCCAAACCGTAGCAAACCTGACTCTGTACCGAAAACCGTTTCCAACTCCCGTTCCAATTCTGACTCTAATTGGAGATTTAAAACTAATATATTCCCCAATTTCGCCCCTCCCACTCACATCCCGAACCGACTTCATCGGTCCTCTAATTATATTGCACCTGCAGCCTCCGTTCCACCCAAGCCACCGCGTCAACGCGTCTCTTTCAAATTAGCACCAACCGCTCACAATAACCCCTCGGAAATACCTAACCCCTCTGCACGTGCCCCCACTAGCACTTCTTTCCCTAATTTTGACCTTAAAACCGGAGCTAAATATCCCAATTTCGTTAGGTCCCATGTTATAAATCCCTCACATGAACATGTGTCTAATGCCTCTTCAATCACCCCTGCATCGCCTTCAAAATCTTCGTCCACCTGCCCCATTTTTGACCCCCTTCTGCCTCCCACAGTTAAAATAACCCAACAAACTTTTGGCTCAACAGAATGTCGTTATGCACTTTCTAGGCTTAGAGAAAAAAAGACGTACGAGAATATACGTCTCCTTCTAGCATATCTGCATGACAAATCAGACTCAGTTTGTTATGAGGGGAAAACTAAAACAAGCGTCATGGTCTCAATACAGCAGGAAGGTCTCCCTACTGACCTTACAAGTCTGAGGAACTTATACATCAAGTTCCACGAGATTTTTAATATGTCTCCGCAAAAAGTCTCAGACGACCTTGCTGCTTTCGGTAACTATGTGCACTCAAAAAGGATCTCACACCTCCAACGAAACAGAGCTGACAACGACAAATTTTTTCGTCCCTAACGTGCTACCATTGCCAGTGTTTCGACCATCCACTCCTACGCCCTCTCGTAATAACCTTCCTCTTACCTTTTACTATCAAAACGTAAGAGGACTGCGATATAAGACCCGTGCCGTCTTGCGCCAATCTCACGCTCTCCCATTTGAGGTGTACGCTCTGACCGAAACTAATCTAATTCCCGATATAAAGAATCAGGAATTATTCCCCCCTAGTTTCAATGTTTTCCGAGACGACGATCTTACCCGCCCAAATGATGATGCTCCGTGTCGAGGTGTCCTACTGGCCGTCCGCAATGACCTAAACTCTTCACCAATCGCTGTTTCTACTTCCTCTAAACTTGACTACGTTTCAATAAAGATAACACTCCCCTGCAGGTCCCTGTACATTATGTGTTTTTACATCCTACCGGCCCAACCAATCGAATGCTACCAACTCGCTATCGATGCAATTGATCAAATAATTAACTTATCTGATCCTCTCGATGATATCATCGTATTTGGCGATTTCAATCTACCTCAGCTGCACTGGACTCAATCAGATGATAAATCTTTTTTTATCGCTTACCCTGTCTCGAGTAAAGAATGTCTCTTCTTGGATGAGCTCACAGACTCTAGCTTATGCCAAGTTAGTGGAGTCTCCAACTATATGGGAAGGCAATTAGACCTCATTTTCACCACTGTCCCCATAAACTCCTCTGTCTCGCTCTGTCCCCTTTCACTATCGACCATTGATAACTTTCACCCACCACTTCTTCTTTCTCTTTTCCACCACTCTACTTTCCGCCCCACCCCATCTGCAGCTACCACTTCTTACGACTTTCATAAAGCGAATTTCCGCAAAATTAACACATATCTTAGTAAGTGTTCTTTTGATTTCGCCAATATGCCCCTAAAAAGTGCTCTCTCTATTTTCTACAGAGAATTACTTAATTCTATTTCTCTCTATGTCCCCTTTTCGCGTAATAGGACCTCTTCTACGAGCCCCCCCGTGGTATAATCGTAAACTTCGCTCTTTACGTAACAAAAGAAACAAATTATGGACAGTTTTCCTCCGGTCCAACTCTTTTGTTGACTATTCAAACTATCTCGGGTCATACCTTCAATTCGCCCAGCTCTATAAGTTTCTCTATCAGCGATACCTTGATAGTGCGCAATCAAGGCTTATAAATGATCCTAAGTCTTTCTATCAATTCGTTAATTACAAAAAAAAAATCCGACGGTTTTCCTCCATCCCTCTCATACGAAAATATATCATCAACTGATCCGCATACCATAGCTAACTTTTTTGCTACTTTTTTTAAGCAATCTTTTGCCGATAATTCCTTCGTACCGGATCCCTCTTATTTCAAATACCTACTTAACTTCCCTATTGGCCCTACTATTTCTCATAGCTTTGATCATACAGTAATAGAAAACAAATTACAACAACTTAATGATGAATACTTACCCGGCCCAGATGGCCTTCCATCCATATTTCTTAAAAAGTGTTCCTCAACTCTTTCACGCCCCCTTGCTAATCTCTTCCGATTATCGCTCTCTCAAGGTGAATTTCCACAGATATGGAAGTCCTCTTTCATAACACCCATACACAAAAAGGGATTAAAGAGCGAAGTCACTAATTACCGCCCTATAGCTAAACTTTCCCATATACCCAAACTCCTCGAAAGTATTTTGCATGAAGCCTTAAGCTTCCAGTGTAAATCTTTTATTTCCCCCAATCAACACGGCTTTCTGAAGGGTAGATCAACTACCACTAACCTCGTAGAATTCGTGTCCTCTGTTCTCTCAGCCTTAGAAAATGGTAAAGAAGTTGACGTTATAACAACTGATTTCAGTAAAGCTTTTGACAAGATATCTCATAAACTAATCCTGTTCAAATTGTCCGTCCTGGGCTTTGAACCCATTTTGCTTAAATGGATATCTTCTTACCTGGATAATCGTTTTTATAATGTTCGTTTCAGATCTGTCCTATCGGCCCCTTTCTTGGCCACTTCAGGTGTTCCTCAAGGTAGTCACCTAGGTCCACTCCTCTTCATCCTAACTATTAACGACCTTCAAAGGCTCATTCAACACTCAACACTTTCTCTCTATGCTGACGATACCAAATTTTTTAAACCCATTTCCTCACAACAAGACTCCACCCTCCTTCAAATAGATCTAAATAGTTTTTCCACTTGGTGCATCAAGAACTGCTTAGAACTCAATGTCTCCAAATGTCAATCGATTACTTTCTCATGTAAGTGCAAGAAGTCTCCTCAACGAATTTACCATCTCGACGGCCAACCTATACCCCTTGTTGAATCTATCCGCGACCTTGGTATATTATGCGACAGGCAGCTTAATTTCCGCTCGCATATTGATGAGATAATTTCTAAAGCAAACTCATCACTCGGCTTCGTTAAAAGATGGTCCAAAGAATTCTGCAACCCGTACGTGACTAGATCACTATACATCACTTACGTTCGCCCCCTTCTCGAGTACGCTAGCCAAGCGTGGTGTCCCTTTCAACGAGTTCATGTATCTCGTATTGAGAGGATCCAGCGTCGTTTTCTTCGCTTTGCTCTTCGAGGTCTACCTTGGAACGATCCTCTAATCTTACCTCCCTATCGAGACCGTCTCAAACTCATTAACCTGAATACCCTTGAGGAACGAAGGGACGCAGCAGACATTTTGTTCATTCACCGACTCCTCTCAGGCTCCGTCGATTGCATGCCTCTTTGCAACTCCATTTTCTTTAACACTAACCCTCGTAATCTACGTTCCACCCGTCTCTTTTATCTACCTATCCACCGCACCACATATGGCTCTAACGAACCAATCTCCCGTATGCTGCGTAAGGTAAACTCCAACCTTTCCGTTTTCGATTTTAATCGCAGCACACTTTCCCTCAAATTCGATCTCCTTCACCATCCTTAGCTTTAAGTCCTAGTATTAGTTTAAGTCTTAGTTTTTAAGCTTGTATTAAGCATAATAAATGGGGGCGTCAGCCCCCACGAAAATTAAAAATTAAATTAGGCACACCTTAGAGGTTGTAATCTCCCTGTAGATCACACGAGGAGAAAAAAAGTCTCGCCTTCTTTGCCGACTTTTACCAAGCATAGCTTAGAAGTTAAATCGTATTTCTTTATTTTTTCAATACAAAAACCTTGAAAATGTGTAAAACGAAAAGAGAAACTCAAGGCCAAGAAGCAACCTTGTCTAAGTCTAATCGCCTGCACCGCTGAAGGCCAAATCATTTTCTATCAAATTAATCCGACAAGTGAAGTTAAAAAACCGCCTGCGTGACCCGAAACAGTTTAGCATTTTCTAGTTAACATGACAACTCGTTTCGATTTTTCACAACTACATACCTGCTCGTGCGGACTGACTACCATAATGAATATTTTACACCCCACAGCACAAATACAAACCCTAGACAAAAACACACAAAATACACCGTGTGCCCCCGTCAGTCTGTCATCTGTCATTTAACAACCATTACACCCTTAACAAAGCTAAACAAAATGGAGTGCTTAACACTTTCCTTTAGAATAATAGAAAATTAACTAGCAACCATCTACTTGTAGTCGTACAACTTCTGTCTGTATGTTGTACTACTTTGCCGTCCATTGCAGAAGGACCTAGATAGCCGAAGGCGCCTAAAGGTGGTCTCTCCAACCCAACTACAAATACGTAACAGCTTATATGGAAACCGTGTCATTTTTTGTTGTTCAAACTTACCAAACATGTTACGGCGTTGCAAGTTTGCCATTTGTTTTATTTACTCTATTCTTCCTGACTACGTTGGCAACAATGGCAGTTACGTAAGTTAAAAGAGAAGCCCTGAAACGAAACACCAACCAACAGCAAATGGAAATGCCGAGTTAGTTAAATTTTTAAATTTCATGTAATGATGTGGGAGTGATTTTTTTTTTGGCCAAAAAGTCAGTTCTATTAGTTTCCTAACGAGAGTCCATGGCAATCCCTCGTGGGAAAGCACTTGTCCGTAATGCACTTTGAATATTTAAGATGTAAAAATGCATTCGGTAAGATGGTCGAAAACAAGGCAAGTCATTCTAAACTGTTGCATGGCAGTTGACCAATTCACATGAGGCACGTGGATGTGGCATACATCTCGTGTGCCGTGTCCGTGTGTAGTTCTAACCCGAGTGTCCTTCAGATGGAATTAG
This sequence comes from Volucella bombylans, assembly GCA_949129095.1. Taxonomy (NCBI): domain Eukaryota; kingdom Metazoa; phylum Arthropoda; class Insecta; order Diptera; family Syrphidae; genus Volucella; species Volucella bombylans. The sequence goes on along the minus strand of OX422141.1, from coordinate 124,554,007 downwards.
CGCCAACACGGAGTCAAAGTCAACTTTGTGAATTTGCAATTTCGTGTGATTTTTATTGCGTGCGGTACAATAATGCTGAAGGCAATCCAACCAACCTATCTTATAAGGGGGAGGGTTTGTACGAGTACAGTACGAGTATGTAGGTACAGAGTGCCCGAGACATATTCCATTGTTTCAAGATAATGGACAAGCGGTCGGTTGGTCGGTCGGTTTATGACTTAAGTTACGACTGGCGTGAAATTCATAAAAATTGAGGTTGCCATTATTTTACTAGTGTTGTGTTAATAAAATTTCGCCGCAGGCCGAAAGGGTTGAAGTGTGGGGGAACTTATCGATTGGAGGTAGATAGAGTTAGAGTTAGGAACCTGAAGCTAAATGATGGGTATATGGTTGTTCGTCAATAGACGACAGCACATATGATTATGAGTTGTATGGGTTTTTTTGACGTCAAACAACTTGGTTTTGATTGAATTTTACGTCACGGAATCGTGGAGACGTACGATATGTAGGTCAATGCATGAGTGAATGATTTAAGGTTGAAGTATTCAATGGCTATAAAACAGTACAGGCTGCAATTGATACGTGAAAATATCAAAAAGTGTTGTTACATATTGTGTATAACAGTGTTGAATGTCGAACATAGTATGAAATGTAAATTTTCATTGCGTTATATTCTCGTATGGATCAGGGTCTCAACCACCAAACCTCTCTATCCCGCTCTCTCCTACGCCGTCCCTTTGGGGGTGGATATTTAAACTCTTCACTACAACCAGCCCAGTGCGGTCTCATCTCGATAAAGTTTATGATTCTCCGACATTGAGCAGGATCAGGATAACCAGAGTCTTACTATAAAGGGTGTTTTTTTTTAAGGTATACAAATTCAATATGAAATAAGACACTTGAACCTAATGTTAATGTATAGGGTTTTCCAATAAGGACTTGAAAACTTTTTTTTTAAATAAAACCCAAACCATTTGAGATATTTCAAAAACTTTATTATCGGCTTGAAGTACAATCAAAATATTTATGAATGGAACTCGAACTCGTTCATATGGCCACCGCGGGCACGTTTACAGCGGTCGATTCTTTGGACACAATTTTCAACGACTCGGCCACACATTTCGGCCGAAACGGCCGCTATTTCGCCTTCAATGTTGGCTCTGAGCTCTTCCAACGTCGTCGGCGTGTTGGCATAAACCAATGACTTAACGTAGCCCCACAGAAAATAGTCAAGCGGCGTTAAATCTTGAGATCGGCTTAAATTCTTGAGTCAGCTTGATCTTGCATGGGTGTAAACCAAGATCCTTACGCAAAATACGCCATAATGTGGTCTGAGCGATGCCCAATTCTTGAGAACGCCGTGGAATTGACTAATTTGGATCGTTTGCTACGGATGCCTGAACGGCAGCGATATTTTCGACACTTCGACCAACCCGTTGTCTCACTGACACGGCAACATCACACAACGAATATGTAGACTCAAATTGTTGCACTAAACTTGTTATTGCCTGTCTATTAGGGCGAAAATTACGACCGAAAATTGGAGTTAATGCTCTTACAGTTGCAGTCACCGACTCCGAATTTCGGTAGAAAATTTTTATAATTTGCAGACGTTGCTCGTTCGTGTACTTTACCATGATGAAAATGTTGAGTTTACTGAAAAAATTGACAGTGTCAGTTTGATGATTAGTGAAAGAGTGCGTTCACAAATTAAATTCAAAGTTGTCAAGTCCCTATTGGAAAACCCTTTATTTGTTCGAGGGATCTTTTCTCATTTTTTCTTCTTCCTTTTGAGAAACCATTTATTTTTTCTCGGTAAATTTGCGAGTTGCTCTAACCCTTTTTTGCAGCACCACTGTATAGCCTGTATGTGCTTACCAATTTTTTTTTCTCAAACCAGATGTTTGGTGGTGGTGTCTGTCCAAAACTGATCACATCAGAGCCAGCGTCTCTAATTGTTTTTGACTTCCTCACAGAATTTTCTTGTCATTGAGATGTTCGGGATATCCTCAACAATATTCACCCCTCAGGACCATAAACGAACTTACGAGATTTAAAACGTTTACCTTTCCAAAAATCTCTTTTCACTTTATGCTATTTGTGTTCAGAACGCCGAGCATCCAATTTACTGGGGAAGTGTCCTGCGTATATCGCAATGTGATCAATCTGGTTGACGGTTGATTAATCGGGAGCCTTCCATATTTTAGTACGAAAAACGCGTACTAACCATGGCAATATTTCGCCAAACCATCCATTATTAGGCATGATAGGCATAGGCATGATGCCAGGTTAATTTTGAACAGTATTACAAGGAAGCCCTCAACAAGGAAAACTTAACGTTTTAACTGGAGCTCATTTGTTTGCGATTATATATACTCGCATAAGGCTAATGTTGGTAAATTTAGTTTTGAGTCATGAGATTCCCGTGTGGATTTCTAACCTCAAGGTTTCTTTTGTAAGTCTATGCTGCAGTTTTTCTTCCTCTTTTGGGCAGGTCCAACTGTCATACCACTTCCTGCATGGTGGTAGTATCTGTTTTACACAATTCTAGGGTCGCTTTATTCTAGTCGTCTACTATATTAATGGTACTTACTTTCGAAATGCAAATTCTAAGTTCATTGCATTTTTTTGATTCACAATCGGTTTATAGTCGATAAGGTAATCCCACGCCTTGCTCGAACCTAAGCTGGAACTTGCGCCTGGGTTTTGTAGAGCCTACCTTATAAAACATCGAACAGCGCTCTTGCCCTACTCTAAGCTTGTGCGCTTTGTTCTTTCTCTTGGTTTATGGCGTTTTGGAGCAATTCTCTCAAATTAATCGACCAGACATGGCCCAAGATGGTCCTAGGGCTACCATCATTGTCGAAGATTTTACCATTCAGACAGTTTTGCAAACTTCAAAACAAATGAAAATCTGATGGTGTAAGGTCGGGGCAGTATGGTCTATGTGACATCACTTCCCAACCAAGGTAAAATAATTCTTCTTGTCAAGTTGAAACACGATTTCCTTACGATTTCTCAGCTCTGGCCGTTTTTCTTTGATTGCTTCCTCCAGTGTCATTAGTGGTTGACAGTAATTATTTAATGAGATTTTTCTTATTTCCGGTATCTGTGAATGGATTGCTGAAGTTCGCAATTACAGGCGCATCTATACAGGCGTTTTCCTTCCATTCATAGTTCTCCCAATATATCTCGCAAATATCCATTTTAATACAATCCTTCCATCGCTGCCTTGGTTTTGATATAGTTATATTTCCTTCCGGCTTGCTGATAAAGGTTCTGTGAGCAGCCCATTTTCCCAATTATTTAGTGTTTCCTATTATACGGACTTTTCGTATTATAGATAACAAATATGTTAGTTATTTTTTTGGGTTGAAAACTTTTGGGCTGGTCTGTTGTTGGAAAAGTCCGTCCGAATCATCTTTGACTTACAGATACGCATTTAGGTGTCGTTAACCTATATTTTGGTGTGTATTTTCTTTGGTTATGTGGTCGCGTTATTTCAAAAATGATAATATAAAGATTGGTTGTACGTATTTCGAAAACCAATTTTTTTCAGAATCTTAAAATGATCTGGGAGAGCGTAATCCACGTTCAAATGGTCTTGGACCCACCAATTTGTAATCAGGGGAATATTATTAATGTTATGGTATACTCCGATTTTGGTTATAACAATTATTTCAAAAATTGATATTTTTAGAATTTCGAAACAGTCTGGCAGAGTGCATGCCACGTTCAAATGGTCTTGGACTTTGATATCTTTTATGAGGCATTGCTTTCCTACCTTTAGTATCGATTAATACTTGGGTATGTCATATATTACGAAAACATTTTTTTTAATTTTCAAACGATCTGGCAACAGCGTTGCCACACTCGAAACGTCTTGGACCAACATTTCTGTGATCAAATAAAAATACACTATACAATGAAATTAGCATGCACTGGTTATATCAATTATCTCAATTTTGGAAAAAAAAAGAGTTTTCAGCACACTATTACTCACTAAAGCCGCTACCATTTCTTGCAAGACTTTTGTTTTTAACATAGTGCTTACACCAGCGACTCATCTGGTTATTTTTTGGTTACCTCTCACACCTAAAAATTGCTGCGGGCTCTTGGTCTAATCGTATTGATCCAAGAGCTAAATGCAAATGATCATCGTGCTCGTCGGTATTTCGTTCTCGCGCACAAGGGATTTATGTATCCTTAAGATGTTTCCACAAAGCGCGAGTGAAAGAAAGTTAGGGAGGGAAAAAAGAGAGATACCGATGTGCGTTGGTTTTAAATGTTTACAAGTTATACTGGGTACTAAATAAAGAGCTCAGCAGGGCATTCCATAAGCGAGTTGTACGGCTTAGGAAAGAATCGCGGTGTTTCAGAGTACGTCCAAAGGTGAGACTGGAGACATTACGCCGATGTACGAGGGTGTCGAATGACTGAGTAATACCCCTTTGACTTTTATCGCATGATTTTGGATCCTATCTAGTAAGTGCAAGGAGGTCTTGGGGGCACCTGACCAGATTTGGGCGTTGACTCCAGTTTTGGGCGGATAAATGCCTTATATATTGAAGCCCGGTCAGAGGGGGTGAAACATTTCTTACATCGGTTGAGAAAACTTAGACATGTCGCAGCATTTTTGGTGACATCGAATATGTGGTCATTCCAACGTAAGTTGGACGATGCAAGTGCCATTCATGGATAATGGCCATTCGTTGATTGGGCACTATTGAAAATGGAAGAAGATCCGCATCATCCTAATGACTGGGCTAATTTTTTGCTAAAAGTCTTTGCTAATAAGCAAATTTACCGCATTTAGTCAAGCAAACAAGGGGTGGCCGTGGTGTAGTGGTACTAGCAATCGCTTCTCACTCGGAGGGTCCAGGTTCGAATCCTGCACATGACAAGTTAATTTTTCATTTGTGTAATTGGAGCTCAGACAGAAAAATTGAAGGCATAACACTGACACGTAGATTTGGCTGTTGTAGAGTTTCAACCACAAAAAACTAGTGCGAATTATAACTTCGAATCACTCTGAGTGAAGAAAAAACTCTCCGTCCTATTCGGACTCCCACTCCTGGAGAGCGAATATCGAAACCAAATACACCTGAGTTTCAAACCACTACAAAAAACAATTTTTCCTTTCTCCTCCTTCTACCTTTCCGCCCGCCCTGGCAACAGTAAAAGGGTATCAACCCCTTAGGCGCGCGTAAATTATAAAAAACAAAAAAAAAAAACAGCTGGTTGGTGTGGTTTTAATGCCGGAGGTGCCATTGGGCAATAGGGACCGACTTCCATGTAAACCATTTTTTTTTAGATAGATTGGAATTGAAAGGTTGGGGGAATATGTTGTTTCTACAGAACAGTGTTTCTGGCCACACTGCGCGTCACGCGGTCGACTTATTGAAGACAAAGTTCGGTGATCGTCCTATCGACAGAAATTACCTTGCCAATTGGCCGTCTCGCTTGTGCGCCTTAACATCTTCAAACTCTTTTCTTTGTGGCTACTCATACATTAAGCCTCTGGCATATGCCAACAAGCCAGAAATTTTAGCTGACTTTGACGGGAACATTCGATATGAAATTGTTAGAATATCGAACGTTCCCATCGCATTCACTCATGCAAACCATAACTGATTGTATCAATCGTATTCCAATTCAACATGAAAACTTTCTGAATACCACATTTTTATTTTTTTATTTTTTGATAATTTATTCTACAACATCTCAAGAAAGTCTCCTTGAAATTTCAAAGCAAAATTTGTTTCCTTATTCGTTTCGAAATGGCAGCGTATTTTCGGCCGCTGGTGCACGCTCGATTTTAGAGCGCACAGCAGGCGGTTTCTATCGCATGAACAGGGGACGCTCCGCCTGCTCCTGTTCTTAACAGAATAAAGAGGCATCTTTGGCCTCAAAAGAATCCCGCACACTTCGTAAACAAGGAAGAGCAGCTCAAGATGAGCTTTACGAAGAATCAGAAGGAATTTTGTATGCCCTCTGTCGTTTTTGTCGTTTTTTTTGATCTGAAAACTTTAAATCGATTTTTCTCGAAATTACATTTCTCATATCTGCATGATGCAACACAACTCAAAAAATGATTTTCCGATCTTTCTAAAATTTTGAGGAGATCCTCTTGACACTTTTTGCTATACTCTAAATCTTTGAAACATGATTTTCAATGCAATTTTTGTTTGAGGTTTTAAAGGCTTGGAGTAGGAGACATAATGTTTTTAACAAGACCTATTTTGATTTTTTGTTGCAGATGAAAAATGGCCGTGCAGCGCTGCCATCTTGGAAAAAAGAATAGTAGTACAAAATGTACAGACTTGTGAAAATCAATTTGAACATATTATATTTTCCTTGAGTTCAATACTAAATAAGTTAATTTGTTGTCACAACGATCTTACATTTTCTCAAATTGCACATATTCTTAAACTAGATTGTAATAGCGCTAAAAAAAATATAGTTTACCCAGTTTCAAAAAAAATTTTTGAATTTAATTTTTTGAAAATGCTAAGAAGGCTTTGCAATTTGTGTAAACAAGTATTAATTTGCTGTCAAGTTTGTTGCTGTTTAGAAGCGCTTAAGAATGGATATCTCCATAGAAATCCGAAATAAGTAAATTGTTCGAGCATACGAGTACATCTAAAACTCGGAGACAGATAGGGGAAGAGTGTTACATATCGTTAGGGTCAGTTAACAACATCATTAAACGCCATGAAGAAACCGGATCGATTTTACCACAACGAGCAGGGAAATGTGGATGTTAACTTTATAGCGACACACACAAGAAAGACAACACTTTATTTGATATTTTAATAAATTTATATTTGTTTTACTTCGTCGTTTCGTGGTTATATGTTACAAATAATAAGTAAAAATAAAACAGCTGAATGAAAAGAAACAATTACTTTACTGGTTGATGGTTCTGTTGGAACTGAACGAGTGGCATTGAAGTCGTAGAAGTGGTTGTTCCATTTCTTTTAAATATCCAATTGCTGGTGTTTGTGCTCGGAATGAATGATTTGTTGATAGAATAATTGTACTCGTGTTGACCGCTGAGACTCGTATATGGTAGTTTAAGTGTAAATGACTTACGGAACTCCAGCAAATCATTGCCCTGAATGTGTATTCTTGTAGCCCTCCCTTCACAAATAAGATGATCTGTTATGCTACCGAAAAAATCCATCCATTACATTTGCTGAGAGCTATCCATTGATCTTGTGAATTAACTTCATTAACTTGGCATCGAGATAAAGCGTTTTGAACATGATTCAGAAGATCCATTTCACAGCGGTTCTTCTTATTTAGCTGCGTATTAGTTAGATAGAGCTGATGACATAAATATCTCTGGTCATCAAAACTGCAAGATCTGGAGTAGATACGAGTATGTTGACCAAATAACTTGAATTTTCATGCAGTATACGAACTTTGACCAAATTAAAGAGTTTAAATTCTTCAGCATTGATTATGGGTAGCCGCATCTCGAAAACGATTGTGTTGTTCAAACTACGGCCTTTGATTGAAGTCATTCTGTACATACATATCTACTATAGATTCCTTTGGCAATCGTAGTGTTGGAGGAAGTGAATTACCAATCAGCTGCAAATGTTCACTAAATTGTCTTGGTGTCATCAATTTTGGATTTATTTTAGCATGATTCAAGTCTAACATAACGTCCAATAAAACACTTCCTGAATCCGTTCAAAATTTGTGATAATCAAATATGAGCTGCCAACTCATGTTTTTGCTCGAACAGCGTTTGCTTTGATAGAATTCCATCAATCTTTCTCATTAAATAATGATGAAGAGCCTTAAATTGTTATTGGATTTCTAAGGTGTCTCTTTTCAAAATGTTGACCGTAGAGCCTGATATGGAATTCTGCCTTTTTAAAAGATATTCTGCATGGCGTTCATTTTCTTTTACTAAATCTATTTGTTCTTCGATTCGATTAGCATCGAAAGTGCAATTCTGATACTCTTGGGTGCTTGCTGCAACTCCCCCTGATGACTTCGATTTGCTCTCCTTACTGTTGATCGCCTCTAGGGTGTATGGAATCTGGCCTCCATGAACTTCAAAAATTCATCCATGCTTGGACTTGGATTGTTCAAACAATGTCCTGCTTTCTCTGTCCAATCTCTGCAGCATCAAATAGACAATCAAAGGGTCCCAGCCATGAGTATCGAAGCCAAGGTTCTCTATCGCCTGCAAAACTTCCTTTGTTGTGTCATGTAGCATCCTTAGACTGGTTGCCGTCCCTGTTGTGTTTGATTGTGTAAGGATTCTTGTGAGTTATGCTGTCAAAAACAACCTCTTGTTATTGTAACGGTCAACAAGGGTTTTCCAAGCTATCTCATAGTTAACGTCAGTTGGTTGAAAATGCTTGATTAAGTTATGAGCCTCTCCTGTTACGTTGGCTCTCAAAAAGTATAGCTTTGTGCAGGAGCAATAGGATTATCATAAATGAGTTGTTTGAAGAGGTCGTAAAATTGTCTCCAATTTAAGTAATCCCCATCAAATTTATTTTTGGCAACTTCGTTGCTGTGTTGATAGTTGCTGATAGTTGCAATAGAGCCCTTTACACGCACTCCTGCATCTCAAAGTAACTTTCTATGTCTTGAGTTGTTATATCGTTCTCCATTCTATGATACAGTGTTGATATTTCATCCCAATTCTGCTGCACTGTTTTTAGCTTTATCTGGCAGAATAGCTAGGAAAACTGTTGATTTGTTTGAGACTTTTACTTTTACTATAGATTTTTTTTAAATTTTCTACCAGTAAATAAAATCTATCTTTCACATTCATTGCCATTGGCTTTCTCAGGCTCGTCCTTTGGCTCGCACTCCGATGTTCCTTTAGGTATTGCCCCTTTCATCGTATTTGACTCTACAGCTAGCTCAACATTTTTGGGGACCTGTTTCTTCTGGAGCTCGCTATCTGCTGTTAAAGCGTCCAATCGGCCCATGATGTCATTGCGCATTTGTTCTGCAATCCTTCGAATGGTTTCGAAGTAGTCATTTTTGAAATATGGATGCTCTAAATGGTGAGAAAAGCCATCTCGAATTATGTTGTCGATGTAATAAATTTATTATAAATTTATATTTATTTGACTTCGTCGTTTCATGGTTATACTCGTATGTTCCAAATAATAACTAAAATTAAAACAGCTGAATGAAAAGAAACAATGAGTTTATTGGTTGATGGTTCTGTTGGAACTGAACGTTTAATTTACAATTTTATCATAGACATAAATAGTTTATAGTTCATGTTTAAAGCGTGAGACCAGATTCAGAATTTTCTGTTCACGGTTATCGCATTTAAATTTGCTTGCGTCTGATCTCACGCCTGGAATGTGTACCTGATTAAATTGTAGCTTGAGAACATTTGCATTTTTGTTAGGCAGGTATTCTGCGGTATTATGTTCTTACAGTGGACGAAAAAGTAAAGTAAAGTAAAAGAAGTAACGACTTACAAAAAGATCTCAAAAGTTCGGCGACGTCTTCTAGAGTTTGGACGAAAAGCACGGAAACCTCTGAAGAAACAACTTCTGACGGTTGCTATGAAAAAGAAAAGAATGAATTGGGCTCGAAAATATAAAGAATGCACAGTGGATGAATGGAAAAAGGTGCTCTTTTCGGACAATGGTCATTTTTTTGTGCAGGGTACGAAATATCAACAGACCATATCCAACAGACAGTGAAACATCTTGTAAAGCAAATATTTTGGGGTTGTTTCTCTTATTTTGGGACAGGATCGTTGGTTCCAATAATACGGATGATGAACAGTGACAAATATATTGAATTACTGGATAGACGTCTGGTGCCTGAGCTGTCGAAATTGAATGCAGAAACCCCAATTTTTCAACAAGATTTGGCCTCGTGTCATACATCAAAAAAAGTTAAACAATTTTCGCTAAGCTTGCTCTTACGTCTTTGGATTTGCCCCTCAACTCGCCAGACATTAATTCCATTGAAAATCTATGGGCTATATGCAAAACCAGGCTGAGAAAAATGGATTGTACGACCAAAACGAAGCTGATTGAGTCAGTTATTCAAGTGTGACACCGGGATCCAAAAATCGTTGACAACAAGCGAGTTAAAATGGTGCTAAAGCCAAGGGTGGACATATTAAATATTAATTTTAATAATTTATTGAGCTCTCACATCCAAAAGTATAACTTGCTCTCTCCTTTACAGTCCGGTTTTAGGAAACACCATAGCTGTATCACTGCAACCATTAAAATTGTGAATGATATCAGAGAGAAGTTAGATTTTAATGAAGCGACGTTTTTGGTGCTCCTCGATTTTTCTAAGGCGTTCGACACCGTTGATCATGCACAACTGTGCCATAAATTGAAAACTTTTTTCTGCTTCTCTAGTTCATCTGTATCACTCATCTCCTCGTACCTGAAACTGAGAAAACAGGCTGTCGTAGTCGGACCTCAGACATCTGACTTTATTCTAAATAATAAAGGTGTCCCACAGGGCTCTATTCTAGGACCGCTTCTATTTTCCCTATATATAAATGAGCTTCCTTCTATTGTTTCTTCTTCCATCCATATGTATGCCGATGATGTTCAACTCTACCGTAGTTGCCAACTAGGTATGATCGAAGACTGTTCGAGCGCAATTAATTCTGATTTAGAAAATATATCCAACTGGGCAAAAAACAATGGCCTTTTTCTCAATCCCTTAAAAACTAAATGCATTGTTATAAGCAAAACATTACTGGATATTACTTACTTTCCCGATATTGTGCTTAATGGCCTTGAAATTGAATATGTTGAAACTGTTAAAAACTTAGGAATCGTGTTCAACAGAACCCTGACATGGAAGACCCATATCAATGCAACAGTTGGTAAGGTATATGGCATACTGCGACAGCTCTGGATGTCCCATTACTATGTCCCCTTAAAAACGCGTTTTTTGCTAGCCAAAACCTTAGTATTCCCTATACTTAGTTATGGCTGCGAAATATTTTCCAACTGTGATTCTGCGTGCCGGAGAAAGCTGAATGTTGCGTTTAACAATACTGCCCGCTATGTTTTTAACCTTAAATGTTTTGACAGAATACCCTTGTTTTCCAAATCTCTATACAACATGTCACTTGACCATCTTTTTCGCTATCGAACTCTTATACTGCTATCCAATGTCATTCAAACTCATCAGCCCTCTTATCTCTTCAACATACTGCGCCCTTGCACCTCAAACCGAACTCTCCAACTTATTCCCCCCATATTTATTTGCCTATCTTCTGAGCGCCAGTTCCTCGTTCACGTCGTCCGCCTGTGGAATTCTTTACCTAGGCATGTTAGAGAGCACGGCGGCACTAGACGTTTTCGTGTTAAACTTAAGTCCTTTTTTGTCAACAACCCAATTTAGCTTAAAGTCTTGTTTATTTTCTATTCTTTTTTTTTTCTATTTTCTTTTCTTTTATATCTATTAAATTTAATTTAATGGAGATGATCTTGGTTTTCGTTTTGTTTTATCCTAGTTCACTTAATTTCACAAGAATACTTAGTTTTTAGTTTTCTTATTGATATGTTTGTTTTACGTTTATTCAGTAGTGTTTAATATTTTAATTAATTCTAGGCGTCACTAACATATAAGATAATTATTTAATCTTAAAGTGTATGCTTCCAATTTACAAATAAATATAAAATATAAATATAAATATTACTTATTTTTACTTTAAAAAAAAAAGTGTTTGTTCAGATTAATTTACACAAGATTGTAACAGATGTATCTATCTGACAATAAAAAGATTTTTTTTTAATAAAATACCAATTTTTCACTGACTAAAAAATCTTTAAAAATTTACCTTGTTTCGGGACCCTTCCCCCCTTAAATTTCATTAATACCGTTTACGTAAAAAACAAATTGGGGCACATCTAATGAAAAACCCTGTATGTACAAAATCTTATAATTCAAGCCAATCTGGGAATTTAAAAAAAAAACCGTTAGAAGCCACTGTACTTTCTATTGACTATTGATAAATTATCATATACATAAAAATGGGAAATATTTATACTTTATTTAAAATCACCCAAGTCATTATTGTCGGTTAAAGCAAAATCGCGTTCTTGCGATATTAGCAGATGTCCATTGCTCCAGTTTGCATGAGAATTAACAGCAGTCTTTAAATAAATTAGAATTAGAGTAGACTTTGCTAATGTCTAATGTTCAACGTGAAAATGTTTCTGGTATCCCTCAAACTTTTTGCCATCGTGTGCCAGCTAATTTCTAAGCAATCATAAAAGTGTGTCTCAGTTATACCGGTATACCTTGATTAATGTGGTTGTTTAGAATTTGTTTTTTAGGCAGAAATATTGTTTATCACCGAGTTAAATTAGTTAATAAAAAATAAAATTACATATGAAGAACTACTCGTATTTGTGTTATGCGAACTTTGTAAATCTAAGAAAGTATGTATTAGTTCTGCTACATTTTTTTTTATTTTTTTATTTGAGTGTGTGGTCTTAATCCTTTCTCGTTTAATTCACCGGAAAACTAGACAAAACGAGTCCCTTTGAAATACATTACCCAATTAATTGTGCTAAAATTTCTGGCAAAATTAAAAAAAAAAAATCTCCTGGTTTATTAAACACGCAACAATCGGCGGGTAAACTTTCAAAATTTCAGTGGGAGTTGTATAGGTACATATAGGGTTTTCCAATAAGGGCTTGACAACTTTTTTTTAAAATAAAACGCAAACCATTTGAGATATTTCAAAAACTTTATTATCGGCTTGAAGTACAATCAAAACATTTATGAATGGAACTCGACTTCGTTCATATGGCCACCGCGGGCACGTTTGCAGCGGTCGATTCGTTGGACCCAGTTTTAACGACTCGGTCACATATTTCGGCCGAAACGGCCGCTATTTCTCGTTCAATGTTGGCTCTGAGCTTTCCCAACGTCGCACAGTGTTTCGATTATATGGGATTAGGTGGAAAAAAGTCAAAACCAACTAAAAGTGTTTCAAATTCAACTCTTGTTGCGAATGCTCGAAAAAAATGGGCTATGGAGGAAATAAAAACCATTTTAGCGCATAATGAGTGTCTTTATTGACAAGTTTTGTGATGAAATAAGATATTACCTAATATCAACTATGTAAATATTATTAGCTTAACGAATTCATTTTAATGATTTAATTGGGTATTTTATTATTTTTATTACAAGTTTGTATTTTGCACAGTATTACGAGGGGCGTTCAATATATTCTCGGTATCGAGATGAAGGAAAATGCGAATTCAATTTAAATTGTTTTTATTTTTCAATATAATCTCCCCTAACATCAATGCATTTGTTACATCTTGAGATAAGCTTTTTTAAACCCTCAAAAAAATAAATTTCCTCTTTCTCTGCAAAATACCCATTTATTGCCGACTTGAGTTCTTCATCATCCGAAAATCTTTTTCCACGAAGACATTTTTTCAAATCCGGAAACAGGAAATAATCACTAGGGGCAAGGTCTGGACTATAGGGTGGGTGTTGGATTTCTTCGAAACCACAATCTCGCGCAGCAGCCTTGGAAACTCGCGCCGTGTGAGCAGGAGCGTTGTCATGAAGAAGCAACACACCCGCTGCGAGTTTACCCCGTCTTTTTTTTTTAATTTCCTCCCGCAAATTATGCAAAGTGGAAGCGTAGGATGTGCCGTTGATGGTTTCACCTTTTTTTTAGTACTCAATGAGCAAGATTCCCTTTGAGTCCCAAAAAACTGTGGCCATGAGCTTCCCGGCAGACGGAGTGACTTTGAACTTCTTCGGGGGGTCTGTTCCTTTTTTATGACACTGCATAGACTCTTGTTTGCTTTCAGGGTCATAGTGGTGGACCCATGTTTCGTCCCCAGTAACAATTCGATCCATAACACCGTCCGCGTTCTCACTACACATCTCCAAAAGCTCTCTACAGCATGCGATTCTCACTTTTTTCTGAGGCGCTGTGAGCATTCGTGGCACCCACCTTGCACTGACCTTTGAAAGGTTAAGATGGTCATGAAGAATGGTGTAAATGGTACCAATTGAAAGCTTGGTGATCTCTGCCAACATTTTCACCTTTATTCGGGCATCCTCAAGAACAAGTTTTTCGACTTCTTTGATGCTTTCTCCCGTACAAGCAATAGCCGGGGCGCCGGAGCGGGGGTCGTCTTCAATGCTCTCTCTGCCTCTCTTGAATTCACTTGACCACTTTTGCACAGTTGATAATGAAGGTGCGGAACCCTGGTAAACAGCCACCATCTCTTCATGAATAGTTTTTTGACTTTTTCCTTGCTTAGTGAGAAATTTAATTACAGCGCGATGCTCAATTTTCACCATCATCGTCTCAGTTGCCATTATGATTCTGTTTAACTAGAGATAAAACGCGAATTAATAATCACATTTATATGAAATTTTACATGAATGCACTAAAATAATAGAACTACTTGATAAATAAGTCAATTTATATATACAACCACAGCTTCACCCCGATACCGAGAATATGTTGAACGCCCCTCGTATATCTTATTTATATTCACTTTATTTATATACATACGTATGTATGTAAGTGCAAATGTGTATTGGTTACGTAACTGCCAGCTTAATCTGCTGACATATCTTCATGGCTGGATCCATCAGAAGAATGAAGCATCACACCACTTATCATAGCTGAATTCTCCGCCTCAGTGGATAACGAAGTAGAGGCAGGCATAACCAATAACTTTCTAACTGCTTGTAGTAAAGGGCTGTTTTTCTTTTCAATTATATTTCTAAATTCATTGATTTTTGCAATTGATTAGCAACATTGTAAGTAAGTCTCTATTGGTGACATACTGAGAACACTTACGGGTATTAAATTCTCGAAATCTTCGGCAATCTTTATTCCGAGCTTCTTGAGCCTCTTCCGATAAGTTTCCAATCGGTAAAATCATGTGCTGGATTATATCAAGACTATGAAATAAAATTTTGTGTACTGTAACGGGCATGTAATACCACGGATATAGGATGAGATACGGTGCTGCTATGTTCTCCGAAAACTTTTTAAATTCGTCTGTATTAATTTCATACCCAGACGTAAGTGCAGTAAGTAAGATATGGAATTTATATATTAGCTCTCTATCAAGGTTAGTTATTTCGGCAGTTTTTTCATAATCTTCAAAAAATTTTCTGGCAGTGTTCCCATCATTAGTCGTACCAAACCCAGGTTTTACCAAGTCTATGTTCAAACCTCATTCAGATTTGAATCTTCGTTGGATAACATTTTTCCTTTCCTGGAAAACGGTTTGATTCTCTCTTCGGACTTGCCATACTTTTAGAGGCAATCTGTAAGATATGTGTAATAAACATTCGAAAGTTTTTATAAGTGCGTGAAGTGGAGACAATCCATAAACAAAATTTTGTGTCTTTGCATTGCCACAAGTAATTGGCGAATTCATTTGACTGGGCTTAGCACCACAAATATAACAATTCTGATTCCCCTTTGACACAATAATATGTTGCATATTTTTCCATCAACCATTGTTGAGAGAAGGACATGTTTGACGAGAAGGTTTGAAGATTCAGTTGGGTTTAGTTTTTCGATTTGACTTTTTATATTTTCTGCTTCTTGATGCACTAAAGCCAAAGTCTCTTTTTTTTTAAATAAATTTAATTGCACGAAAATAACGCGTAGATGACGGTTTGACGTTTACCCAAAGCGTGGTATTAAAATTATCATCCAAAACTAATTTCAAAGGCACGAAACAAACTAAAAATAGGTATTCGTCACTAGCAGTTTTGTCGTCGAATTTCTGCTTGTATTGGCTATGCCCTGAACTCCCATTAAATCCCCATTTACTTATCAACGTTGCTGATTGTGTTTTGTCTGTCCCTGAAAAGTGCAATGCTTCTAAAATCCGCTGGATAGTTATATCTAGCAAGGACTGTAGTGTAAAACTAGCAGAAACCTCATCAACTTGAATACATTCTTCAGGTGGAAAGCATTTTTTCTTGGATTTCGTCAAACAGTAAAATGAAGGAACCAGTTCGTGGCCTACACCAAGAGCTACATTCCTCAATAGTTTGTAACTATTGGTGGTCAATTTTGCATCAAGATAAAGGCCTAGTGCCTCATCACCGGAAAGGCATTTCTCTTTTGAAGTTAACAACTGACCATTTTTTATTTGTTTAGTGCCATCTAGGTTATCACTCAAGCCTTTTATTATGTTTGCAGTATCTTTCTTTCTCGCGAACCTTAGAGAATGTTCAACAGCAAACAAAATTTCTTCCAAGGTAAAATTATTGAGCATCCTTTGTACCCTTTGTATTTTAGTTGTTTGGCAACAATCATTAAATGATTTTGGAGGACGACCAAAATATTGACTTGTTTGGGGAGCTTAATCATCGGCAAGATAAAGATCTTTGGAATCACGCGTTAATAAAATAATATCATCTCCATTCAGCCATTCTAGTAATTAATAGTAATTGTGATAACATTTTTCGCTTTAAATCAAATGAGAGCAAACCCTTTTTCGTTGTTCATCAAAATATCCGTAGTGTGAGGCAAAATTTCGATCTACTCGTCTGCAATCTGGAAGCTTTTGAATATTTGCCTGATTTGATATTCATTTCTGAGATATGGATTTTCTCTTGTGAAATTGACGACTATTCTATCCCCGGTTATAGATTTTATGCAAACCCAAATGAATTATATCCAGCAGGTGGTGTAGGAGTTTTTGTGCGAGATATATACACAAGTGAAGATTGTAATGTGGAGCAATGCAGCATGGCTAGTGCAGATCTAATTAAAATTACTATCGGTGTACGCAGTGTATTTTTGGATTTTGTTTGTGTGTATAGATTGCAAACTACCACTCCTCAATCTTTTCTGGACGACTTTTCAGATTTTTTAAGTAATGAGAAAGGGTCTAATTTTGTCATATTAGGTGACTTCAACATTGACATACTTACTTCCAGTACTGTGTCTGACAACTACCTTGCCCTTACAGCTGAGCATGGTCTTACATCCTTTATAAACGAAATTACAAGGCCCAACTCAAGTAGGTGTATTGATCATGTTTTCGGTCGTTTTTCGAAAATCCTCCTAAGTGATTGTTTTGGTATCAACTTTGACTTGCAAATAACTGACCACTGTATGACTGGTATATTACTTAAAGGTTTTACTGGTATGAACCAAACTTGTAGTAATTCCCCACAGTCGGTTACTAAAATAAGGTATGATTTGCTAAAAAACCAATTGCGTTTTGAGAATTGGGAGGAAGTCTATGCCGTGGTTAATGCTTCTAAAGCGTACGACTCGTTTTTGAACATCCTCAAAAACTATGTTAAAACCTCTAGCTTCACTGTAAACGTAAAAACTTCGCAAACTAGGTTAAAGCCCTGGGTAAATGCTAATATTCTGAAAAAAATTAAATTCAAAAACAAAATGCGCAAATTGTGTCATAGACATCCACTTAACTCCAATTTAAAAAATCAGTTTAAGAAAATGAGTAAGAATATTAATAAGGAAATCTCAAACTGCCGTGACAACTACTATTTGTCTAAATTTCGTGATGCACAAGGTAACCCAAAAAAGGAATGGAAAATTGTCAATAGTATAATTAATAACACCTCTTCTTATCATTTCAATCCCATTGTGCTGAGTGCCGAAGGTGCCGAGATTGTGGAGCCAGTAGCAGTAGCTAACGCATTTAATGCATTTTTTGCTTCTGTCGGGCAAACAGTGGAACCAAACAGTAAGTCGATTTGCAATCGTTGTGCAAGGGATCAAGTGGTGGAAGAATCGACGAGTACAAGCAGCTTCTTTTTTGATGAAATTCAGGGGTTAGAAGTCTTAAAGATTATCTACTCTCTCAACAACTCGAGATCTTGTGGGAATGATGGCATTTGTAATGCTTCGCTTAAGGAAATTGCACCCTATTTAGTTGACATACTAGCACATCTGTTTAATTTAAGTATTTTAAGTGGTATTTTTCCTGATCAATTGAAATGTGCTAACGTGTTACCTCTTTTTAAAAAGGGCGATCGAAAGGAAAAAAACAATTACAGGCCTATTTCCTTGCTTTCCTCAATTTCGAAAGTTTTTGAAAAAGCTGTAAAAAAACGAGTGTGTGCTCATCTACAAAGAATAAAATTTTTCAGTCCGGTACAGTTTGGGTTTAGGGAAGGGTGTTCTACTGAAGATGCACTTTTGTATTTTTGCTCTTTTATCAGCAAAGCTTTGGACGGTAATAAATCTTGCGCTGGCCTCTTTGTTGATATTACGAAAGCGTTTGACATGGTTGTTCATGACATTCTTTTGGACAAATTGTACGGTGCAGGTTTTCGTGGCTTTATCTACAATTGGTTTGCGTCATATTTAAAGGATCGCAAACAAAGAGTAATAATAGAAGATTCTCTTAGCAGCCCTCAGGAACTTAGCTTAGGTCCCAAGGGTCTGTGGTGGGTCCCATTTTGTTTTTAATCTTTATAAACTCCTTGTTTGCGCTACCTTTTGCAGGTAGAGTCGCGGCATTTGCAGATGACCTTGGCATCGCATACGGCTCAACAAGCCCTCTAAATCTAATAGCAGAAATTAACCATGATATTCATCTGATGAGAGTTTGGTTTGCTGCACACAGGTTACTTGTAAGTAGCAAAACAAAGTTAATGTTTTTTAGATTGAGTTCGCCCGAGTCACCAGATGTCGATACCTTTTTCCACTCCTTTGATTGTCCGCGTTTCAACTTAATTAATTGTGTTTGTACTGCAGAATTATCAAGATCAATTTTTAATGAAAATGCCACATGTAACTCGAATTGTTTTAAAATTGAAGTAGTTAGGAACTTTAAATATCTTGGTATTACTATCGACCATAACATGAACTGGACTGATCATATTTTGGTATTGAAGCAGTACTTACGCTCTTCCATTCGGTGTTTTTATCGCCTCAGAAAATGCTGTTCCAATAAAACTCTTAAGACTGTCTATCATGGAATTTTTCACTCGAAACTGCAATATGGGATAAGCTGCTGGGGAGGTGCTTATATGACCAATCTAAAGCCACTCGTAGTCCTGCAAAAGTGTGCCATAAGAAGAATTAGTAATGCTCACCGCCTGACCCATTCCATGGTGCTGTTTAGATCTTTGAAAGTACTGCCAGTAAGACTTCTATTCTATTTCAGAGTCTCTAAGATATTTTTTATGAGAGGTGGCTATATGCAGAGTCCAATATCTGATAATCCTAATTTACGTAGCTCTACACGCCATGTTGTTGAAATTCCAGTCTTTCGCACTACTCACTACAGAAACTCCTACCCAGTTGTATCCTGTAAACTTTTTAATAGTCTTCCTTTCAATATAAGAGTCATAGAATCCCTTCACAAATTTTTAAATAAAGTTAAATTATGGCTTCTTGATTTTAACCATGATGAGATCGAAGTTTTGCTCACCTACCTTGCATAATTGTTTGAATTTTGTTATTTTTATATTTGTGTGTATTTTTAATCTACATTCATTGTTTTTGAAATAAGAATTTAAATATTGTCACCCCACAATGACAATGATAAAAAAAAAAAAAGATAAAAAAAAGTGGCATTTAACACTATTTATTGCTATTATCAGCAAAATAAAAAATGTCACTAACTATTCTCCATTATTTATAAGTATGAACTTAAGAATTATGTAGGTACTCATTTGTAAAAGAGAATAATGAATTAATAAAAAAAAAAAATTCTTCATACGTACAAAAAAATCGCTCAACTCGACGGCCTGCTTTACCCCACTTATAAAAAATCTTTTCCGACCACAACCTAATACTGTTTTTTAGCCTCTGTTTTTCATTATTAGAAACAAGAAGATTGAGCTTCAAAACTATGTAGCTGTAAATTTTTCCATTCCTCACTTTTTTTGGATATTTTATCCATTGCTCAAAAAATTCTGTTCGCGAAATCACGCAAAGTGAATCTGAAAATTAAAAAATAAAAATATTTGCAAAGTCGTGCTCAAAATTCAGTTTGAATTTTCGGAAAGAGGATTAAATTCTCTAAAAGATGCATATAATTTTAAGTCCTGATAAACTGGTACTCATGCCTTTTTTTACTGATGATTTAAATTAAAACTGATAAATTCAAAACAATTGTTTTTCTATAGCATGTTTTTTTATGAAAAAGAGAAGAATTACGAAGTAATTAGTCCATGATACAGGAACAATTGATTAAAGTTGAAAAAAATTAGACTCAATATTGCAACGCCAACTACAAATGCTACGTGTCAAATGAGGCATCGGTAAACAAAATACTACTGCTTCATTGGAAATGTACCGTTAGTTTAGAAAAAGAGCGAGAAAACCATGGAAATATTATAGATTTGAGACCTTTGCCTTCTTGTCTGGAAGCTCAATAACCGGTTTTTACTAGTCTGTGGCATGACTTTTTTCCACCTAAATCCATATAGTCGAAACAATGTGCGTCGTCGGCGTGTTTTCATAAACCAATGACTTAACATAGCCCCACAGAAAATAATCAAGCGGCGTTAAATTGCATGAACGAGGCGGCCAATCAACTGGCCTATTTCTTGAGATAACACGCTCACCTAAGTATGGCTCTTCAATAAATCGATTGTAGCGTGTGCTGTGGCATCATCCTGTTGAAACCACATGTCGTCCAAGTCCATATCTTCCAATTCGGGCCAAAAATAATCGGTGATCATGGCGCGATAACGCTGACCATTCACTGTAACGTGACGATCGTTATCGTCGACGAAAAAGTATGGCACAATAATGCCGCCGGCATGCAAACCGCACCAAACAGTTATTTTTTGTGGATGAAGTGGTGATTCATGAAGCCCATGTGGATTTTCACCCGACCAATAACGCATATTTTGCTTATTGACGAACCCATTTAGCCAAAAATGAGCTACGTCACTGAAGATGATTTTGCGATGAAATTCGTCATCATGGCGCATCTTCTCCAGAACCCAATCGGAGAACGTACGCCGCTTCAAATGGTCCAGGTCCATCGGCTTCAATTCTTGAGTCAGCTTGATCTTGCATGGGTGTAAACCAAGATCCTAACGCAAAATTCGCCATAATGTGGTCTGAGCGATGCACAATTCTTGAGAACGCCGTGGAATTGACTGATTTGGATCGTTTCCTACAGACGCCTGAACGGCAGCGATATTTTCGACACTTCGACCAACCCGTTGTCTCACTGACAAGGCGACATCACACAACGAATATGTAGATCCAATTTTGGCACTAAATTTGTTATTGCCTGTCTACTAGTGCGAGAATTACGACCGTAAATTGGAGTTAACGCTCTTAAAGTTGCAGTTACCGACTCCGAATTGCAGACGTTGCTCATTGTGTACTTTACCATGGTGAAAATGTTGAGTTTACTGAAAAAATTAACAGTGACAGTTTGATGATTAGTGAAAGAGTGCGTTCACAAATTAAATTCAAAGTTGTCAAGTCCCTATTGGAAAACCCTTTACATACGCGTACAGTGTGTCTAGGAAAAATGTGTATTAAATTACTTCTTTTACTTTACTCACTCACACATTTTTGTAGCCATTATTTTTTGCATTCAATTGCCAATCGCGCATTGTTTTTATTTCCTCAGTATATTTCCATACTTCGGCGGTATAATGTCATTACAAAATATGTGCGGCTTTTAAAAAGCGTTTCGAAAGTTTTTTCTGAGTAACTCACCCAAAAGGGGTGTAAAAGAGTATTAAGTCAGCAGCAAAGTACTTAAAAACATCAGAGGCATTTTTGAGAAAGTAGATAAAGAGGTATAAGGAACGTGATAATGTCGATGCTGGATCAGTTAGAAAAATCAAAGCAATCAGATCGATTAAGGACAATAAAAATAATTTGTGAATTGTTTCGGAAAAACCCCAAAATTAGTCTGAGGAACGCAAAAGAAAAATTGTCCAGAAAAGGAATTAAAGTTTCCATCAACACAATACGACGCCGTTTGGTAGAATCTGGCATCAAAAATAGGAGTAACAAACCTAAACCGCTACTGACCCTAAAATATATTTAAAAGACGCTTGGAGCAACATCATATTTACAGATGAGTCATCGGAGTTGCCTCCGCACGCGTTGGAAAAAGGAAAATAGTATAGAGACGTTAGATTGACCGTCTCAAGGTCCTGATGCGAATGCAATAGAGAATGTGTTGTCTTTAAGTATATCATGTCTATTTTAATTTTGAAAGGTTTTAAGGATTTTTTTTTCGCAGAAAATGAAATGCAATCTTCTTATCATGTTATTATTTAGCTATAGAATAATACAAAAAAAATTATTAAATAAAAAAGAAATATTTGAACGTCATTTTGGTGAGGTAAAGTAGGTTCTTCAAAAAAAAAGGTAGGTGGCTGTCCCTCCTGATTGCTCGTTTTGTAATCATCTGAAACCGAAATTCTAAAAAGATTATTATTCAGTAGGGATGTCATTCTATTCCGTAGAAGATTTAAAAAATTTGAGTGAAAAATAACAAAATAGCGGCCTTGTGAAAAAATTACAAAAATCGATTGTTCTTTTCGGTTTAAATTCGAGAAAAAAGAAAGTAGATAAAAAATCTTATTCTGCTACCGGACAGAACCATTCATGTGTAGGATATTGTGTTATAATTTCAGCCTAATCGATCCAATAGTTTTTTTTAATCATCTGGGTTGGCGGATAAAAAGTAGTTTCAAGAAAAACGCCAATTTTGTTTTTGAATTACTTTTTTACTAAATAAAAAAAAATGATTTTGAGTAATGGAAATCTTTATTTCGACTTTTTTAATTGTTTCTGTTAAGTGGAAAAAATGATATCCCCTAAGTGGCCGCCGCCAGTGTTGATACACATCTTCTATGACTTTCCGCAAGATTTCCGGTGATAACTGTTCGTGCTCCTGTCGAATATTCTTCAGGACTGCGATTGTCTGAGGCTTGTTGCCATAAACCCGCGACTTCAAGTAGCACCAAACAAAGAAGTCTGGGATGGTTAAATCGGTCGATCTTGCTGGCCATGCCAAATCGCCAAAACGGGAGATCACGCGACCAGGAAATGCTTCCTTCACAATATCCATTATGGCTCGTGCTGTGTGTACGGTTGCACCGTCTTGTTAAAACCACATGTTCACCAAGCCTTGCTCATCCAATTCCGGCAGTAAGAAGTCATTTATCATGGGCCTGTAGCGTTCGCCAGTAACAGTGAAAATCACTCCTCCCGCGTGCCCCAGAAGCAAAGATTTTGCTTATTGACGTAACCGCTTAAGTGGAAATGCGCCTCGTCGCTCATGATGATTTTCGACACAAAATCGTTGTTGAGATTGAGAGGGCTTGACAGTAATTCACACGCGACTGACGGTCAGAAGGCAAATTGATGCACTGTTTGCACTTTGTACGTGAACATGTGTAAGTCTTTCTCAGCTATTCTCAGCCGAACGACCAGCCCGGTGACAGCCACGCCCTGCATGGTCTCCTGTGCTTCCACTCTGTTCGAGTCGAGTAACTAAGCGCCGGAATGTTTGCCCAGTTGGCGCGACACGATTAGGACGTCGACGTCAAAATTCACGCTGCGCTAACACCACCGACCTATTATTGGTCAAAAACATCGACACACTTATTCCACGTTCTTGCGGAGTATAGCGCTCCATTGCTTGTCTGTTTGTATACTGCAGCTGTTTAGTTCACAAATGTCAAATATGATTGACGTACGACGCCCTTTGCAAAAATTATACCATCTTCCGATAGGATGGTTAATTTTACGCCACCTTGTATAATCCCCGCAGGGTACGCTCTCTCCTATTATTTGCTGTAACTGTAAAATGACTTAGTGTATCGTTCTAAAATTTTTACAGTATATTCTCAACTTATTAAACTTAGAAAATATGCAAAAAAATGGATTTTTGAAGATCGAACAAGCTCTAGAACCGGTAGAGGGTTCTTGTATTTGAAAGAGATGTGCCGAAGGCAAAAATTAAAGAGGACATATTTGTTGGACCACAAATACGGAAACTTTTGAAAAATAGTGAATTTGATTTTTAAAACTGTTGTGACAGATTTTCTTGGAAATGTGAAAGCAGAAAATTACAGAGATCTTGCAACTGAATTGCCTAGTGCTTACAAGGAAAATATGATGTAATGTGTTACTAAATCTTCATTTTCTGGATTCTCATCTCGATTTCTTTCCGAAGAATTTGGGTGCAGTAAACGACGAACATGGAGAAAGGTTCCACCAGGACGTTGCAACAATGGAAAAGCGATTCCAAGGCAAATGGAGTCCTACTATGCTTGCTGATTACTGCTGGACATTACTTTGAGACGCCACGGGAACAAAATATCGCCGTAAAACCTCCGCAAAAACATTTTGAAATAAGTGTAACATGATATAGATTTAGATACAGTATAAAACACAATACTTTATGGCGTTGCATGGCGTTATGAAAAATGCAATTTCGAGAAAAAGCGATTTAAAGTTTTCGGAGCAAAAAATACGACAGGGGCATAAAAAAATTCCTTCTAATTCTTCGTAAACCTCATCTTGAGCTGCTCTTCGTTGTTTACTAAGTGTACGGGCTCCTTTTGAGGCCAAAAATGCCTCTTTATTCAGTCGGACCCGCCTTCTGTGCGCTCTAAAATCGAGCGTACACTGCGACCGAAAATACGCTGCCATGTCCAAACGAATAAAGGATTTTGCTTTGAAATTTTAAGGAGACATTCTTGAGATGTTTTCGAATAAGTAGAGGTGGGACCTTCCCACCTTAAGAAATGCTATGTTTTATGCATGCCGACGATGGCTCATAGACACGGTAGATGCCAAAAAATCAACGACGAGGGAACAATTTTTTTTTTTTTTTTTATAATTTACGCGCGCCTAAGGGGTTAGATACCCTTTTACTGTTGCCATGGCGCGGGCGGAAAGGTAGAAAGGAGGAGAAAGGAAAATTGTTTTTGTAGTGGTTTGAAACTCAGGTGTGTTTGGTTTCGGTATTTGCTCCCCAGGGGGGGGGGGGGGAGTCCGAATAGGACGGAGAGTTTTTTCTTCACTCAGAGCGGAAGGTTATAATTCGCAGTAATTATTTGTGCTTGAAACTCTACAACAGCCAAATCTACGTGTCAGTGTTATGCCTTCACACGCAGAATTTTTCTGTCTGAGTTCCAATTACACAACTGAAAAACTTGAAAGACTTGTTCATGGGCAGGATTCGAACTTAGACCCCTCTGAGTGAGAAGCGATTGCTAGTACCACTACACCACGACCACCCCATAAATTAAAAATATGTGTATACACCATTTTTGGCCGCTGAAAACTACAACTCACTCTTCACCACTCTTACAGCCCTCAGCAAATTATATGTAAATGCAATGACAATTGTAAAATTTAGTCCAAAGATCAGCAAACTTCAAAGGCGCCTTTTTTAATTTCTCAATTCAACGGAAACCACCCTACTTGGTCCACAAATAGCAACGCTCTCATATTTTATTAAATCGACAAAAAAAAATTACTTACCACTGCACTGGGGGGGAAAAAAGGTCACGTATACGACCTGCCGCCGCACAGAAATTGTAGTGTCTTTGTGGTTTCACACAAGTCCTGGCTGACATAAACTTTTCATAGAACAAGATGATTACTGTACGAGTTAATCGACTAAATGATCATCGCATAAATCAAAAATCGACAGATACATACACTCACTATACATTTAAGAAGAATCGACTTTCGTTTTTAGAAGATAAAGTTTCAACAATACCTTACAAGCCAAGTACTCGTACTCTATCGAGTGAAGGATATTTGGCAGTATCATTCGATAATCGAAACATAGGCCAAATAGACCTTGTTAAATTCTCTGCATTTAAAGTACATCCGTTAGAGAAGTAAATTTATCATTTTCTGACAGCTTGATTGTCAATTAATTGTACAATATAAGGTGAACCAATATTAACACCCTAAATTGTTTAAAAGTACTTCACTGAATCACTACAGTATGAGCAACAACAACAGCAACGACGACAAAAAAAAAAAACAAGAAAAAAAGACGGAAATCTCCAAAAACTAAAAACTACGAGTATTTTTCATCCCAGTCATTATTCGGTCGGAAACGAAAGAGATCTGAAATTATTCGATTTCAATCGTTATCATCCACTCTCAAGGTTTTGTGTTTATGTATTTATATGTGTCTGCATTAAAACATATTTCCCTTCTATGTACATATTATGTAGGGAGATGATAGCAGCGGGTAGACAAAAAAAGTTAACAACTGAAGCATTTTGTGGCTAACAATACCGTTGCTTGTACCGCACAAATCTTAATGGCCCTCATTTAATCTGCATAACTTGGTGAAACGCGAACAATGACAAACATTAAGCTGTTGTGTCTTCATATGTGTTTTTGCATTCGTATTCGTATTCGTATTCGGATTTGTATTCGCATTCGTATTCGTACGCCATTAAGTACGAAAGCCATAGGATTTTATGAATGTGGAATTTTCAGATTGTCCTTGGATGATGACTAAATAAAAAGGCAGAGAGAACAGATAATTTACTTACCGTTAAGTCTATGGTTGACCTAGAATACAAACATGGTACTTTGGTATTTGGAGTCGAATACGCAAGCAGGGATGGATATTAAAAGTATGATACAGGTTCTTGACTGGCTGTAGGTGCTCCTGATTCTGCCTGTACTTGAGGGCTTTGGACGTTCGTACAATATTTCTATTTTCAGTTGCTATTGCAATATAATATTTTAATGATGACGTACAATTGTCGAATTAAAATAGATTGTCGATGAGGATAACATACGTCAGTATCATACTTACGTACGTACGAGTAGCTCCCTATACGATGACGCTATCATAGAGTTTGTCATTAAATTTCACGCTTACGTAATATACTTATTTTGGTAAGGAGGCATGATGACAACTAAATGAGGTTTTCAGCCTTATAACACAACATAAATGGAAAAGTACCCATTATTTAGTGCGCGGATAAAACAGCCATTTGGAAATTTTCCACAGACGCATGTAGGCCATGCCTAAGCAAACCAAAATTCGACGAAAATTTAATGCAGAGGAATTCATTTATACCACAGACTCACAGATCACTACCACTAGCATAAGTCAATATAGGAATTCCTAATGAACGCTTAAAACAACCAGATGAAATATTACATTGTGACTGATGGCAAGCTGCATTTTATGTAATATAATCGTATTTCCAGCTTTGCTGCAATATGTATATATTCACGGCCAGTTTGGCAATAAGCTTGCTTTTCAAATCCGTATTCAGAAAAGAATATTTACAAAAATTTAATTTGGTCTAATTACTGCGAGCGTAAGCTGGACATTCGCAGGCGAAGCACAGAAGTTTGTATTAACTATGCTTTCCTGCTGAGAGACAACTTAAATGTCGCTCTTTAGAGACCGTGAGAAATATTCGCTTGATTTGCTACGTATAGAAGATGCAATCTACGTAAAGTTGTGCTCATAAGAAGCAAAATGGTTGATAGAAGCCATTTATGGAACGTAGCCATTCCTCTGAGCCCTGCCTTGCAAACTTATCGGCGTTATCATTTACCGGGATCCCATTGTGAGTGGAATGTTGTCTGCTGTCGTTAGAGGCGAAATTGTGTGTCACCGAAATCGAAAAACGTTTCATTCTCCCGAAATGTCTAGGTTTCCTCAAACAATGTAAGAAATACTTCACCTCTTCTGATTGGCATCTGAACGATCAGGGAATTAGACCGTCAACCGGAGGATCTCTATTGACCGATTGTCAACGGTTGCGAAAAAATGCGAAGTATTCTAAATTACGAGTATGTACGAGTACGAGTATGTTGCACGACGAAATATTTTTTACGCTTTGGAACCAGCACCGAAGATTAGTAGCGAACTTTTGCGAACGACAAATTAAAAACGAGCAAGGTTTCCCCTAAGGGTTATGAATACAAAAGAGCATTTCATTTTATTGTTGCGATGGTATTTATACAAATTTTGATAACAGTTTTTCCACATAGTATGTTATTTGTTAAAGTTTAAAATTTACAGCGAATTCAACAATTATAAAAATATGGCGACTGGTATACAAAGAGCGCCAAATTTGAATCTGACCAGCATATTAGTTGATACATTTTTAGGAATAATTCATTTATGTATAATGTTTTTGTATGTACATATATGTGTTAACTAATGATTAAGATGATGATGATGATGATGGGTAACTTCTCAGGCCCAACATTCCGCCTCCTTTGAAAGAACTTCCTTTCAAGAGGAAATCGGAGCCAATTTTCGAATAGGCCGTCTAAATTCTCCTCGTGACGTTTTTACATCGGCGACCCTGACTCGACCATCTGGACCCTTGACGACTTGTGTGATTCTCCCCATAAGCCATTTTTGGGGAGGTAAGTTGTCCTCATGTATTATCACAAGGCTACCAACGTCAATATTTGGGCTGGTTGATGTCCATTTTGAACGACCTTGTAGTTCCTGAATATACTCTGTTGAGCATCGTTTCCAAAAGTGGGTTTTCACGGCATTTATTCGACGCCAGCGTTGAATATAGCTGATATGACCTATGTTCACTGTCTCCACTGCTGGTTCTGGGATTGCCTTCAATGATGACCCAATAAGCAGATGTGCTGGTGTAAGTGCTTCATAGTCGTTGGGATCTGTTGACATCGGGGTAATTGGTCTTGAGTTCATTATAGCTTCGATCTCCACCAACGCTGTTGTTAACTCTTCAAATGTCAGCTTAGCACCTCCCAAGCTTCGGTAAAGATGACCCTTTGTAGCATTAGTACAAAAGTTTACAATCGTTTGTTGATTAGCTTTTTTAAACAACATATTCCGCAGATCTAAGAGTTTTGAATGTGCACCAACGAAATTGGTTGCGTTATCGCAATGGATGTCTCTAGGGAGACCTCTACGACCTATCATCCTTTTTAAAGCAGCTATGAAAGAATCTGCGGAGAGATCTGAAACGGCTTCCATGTGGACTGCTTTCGACGAGAAACAAACAAAGACTGCAATATAGCTTTTATACGGCACTTTGCCACGAATTTTGAAATGAGTGTATATAGGTCCACAGAAATCTACTCCACAGCAGATGAAGGGACGTGATGGAGTCAGTCTTGCAGCAGGCAGATCTCCCATTACCTGCTCAATATATCTGACACAGTGTGGGAACTGTCGAACTGTTTGACGTGCCAGCTCCCTAACGTTGATTATCCAAAATCGTTGTCTCGTTAGTGCGACAAGCGACTTTGGACCAGCATGATAATTTGATATGTGTAAATGTCGAACAAGGGTTCTAGTAAAACTAGAGTTCTTGGGAAGTAAGAATGGATGTTTACATTCTTCTGGAATGTTGGCGTGCTTCAATCGACCTCCCACTTTCAATAAAAGGAGACCATTTTTCTCCTCGATAAAAGGGTTCAACCATTTCATGGACCCCGTTAGTTTCGCATTCTTACTTATTGCCCTGATTTCTTCTGTGAAATATTTCATTTGAATTAGATGAATTATTCTCTGTAGAGCGTTGTCCATGTCCTCAGCTGTTAGATTTTCACTTCGTAGAGATGTTGGATGTCTTAACCGGCTAAGAAACCTTTCGACGTAAGCCATGACTCGTATAGTTTTCATGTATGAACTAAATCGATCGATGGTTTCCAGCAGATAGTTCTCTTCCCGTTTCTGACAGGCTAAAACTGTTTTCCTCGTTTCCAACATTGACTCCTCCGGTAAAATTAATGTTCCTAAAGTGGATGGCCATTTTTCCTCTTTTTGCTCAAGGAAGGCTGGCCCTTTAAACCAGATTAAATTCTGTAGCTCCATTGCCGTACACCCGCGGGAGACCACGTCTGCTGGATTGTCGTGTGTTGGTATATGTTTCCATATGACTTGCTTCGTTTTCTCCTGTATTTCCGCTACCCTACTTCCCACGCATGTATTTAATTTTGATGAATGGGTGGATATCCAGTGCAAAACAATCGCAGAATCTGTCCAAAAGTACGCTGTGTACTCTCCTTTACAAATGTTCTGGATCTTTACCCATAGTTTGGACAGCAAATGAGCTGCGCAGAGCTCCAAGCGAGGAAGTTGTTTCTTCTTAGCAGGTGCTACCCTGGATTTGGCAACTAAAAGCTTTACTCCTACTGTTCCAGAAGCATCGATCGTTCTTAGATAGATGCAGCAACCATATGCCTTTATGGAGGCGTCTGCAAATCCATGTATTTGGTAGCTTTTTATTCCTTCCATTAAGACATAACGAGGAACAGAAATATTTTGGATTGACAAGAGGTCTGTCATAAACTGACGCCACTCGGTGTCGATGGTTTGTGGGATTGACGCATCCCAATCCAGTTTCTCTATCCATAATTTCTGCAGTATGATTTTTGCTTGTATTATAATGGGGCTTAGCAACCCCATTGGATCAAAAAGTGACGACGACAAGGAGAGAATGGATCTCTTTGTATATTTGTTGTAGGTCCGATTGGGCTTGTACGTGAAACTAAATTCATCGGACGTGGGATTCCAAGCTATCCCTAGCGTGCTTGTTAGACTGGATTCGGACAGTTGGATCTCTTTCTTCCCAGCTGCCTCGGCGAAAGAAGGATGGTTACTGTTCCACTTGGCCAGTTCACATCCAGCTGAATTCAAAATTTCTAAGACTTCTTTTCGTTTTTGTGCTAGAGTTTCTAAATCATCTGTTCCAGTCAGCATGTCATCGACATAAAAATCAGACATAAGAACTGAAGTACCTAGTTTCGAGTGTTCTTTATGTTTTTCAAGTAATGTAGGCAACGGATTGCCAAAAATGGCGCAGACGATGTACCATATGTTATGGTATTCAATTGGTACGTTTGTACTGAAGTTTTTTCGCTTTCTCTCCATAAGATAAACTGTAGTGTTCTGTGCGATGAATGTACTAATATCTGTCGATACATCTTGACGATGTCTGCGGTAAGAGCGAATCGATGGAATCGAAAACGCAGCAAGATAATTAAGAGTTCGTCCTGTATTGTAGGACCGACCATGAGGATTCCGTTTAAGGATATTTGCGATGAAGTGCAACAAGATGCATCGAAAACGAGACGCAGATGTGGTTCTGTTACGAGTGACATATGGCCTAACAATTCGTATTCTTTCATGAAGTCGCTGTACTGTTTTTTCAAAGAAATGTTTTTAGACAATCTACGCTCGAGCGATACATATATGTGTTAACTAATGATTAAGGTGATGGTGATGATGATGATGATGATAATTTATTTAGTCATTATCATTATAACTCGCAAACATTTAAGACCAACGTACATTATGTAGGTATCTCTTTTTTTCCTCCCTAACTTACCTTCGCCCGCGCTGTATGCAAACATTTTAAAGATACTAAAAATTCCTTGAGCGTGCGCTTATTACAAAAAAGACACACACACCGTTTTTCGCATTATATTTCATTGCCATTAGGTTTGAATATGCCTTGGCTTGGAAGACATACGCAAGCCTACCTATCGAAGAATGTAGTTTAGGTTGGCCTCTTTCACAAATCCATCTTACAAAGTCCGTTTCAAACGAAACAGGATTTTTGAAAAGTAGGTATTTCTAGTAAGGCCATCTATTGGCAATTACATGCGTCAGAAAGATAGACCCTTCACTGATATTCTGTCAAAATTTCATTACATTTGGACAAATAGAAACGGAGTTATGAGGTACAGAAATGACTGACGAGCAAAAATCGCTCATAATCTAGCATTCGAAGATCGTCGTCAAGGTCACATTGTGACTGGTGATGAAATGTGGTGTTTTCTACCATGATTCAGAAACCAAGTGCCGAGTGGAGAGAGTGCCGTGCCGAGACTAGCCAAAACCCAAAAAATCTCGTTTGCAAATGTCGATTTGCTTTTACAATTCCAATGGCATTGTCCACAAAGAGTTCGATCCACCGGTCCAAACAGTTTGGTGCATCGTTTTCGGCCAGAATATCACGCAGAAGGAAGTTGGCGTTTGTTGCACGATAATGCGCCATCCCATGTGTTTCGCAAAATGTTGTGTTCGATGGCAGAGCGCTATTGATTGATTGATTGTGTTTATATGGTCCATAAGTAATTATGTCACTACAAGAGACTCAAGTCAGTAGGCGCTCTAATTAAGGGGTTATACGCAGTTGCTAGGACGAAAAATTACGTTTTTTTTATGAATTTTTCTAAAAAGGTATTTTATTTTACAAAAACAAAAAGTATAGGTACATTTAGTGGCAACATCTAAGTTAATAATGACACTAATTATTTGTAAAAATATCGATCTGGTGTGCTCCTGCAGACGATCTCCTGAAGGTCCATCAAAAAGAAAGATCTCCGGCGGTGATCACGATACCGATCTCCGGTTTAGTTCATCTGAAATCAAAAAACCCGAAAGATTCTTTTAGTGAATAGATAAAACTAGGTATTGATCGAAGGAATAATCGAAATTTCGAAATTTTTGACAAAATGGCGGCTTCGTAAGAAAGATTCGAATTTTCAAATTATCCGAAAACTTATTCCTTCGATCAATACCTGAGGAATAATTCTGAGAAGGTTGTGTTAAAATTTCAGACCTATGGGTTGAGCCGTTTTTTAGAAATCTTGATCACCGTCTTCGAAAACATAGTTTTGAGAGAAAAACAGGTTTAAAGTTTCGGAAGAAGTTTACACATAATTTTTTTTTTTTTACTTATATGGAGTCATCTATTCCAGGGCCATAAGGTGGACCCACCGTAGCATCATCAGCTTCTGGTACCTTGAGTTGATGTTGTCTACGATCCATTCTTCCCTCTCGCGTACTCCCGCTCTCAAGTCAGAGATCAGCTGCTACTCTGCTTTGTGATCCGTCTACTTTTTTAACAGCCCTTGCAAATATGCGTATATCTCGAAAAGTACTTACCGGATCGATTTGAAATTTTAATAGACTATAGTCAGATATACGAATATGGAAAATTCTAACTGCGTATAACTCCGCCGAAAGATCCGCTAGTATGGACAGCTGCACTTCAGAGGCGGACATGGTTCATCGAAAGGTAAAAGTCGATTTCGATACCGATGTTAGCTAAGCTTGTTTCTGAGATCTCTTAAATAATTTTTAAAAAGATGGCTGTGGTCGCCTATCAGTCAAAACCCTTTTATGACAGCTTTTGTCATTAAAAATGGTGGCGCCGATCAGAAGACGTTTAACCCTAATTAAATGTCAATAAAACGGTCACCATTGTCATCGTATAAGCAAGCTCAGACATTCCGAGACGATAAAATGTCCACAAAGAGTTCCTATTATAGAAATTTTACTCCCTCAAGAACTTCATTTGTCGGTGCGTGGATGATTGTGATGCTTTTCACTCTCGTACTAAATGTGGACATTAAACCAGTCTGCTAGATGTCATTTTATGCTTCGCTGTTCGTTGCTTTCATAACCGCATCTTATACAAGCAAGAACGTTTGTGGTTATAGGATACAACCCTTTCGCAAAGATGTTTTACCTTCGTATAATACTTTATTGTTTCCGTCCGCTTTTTATTATCTCGTTCCGAAGGACGATCCATATGTGCATGAACACGAGCGGTCTTCGTTGAACCTGTTGGTATTTCTGATAGTTTTTGCGATTTGCGAGTTTCTATGTTGAGGAGCGTGGTAGCTCACCAATTTTTATACCGTCGTAGGTCGCCTTCTTAGTGCGAATGTTGTCGTAGACGGGTGCTTTGTTATTTTTGAGCCATCTAAGTGTTGAGATTGTCTCTCTACTCGTTGTGGTGATATTCTGTTGCGCTTTACTTTGTTGACACTTCTGTTTTCAGGAGGTTGCTTTGTTGATATGTCAATTAATAATTGATACTAAATGGTCAAGCATAGCAATTGACATTCCGCGAGCAAAAGAAAAATTAGCAAACATTCATGACAGTAATGAACCTGACATCACAGACTTACAAGAATTCGTGACGATCTCCGGATCCTGGTACAACAAACATTTGCGGAAATTAAAAAAAAAAAACATTATACGAATATACGAGGGGCGTTCAACATATTCTCGGTATCGGGGTGAAGCTGTGGTTGTATATATAAATTCACTTATTTATCAAGTAATACTATTATTTTAGTGCATTCATGTAAATGTGATTATTAATTCGTGTTTTATCTCTAGTTAAACAGAATCATAATGGCAACTGAGACGATGATGGTGAAAATTGAGCATCGCGCTGTAATTAAATTTCTCACTAAGCAAGGAAAAAGTCAAAAAACTATTCAGATGGTGGCTGTTTACCAGGGTTCCGCATTTCGAATTCCGATCGAATTGTTACTGGGGACGAAACATGGGTCTACCACTATGACCTTGAAAGCAAACAAGAGTCCATGCAGTGGCATAAGAAAGGAACAAACCCCCCGAATAAGTTCAAAGTCACTCCGTCTGCCGGGAAGCTCATGGCCACAGTTTTTTGGGACTCAAAGGGAATCTTGCTCATTGAGTACAAAAAAAAAGGTGAAACCATCAACGCCACATCCTACGCTTCCACTTTGCATAATTTGCGGGAGGAAATTAAAAAGAAAAGACGGGGTAAACTCGCAGCGGGTGTGTTGCTTCTTCATGACAACGCTCCTGTTCACACGGCGCGAGTTTCCAAGGCTGCTGCGCGAGATTATGGTTTCGAAGAAATCCAACACCCACCCTATAGTCCAGACCTTGCCCCTAGTGATTATTTCCTGTTTCCGGATTTGAAAAAATGTCTTCGTGGAAAAAGATTTTCGGATGATGAAGAACTCAAGTCGGCAATAAATGGGTATTTTGCAGAGAAAGAGGAAATTTATTTTTTTGAAGGTTTAAAAAAGCTTATCTCAAGATGTAACAAATGCATTGATGTTAGGGGAGATTATATTGAAAAATAAAAACAATTTAAATTGAATTCGCATTTTCCTTCATATCGATACCGAGAATATATTGAACGCCCCTCGTATATTCCGGAAGTGTTGCTGAAGTATCTAAGTACTCGTAATAGCCAGTTGCATATGCACTCTGCGATGAATGATAAGGACTAGTAGGATTTGGGTGGCTGCCTTCCATATAATTCTGTTCATTTCTTAAAGAAGGTGCTGCCTTTTTAGCTTGGTACGCTGTTCTCGCGTTGTACTTGGTAGTTCCAACTTCATACACGGACATAATTTTGGAGTTGTCTGCAGGATTAGAGGCAGCCAACACGTGCTTGTATACAAAATCTTGAGAGTTTTTGTAAGGAGGCTGTTCATATTGATTTGATGCATATTGATATGGTAATGCCGTATTGGAGTATTGTTGGTCTGCTGTGTAATCAATGTATTACGAATTATACTGAGTTCCTGCAGTGTTCGGGTAAGTTGAGTAGGATGCCATGGATTCGAACGTTTCTAGAAGCCGTTTAAAGTCGCTGATTAAAATGCAATTTTATCTCCAAACTCAGAAATCGGAAAGTGCATATAGAAAGTATTTTTTTGAAATAATGAAAGAATGTATTCATGGGAAAAAATACACAGTTTTAGGATCACAATTTGTGGGAATAAAACAAAGGATTAATGTTATACGAGTATATCGGAATATCTGGCATGATATTTTTTGTCGAGGTTACCTGAGGGGTAACTGTAACCTGCGCATATTGTGTATCCCAAAATCACAAAACCAATTCTACCGTATCTAATGCAAATGCAGCAGTCAAATGACAACAATGCAGAGATTCCTTCAAAATCATTGCTACTAACGTCCTTAATTTTACCCTACTTTCAGTTCGATGTAGAACAAGATGGCGTGCACGTCAGAAGAGGAACTTTCTGGATAGAGTCAATGGTGACATTAAGCCCCCTTAATGTAACGTTAACGCCTTATCTTGACGACTTCGACACATTCAAACATCAGACCGCGCTTCTCTATAAGAGAACCGCTTCTCTAGGTTGGAGTTTGTACGGTCTGATTAACTTCCACTAGTCCGAGGTACTAATAGATCCCGTCTTACAAGATCGGAATGTTACAAACGTTGTACATTTCAGAGGCTAATCAAAAACTTGGAGCTGCGAGTATGATCAACTCATGGGATACGATGGATGCAATGGGCAGCTGAGTGCTTGATTATGCACTCACCCTCTACTGACGGAAACACCTAGTGAATTAAGAATCACAACAGAATCAAAAATGTAGCTGAATCTTCCTTGGGTTACCAACCACATAGGAAAGGAAGTACATCGAGCCAGAATTAGAAACAGCATACGCAATTTCCCAGCCCAAGGGAAGAATCTTTGTCACCGATGTGGAGGGAATTGTGGGTGCATTGGAACAGGTTGTTCATAAGTTGCTGAATAGTCATAATGTTGAGGACTGATTTTGTTAAAGAAACCGCGCTTCCATTCAACGGAGATATGTGTAGTCCACTATCCTACTATAGAAGCAACAAATTAAGCTATAAAGCCCTTCTTCAACATACTGATCGGTATGAATAAGCGTAGCTTTCGACCAAATTTTAATATGTTGAAAAGTCCTGGAGAAGAGCAACTAATAATTTTGAAGCCGCATTCAGCCGTGGCCGAAATCGAAATTCCGCTGAAATAAGTCGCATAACGCTGAAGAGACAGAAAACACTATCTTCAAAGAAATCTGTTCAAGTGTTGGGATACGCAGACGTCATCGGTATGATCGGTGAAACGAATGAGATAAATTGTAAAATAAGCTCAAAACCCAATACTTAACGAATGACACTCGAGGGAAGATTCGACGAAGGCAAAACAAATGGGTTTAAGGCTGAGCATACTCTGGATAACACTAATCTGCCGGTTCTATAAGATGCTAAGTCCTGGACGATAAGCAGACAAGCTGGGAAAATATTGAAAGCTTTCGTAAAAAATAATCTTCATCGTTTATTTGGCCCCATTTAGGAGAATGGTAAACAGAGAAGAAGATATAACTAACTAGTCGTGCCATAAGTTAATTAGATATTGATATTTTTATTAAAAAAAAATTGGATTCAGTCGAAATGACTGCCTTTTGCTTTAACACAAGCTTCCAAACGGTGTGGCCATTGGGCTATAGCGGCACGTACGGTTTCTATGGAGATCATGGACGCTGCTCTGGTTAATGATGTTTTAAGGCTTTCTAAATATCTGTGGAGAGCCTTACATGTCATGATCTCCAATTTTGACCACAAACCATAATCCAGTGGAGTCAGATCTGGACTCCCCGACGGCCAATCTTCTGCTGCTATAAAACCAGGAATATTGACTCTGAGCCACTCCTGTGGGGTTTTGGCTTTATGCGCTGGAGCAGAGTCCTTTTGCAAGATCCATCTGTATCCATTGAAAAGGGTATTGGTCAAACCCTTCACAACACTCTCTAGCATATCTTTTTGGCAAACCTTTGCACCAGTTTTTACGCCTTTTTCACAGAAATGGTGGGATGTGACACCATGGTGAGAAACCCCCCACCAAACCATTACAGAAGCGGGATGATGTCCACGTTGAATGCTTGGAACAATGTGAAGTGGCAAGATGAGGTAGCATAAATTTTGTCATTTTGCTTTTTGAAATCTCCTTCCACGGTAAAAATTTTCTCATCCGTAAACAGAATGTTTTCATGGCCATTGTCCACGTGCCACTGCAAAAGTCGGTTGCATCTTTTCAGCCTAATTTTTTTTAGTTGAGGAGTTAGAAGATGACCCGAGGACCGACGATAGGCTTTCATATGCAGATCATCCCGAATCAACCTAGACATGGATCTGGTTGATATATCCAATTCCTTGGTCATGATCTTCTGCTTGCTAAGGGTATTTCGTTCACGCACTGCTTTTACTACACGGACGATACGCGAGCGACCACTTCTTGGTATGCCCTCTACCTCAGACAATTCGCCGAAGCGAGCAATAGCCCGATAATCGAATACTCTCGATATTCCGAATGGTTTCAGCAACTCTAAAATTTGGCCACCACTCTTTCCGCACTTGTGCAACGCTATTACCGCGACTCGATTCTCTTTAACGCCCCACTCCATGTTAATAGTTTGCTGAAACCAAACTCACTATTATTCTTCACTGATAAGTGCATGTGTTCTGAACAAAAAGTTAACGGTTCTATTCCCGCAAGAAGTTTTGAACGACAAGCGCTGGAAATTATGTAACAGAACTTATGGCAGGACTAGGTACAAACTCTATAAGTCGTATCAGGATGAGGATTTAGTTAAAAAAAAAAAAAAAAAAAAAAAAACTCACGACCACTTTGCCTCGGCCATATTAAGCAATGTTTTGAATCCCGTCCGCAGGTTCGAAACAACACGGAGGCCCAAACGTCCGATAAAGCGAACGCTGATTCCATGGCATTTTGTGAACTGCAAATGCTTCAGCATCAGTGTTGGGCGAATGTCTAAAACTATTCAACCCCTTATTAGTACGCTTTAAACCCAGTAAAATCCATAAGTTGAATTTTTACATTCCGGTAGATCCTGGAAAACCCCCAAGAAGTCCAAGTCCATAATTACTACCAATTTATCTATTTTACCACCTACGACACCATCTATAAAAACGGCCTATACAAACCCATCGTATCCTTGTTACAATAAAATTTCATTCGCTACAGAATGATAATCGTGAATGCTCACTGCTCCATTACTCAAGCCCACACACGAGACACAATCGTTGAAAAGCCTCATAAAAACAACAAGGAAATTGCCAATATGATAATATCTTATGCATGTATAAGCCCCATGAAATGGCGTGACTACGATTAGTAGTAGCATCACCTTAATTCGTTTGACAATCGTAACAAGCTTATCTTGCGATGAACCAAAATTCCCGAGGCTCTTTTATCTAGGAATTCTTTTAAGATCTCTGGTTAAATTGTTGATATACTTACATTAACTGTTTTATTAAACTTAAAGCTTGCCATTTTCCAATTAGTCTTACTCTTGAA
Source organism: Volucella bombylans (assembly GCA_949129095.1). Taxonomy (NCBI): domain Eukaryota; kingdom Metazoa; phylum Arthropoda; class Insecta; order Diptera; family Syrphidae; genus Volucella; species Volucella bombylans. The sequence continues at coordinate 124,515,135 of OX422141.1, read as the reverse complement.
GTATTGATAATAAAGGTGATGCAGTTTTTACTGTCGTATGTCAGTAATTGTTAGTCTTTATTTTGTTTATGTGCACAGTGCATGCACTAAGCGTTCGATGTCATAATATAAAGAATAACAACTACACAAACGTTGTACTTCGTACTGAAGTTACGGATCTGAGTTAAACAATCCGTGACTTTTTTTTGTACGCTGTTTGGAACTTACTCGTACTTTTCGTCATTACTTTTTTAGTGTGATAGTTCCTATAACCGCAGTGCTGTTTAAGTTTTTTCATCTTTCTCGTAATTAACTAAGTGTTGCCTCTGTATGTGCTGCATTGCCACTAATATAATCTAAACCGTTTTATGTTCACTGGATAATCACCTTAGCTTTCAATTTGTTACCAATTTTGAGAAAATTGGAAGTGCTAAGTACGTTTATTTTAAACAAAATTTGTCAACATTTTCGAACGAAATCTGTGAGATTTTTTCACGACACCTTTCATTTAACTTATCGTAGACATGTTTTGTTTTATTTTTACTCCTTAATTGATGATTTTATTAAACTTTATTTTTTTCTTTTCAGGATAAGGTTTGCATTAAAAATGGCACTCGCAGTATCTCTGCGTAGGGCGCTGTTTGTGCTGCTCACTACCACAGTGTTCATTTTGGTAGTTTTATACTGGAATCAAGGTGCAATGAAACATCAGTCCTTCATAAGCACATTCGAAAAGTCTATTAGGAACCGAGCCGACCTGAATATGTACACCATGTAAGTTAAACATTTGAATCATTATTTGAACAGTTTTTTGCCTAATTTGTACATTTCCATTTTAGACCATCCGAAAAGACTTGGACATATAAATGCGAAGGTGACAAATGTGTCCGATATCATTATCTCACCGAAAACCCAATCGAAAAACGAGTACCCTTTCTAAATTGCGCTATGACCTGTGGTGACATAAATATTTGGCCACATCCAACTGTCAAGGCTACAGTTAGTCCGAAATCTTTGAAATTCACCTCCGAAGATGTAACCCTCTCTTTAGATACACCGTATCAAAATGTTAATACATTATTTCACGGCTCTTTTGATCTCTTCCTCAAAGATTTGAGGCATATTCAGAAGTTAGACTATCAAGATACCACTGGCAGTAGCGTGGTTAGTAGCAGCAGTAGTAAGAGTAACACGAATGGTGCTAGTAAAGAACAAACAACCCATGAGCATCGTAATAGTTTTCTATCAAAATTACAACGTAGAAACTGTGATATTGATAGTTTTATTGTGGAAGTAGTTATAAAGAAATCAAGCGAAATTTCATTAAGTTTTGACACCGATGAGAGTTATAACATAACGACGTCATGTAAGTAAACGTTGATAGGCAATCGTTGTCGAAATATAATCAATTTCATTATTTGAAACAGATAATCAACGAAAAATGACGGCCAACATAAGCGCAAATACATTTTTCGGAGCACGACATGGACTTTCAAGTCTGCAACAAATGATTTGGTTCGATGACGAGGACAATGTGCTACGGATACTTACCAAATCCATAGTGACTGATGCACCGAAATTTAAGTAAGAAATTGGTTCACTATACAATTAACTGTATACTTTATAACTTCTTTTAATTTATTTAAGGTATCGTGGAGTGATGTTGGATACATCGAGACATTACTTTTCAGTAGAGTCGATTAAACGTACACTAGCAGCAATGTCACACGCAAAGCTTAATCGATTCCATTGGCACATTACCGACTCACAGAGTTTTCCTTTTGTTTCAAGATTCTATCCTGAGTTAGCGGCACATGGGGCGTATTCAGAACGTGAAACATATACAGATGAAGATGTGAAAGAGGTCACATCATACGCAAAACTTAGAGGCATACAGGTAAAAATATTTCAATTGAACAATAAAAAATCTTTTCAACTTACTTTGGCTTGGGAAAATTTTGTATTGCAAGGCTACTACGAGTATGTTAAGGGTAAATTTGCGTACTCATCGACGAAGATGTTTTGTTCTGCCTGTGTCGTAACTACATTTCAGTGTTTTGTTTTTGCTTATTTTAGTAGTAGTAGTAGTAGTGCTTAGTAGGCTGTTGCGAAAATTTCGGTGAATGTGCCTAGGGGGTTTAAGTTTTCCAACATCTGGTGTGTTGTGGTGTGTTCATTAAGGCGGTTCGGAGCTATCCTGTTGACCAATCTCTGGTGTGCAGTATGTCAATTTCTTGACAATAACTTTGGGATTATTTGACTAACAAACAATCACCTCTGTTTTCTTTCGTAGAGCTTAGGCTTAAAGTCAAGTTCTGGGTTTTTGTCGCACAAAATCGCACGACACAATACGATCGAGGAATGATTCATTTCCGTAGAACAGAAGGTGAGCATAATCTGGCACGTATCGACGAATCTTCTTAAATCTTTGAACTCATGTTACACCCACTTGTCAAGCTTTAGTCAGCGTCACCATGAAATGATTTAAAATATACCATAGTTTTCGAGTGAAGTGATATTTATATGATCCAGCGCACAGCACACACCCATCGATAATCTAGCATAACTCAATCTTATTCAATATTTTTTTAACAAGAAGCGTTGGATCCTCCGTTCGTTTATAGAAAGACAAAACTTCACTCGGTTCAAGACTATATTAGAAACGGTAAGCTTTTCTTTCGCCTTTCTTGGGTGCTCGTCTAGAGCGATTGCTTTTTACTCTCAAGTGTTAAGCGTACAACTATTTAATTAATTTACAGGAGCCTCACATTTACAATTTTTGGCTCTTAGCTACTGAATTTCATAATCATACTCGGAGATACAATATATTGTCGGCTGGGCTTCAATAAGCTGCAACAACAACAAAACAGTAGTATTAAGCTAAATTACATCAACAAAAAACTACAATAGAAAGGCAGTCGAAAAAACAAGACTGCAAATAGATTTTGCTGTGCTACCAAACTTCCAGCACACCGATCTGTAGATAGGGTTGTCTGAAAAGTTTCCGACCGCAACGTAAAGATAGCGGCACTCGTCAGTAAAAGCTAGTGAATGCTAGTTGTGCATCTTTTGACAGTTACTTACCGAAATTTCAGTCATTTTGGACGCGCAATTTTTAGTTGACAGTCGTTTGAGTGAGTCGATGAGAGTGTTTTTTTATGAAAATGCAAAAAATTGAGTATCGAGCTGTTATTACAGTCTTGTTTTTGAAAGGCAATACGCCTACGTAAATCAAAAATGAGTTGGACTCTGTGTATGGGGACTTTGCACCATCATTTACCACAGTGAAATTTTGGGCAGCTGAGAACGTTCGGGACGCGTCCAAAAACTGCAACCACTGACGATAACATTGCTAAAGTTCACCAAATGATGTTAGACGACCGCCTAATTAAAGTGAGAGAGATAGTAGAGGTTATGAAAATGTCCAAAGAACGCGTTTGTTACATATTAAATCAAGTTTTAGGCATGAGAAAGCTGTCCGCGCGTTGGGTGCAGCGTTTGCTTACGTTAGACCAAAAACGTGTTCGAATTAACATATCCAACGTTCTGTTGGCGCAGTTTAGGCACAATAAATCCGAGTTTTGGCACCAATTAATTACTGCAGATGAAACTTGGATACACCATTATACGCCCGAAACAAAAATTCAATTCCGCAAAGGGCGAGCCGTCTCCATAAAAAGCAAAAACTGTTTTTTCCGCTGCGAAAGTGATGGCGATTGTTTTTTGGGATAGTAAAGGAGTTATCTTAATCGATTATCTTCAAAAAGGAAAAACTATTACAGAAGCATACTACACATCATTACATGCCAAGCTGAAGGCAGAAATTGTGGAAAAACGGCCACATTTGCAGAAAAGGAGAATCCTGTTTCACCAAGACAACGCGCCATCTCACACCTCAGCGGTTGTCATGGCGAAAATCCATGAATTATGATTCAAACTGCTTGACCATCCGCCTTATTCACCAGATCTAGCCCCAAGCAACTTCTTTTTGTTCCCTCATCTAAAAACTGCGCTCGGAGGACAGAGATTTTCGTCAATTGAGGAGGCAATCACCTTCGTGAACAATTATTTTGCAGAGAAAAACGCCAAGTACTATTTGGACGGTAAGAGAGATGGGAGCATCGCTGGGAGAAGTGTGTAGATTTACAAGGAGACTATGTAGACTTGTATCATTGTTCGGAAACTTTTCAGACAACCCTCGTACAAGTTTTAATGCGGACAGAACCACAATCCACAGAAATACATTTTAGTGTAAGATGGAGCAAAACAAAAGTCAGTTCTCGTGTGTTTTATGGAAAAACTCGGAACACGTCGCAAACTATGAAGGTTACAATTTATGCCAACAATTTAGATAAAAAAAAAGCAATCAATGATGCAAACATCAAATATCATTCGCACGGCTGGACGGGGAAACACCGTTCGACAAACAAAGGTTTAGTTTCAGGTCTTATCGTCTAAGTCATCAAGGCTGTATGCATATATCCGGCTGCTTATATGGACAGCACAACTCCTTAACCTTAAGTTGGTTAGCAAATTTGTTAGCTATATACTATAAACAGACGTTGCGATCTTCAAAGGAAAGGTTTACGGTTCAACGCAATAAACAAGTGTGTAGTGCTTAAGCCATGGAGAACATGCATCGCTTAGAATACCTCTTTGAAATGGAAACCTGTATCAGTCTATGTACCCGAGGAAGTTCAGTCTAATTTATGTATTTTAAAGCTGGAGACACATGTTCGATTCTTAACTGTGTAATCATAGAAAATATTTTGGATCGTTGCCCGAGACGATAATGATAAAGCAAATAACACGTCAAATATTATAGGTAATGTACTATTCATATACTCGATTTGAAAACTATGGACAGTCTGTCGTTTCCTAGTAAGGCCTCCTATTTGGACTTCCTGTTTGGCATACAGATATAACTGTTCGACATGAACCAAAAAAAATTAAACTTCTTCCACATATTCGTACATGAGAGTGATCATTTTGGAAAAGGTTCCGATATAACCATTCTCGCCAAGAGTGCGAGAGGTGGAGTTGATGTAATTTTTCTCGAGATCATTGACAAAACGTCTCTTCACAACGTACAACATGAAAGAGGCTTAAAACACATGAACGAGACCATCTAACGTATAGACTATGAACGAAAGTATAGTATAGCAAATGTGGTTCTTTTATCCCCAATGAAACGGTACAACTTGCATGCAAGGTGGAGCTCTAACTTATTAAGAAATAAGAAACTCATTGAGAAATAAGAAATGTATCCGGGTATTGTTGTTTGGTGGTGACCTTTACCGAACTAACAAACGAAGATGAGCAAAACGAACACTTCTAGCGATATCTGCAATAATGGGCTTGCCTAAAATCAACGAAATCAGTGATAACAGAACCTTAAAACCCTCAACGAAAGATTAATATATGTTAACCACCTTTTTATTGAACGAATCTTCTCTGGGAATAAGGTTTGCCACATGGTAAGCGGGATATGAAAACAGTGATAACCAGATAGACCCTTAGCGATTAGCTATCTGCTGACACTCTAAATTCGAATGAGTCTTCCGAAGCAACTTTCCGAACCCACATAGGATCTTTTAGTAGAACGGAAATAAAAAAAAACAACAACAAGGCAGTGGGTATTGTTGGCACCCCTGCCAAGCTAATTCCGACGGGAGAGCTGTGAGTGTAGCACTCATACAAAGAGCTTAGGAAAATGAGCAATTTCCACCAGAAATTCCACAAAACGGAAGTCTGATGAATTGGGGAAACTGGAGATAAACCACATATGGTATGTGTTCTCCCAACTATAATCAAGACATTTGGAATCATATTAGAATGGATAGAGGAATCCCATAAACACCTTCCGGATCATAATAGAACGGTGTGTCGATTAAAGGTCTCTGATACATCTACTGTTTATCGGCTCTGAATCAAGTTGATATCTGGTCAACCTTAGTTAAAGGCTTCATACCAAGAAATTAAGAAAGGATTTTGATCTCCAAAGAGCAGTACTCCTTGCATGCATTCTATAATTCCAGGCATTCAAAGTATCACAAGTTTTTGTATCTAGGAAGTATGGTCTCGACTAACCGCGGTGGCCACGAACTTTCATTCAAAGTCTGGAGCAGTAATATTCTTAGCACAAGATCCAAGCCACTCCAACGGAGAAGCAATACTGCTATACTCGTATGAGTACAATACTTGAAATGTGGATACCACTAACATGCCCAAGCTGCATAATGAGGGAAAAAGTGTCAGTAGATTGGGCATATCCTACGGTGGCGCGAAGTCAAATGTTCTTACAAAATTTGCCATGCACTGTAATCAGCTCACCGTCCAGCAATTGGGGAGAAATAAAATTCTTCGGGAATGAATTAGATACAGCTCAAACGTGTTGCAGTACCCCGAAGGTGCAAGTCTTTTTGATGTTCTATGAAAGATTTTAAGTAAAGTAACCTAAACTTAAATTGTAGCCAAAAAAGAGGCTTGAGCTTAAATCCCTGAATTGTATGATAGAGGAAACAATCGTAATAGATATAAAACTGTAACAACAGTGAGAAAATGTGACATTTGAACCTTTACGATAATCCCACATTATCATTAGCCACCCTAACAAGGTTAGGTTAGGTTAGGTAAGAGTGGCTGTTGGAAATACCAACCCACTTAGGCCTATTGGCCCATTGTGATGCCACGTGGATTTATGATCTTCTTACTACTGGAACCAATTTGAGCTTATAATAAAGCGTAGGAGACTGTTAACGTCTATTTTTTCTAGATCGTTTAGGTCGTTGTAGAAGAAAGCTCCTAGATGAAGCTTCCTTCTCTGAGAGAGAGCTGGGCATGTGCAGAGTAGGTGCGGGATTGTCTCCTCCTCTTCCTCGTCCATGCAGCTTCTACAGAAATCGTTAGTAAAAGCGCCAAGCCTTCTTGCGTGCTTGCCTATGAGGCAGTGTCCGGTAATGACACCTATTATGGCGCTGAGATGTTTCCTATCTAAAAGGATCAGACACTTAGATCGACTCAGATCCAGCCTTGGCCAGATCTGTTTGGTCGCTAGACATGTTTGTCCAGCAGTCCACCTAAGGTCTGTTCTTTTATTGGCATCTAGCTTTAATGTTAGTTTGCACGTAGCGATTGGTATACCTATACTACCTTTGTCCGGTAGGATAGGTAGAGTGGTTCCAATTTTGGCGAGTTCATCGGCTCTGCAGTTCCCTGGAATGTCTCTGTGGCCCGGCACCCAACAAAGGTGAATGTTGAACTGCTCTGCCATCTCCATGAGAGATGATCGGCATTCAAGGGCGGTTTTAGAATATAATGAGACCGAGTCCAGGGACTTGATGACGGCCTGACTATCCGAAAATATGCGGATATCCTTTGCAGATATCACGTTTTTCTTCAGCCAGGACAGAGCTTCTTTAATCGCCAAAATTTCCGCCTGGAACACGCTACAGTGATTTGGAAGGCGGAAAGAGAGGCTTAGATTTAGCTTATCTGAGAAAACACTGCCACCAACTCCGCTATCGGTTTTAGATCCATCTGTGTAGAGATGGATTGACTTGTCCTCCATGAAAGCATCCTCCTCCCAGAATGATCCAGAGGGGAAGCTTACATGGAAGTTTTTGTCAAACCAAAGTTCAGGTATGGTGTAATCGGTGTTCTCTGTGAGGATTCCTAATGTATTAAGAATATTGGCGTGGCCAGATGAATTATTTGTCCACTGTTTAGTCGCTTTAAGGCGAATAGCTGCAGTCGCAGCTACTTGCTTGCTAAAAATGTCGAGGGGTGTCAAGTGAAGCAGAATATCTAATGCAGCAGAGGAGGTAGACCGCAAGGCTCCGCTTGTGCATAGACATGCTGTTCTTTGGACTCTGCTTAGTTTAATGCGGTTGACTGCATTCTCCAAGGCCGTCCACCAGACAACCACCCCGTAAGTAAGTATCGGTCTTATGACCGAGATGTATAGCCAGTGGGTTATGGGAGGTTGAAGGCCCCATTTGTTCCCAATGGCTTTTTTGCAAGAGAATAAAGCTATTGTAGCTTTATTGACTCTTTCTTGAATGTTAGGTTTCCAGTTTAGTTTCCTATCAAAAATGAGACCCAGATATTTTGCTGTATCGGAGAAAACTAAACTGGTACCGTTTATTGAAGGAGGGTCTATGATTGGAATTTTATATTTCCTAGAAAAGAGGACAAGATCAGTTTTATGGGGGTTTATTCCCAATCCACAGCGATCTGCCCAGCGGGTTAATCTGTTGAGATTTACTTGAAGGAGTTCTTTAATGGTATTTAGATGTTTTCCTGAGACGGCTATGGCAACGTCATCCGCATAGGCAATCACTCTGCTACCACCCGCTTCCAGGTATATCAGTAGTTCGTTAACTACTAAGTTCCAGAGAAGGGGAGAGAGGACACCGCCTTGCGGCGTACCTCTACTGACATATCTTTTAGCAGAAGTCTCACCCAGTTTGGAGTTGATTATCCTGCTTTTTAGCATTAGACTAATCAGCTCCCCAAGTGAGCCGTCTACCTGCAGAGTTGACAGCGCAGTCGTGATTGCGGATGTGTTGACGTTGTTAAAGGCGCCCTCTATGTCTAGGAAAGCAACCATTGTGTACTCCTTATATTGTAGGGATCGTTCGATGTGGCTAGTCAGAGAGTGCAAAGCCGTTTCCACCGACTTTCCTTTACAGTAGGCATGTTGAGCCGTAGACAGAAGTCTTGGATCAACTTTAGCTCGAATATGGATATCAATCAGTCGTTCTAAAGTTTTCAGAAGGAATGCTGATAGACTTATAGGTCTGAGGTCCTTTGGGACTACATGAGAATATTTTCCAGCTTTGGGAATGAATACTACATTCACTTCTCTCCATAACAGTGGAATGTGGATAAGTTCTACACAGCTCCTCATAATATTTTCCAACACTGGTAGAATAATATCTGAGGACCTCTGTAGCTCGGCAGGTATAATACCGTACGGACCAGCAGACTCAAAGCAGTTTGTCTCTCGTAATCAGACCATGAATTTTGGTCACGGTTGCAGTAGGCCTGTTTGGGCTGCTACTGGCCGCGAGTTGGGAGCTACCTGGAAAGTGGGTGTCCAGAAGCAGGTTGCGTGATTCATCACTTGAGGTTGTCTAAGAGCCATCGGTTTTTTTCAAACAGCTGGGCATCATAGGATTTGTGGAGAGGATTTTTCAGAGGTTTCTGTAATTTTGTCTCAGAATGACCTCCAGGATTGTCGCTTTGCCTTCCTCAGTTCTTTTTTGTATAATTTGAGAGATTTTTTATATGAGTCCCAGTCGGTCACTTTTCTTATGCTTTTTGCTGCGTTGAGTTTTCTGCAGGCGTTTCTGAGCAGTCCCAGTGCCGATGTCCACCAATGTGGCTTTTTCTTGCCTCTTGGTTGAATAAGAGGGCAGGAAGCGGCCATAGCCTTATCAGAGTAAATTCCCTGACTTTCATGTCGAGCTCATTGGTGTCACGCGGGGGATAGTTCAGAGGATATCGTTTTCGACAGTATTCCTCTGTATTTTGTCCAATCAGTTTTCCGGTAGTTCCGGAAAGCTGGTTGGCGGGGGAGAGCATAACTCAGACTGAACTCGATGTATCTATGGTCTGAAAAGGAGTGTTCAGACGATACCATCCAGTTTTTTAGCCTTTGGGTGATGCTGTCGGAGACAAGAGTAATATCTAACACTTCTTGTCGGTTTTTTGTTATAAAAGTGGGCTCATTGCCAATATTGCAAATTAAGAGGTTAGTACTTAAAATATAGTCTAAAAGTGACTCACCTCTGTCATTGATGACGGTACTGCCCCATACCGTATGATGTGCGTTAGCGTCGCATCCGATTATGAGGCCAGTTTTTTGCCTTCCCGCTTCCAGTACCACCCTTTCTAGGTTATCACCAGGGAGAGGGCCCACTTGGTCGTGGCCAAGGTAAGCCGATGCCAGCCAGTAAGAGCCTTTGGCAGTCTCTAGTCTGGCAACGGTTAGGTCGGGGTCACTGAGGTTGGGAAGTAGAAATACATTAAGGCTACGTTTCACTAATATACAAGTTCTAATCTTACCTTTGTCTCTTGTATAGAGCGGAGAGTATGTGGGTGTCCTAAGTCCACGAACCACGCCTTCTGCAATCCATAGTTCCTGGATTAGGATTATGTCTTCTGCGTTTTTGGAAAGACGCAGAATGAGTGCGGCCGAAGCCTTTTTTGAGTGGTGGAGATTAATCTGGAGAAACCGTCTTCCAGAGTCGCCTCCACCACAGTGTTGTTGAAGTCCTCCGATTCTGAAGATGTGCCCAAGAGCTCATCTTCTATCCTTCTAGCCACTCTAACAAACAGAGCACCGAATAAGTTATGTACTTAACTTTTCCAAGCAGCCCTGGCACACAGACAGCACTTCTGTTTTAACTCATAAACAGTGTATGGGACATTGAAAGTACCCCAAGTAAATACTTAGTCACAGACTGAGCCAGAGAGCGAGCATTTGACGATGAATTGATTTTAATTTCAGAGCTTCACAAAAGAGTAATCGGACATGATACCCTAATAATTAATAGGAAATAATATTAGAGAATATACAAAGTCCTTTTGTGGTCGATTCCCGCTGCAGATATGCTCTGCTCTAGTCCTTAAATCCTAGCTTACATTCTATATTTAATTTTTTCAAGAAAATGTTCCCCAACAATTTTCCGATCTTCTAATTAACTGAGTTTTCCACGCAAGTTTTAATTTTGCGAGAATATAAGAAATCAAAAAGCACTCATTTATACATCTCTTTGTCTGTTTAAATCATGACGTACTGCTGATTTTGACAAAATCATACCCAACTATCTGGGACAAACAATAAGGGACACTTGCACTTTCACCATTTGATAATAACTCAACTGAAAAAGATACATTTTGTAAATGCCAAACCATTTGTTGTAGGTTATTCCTGAAATCGACGCACCTGCACATGCAGGCAACGGCTGGGACTGGGGACCAAAACGAGGTCTAGGTGAACTAAGCCTCTGCATAAATCAACAACCATGGAGTTTCTATTGTGGTATGTCATTCATCAAATAAATACTCAACACACAAAGCACCAAATCACTAATGGTATGCGACTTGTTTTGTTCTTTTTTTTTTGTTCCATTTTTCTTCTCTAGGTGAACCACCATGCGGTCAATTGAATCCAAAAAACAACAATACATACCTCATCCTACAAAGGCTATACGAAGAGCTACTAAATTTAACAGGTCCAACCGACTATTTTCATTTGGGTGGAGACGAAGTCAACCTGGAATGCTGGGGGCAATATTTTAACGACACCGATTTACGAGAAATGTGGTGTGATTTCATGCTTCAAGCTTTGGGGCGGTAAGTTGCACTTATCATCCACTCGACAATAAACCCTCCCCATCACTGATATTTTTCTATTTGTTTTGCTGTTGCTTGTTGTAGTCTGAAAATAGCAAACAATAACTCTCTACCGAAATGGATATTGGTTTGGTCCAGTGGATTGACCAACTCCAAATGTCTCTCTAAAAATCAATTTGCCGTACAAGTTTGGGGAGGAAGTACGTGGCAGGAGAACTACGATCTCATCGACAATGGTTTTAGCTTGATATTCTCGCATGTGGATGCTTGGTATTTGGACTGTGGCTTTGGCAGTTGGAGAGCAACAGGTAAATTCGGTCGTTGTGTTGGTGGTGGTGATGTTATTTAAAAAAAAGGTAAACTAGCACAAGTGATTCATTATGGATTGTTTTTTGTTGTCATTTAGGTGATGCAGCTTGTTCACCATATCGAACGTGGCAGAATGTATACAAGCACAGACCATGGGAAAGAATGCGTTTGGATAAGTACAGGATAAAACAGGTATGGATACAAATGAATGTATGGATTTTTGTCCATGAAGACATTAATAAATTGCAGGTGCTTGGGGGTGAGGTATGTCTTTGGACAGAACAAGTCGATGAAGAACAACTTGACAATAGATTATGGCCAAGAGCAGCTGCATTAGGAGAAAGGTATGTGCATGTATGCCAGTTATTTGATACAAATTTATCTCTGAAGGCTAGTGATAACATTCGAGATTGTTTTATGCATGGACGTGCTTTGATTAAGTCTTAAGTTCTAGGGTTGCTTTTTTTTTATTAATTAATATTTAAGGTGTTTGCATCTTGTTCTAGGTTACACACTTATTCTTGTGCAACCGCTTGTAATTGGTTTGTCTCAATTTAAAGAAAAATCAGGCATTTTCGCTACTATTTTCCTTCTTTTGGGTCGTCATGGTATGTAAACTTTCTTGATTGATTGAAACCTCAGTCTCGACTTGCACCTGTCTCGATCAATTCTCTGCTTAATGGTATTAACAGTTCCAATACCTACGCTCAGGCATATTCAGGTAATGTAGATGCTCTTCACGTCATCGGTACACTGGGAATGATGTCTTAGTCAACTCTAACAAAACCTAAGTTCTTCTCTTTACGAGCAAGGAGGAGCTGCGGAATCTGACTTATCTAGTACTGAAAAGTGTTGACATCCGTTCACCTAACATATGTAGGTATCTGGCTGTCATCCTTGATATCAAAGTAATTTAGACTAAATATGTTGCCTGAAGAACTTTCAAGCCTTTATCTGTTTTCTGGCAGTGTACAGAGGATACATCGTGGATTTGGATGATATAAGACCAGTTATATCGCAAAATACTTCCCTAATAAAATATTTTCACTGCTACTTTCACTTTTTGATTTTCGGTCTTGACAAGACCAACCCATCAGTGGAAAACCAGAAAAAGGAATGAATGCTACGTCTTTTTTAAGCGTGTGAGATTTCTCAGGTAAAAAATACTCTACGGTCTATCCAACAAGAGGTGTCATTTTAAATCAATAGAAAAATGCTTAATTTTTATGAAAAGTGACGATGACAAAATCTCTCAAATATCCGCCTCTGCTCTACCTATAAATAGCCATTCTATTGATGAAATTTTAAATCATGTTTTCGCATTTCGTATTTCGCCAATAACAGCTCTGCTAGAGCTAGATAACATAACAACTTAGGCGTCTCAGGGTATTTAAGCTTATTCAAAAGACGTTTAGATCGGATAGTTTTCTGTTGCCGTTTTTTTTCTGACATAAACTGTCCTCTGCGCATAACATAAGATTTGTAGCGAAGGTCTTCATGGACAACTCGATGGATTAGGTCCTCAGAAACATTAGACTCCTTTGCAAGCGCTCTCATTGACTTTAAAGGGTTTTCGTCAATGTTCGCTTGCACTTGTTGGACAAATTGTGCAGTTCTAACAATGTCCTAACGTTCCTCATGCTTTTTGCGTTTAGCGACGGATTCTGTATCTCCATCTGATGCTTCCAATTCACGGCGAACCTTATGTACGAATGATCGGGGGCAATTTAGAAAATTTGAGATTTCTAAATCGGTGTGTTTCGCTCATATAGCGACGATAACAGCATTTCTTTCCATTTCTTGTGTTAGGTTATAGTCCTCCATTGTTAACTTAAAAAGAAATAAAAAGTAAGAAAAATGTTCAAGAAATTATAGCCACATATATTCTCGTGCATGTCCTCAAATACCGTTTGCACCCTGTATATTGCCGAAATTACTTACGGCCACGCCCACTTAAAAAAAAAAACAACGTTTATTATATATACGAGTATTATATAATGCATGAGTTTCAAAAATGAAATTATTTATTAAAAAGCCAATAGATTCTTAATAAAGAACACATCAGACAGTATTTTTTTGTTGTTTTTTTTCAGTGAATAACTATTTTTAGTCTCAATAGGTATAAGTACATAGAACAGTTTACAAGTCTTCGTCACTCTGATTGATTTCAAATTCGAAACAAGTTTGGCTTGATGATGGTACAGATGGGGACTTAAGCAAATCGATAGCTTCTTCGGGTAGATGTTGCATTTTTTTTCAGAATCTTTCACATACCTGTTAACACCGGAATTGATGACAGTAAAAAAAATAAATAAATATGTCTTCATTTGTAGTTACTCGGCTATTTTTGCGGGAGTGGTGCTCTCTATTTCTTTTAAAGCCCTTATTGCGTGCTTCCTATAAATAAGGACTTGACAACTTTTTTTTTAAATAAAACGCAAACCATTTGAGATATTTCAAAAACTTTATTATCGGCTTGAAGTGCAATCAAAACTTTTATGAATGGAACTCGACTTCGTTCATATGGCCACCGCGGGCACGTTTGCAGCGGTCGATTCGTTGGCCCCAATTTTCAACGACTCGGCCACACATTTCGGCCGAAACGGCCGCTATTTCGCTTTCAATGTTGGCTCTGAGCTCTTCCAACGTCGTCGGCGTGTTGGCATAAACCAATGACTTAACGTAGCCCCACAGAAAATAGTCAAGAGGCGTTAAATCGCACGAACGAGGCGGCCAATCGACAGGCCCATTTCTTGCGATAACACGCTCACCATACTTACTCTTCAATAAATCGATTGTAGCGTGTGCTGTGTGGCTTGTGGTGTGGCACCATCCTGTTGAAACCACATGTCATCCAAATCCATATCTTCCAATTCGGGCCAAAAATAATCGGTGATCATGGCACGATAACGCTGACCTCTGCATGCAAGCTGCACCAAACAGTTATTTTTTGCAGATGAAGTGGTGATTCATGAAGCACATTTGGATTTTCACCCGACCAATAACGCATATTTTGCTTATTTTGCGATGAAATTCATCATCTTGGCGCATCTTCTCCAGAACCCATTCGGAGAACGTATGTCGCTTCAAATGGTCCATCGGTTTCAATTCTTGAGTCAGATTGATCTTGTATGGGTGTAAACCAAGATCCTTACGCAAAATACGCCATAATGTGGTCTGAGCGATGCCCAATTCTTAGAACACCATGGAATTGACTAATTTGGATCGTTTACTACAGACGCCTGAACGGCAGCGATATTTTCGACACTTCGACCAACCCGTTGTCGCACTGACACGGCAACATCACACAACGAATATGTAGACTCAAATTGTTGCACTAAACTTCTTATTGCCTGTCTATTAGGGCGAAAATTGCGACTGAAAATTGGAGTTAATGCTCTTAAAGTTGCAGTCACCGACTCCTAATTTCGGTAGAAAATTTTTATAATTTGCAGACGTTGCTCGTTCGTGTACTTTACCATGATGAAAATTTTGAGTTTACTGAAAAAATTGACAGTGACACTTGGATGATTAGTGGAAGAGTGCGATCACAAATTAAATTCAAAGTTGTCAAGTCCCTACTGGAAAACCCTTTACTTGTGGGCTTCGGACTTCGGGATTCGGTTTATCAACGATCAAACAACCCAAACGACCTCGAAACTGCCGTTGAATTTCTTTGTTTGTTTCTTTCCTTTCCAGCTTGCCATTGTTTTATTTTTAATTTATAAGAAAGATGAAGAAGCCATTCAAAAAAAACGAATCCATCCATGCTATACTGATGTGCCAAATTGCAAATTTTCAGTTTTAACATTTTTGAGTGGAAGAGTTTTCGGTTACGGCATTACAAACCTTTCCATCAACAATGGCAAAGATCAAAATTTGTTGAATGAAAATAGTTTTTCCACTTACTGTTAAAATGCTAGGATGGAGGTCCTTAATTTGGTTATCTAATCTTTGTTTTTCGGTCACGGATACTTCGGAAGATTCTTTAAGAAATTCAAGTTTAAGAGGTCTACAATATCTGGTTGAGCTTGGACGAGGATTCTGCCAGACGCTTATACGAACGGTGGCCGGAGCTTCGATCAAAGCCCCATTTAGAGTATAAGCATACAGTTTCCAATTCTTCGGGGCTTAGGAAATCGATTACATCGTTTTGGACAGTTATTAAACGTTCATTTACAGAAGTCTCCGAAATACTTATTTTTTCAGGTTCCGAGTAGCAATTTTTTTTACACTCCAGAACAATTTTGTAAGAAGGGAAAATTTTGGGAGCTTTCGACATTGCCAATGCTTCTTCTCCAGTCGTTGAAGTTGGTTCAATGAACTCATTTAAAGTTTTTTTTTTTATACTTTTCGGCATGTCCTGAAATGGTGGTATCTTCGCGAATTAATTTTGCAGCCCCCGACTGTTCAAAAGCTCTCAAACTCATGCATGCATAGGTAAAGAGAATAGGCGTTTTAAGCGAAGCACTATTATTTTTTTTAAGAATGGTGCCTCTACTTGACAAGCTTTATCCCAGCGGGATTTAAATTTTGATTTAAAATCGCTAATTTTTTTTTTTATTATTTTCGTGTTCAAAATTTCCACTGCATTGGACCCGTCTTTCAACTTCTTGCCTTAAAAATTCTATTTGGTTATCCAATCCTTGGCAATTTGAAGTCTTCATTATATTCTAAAGGTAATGCCTTGTTTTAGGCAAGGTTTTGGAAGTTCTCCGTCCTAAGAGGTACGCAATTATAAAAAAGAACTTACGAAAAAAATAGGAGAGCGACGCCGCCAACAAAAATGTATATTGCACGACAGGGAGCCTCTTATTTGCAAAATTATAAATTGTGAAAAACGAAAAAGCACTGAGCACATAAAACTTAAGGATTTCAGAAAAACGCAAAAATCACACATCTTTTTTTTCACTTTTTATATTTTCAACCACAAATTAAGACAACAAACAAATATTTTTCTGTTAACCAAAAACTTTAAAATCACACTTGAACTTATAGATTCCATGAAAAAAAAATGTTTTTTGATCCAAGTAACGGGAAAAAAATTGCACACAATTAAAGCAATTCAAAATACAAAAAAACACATCTGCACTCGATGCAACAAGTGAACAAATCATTCACTTGTCGATCTCTTCTCTCTCTCAATTCTAATTCTCTATCATATTTGAAAGAGAAATAAAACATTAGTTTAAGTTTTCAAAATTTTCAAAATTTTATTTTCTGCCATCTAAAGGACTATTTTACCCCATAGTGCGCCGTCTGCTGAAAATAAACGTGATCTACGTCCATATGTCCTTCAATTTTAGGCAAAAAAAAATCGTTCGGTAACGCAATTCATTTACTGAAACGACCGCACCAGCATCATTTTCAAACAAATATGGCCCAAAAACCGCATCAAACAGTCATTCCTTGTAGATGGATAGGTTGTGCCACTATTTCTTTTGGGTTTTTGTACCTCCAGATGCCACAGTTTAGATTGTTTATGTACCCCAGCGAAAGAAAATGAGTCTAATCACATAGAATAATTTTGTGTAAAAAATCATGATCTTGGAAATTGACCAACCGCACCCAATCTGTGCGTGATCTGCTGCCTTCAATTTTTGAATCGACTGGATCTTATAAGCATGTATGCCAAGATCTTTATGCAAAATGCCGTGCAAAGTGGTTGCGCATGGGCCCAATTCCTGTGATCGTCTCGAAATAGACAACACGAATTGGAGTCTTCACATCATTATTTCCCAGACAGCTCAACCAATCAAGATTGTGTCGTATCTTCCAATAAACTTGACTGCGTTGAATCTTCAATCGGACGAATGCACTTTCTCACTTGTGTAGTAGCAAGATTACTTGAAAGATCCGCAGTAATTGATTTATTTAATAGCATGTCTCATCGACAATTTAAACTAAATTCTACACGAATCTGGCGAAAGCAAGATGGTTGCCCTACATATTTCAAAGGCATTTGACATACGGGTACATAGTTCGGCATCAGGCTCTTTTGTCGAAAATGTGTGCATTTGAGATAGAAATATTATCCAAGTTGTCTTGGACGACTTCAAGTCTGATATTCACAAAATAAATAATGGTGTGCCGCAAGACTCTGTTCTCTCTCCCGCACTCTTTTTAATTTTCAATAATGATCTCTTGTTTGTTATTTTTAATTCCGTATATTTCTTTGCTGACGACAGTGCTCATTCCCAAACACACGTCGTTATACTAAGCTCATGCACTGAGCGTAACTAATGTCTTAGCATAGCTGCTGATGGTACCAAAGAACTTCTGTTTTACCATTATCGCTTCTTGTCTAAACTTCACTTTTAATTTTGGTGGGGGCGAACGCCCCCATTTATTCGGCTTAATACAAGCTATAACTTACAAATTAAACTTAAACTAAAACTTAAAACTAAGGTTGGTTGGAATGGTGAAGGAGAACGGATTTGAGGTAGGAAGTGGTGCGGTGGAAGTCAAAGACGGTAGGGTTTGAGTTGATTTGACGTAACATACGGGAGATTGGTTCGTTCGCGCCATAGGAGGTGTGTTGGGTTGGTAGATAGAAGAGTCGAGGGGTACGTAGATTACGAGGGTTAGTGTTGAGGAAAATGGAGTTGTTAAGGGACGCGCATTCAATGTGACCTGAAAGGAGTCGATGAATGAAGAGAAAGTCTGCTGCATCTGTGCGATCTTCAAAGGTGTTTAAGTTGATAAGGTTGAGACGGTTTTGATAGGGGGGCAGATTAAAAGGATCGTCCCAGGGCATGCCTCGAAGAGCAAATCGAAGAAAACGGCGCTGAATGCTTTCAATTCTCGAGATATGAACACGATAATATGGGGACCATACTTGACTGGCATACTCTAGGAGGGGGCGAACAAAGGTAATATAGAGGGACCTGGTCACGTATGGGTTGGTGAATTCTTTGGACCACCGTTTTACAAAGCCTAGTGCAGAGTTGGCTTTGAGGATTATCTCATTCATATGTAAGCGGAAGTTGAGCTCGCTATCACACAAAATGCCGAGGTCGCGAAGAGATTGTACGGAGGAGATAGGTTGGTTATGGAGAAGATAGAGTCGGGGAGGAGATTGGTTCCGCTTATGTGAGAGTGATGGATTGGCATTTAGCGATGTTAAGTTCCAAAGAATTTTTGAGGCACCAGATCGAAAAACTATCAAGATCTTGTTGAAGGAGGAAAGAGTCATGGGGAGAGGAAATGGTTTTGAAAAATTTGGTATCGTCGGCGTAAAGGGAGACATACGAGTGTTTGATGATCATATCGAGATCATTTATGGTTAATATAAAAAGAAGGGGACCGAGATGGCTGCCTTGTGGAACTCCAGAGGTGGCCAAAAATGGATCGGAGTGGGCTGACCTAAAACGAACACTGTAAAAACGGTTTTCGAGGTAAGAGGATATCCATTTTAACAGTATGGGTTCAAGGCCGAGGGCAGACAATTTAAAGATGATTAATCGATGAGAGATTTTATCGAAGGCTTTGCTAAAATCGGTTGCAACTACATCGACTTCATTGCCATTCTCTAGGGCAGAGAGGGCAAAGGATACGAATTCAACGAGATTTATGGTGGTTGACCTACCCTTTAGGAAGCCATGTTGTCTAGGGGAAATAATTGATTTGCATTGGAAGCTTATAGCTTCATACAAAATACTTTCGAAGAGTTTGGGTATATGGGAGAGTTTAGCGATGGGACGATAGTTGGTTATTTCATTCTTTGATCCTTTCTTGTGGATTGGGGTTATGAAGGAGGTTTTCCAAGCCTGAGGAAATTCTCCTTGTGAAAGGGATTGACCGAAGAGATTAGAAAGGGCAAGGGAAAGAGAGGAAGAACATTTTTTAAGAAATATGGCAGGGAGGCCATCTCGGCCAGGTGTGAATTCGTCATTGAGTTGGTGTAATTTATATTCGATATAAGACGGGTCCAAAATATGAGAGAGAAGTGGACCATTGGAGAAGTTAGGTAGGTAACTAAAATAGGATGGATCTGGTACAAAGGAGTCGTTGGTGAAGGATTGTTTAAAAATGGGGGCGAATAGGTTGGCAATTGTGAGTGGATCGGTTGATGACCTGTTGATGACTTAGGGTGGTTTAAAAGGTTGACTTGCGTATTGTTAAGGTAGCGCTGGTAAAGGGAATCGTAAAGTTCGGTGAAATGAAGATAAGCACCAAGATAGTTGGAATAGTCGGTAAAGGATCTGGTACGCAAGAAAACAGCCCATAACTTATTTCTCTGATTTCGTAAGGAACGAAGCTTGCGATTATACCAGGGAAGACTAGTAGATGATGTTTTAAGGCGGGAAAACGGAACGTAAAGAGAAAAAGAATTAAATATTTCTCTATAAAAAATGGATAAGGCATCATTTATACTTAGGTTGTGAAAGTTAAAGAGGGATCTGCTGAGATATTCACTGATTTTGTGAAAGTTTGCTTTATGAAAGTCGTGGGATGAGAGAGTTGTGGGGGGAGTGGACTGGAATGAAGAGTTATGAAAAAATGAAAGTAGAAGGGGGGGGGGGGGGGGGGGGTAGTTATCGATTGTTGAGAGAGATAGGGGACAAAGTGAGACTGAGGAGTTAATTGGGTCTGTTGTGAAAATAAGGTCTAATTGTCTGCCCATATAACTGGATATACCACTGACTTGGCATAGACTTGAGTCTGTTAAGCGATCTAAGAAGAGGCATTCCTTAGCTGAGTTGGCATTTGAAGCGATGAAAAACGATTGATCATCTGATGGAGTCCACTGTAGCTGAGGAAGATTAAAGTCGCCGAAAATAAGGATATCATCAATAGGGTCTGACAGGTCAATTAAATGACCGATCGCATCAATAACAAATTGGTAAGATTCGATAGGTTGAGCTGGTAGGATGTAGCAACATATAACGTAAAGGGACTTGAGAGGCAGTGAGAGGCGACACTTTATCGCGCACCATTGATTCACCGCTCTTTAAATATTGTTCGAAATCGACTAAACCAGCGACTCATGCCGACTATTGAATTCGCAAAGGATGCCCGTTGAACGTTATTTCCTTCTCTAGTTTTTGAGCATTTAGATTTTTAACTTGAAAAGTTTCCACTGCAAGCACTTCTGCTACTTGATATTTATGGTTCAGTTATAAAAACAACTCGTCTACCTATGCGCAGTTATATTTTATGTTTTTTTGCTTCATTTAATTCTTCAATTTTATTTGTTTCATTGCAGACTTTGGAGTGATCCAGATGACGAACATGACATGGATGCCGTGCCAAGGGAAGTATTTGGTAGAATGTCTGTTTTTCGTAATCGCTTAGTTGAATTAGGTATCAAAGCCGAACCAATATTCCCGAAATATTGTGCACAAAACCCAGGCGAATGTCTGTGACCTTATTAATAGAAAATTCACTTACAACACTAAAACATTTTTTTTTATTAAATTAAAAAAGAAAAAAGAAAAAAAAAATTATTGAACAAAAACGAGAACATAACAACTTATTGAAAAGAAAAATACAAGAACAAGAAAACAAACGCAAAACAAAAAATAGTAAAATTCAAATTTATTTTCGTAAACAGTTTTTATTTTGTTTCTGTGACCTTATATTGTTTAAATCGAACAACAACAAAAAATGTATGTAATTTTAATTCTAAAATAAGAAGTAGACGTAATTTTTGAACTGAACCTATTATTCTCCGGTTTCCATAGATATTGTACGTAACTAACTTATAACAAATTAACTTCTTCTTAATCTCCTATTTTTATTTTATTTTTTTTTTAATTTTCATTCGTATCATACGAGCATTAACATGCGTTGCAGTGTTGTCAGTTTTGCAAATATGTTTGGATAGCTGGGGATTTCTTTAGTGGTTTTGTAGTAGAGTAGATAAATGTCTCCCTAGGTAGAATAATTTTGATTCTACTCAACAGAGTTTTATGGGCCTTCATTCATCAGTCACACATTGCACAAATGGGTTTGGAGTAGTCTTTATACCAGAACATAGACCTCATTGGATCTAAGCACATTCGCATTAAGCCGTTGAATCATACTCAGCAAATTGAAAGAGGTTGGAATATGTTCTGCTCGAATTAAAAACAAAAAAAAAAAAATAAATTACAAGGAAAGGCCCAAAGATCCGGACAACGAATTGAATAAAACGATGTGACTGCTTCTCTTTTTCTCTTCTTAAGGTAATTCTTAACAAAATCATCTCCCAATCGAGTGGTGTAGGTTTCTTGCGCCATTGAATCCAACCCACAGGCTTAGAGTCATGAACCCTAGTTTCGTTTCCAGATGCAATTCCTTTTTACACAGAAATTGGTGCACCACACTCCGAAAAAGTGCTTTTGTCATCCCAAATGCCAAGATATTCGTGTATAGTCAAAATGGTGGTTTCTAATACTCTGATAATGTAAAAGTCTGTGAATTTCTTTAGAAGGGTATAAGACTTTAAACACGCTTGTGGGAAGTCCTGCAATATGATAAATTATAATTAAATCAGAGCTTGACGACAACTAAAAAGAGTTATCTTAGATTTCAAATTCGTATTACCATTATTTAACGTCTATAAAAATTCTCGATATTCTATCAAATAAAAGTAAACAAATATTTTAGAAATTATTTCATTTTCCCAAACGTCCTGCCGATTAGATCTACGTTTTTGCTGCATTATGTGAGGTATGAATCTTGGTCTCTTCGCAAGTAGAGAAAAATGAATTTATGACGTGACAGTCCGATGTTGAGTTGTTATTTTAAACTTATAATTTTTTTGACGATAGATGGGCAAATAGCAAAAAGTTTTCACTGACAAAGGATACACTGAACTGCTTGAAACTAAATTCAGACTTTTGTCGTAGTTATAGAAGAACACATGTAACTACTAGGCCACGCTGAACACTCTCTTCGTAAATAGCCTTAAGTTATAAGTCTATGATTTTTATTTTGTGGGTTGTTGCCGCTTTTCTTCTGTCTTGCTTGAGAAGTAGCAGTGTTGGATGTTTAGTACCGCCCCTTATATGTATGCTAATATATCAGCATTTTATTTATCATCCTCATATCTAGTGTTGTATGATACGCGTCTTGTTTAGCTACGACTGCCGGCATTCATCGTCGAACCATGGATTTCTTGTTTGTGGTCACCTTATGAAACGTAGCATATCAGAGGCAGCATTTTGTATTGCCTCCTGACAATATTTCCACTGATTATTTGCACTTGATATTGGTGATAAGCCCGATATAGACATCTAGTGTAAATAAATGTATAATTGCGAATATATCTGTACATTTATAAGATAAACAATTTGTAATGAAATACTCGTATATTCCTAGAGAATAATTTCCATGGTTTCTGAGAGTTATTGTTTCGATTAGTATCCAAGCCACTCTCTAGATTTTTCATATAAACAAGGGTAACAAACTGACCCCACTTTATTATCCCACGCCTTTTTATAATTAGTGCATTCATTTATGTATGTGTGATTGGTATGTTTAGACCCTGTAAGACGATATACTTTTTATAAGAGATTGCTGCAACTCTGAGGTAATGTTTAGTATGTGTATTATGTGCGAGTATATCAGTCACTTTGCTTTGATGACTAATGCTATCGTTGTTGATATGTCCGATGCATATAAATGAATTTATTGGTGTTGACTGGTCGTCACGGTTCAAATCTTAATCACTGTCTGAACCACTAAGTGGCTTATCATGTATGTAAAGTCGCCTTTCAACCATTTAAGTTGGTTCTCATTCCTGACGAGCGAGTACCTTTCTAAATTTTTACATATTGGCTTGTGCTTTGATCATCTCCTTGGTGGCATTGCACATGGTCCTATTGACGTAATTTCTTGCCGTTTATTTTTGCTTTTTAGGATGGTGCACTGAAAAATTCTTTGTCACATCTTCCACTACAACACATTCAACTTCTTTCTCCTCTCGTGAGTTATTTGATTTAATTTTAAAAATTGCCTGTAATCATCGTAGCCTAGTTTCCAAAGCAAAGGGATTCATTAAATTGTTGACGCATTAGATATATCCGTAGACTTTCGGTATTATAACACTCAAATTGTTTCAGGTTGCTGCGCTTGACAGTAGGTGGTGGTTTTTGTCTACTAGACTTATACTTCTGAAGTCGAAATAGAAAGTGGTCATTTAACTTTTGCGTTTATTAACCTTTAGCTAATAGTTTGGAAATATGTTTGCCTTATGTTTTGAATACATACATCTCTCAAATGGTGCCCATTATTTGCTTCGACCTGACGTGCTCTTTCCAAAGCATTTTCCATGACTCTTGTTGGTCTTCAGGCTCCAACGCCCTTAAGCTGTTGTATGGTTCTTGGCTTATTTGCATACACTTTACCATTCAGATAGCCTCAAAGAAAAAAATCTGGTGCCGTTGAATCAGGCGAACGCAGTGGCCAGTTGAAATTTGAAAATCGGTGTGTGAGCTGTGGCTCTATCTGGTTGGAGCCAAAATTCTGGATGGCTTTCCACCTCTGGCCTTAAAAAATGTTCGATCATTGCCCGTTGCATTGCACATTCATCCATCCACATTGGGTGGTCGTGGCTCAAGTGGCAGTGTATTGGCTTCCAAATCGGACGGTTCGGGGTTCAATACCAGCCGCGCCCTATAGACATCCTTTTTTCCAACAAGTAACTAAAATCACATAAGATGAGGAGCAGTTGCCTGAAATACAACTACAAGTCCAATTATACTAATAATTCAAACTCCCCACTATATGTTGGATACCAACCATGGAGTGAAATAACCACTGAGAGTTTCTTTTTTTCTCCCTCTGCCCCTTCTTCGTCATTTTCGAAAAAGTATGGTCCAATGATCCTTTCTGAGGTAACTCCACACCATACTATTACCCAGTTTATCCGGCAGCTCAATGTGAGTTGAAGCAATCCGCATTGGTTCAATACCCGTAGAAATGCTGGTGTTTACATGAAATTATCCAAAATGAGCGAGAGAAAATTGAGAGAAGTTTAAAAAACAGCTGATTGAACTGACACTTGACGCTAACACTAATGCATTGTCTTATTTCTTTGGCTTTCCAAATATTTCGTTTGCAATCCCAGATTTTAAATACTCGTACACGACTAATACCTGCCCGATGATGAAAGAATGGTGAGAGCGCGAGAGAGTAAAATGTTTCAATGCGATTTGAAAATGTTTATATGATATTTCAAAGCGGTTACAAATTTTCAATGCGTTTTATAAGCAGGAATGAACGTATGCGTGTTGAATATTTCAATTCGGCTTGTAGTAGTGTTTATATGAGTGTATTGAACCAATGCGGATTGCTTCAACGCTCATTGAGCTGTCGGATAAACTGGGTATATGGCATCTAACTAGGTGCATTTGATGTTCAACAATTATTTTTTGGGTTTTAAGTGCAGTTTTGTTTATTCACGTGACCATTTAGATGAAAATGGGCCTCATTGCTCATTATGAGGTTGTGAATAAAGTCGTTGTTCTCTCGGAATAGTTCTTGAAAAGCCGAGCATATTTAATGCGTATTTTTGGATCATTTAGTTTTAACGCGTGAACTTATTTCATCTGAACTTATAAACCGCAAAAAGTTCAAACGAGCCAGAAATGACTGCAACGCCTTTCTTAAGCGTGTGAAATTCCTATACGACCAAAAACTGAGGCAAAAAATACTGCAATGTACCAAAGGCAGTAAAAATTTTTGGTCGTTCGTCAAAAACATTAGAAATTCCGCCTCATCCTCCATCCCAACGCTCATTTACATTGACATTCCAGCTGTCAGCTCTTTGGATAAGGCCAATCTGCTTGCTGCACACTTTGCGGCCAGCTCAACACTCCCAGATTGTGCTTTTTCTCCGCCTACACTTGAGTGCGTCGAATCTTCAATGGGACGAATCTACTTTCGCACTCGTGTAGTAGCAAGAGTACTTAAAGATCTCAACATACATAAATCCGCTGGTCCAGATGGTATATCTCCCCTTCTTCTGAAGAGGTGTTCTTCCTCGCTGGCAAAACCACTGCGTAAGCTTTTTCATCAATCCTACACTTTAGGACACTTCCCGAGCAGATGGAAAACAGCATTTGTCCAGCCCGTCCCTAAAAAAGGCGAATCATCTTCTCTCTCCTCCTACAGACCCATTGCACTTACGTCCCTTCTTTTCAAGGTCATGGAAACACTGATAAATCGTCAGCTCATGAAATATCTCGAAACATGAAAACTTTTCAATGACCGGCAATATGGTTTTCGTAGCAACAGGTCCACTGGTGATTTGATGTCATGTCTCACCGAAAAGTGGAACCAAAGCGTACATCAATCTGGCGAAAGCAAGATAGTTGCACTTGATATTTCTAAGGCATTTGACAGAGTTTGGCATCAGGCTCTTTTGTCGAAAATGCGTGCATTTGGGATCGACGACTCTCTTCTTCAATGGATTAGAAATTACCTTTCGGAACGTTCAATTCAAGTTGTCTTGGACGGTTTCAAGTCTGATATTCACAAAATAAATGCTGGTGTGCCCCAGGGCTCTGTTCTGTCACCGACACTCTTTTTAATTTTCATTAACGATCTCTTGTCTGCTACTTCTAATCCAATATATTCCTTTGCTGATGACAGTACTCTATGTTTTTCATATTCGTTTTCATATTCATATTGGGGAACTATCAATAGAGTGGAATTTAATGCTTCCAAAACACAATGCTGTCTGCTGTCTTTAAAGCGAAATTTAAACACCCAGCCATTATCTATGAATGACACTTGCATCGTCGAAACCGAAAAACTTTCCATTCTCGGTATGTGTGTCAATGACAACTTACGTTGGAATGACCACATATTTGATGTCGCCAAAAATGCTGCGAAATGTCTAGGTTTCCTCAAGCGATGTAAGAAATATTTTACCCCCTCTGATCTGGCCTCAATATATAAGGCATTCATCCGCCCAAAATTGGAGTACAACTCCCACATCTGGTCAGGTGCTCCTAAAACATCTCTGCACCTGCTAGATAGGATTCAAAACCGTGCGATAAAACTTATTGACGATACTAATATCAGTCAATCAATGGACACCCTCGAACACCGACGAAATGTCTCGTGTCTCACTTTGTTTTATCGCTACTTCCACCACCAGTGCTCCACTGAAATCGCCAGTAGCATTCCGCCCTTTCAACCGTTACATCCGTCTCGCTATGAATGCTCATCAGTATACCCTCAAGCCCATTTTCGGACGTACTCTAAAATATCGTGATTCGTTCGTAAGCCGTACAACTCGCTTATGGAATGCCCTGCCGATCTCTGTATTTCCTGGTCGTTATAACTTGCAAACATTTAAAAACAATGTACATCGGTACCTCTCTTTTCTTCCTCCCTAAATTTCCTTTGCCCGCGCTGTGTACAATCACCTTAAGGGTACTCAAACCCCTTGAGCGCGCGCTCATTATAAAAAAAAAAAAAAAAAATCTTATAGGGAAAAAGGTGTAACTGCCGTAAAATTCTTTGCAAAGACCGCCTAGATATCACCAACTGCTGAGAACGTTGCCTGGTGGAAGTTCCGGCGTTTTCCTCAATACTTGCTCGCACGAGGTGTTCCGGCAACTTTTGTTGCTAAAAACGCTGAACCAATCGATAAATTGCTGGAGCACTTCATCTTTTTGTCAGAATAATCGCATGAATCGCATCAAAACAAAATGGCACAACTTTTGTTCTTTGCTCTTTGCTGACTCTCCATCTTATACTCGTAAGCCAATTCTGAAAAAAAAAAATAAAAATAAATAATGTTTACTCAAATAAAAATATTATTCAATAGTTAAACTACAAAGCTAATTATGCGCCACCCTGTATACACTCACAATCAAGCTAACTAAGTCTGCGAAAACTAGCTGCATGGAGCATAGTGTTTATTTAAGTAGATAAGTTTAGTCTTACTGCTCTAACAACTTGTGATGCGCAAACTAGTTTCTTAACAAAAGGACATCGTAACTAATTTTCGCAACAAGGTTAAAAATGCTATTTGAGCCATACGCATGCGAAAAGTCATCAGCAAAGCCCTTTAGCTTGCCGAAAAATAGAAGACTGACGCGTGAATTTACAATACATATATTAAAAGGGGACCTAGGACTGATCCTTGTGGAACGCCGAGGTTGATAATTTTTGGTCCACCAAGAATATCTCCAATTTTTGCATTCTATTCTTATGATACGACGTAAGCCAGTCTAAGATATATTAAACCCGTTCAATTATATACGGTGCAATTTATCCAAAAGAACTTTGTGATCTACCATGTCGTATGCTGTTGTACTCATATATGTACGCCGAATAATATCGATGGCTGTGGATAAAAAAGGCTAAGAAAAGACGATATACGACTATAGGCAAGAAAGTATTTTTTTAAAGTGGAAGATTAAGTTAACGATTACAGGAAGTGTAGCAAGTGGTGAATATTGTTGTTATACATTTGATAAGTTGTAAGTCTTGCCGTAGCATAATAATACATAATTTCATTCAACATATGCTTTGGTTATGTCTACAAAATTCGAGTCCGTAGTAGATAAGCTGACAAAAGTCCAAAAGAAATCGATTTTCGCTTAAAAAGTGAATGTAAGTGAACAATTTTAGAATCCTATGCTTAATAGTTTTATTTAAAAAAATTCAAATATGACTAAGAGTAAGGAAATCGGTCTGTAGTTTGGAATAGCCCCCGTGGTACCAACTCCCTTTGATTACTCATTAATTTAAGTTGTAACTTATTTTTACTGGCAACACTGTATTGTTTTTGTTTTTTTTTTAATATCTATGTACATAAGTATGTACTATGTGCAATTAGGTCTATGACAAAATTTGTTTTCGTTTTTAATATATCTTCTAAGTAATGATCAAAAGAGAATATTGTAGTTTTGTTATTTTTTATTTTATCTTCTATATTTCGTTCCTTATTTATGTTTAATTATTCACTGACCTTTGGAATTTGTAACTTTATACTCAAATTCTGTAATTTAATTTTTAGTTATCATTTTCAAGGCTTTCTATATATTGTTTGAACGTAAAGGCTTTGTATACAAGTAACTTCCAAGTTGTATTTATTTATTTTATTTTATTGTACTTTACGACAGGCAAATTGAATGTTTTAATGAGGGCATAGATTATATTCTTTAAAGAAACTTGTTAATTTCTCAAGTCTTCCACAACCGACTAGATTTGTTTACTAAGCCCTTAAATTTGATTAGCTTGTTTTTTTTATATTAAATTTTGTTTGTGTACACTTGACTGGTTAATATTAGGCTGTGAAGTATGAAATGAATACATGGGAAGTGAATTTTCAATTGGTTTTATTTTATCTTAGATTTATTATTTTTAATTAAAGTACGCGCCCATATTATCGATACACTTTTGCCATTTATCCCTAGGCTGTAGAAACCTGGATCACGAGAGTCGATGAACTGCTGGAAGGCCCTTTCCACAGCTTCTTGGGCATTGAATTTTTTCCCTACCAAATTCCGAAAGAAGTGGTGATGGGTTGGTGCAAGTTCGGGTGAATATAGTGGGAGACGGAGAGTTTCCAACTCAAGCTTCTGTCAAGCTCGAAAGTGAGCGTTTTTTTGTAAAAATAAAACACTAATTTTTGATGGGAAAGCAAAAAAACATTTTATTCAAAGTATTGGCCATTGCTAGCTAGACATTTTTCCGATCTTTCAGGCAATTTATGGATTCCACGCCAATAAAACTGTTCGTCTTTTGAAGCAAACCAAAAAGTCAACCAATTTTCGACTTCCTCGTAGGATTCGAAGTGCTGCTCAGCTAATGCCTGTCCCATCGATGAAAACAAATGGTATTCGGAAGGAGCCAAGTCTGATGAATACAGCGGGTAGGGTAGCAGCTCCCAGGCAAGTGTTTTGGTTGTACCTGAACCAGTTTTGCTATGTGTGCAGGTGCATTGTCATGGAACAAAATTACCTTGCCGTGTCTTCTGGCCCATTCTGGTAGTTTTTCGATCAATGCATGGTTCAAATTGATCATTTGTTATCGGTAGCGATCTGTATTAACGGTTTCACCAGGTTTTAGGAGCTCGTGGTACACCACACCTTTCTGGTCCCACCAGACAATGCTGGTCTTCTTGCCGAATCGATCTGGTTTTGTAGTTGAAATTGATGGTTGTCCCGGATTAACACATAATTTTTTCCGTTTAGGATTCTGAAAAAAAATCCATTTTCCATCGCCAGTAACAATTCGATGCAAAACTGATTTTTTATCGTGTCTTTGAAGCAAAATTTCAGAAGGGTTTTCGTTTTCCATCTGTCTTTCATTCAATTCATGTGGCACCCATTTTCCAGACTTTTGGATCTTTCCCATAGCTTTTAAACGGTCAGAAATTGTTTGTTGTGCAACATTTAACATTTATGCCATTTGTTTCTGACTCAAAGTGTCATCTTCATCGGCGTCTTCAAACATTTTTGGTGGTCTTCCACGTTCTTCATTTCTCACATCAAAATCGTTATATCTGAACCGTTGAAACCATCTTTTGCATGTTGCTTCTGATAGAGCATGGTCACCATATGCCTCGACAAGCATTCGATGCAACTCTGCAACACTTTTCTTCAAATGAAAACAAAAAATTGATGCTTTTCGCAAGTCATCATTTTCTGGTACAAAATTCGACATTTTTAACACGATTATAAAATATGATGTTTTTTGCTCAATGACTTGATGTCTACTAAATATGTTTGACAGGTGTCATAGCAACCAAACAAAAAAAATAATAAGGCCCGTTCACAATAAATGTTCCCTATGGAGACATTTGTAATCGCAAGATTCCGCATCATTTCCTCCAGTTGACTACAGTAGACATCTGCCGTGATCGATGGATCACACCGGCGCCAGACCACCAAACAGTCACCATCAGCTTCTTCTGGTGGACGTCTCGTTTCGGACAGTGTTTCGGTCCTTCATCTTGATTCAACCACTGCGAGGAACACTTGCGATTGTCGTAAAGGATCCATTTTTCATCGCACGTTACAATTCGATTCAAAAATGGTTCATTATTGTTGCAAGCTTCGAGGCGAAGGCCTTTTTGGTTATTGTTCAATTCATGCAATTCAATTCACCCATTTGTCCAGCTTTTTCACCTTTCCGATTTGAGCCAAATGTGTTAATATTGTTTTCTTCGACACATCAAACATTAGCGATAAATCGAGTGCACTTTGGGCTGGATTTGATTCGACTGTGGCATTCAGAACGTCATTATCCACCTTCGTCTCCGGTCGTCCACGTGGCTCATTGGTCAGTTCGAAGTCACCAGAACGGAACTTTTCAAACCAACGGGATACTGTTGGCTGGGAAGTGACTTCAGTGCCAAACATAGCGTTAATATTGCGAGCTGTTTCTGCCGCTTTAATTCCTCGGAGGAACTCGTATTTCATCAACACACGAATTTCAGTTTTTTGCAAAACAAAAACGGCGTAAAAATATTGCGTCACAGCGAAGCTATGTCACATTGAATTTTGGATTATCACTTTCCTTTTACTAGCCCTTTTCTCGCTACACGAACTTATGCATAACGAGTTTCCCATTTTTACTGCATCGCTACTGCTCCGCTTATGGGTTGGCTAATGAACGCAGACTCAAGTTGTTCGATT
Source organism: Volucella bombylans (assembly GCA_949129095.1). Taxonomy (NCBI): domain Eukaryota; kingdom Metazoa; phylum Arthropoda; class Insecta; order Diptera; family Syrphidae; genus Volucella; species Volucella bombylans. The sequence continues at coordinate 124,483,891 of OX422141.1, read as the reverse complement.
ACCGAATTCTTTATGTGTAGACTTCCTCTAATGTGCGTAGATCTAATGCAGTCGCGTTTCGTAACTCCAGTCGACATCCTTAACATTTTCATCTCTGCTGCCGTTATTTTATTTTTAAACGCTTCGTATATTGTCCAGCACTGCGAACCATACGTAAGAGCTGGCCGAACCACCGTGGTGTAAAGTTTTCCCTTCAATTTAAGTGGAAATTTTCGGTCACAGAAGATTCCCGAATTTTCTCGCCATTTCATCCACCCCACGCTTACTCTGTGCCTTAGTACTTGAACCTAGTGGTTTTCGGAAGAACTATTCCGTCCAACATTATATCTGGAATAGGTCGCAGTGGATCCGAAAATGGGCAGGTCAAATGTTCCGTCTTTGAGCGACTTATTTTAAACCCGTTTTTCTCTAGCGCGTCTTTCCATTTACTTAGGACGTTTTGTAAATCTACGACATTATCGCTTAGAATAACTGCGTCGTCGGCGAAGAGAATCGATGTTACATTTGCTTCGTGCAAGCAATCTTTCAAAAGATAGTCTAGAACCACGTTAAAGAGGAAAGGGCTAAGAACGCTTCCTTGATGCACTCCGACATTTACCGGAAATTCAATCGTAAGTCCGGCGGTACATTTAACAGCAGTTTTGACGTTTCCATACATGTCTTGTATCATTCGTATATACGTTTCCGCTACCTCTTGATACCTCAACGCGGTCCATATGAGATCTCTAGGCACACGATCGAATGCTTTTTCTAGATCAATAAATACCATGTGCAGATCTTTTGACGAATCCCGATGTTTTTCCATTAATATTCGCAAGCTTTGGATTGCGTCCACCGTCGATCTTCCTTCCACGAATCCACACTGGCTATCGTCGAGCTTTATGATTTTGCGAAGACGTTCGTTGAAAACTCTTTCAGCGATTTTCATCGTGTGTGACATCAGCTTGATTGAGCGGTAGTTGTTGCATTCTCGCGTGTCGCCTTTGCCTTTGTATAACGGAACCAAAAAGCTACCTCTCCATTGATTCGGCATAGTTTGTCCGCATTTTATTTTATTCAAGAGTTTCGACAGCCATTCACTGCCGATACATTCCATCTTCGACCAAAACTCTGATGGGATGTTGTCTGGTCCCGCCGCTTTCCCGCGTTTCATTTTTCCGATAGCTATACGTATTTCTTCTGTTGAAAAGTCAGCAACTTCTTCTTCGAATGGATCAGCTGCAGGGACGCGATCACGTGGAAACTGTTTGTTAAATAGGTCCTTACAATATTCAAGCCACCTATCACAGATGTCCTTTTCGTTTGTTAGTAAGTGCCCGTAGGAGTCTTTAATACGTATTTTGGCGACGTTATTTGCATGCGAGTTTAAAAATATTTGGCACTTTACTATTGTACGACGTTTGAACTTCTTGAATAGCTTGTCTTCTATCTGCCGATCGTGAGGATATTTGTTCCAAGTCCTGGTAAAGGTTTTCCACTGCTGCTGCTCGGGTTTGGGCCAGGACTCTCTTTGTAACGTTTTTAAGTCGCTCACATTCAAGTCCAAGTCGAGACTTTTCGATATCGTTGCTCCGATCACATTTTGTCCACGCTTGAAATGCTTGCTTCTTGTCGGTCACAACTCGTTTGGTTTCGTCATTCCACCACCATGTTTCTTTCTCGATGTGATGATGTCCTGATATCGTTCCTAGAAGGGACTTTGCGTGTGTCATGCATGCCTCGTGCATGCTGTTCCACATTTCTTGAGGGCTAAGTGAGTCTGTGATAACGTTTATATTAAGAAGTACTTCTTTAGCGCGTGCAATAAATCTTGCGTTTCGTTCTTTCGATAAGTTATACCACCGGATTTTAGGCTTTCTAACAGGCTCTCGTGTTTTTGGTGGTTCCGCTGTGAAGAATTCTGTAATGAGCAGCCGGTGTTGGGTAACTAGCGATTCTCCAAGGATTACCTTGCAGTCCTTGACACTGTTTCTCATCTATCTTTTGCAAAGGTGATAGTCTATTTGTGTTTCGTGGCCTCCGCTGCTATAGGTGATAAGATGTCGTTGATGTTTTATAAACGTCGATTCTCCAACGTGGCCGTTTAAATCTCCGCCTACGAAAAGCATCTCCTCGATGGGTATATTTCTGAGTAAATTACCGAAATCTGACCAAAATTTATCCTTTTCCGATTGATCGCAACCGTTTTGTGGGGCGTACGCGCTAACAATGTTCCACATTTCATTGTTTATAATGAGTTTTACACTCATCAAGCGGTCGCTTATTTTTGAAATACCAACGATATTATTAAGAAGACTTGCCGCGACAATAACACCGACACCGTTTCGTCTATTGACCGTTCCATGGCAGAACATCTTAAATGACTTAGTTTTTAAATCAAGAAAACGCGCTTTATTTCCGGTATTACACCACTTCGTTTCCTGAACGCACATGACATGTAGAGTTCTGCGACGCATTATTGCTTCCATCTCCAAGCTTTTTGAGGTCATCGATCCGACGTTCCAACTTGCAAACCGAAGTTTGGTAAAATTTAGAAACTTCATTTTGCCCGCCTCCGGAATCCGTCGGGCTCTGACACAAGCATTTCTGCTTGCCCTGGGATCACCCGAATGCGTGGCAAGCGTGGTGCCCAGCGGGGTAGTGCTACAATTTGCGATCATTTCCATGAAGTTTTTTTTTGTACTTTCGTACGAGATTGATTTGACACACGTATGCTCAATTGAAGTTAGTTGACTTTGCTTTTATCCCACCGGTAGTCGCCAGACGTGGGAACCTACTGATTGCATACGAACTTGTGGGAAAGTTTTAAAGGTGTTAAAGTGTCACAGGCTCATTTTTGGTGTTATAGTTGCCTGTATATGACTGATTCCTCATTTTTAGTCGCCTTTTACGGCAAGCAGGGAAGCACTGCAGCACTATTCTTTATCCGGTGCTGCACGGATAACAGTCTATTCACTTCATACTGCTCAACTCAATATTTTTAAAAAATAACGGTGGAAACATGGTTAAAGTCTAAATTTGTTCTCAGTTATTTCAAAATTATTTTAGTAAAAAAAAACATCTGTGCTTTCTAGTTAGCATTATGCACATTTATAACAGCCTTATTCCTCATTACTCTATCAAAACACTCGATCAAGGATTTTAAACGACTGAACTTAGCCCCTATTTCGGTCGTATCCTTCTTTCTAAGGGTGAAGTACGAGTATTTGTAAGGACACAATTTTGGTGCTTTTTTGAAGATTCCTTTCTCTTTGGTGCAGCAGCTACACTGAACAGCAAAAATCATTTCCACACATATAAGAAGAACAAAAATACATTGATTATTTAGAGAAGCTTTTTACTTATACTCCATTCAAACAAACCAAAAAATAATATATAAGTTCAAAAGGCTAATTAGGAATGAAGAAATATGATGTTTGTTCAAAAAATTTAAAACACAGTACAGCAAAGTATGTTTACAGAAGCTTCAATAGTCGCAATGTCCTCCATTCTTTATAGCCAATGGTATCTCGTAAATGCATCTCTTGAACGCATTAATGCTTCTTGGTTTCCTCCCCGAAATTTTCATTTCCAGCAAACTCCATAAGATCTCTGTTCGAGCTGGTTATGGTCACTGGTTTGGTTATGGTCACTGCACTTTATTTGTACCATTCTGAGTTGAACACTCAGTTACAATATTAGCTTCATGTGTTGGAGCATTGTTCTCCTGAAGCACCATACGAGTATCTTCACCAATAAGATGCGTGCACTCAGGAATACGTAATAGTAATTACACCTTTGGCATGTTGAGGTAAACCGAAGCTGTTGTTTTCCCTCTCAGGATTACTAATTTGCCCACTCCAAATGAGGAAAGGCTCCTCATAGCAATATGCCCCTTTGCACAGATTTTATAATGCAGTAGACAAACTTTCAAGAGAACTGTAAGGAGTTAAGTCGGTCACGGAGGCATCAACTGTGACGCACATCCTAATTCAGCTTACCTTTTTACCCCGTGCCCAAAATACCAAAAAAGAAGGAAAAGGAAGGAAAAGGAAGGAAGGAAAAAACCAAGGTCAGATATAGAGAAAGCGTTACTTTATACTGTACGAACGTCATCAAAAGAAAGTAAGAGAAATATAAAAGTTTGAATGCCATGACCACTTGGACAGACCGGAAGAATAAACTGTACCAGTATCACACAGCCATGACAGCTTGTTACGACCTGAGATAAGATAGAGGTTCCCTTCCACTTGAGTGTGCCACTTAAAATGAGTTCGTTCTCTACTGTGTCATGCGTTCAAACTGACTTAGCCATCTAAGCCGGTTTATCCGGGTTTTCTGACGAGGTCAGCATTGCAGTAAAGCCCACTGTTCACTGTAGAATCATCACCTGCTTTCTCGGTCCCAAACGGGACCGAAAATTACCCCAATAACAATTACTCCTGAAGCGCACGAGAGGGTTGTCGTCCGCTTTCACCAGTGCCCAAGCTTCTGCGCCGAAAAACAGGACTGGATCAGTGTTTTGTATAAAGTCTTTTTGGTTGCTCTTAAGAGGGCGTTACAACTCAATTGCCTTCTTAGCCCTAAGGAACAGCGATTGACAAGAGTGATTCTTCTTTTTATTTCTACTGGGGTAATGTTATTAGAGTTGATATCAGAGCAAAGGTAGATAAAGACCCTCTTCCAACCTTCCAAATTCATAGCCTTTGACTGTGACGTTCTGCCCAATTCGTCGATGTTATGTGTTCCTTTTTGTTGACAGGGATGATCAGTGCTTTGTATAAGCCTATTTGGTTGTTCTAAAGGTGAACTTTACTACTCAATTGCGTTTTAAACACAAAGGAGCCAATTAGCAAGAGTGATTCTTCACATGATTTTCGCTGTGGTGTCACTGTCGGATTTGATGGAGGAGCTGAGGTAAATAAAGCCAATTACCACCCCCAAGTTTTAGCTACCTGCCGTAACATTTTGTCGTAGCCGTCGATCTTGTCCTCCTTTGTTGACAGCATATACTTTGTTGTATACGAATACAAGGAGTGGCTGTCTAGTTCTAGTAATTTCTCCGGAACACGGTTAATACAGGTGTGCAGTTTCAGTACTTCACTCATGTGCAGATTGGAAAATGTAAATCCAGACATTGAGCGAATGTCTACAATTTTTGCAAAGGGTTTTGTTGATGAAATTGTCCATCTTCTAATAAGTTCAGTGGACCAGATTTTCACGGATATGGAGCCATTCTTTAGGCTTTTATATGTAGCTTTCATTGATATCTTAAGGCACTGCGGAATTAATTTGATCGCTCGTAGATTAATTTTGTGTACCACCTTCTTTTCAGACTGATTTAGATAACCTTTATTGGCTGTTGAATTATTACTCATTATCCACTCTAATTATGTTTCAATGTTAAAGACATTCTATCCCCTCCATTATATTTCCAAACCTTAACTGAAAATCGTTTCTTGAGTTTATACGTTTTATAAACTCTGTACAGCTCAATGGCTCTTGCTTCGTTATCTCCCGATCTACAGGATTCCATAAATTTTCTATAGGATTGAGGTCCTGAGATTGCGTTGGCACTCAAAAAGTGGTATGCTCTGTGTCATTATCATGTTAAAATAGGTTTACCTTGAGGCATATTTGACCGCAAATGTGAAGATATAAAAATTTTCAATATTTTCTGGTATATTTCGATATTCATCCGACCATTTATTTCATGCAATTGACCACTCTTTGACGAGAGAGTGAACCTTAAATAAAGTTTCATTAGAACTCTGATTTGATGAACATTCGAGCTTGCACGACAAACCATTATTTATCCTCCCTCGTGTTGTACCCTAGAGTTCTCCGAACATAGCGAGTGCAATCTGCAGAGAAGTTAAGCTTGCTCATCACATAAGGCCTTAGGCCATTGCTTGCTCGTCCAATTAATGTGTCGCTTCGCGAAATCCAGCCGTTTCTTCCCATTGATAGGACTGATGTATGGGTTTTTTGCTGGACATCATGCGGAGAATCCTGATGCCCGCAATCTTCGTCTGTGTAGACTCCTAGCTTAAAGTACATATGTTCATTAACGTAGTCGGTAACTTCCACGGCAGTCTTCAATTTATTCACTTTTACTTGCCTCACGATTTAACGATCTTGTCGCGGGGTTATTTTGCGAGGACGCCCTGTACTAACTTTGCGATTGATATCCTCTTGCTCATCCTGCATTAGTCTACCGTTCTTAACAGCGACAATCAGTGGACAGTTGTTTCTAATTATTTGGATTACCTTGGTGGAAATATTCGCTGTTTGCACTTTTTCTTCGCTCGTATTTCTTCAAAATTTACTAAACACTGGCAAAGTTTTCGTGATAAAGGAAGCCAGGTAAATACAAATCCCCAAAAACGAATCGTATACATTTCCTTTCGTACTCTCAGTCATGCTTAAAAATATTCCAATACTATCAGGAATAGAGTCGTAGAAAAGAAATCTACGACTATTAGCTCTCTACACAATCAATGACTTCTTTTATAGTTAAGCTGACATTTATGTATATTTTTGTTAAAGGCATACCTTTTCCTATATAACTTTGCTTGTTAATGTCCTATGTCACCTTGTGGGTTCTAGGGCCTCTACAACGCCTACACGCCATCGTGTGCGGTTTCTGGCAAAGTGCCTCAGCTCTACCCAACTCTTTCCCAGTTCCCGTGCTTCCTTCTCGACTGTTCTACGCCATGTACTTCTAGGACCGCCGCGTATCCTGCCATCCTGAGCAAGCGGATTCCCTTGCATCGCGTGGTTAGCTATGGAGCTGTCACTTTTTAGGAAAGTGTGACCAATCCACTGCCCATTTCGTCGTTGTACGGTTGTGCCAATAGGTTTATGATCGGTTCTCTCATAAAACTGTTCGTTCGAGATACGGTTTGGCCAGAAAATACTCAAGATATTACGCAGGCACCTATTAACGAACGTTTGCAGCTTTCTTGTGATAGTAGTAATCACTCTCCAAATACCACATCCATATAGCAGCACGGACTCAACGTTGGAACGAAACAGTCGTAGCTTGGTGCTTAAGCTAATTGCATTACTTCGCCAAATTTTAGAAAGCATCCCAAACGCAGACTTCGTTTCGGCTGGCTACATAGACAATACTCCCAAGGTATTGGAAACTCTCTACTTTCCTAAACGTTTGTCCAGCATGCATATACGAGTATGAGTTGGTGAGTTCGGTCCTATTCTGATCATTTTTGTGTTTGCCGAGTTAATTTTCAGCCCAACGACGCGACGTCTGCTTCCCTCTCCACATTTGCTGTCATTTGGTGAAGGTCCATTATTCTGTGAGATAGTAGGCATACATCGTCAGCGTAGTCAAGGTGTTTAAGTTCAGATGTAAGAGTCCATCGAATTCCTCCATTTCCCATCGATAAAGCCGCATTTAGCACATCGCTGATCACTAATAAAAATAATATTGGTGAAAGAATGCAGCCTTGCCGAACTCCACTTTGGATTTCGAATGCCTCAGACAGCCTTCTTCTGTGCAAAACGTGACGTGTGGACCCATCGTACGTAGCCTTAATAATTGCTATTAATTTATCTCCTGCGCAAGGCACGCCAAATAAATTCCCGATTGACACTATCAAACGCATTTTCGAAATCAATGAACAGCAGGTAGAGTGGCGATCGATATTCAACACACTGCTTAATGATGATCCGCAGGGTGTTGATATGGTCGACACAGGAGAATCCAGAGCGGAAACCTGCTTGTTCGACGTCGAGTGTGTCTTCAAAGTGTTCTTTTATTCGCTCCAGAATAATTCTAGCTATTATCGTAACCACAGCAGGCAGGCAATCTCCAGTTTTCGCACTGCATTAGGTTGCCTTTTTTAGGGAGCATGACGAGCATTCCCTTCTTCCACTCATCCGGAAAACTCTCGGCCTCCCAGGCTCCCGCAACAGCTCGAAAAAGCTCTGCGGGTATGCCATCAAGTCCTACCGCCTTATTGGTTTTCAGTGCTTTGATCCCGGTAATGATCTCTTCCTTACTGGAGGTAGTGATGCGAATTCGGGCATTCCTTTCCACAGACTCCTCAGTCTGACTTGGGTGCATATTGCTGGCGAATACTCGGTTCAAACCCGAAGCAAAATGCTGCTTCCATATCTTGAGCTGATCCTCATCCGATATGAGCAACGAACCGTCTAGGCCTTTTACTGGGTGTTGAGTAGAGTTTTGGCCTCCTATTAGCTCTTTGGTGATTCTGTAAACGGTGTCTGCGATCGACCGACAATCCTTTCTGCACCTAATGTAAAAACAGTTTTCACAGCATACTAATGCTCTTGTATGGTGGTGGGTAGTGAGCTGCTGATTGTTTCTACTCCACGTGAGATATGGTCCCTTAGTTCTTGGCGCACTGTGCGATCTCTTAGTCGATCGGTGTTGAACCTGGGCATTCTCGTGTCGTTAGATCTTCGAACGGCAGCAGTGCGTAATTGGACAGTCGCTATTATAATCAGTCGGCTATCTAGAAGATAACTTCTAAAATGGCGACTGATGGCAAAATAGTCAATTTGGTTGGAGGTTGCTTGGCTGTCAATTGACACCCTACTGATTTTATGGCAGGCTTTGTGTTCAAACATGGTGCCACCTATGACAAGGCGATTTGCGTTGCAAAAGTCAACGAATCTTTCGCCGTTATCATTGCGGTTATCTATTCCGTGACGTCCCATCGCATGTTTGAGCAATTCGTTGTCGCTGCCTACCTTGGCATTCAATTCCCCCATCACTATGATTATGTCGCCTTTGGGTGTTGCATTAAATACAGCTCCCAACTGGTTGTAGAAGGTCTCCTTTTCTTCCTCAGACGAACCATCCGTAGGGGTGTAACACTGTATAATTGTGAAGCGACGTACTCTAGTCCGGAATCTGGCCATTAAAATCCTCTCACCGTGAGGTTGCCCGGAGATTAGGCCTCTGCGTGCTGTGGGTGTTAACAGCAGTCCAACTCTATATCCACGGGAGCTTCCGGTTGGTCTTCCGGAGTACAGTGTTACGCGTTGGGGATTAGTACTCACCCGCATCTAACCATCTTATCTCGCTTACTCCCAATATGTCAAGCCTATGTCGCATGAACCGTTTTGAGGTCCTTCACTCTTTGAGTCAAGAAGCGTCTTCGCATTCCAGAAACCAATCTCTTTGTCCGAGTACGATAGCCAAAAGTCGTCAACTTTTGAGTTATCAGTTCTTATCCGATTCCGTTTCCGTAGCGGGCGAACCTTGGTAACGCGGATTGCTGGCCCAGGTTACCTAGTCTAGACATAAGACTCTAGACGATCTCTCTAGACAATCGCACTTTAGCCTACTCGTACATGTATAAGGATTTATACATGCAGTTGTCCGGGGACCACCACGAGGAGGTAAAGCAAGCACTACATTACGAACTTGATTGTTGCGCTACTGGCCCAATCCATGTTTTGGGCAGTCAGTAGTTTCCCGATCAATCGCCATGCAGGTCCCCATATAACTTTGCTTGATAACTTCTGATTTTTCTGAAATTCAGTTTATAAAAGTCTCAGTCAATTCCTTTCGCTAAATTAAAAATAGAAAATCGCTTTAACCATGTTATTCATTACTCAATGCTCACCAGAAAATTGCTTTGCCAAAATAAAATTACCACTAAAAAAGAATTTGTTTTAAATATTTCTTTGTAATCTTGTATTAACAAGAAAAAAAAATCTATTTTTTAGTTATGTGTTTATTTATAATCAAGAGTAGCAACAAATAAAAATCTCTTGCTTAATTCTTAACATTTAAAACGCGCACAATTATAATGTTTACTGTTTAATGTTTCCATTTTTAAATTTGAAGAAAAAAAATTAAATCTAGTAAAAAAGATTTTAGGTAGTCTCAGAGATGTTTAAATTATAAGTCAACAAAGTAAAAACAAAATTAAACAAAAAAATAAGAAAATTTCTTTGTGTATGAATGTTTATTTTCATCTGTTTTTCGGTTTTACCTCTGAAAATGACACTTGTGTAGATAAGTGTGCATGAAAAATATTTTATAAATATAAATCTATATATATTTAATTAAAATATATATACGTACACATATATACATATATGTATATATGAATTTTTGAGTGATACCATGTGACCTTAAAGTAATATTGTAAAGTAAGATGGTTATTTAATGAGAGTGTAAAAACTAAAGAAAAACAAAGCAGAACAAAGATAGTAAGGAAACAAAATACAAGAAAAACAAATGCCCATTTGATATTATAAATCAAACGTTAGATAGATAGGTTTAAAAATTGTTTATAGAACTTTTGAAAAAAAAAAATAAATAAATAAAGAAATACAAAACAAAAAACAGGACAAAACGAGAATTATTATAATTGAGTATAAAACAAATAACAAGAAAATTATAGAAATATATATTGTGGAGTTTTTTGTAATATTTTGAATGAGAATAAAAAAACAAAAACAAAAATACAAATATTTACATAAAGTAATTTAAATTAAAAGTAGTTACAAACCAGTTGTATTGTAGAATAAGTCTATTCCAGAATTACTAGAGTTTGATTATTTTTTTATAAAATGTACTTAATGCATTTTTGTTTCGTTCGCAGTGGGTTTGTTTTTTTTTTATAATTATTTGTAACAAATCACGCAATTTGTTGAGAACCTTAGAATCGTTAAAAAATGTTTTTTTTTCTACATAAGGACTTTTGTAAATAAACTTCCTGTATTCCAAAATAGTTGAATTTGTAAATAAAAAATAACAAAAAAAAAATATAAAAAATAAATAAACAAAGTTTTGTGATTTTTAATGATTTTATAAGAATTGTCAAATGCTGCTAAATAAAAGTAGCTATCTCTACGTCATGAGTGATCCATTATGATTCTGTAGATTTATCTCTACTCTATACTTAAATAAAGAACTACGAGTATCCCCCTTGTATGTTCCTTTTACTGGAGTTTTTCAGTCTTTTTTAGAAGGATGACTAAAGATTCCAATAACAGTCTGCAGTTTTTTCTTCTGAGGGACAGATGTCACTTGTGTTTTACGTAGGTACCTGCCGTGAAGATTCAAGTCCGCGTCTTCGCAAGAGATATTAAAACAATGCGTTGATAAGCGAACTACCACCAGCACACTACGAAGTCGTGTGTAAGGCACGAACTTCCTCTTTGGTAAAGCGTTGGGGCATATCTAATACCTCCGCCATTCTGTGAGTCATGACACCCTGTTGCAATGCAACTCCACATCAAGCAGACCAATTGGTTCCATAGCAGTCAAATGATTAAGCACAGGTCGTAGTACACTACAACATATGCTAAGCCCTGAGATGTTCAAGCTCCATTCGGTCTACTCTCCCCGCGATTTTGGGTATAAACCGACAGCCATCACGATACTCCCACAAGGGGGCCAACTCCTAGGTTCCGGGGGCTCCTGACCTCCCGCGGTACCATAATATATCTTCCGGTCGAGCTTCGCAACCTTGCCGTCACTTCCAGCTAGGCACCTTACAGCCCAGGACTGGCAACCTGTAAACAAAATTCGGCTATTCCGAAATTCCCCCGAAAACTGCATACTGCGTCTTCTATTAAATAATTCTTTTGCAAAACTACTGACATCGGAGGTTTCACCATCAAAGATAATGCCCATAGCCTGCAAGTCCCTAATATCCAAGTAATTGGGGCACTCACATAGGACATGAAGCCAGTCCTCATAGGTAACTCCACATGAGCAGCTCGCAATCCCACTAAGCCCTCTCTTATGCAAAAATGCATTAAGAGAACCATGCCCGGTTAACAAAAAGCCCAAGGTCAGCACATCCCTTAGGAAGCCATAAGTAATCCTGTCGTTTTCGCTAGCATCCCATATATATTGCCATCTAGATAGAACACATGCGTGTAGCAAGATTTTATGCTGCCTCAGAAATAGGCCATCCACTTCTGTCGGGGAAACCCAATTTCGCTCATTTAGACGGAGACCTTATCTAATCATCAAAGCAATACCACGACGTATCACTACCAGATCCAGAGGTGGCACTTCCAACAACACCTGCATTGCCTTTGTGGGGACAGCGCGGTACACAGGTATGCATCCAAACAAGGCGACTCTTTGGCAAACACAGTCATAACCCTGTCGTAACATATTGTTGCTTCACATGTTGCACAAGCAACAAAAAGGCCATCATATATGATACGGACAGAACGCCTGTTAAGCCCCCAGTCAGATCCCAGAATGCGCTTTACCTGGCCTACAGCACTCAGCATGCGTTGTCTCATCTGCACCAGGTGAGATATGAAGTTCATACACTCACCCAACGTTATGCCTAGTCTTGTATTCAATGTGCCCTTCTCCTGTGACACACTTACCCCAACGCTTTCCCCCAATTTAGTAATAAATGCAAGAGCTCTTTCTCCTAGTTCCTTCGTTTAGGCCCTGGACTGGCCTTCGAGGATGAGGAGCAGGTCATCTGCATAAGCGCAGCACTCACAGAGCTCGTTTAATCACCATAGGAGTGGATCCATTATCAGGTTCCAAATAAAAGGACCGCAGATGAACCCCTGGGGACAACTCTCTCAACGCTCATTGAAACGCTGTCATTTGTATTGACCACACTCGCGTTTCTGTCGGAAAAAATAGCTTCCCCAAAGCCCAATTTCCCGACAGCCCAATTCTTGCAACCTGATTACGAGTAGTATTTTCTACCAGTTCAGGTTATCGAAGACACCTTTGAAATCAATAAAGATGTCTATAACCACCCTGGCGCTGCTTCTCTGGACTCTGAATTTTAAGGAGGACCATGCGTTCTCAACACACTTGCATTTCTTAGAGCCGAATTGAAAGGGGGACATTGATTCCGTCATTTTCTTCGAAATCCTTTCCACCATAACCCTTTCCAGTACTTTTCCATGCACCGTAAGCAGGCTGATGCCCCGAATATGACTTAGGATCGGACCTATTCTTATCAGGGGACTTCAAGAGCACGACCACTCTTGCCTCCTTCCAATCTTTGGGGAAGTAGCAGCAAGCAATGCATTTGCTATAAAGACGGAGCAGGTATTCTGGAACGGCTTTCCAGATGGCTTTCACCATCTCTCCAGTCATTTCATCAGAAGTAGTGAAATACCGTACTCGACTTCTTCAGTCTTTAGTTCCGGAGGGACCGAAGGCTCTTCATACAAAGAGTCCTCGAAGCGTTCCTATCTCGGGAAGAACTAGCCAAGCAATGCAGTCAAGCAGTCTTTCCATGTAGACAAAACCGTATTATCCAGACGAATGCATTCAATGTCAGGACACGCTTATACTCAGCGAGCCCTCGCCGAAAGGCAATGCCCAACTGAGCCAGGTTCTCAGCGTTGGCCACCCGAGCCCTTAGGAATCGATTTCTTAGGTTTCGAACTACCCTTCGCGGTTCCACCACCTTATCCTTTTTTGATTCGCCCTACGGCTCCTCTCAAAGAGTTCGTCGGTAACCCGCCACACGCACTCATTGATGTGCGCGATTTGCCAAGCTACTATACGATTTGCGCGATGTCTAAGCTACTATACACTTGCATTGACAAGGAAGAAACCTCCGCAAGTATACGCGCACCATAAACAGCGCCTCGCACACACCATCTCCTGTCAGAAACCGTGTCCCTTTCTTCTACTACGTGAGCGACCTCAAGCTGAATCCGGTTGTGATCATTCACCCCTAAGATAACCGGCCACCTAAAGCTAAATGCTCTAAAAGCAGCCTCGTTGGCAAAAGTAACGTCAATGTCACTTCTGCGAACGTTGACCCCGCCCAATTATCAAGGCTTCGCCCATTAATGAGCAAAGTACTGGTCTTATCGTAAACATCTTCAGATGACGCTACCGAAGGTTGCTACGATTCGATCAGTCACAAGTTGCCGGTCATAGGTCTTGTTGGCTGCTCGACCACCGGTAGTCCATGCCAGGACTTAAATCACGGTACCATGGGAGTCAAGAGCCCCCCGGATCTCGGTCCGGGCCTGACTTGAAGAGGTAGGTCCCCTTGTGGGAGCGTCATGGTGGCTGTGGTTTAAACCCAAAATCGCGGGAATGATCTTCCTTTGGTTGACCCAATGTAGAGTTGCAATAAGTACTGGGTGCTGCGACCCTAAGAGCAGTAAGAGGTTTTAGGTCGGCATTGACTCATACCAAGGGTGGAACTTGTGACAGCAACACAGTTCCGATTTGGTATCAATGGATTGACGGAGAGCAAGGCGTATCCTTGCTCCCATGGATGTATGGGCATCCCGTAAACATAAGTCATCATGACAGGTGGTTTACATTAAAAATCAGACACTACTCGTATGTACACCTCACTCGGCTCGTTGATGACATGGACGTTGCGCGCAACAACCCATTCGCCAAGAACCTCCCCACCATCCTGACTCCGGGTACCCGTTGAGAGTCCGGATACCTTACTGAACCACAGAGGGGAGGTTGCATTGGCGTCAGCACCGATGTTCACTGCCGTCACCTGAGGGACCTCAGGAATGCCCCTGATTTCTAAGAGACTTCAGCAAGCATTATTCCCACAAGAAAATCAAATGTAAATGCAAGCCTTATTCCTTGCTGAGGAGAAACTCTCCTCTGGACTTTACCTAGAAAGTTAATCGATGATTACATATCTGGATATCCCATTGTGGCCTGGGACCCAAATAAAACTCAATATATTCAACCCTCCGACTGCGTTCAGGGCAAATAGTTCTTGAACTAGGTGGGAAGTAGTCTAACAAGGCCTCAAGCGCTGCTTTGGTGTCGCTACAGACACGTATATTGCGTTCCATGCTTCGCAACATAAGGTGAATTCATAAATGCAAAAACAAGTTGCTGTAAATTTACTACAGCAAAACTTGAAATCCTTAATGAACACAACTTCTGCAGCATTGCCGTCGCAGCTTTGCAACTGTCAAAATTGTGTCCATGTATTACAAGCATTTTAGCTGTTAGTGAATGCCGAAGATGCGAAAATTAATTTTCAAAAAGTACAATGTCTAAAAACCCTCTGCATCTAACATAATCCTCTTTCATCGCTAAACGTGTGGTAATTAATTGTTTAATTGCTGTTGAAGTCAAAATCTTGTATTCGCAATGTTCCCTAAAACACTACAAATTATGTTAGCTTTTGTTTTTCTTTTTCTAAATTTCAAAACTGCTCTCGATCTTCTCGGATCACAACTTCGCAGCAAAATAAAAACTGCTGCAAAATTGCAATACAAAGACAGTCATTTGGAATTTATAAACACAGGTCCAACACAGCCCACACGAATACCAGACGTTGATAGTCATACCGCCAATACCCTGGACTTGTTTTTAACTTCTCACCCTGACAAATAAATATAAGGCTCGTCGTACCACTGTGTCACATCAGCTAATTTCTCATACACTGACCACACAGTTAGAGAAAAGATTCCGAAAAGAACCGTATGGCAATGCGAGAAAGCCAATTGGAGCGGATTTAACAGCTTCTTTAGGAATTTTAACTGATATGATCACAAACACTGTCAGGGTTAGAGAAATGTTTTTTCGGTCCTTCAAGACCAACCTGACAGTAAAAAACGAGCCAGGAATGACTGCAAATTTCAATTGAAATTTTAATACGATTAAAAGTTGAGGCGAATAATACTACAATGTCCCAAAGGTAGTAAAAGCTTTTGGTCGTTTGTCAAAAACATCAGAAATGCTGCCTCATCCTCCATCCCAACACACATAAATCTGCTGGTCCAGATATTCACAAAATAAATACTGGTGTGCCCCAGGGCTCTGTTCTGTCTCCGACACTCTTTTTAATTTTCATCAATGATCTCTTGTCTACTACCTCTAATCCAATATACTCCTTTGCTGATGACTGTACTCTCTGCTTTTGATATTCGTTCTGTAGAACGGGATCGGCAGCGTATGTTAATATGTTAAGCTCATTAAATTTCGATATTAGCAGCATATGAAATTGGGGAACTATCAACAGAGTGGAATTTAATGCTTCCAAAACACAATGCTGTCTGCTGACGTTAAAGCGAAATTTAAACACTCAGCCATTATCCATGAATGGCACTTGCATCGTCGAAACACCTTAACATCTTGAGCGCGCGCTGCTTAAAAAAAAAGGTGATACCAAAGCATTTGCAACAGTAATACAGTCCTTTTACATTTATGAACACAAATCCGACTTAGCTTCTTATATTCTTCTTCTTTTTGTTTCAATCTGTAGAAACTAGTCTTTAGTGACCTGTTAGGAAATTGTCGGGTTTCCTGTTTCACTATGAGTTTAGGCAAAGTATTGACGGACTTGCCAAGCTCCTCTTTGAACAAGTAGTCCGAGACTTCGCTGATTGTTAACATTGTTGCAGCTGGACCCTGTGTACGGACAAGTCCACCACAATTATTGTTTTTAAGGCTGGATTGTATCAACCGTCTTGCGTCCACCAGAACTACAGTAGTTGCTGGTCGTAGCGCATGTTTCATCTGAACACCGTGTGCGGGTAAACCCACTGCGTATGTCCTTGTCGTTACTTCGTCTGATTTACACTCACTGGAAGCGGTTCCTACGGGCATGGTGCGTTTGAAGAGGCATCAACAAAACTAGTGCAAGAAACATTTAACTTCTTCGCCCTGTTTGAGATGAACGAAAATGATGTAGGTTCTAGTCAGTGTCAGTTCCGAAGATCTGTTTCTCTTTTCTGTTGCCATTGAGGGAGTGAGGCTTTTAGCCACTCTAGGAAGCCGTCTATTTGCGGTCTTCTCTCATTTTCAATTGCCCGTTAGACATTTGTCCTTCAGAGTGTACCTATTGTGGAGCCCGCTCAACCTGGTTTTCCGGGACAATCCATCCAAAACAGCACTTTAACCAACCATCGGTCTATTCTGATGGAGTTTGACTATTACAGACTGAGCCTCTACGGCACTGTCTCAATCGTTCCAGTTCAATCTATCGAATTGTCGTAGATATCATTCTTAAGCGGCATCCCAGTTTTTGTTTTTTATAATTTGCGCGCGCTCAAGCGATTTAAGTACCCTTAAAATGCTTACACACAGCGCGGTCTGTTGAAAAATCTAGCAACTCTTAAGCCAGTGGTAAAATTGGCGGGGGGTTTCTATAGTCATTTTGTCGAAAAGTATATAAATCTGTTGTACACTTCCATACTATTGAAAAATTTAACATCTGATTTAGACGTCTTTGGTGCTTTGCTCGACGTCACATCTGATCAGATCCCTCAGGATCTTTGAATTTCTAAGAAGTCACAACAAGGAATCAAAGAAAGCACGGTAGTGTTCACTTTAGGAATGAGAGTCTATTGTATCACATAGGTCTATCTAGCCTAATGCAGGCTACTCATTTACTAGTCACTCCATGCATCACTAATATGGCTAATCATCATCTCCATGATTTCATACTATACATCGTCTAATCTGATTGTCAGCAATGTTGGCTTTCAGCTTACTTTTGTTACGAAAGCAAGACAACAAGTAACTGACTTAACATTATCCTACAGGTATACTAAGGAGATTACCTACTGGAAAGTACTATCGGGGGTCCTCACGTCAGATGCATCGAAATCAGAATGGATCCGAGGTCTCAACTTTGTGAAAGAGGAGGAATCAACAGAAGACCAACTGTACTCGGTTTAATGAGGAGCTCGGTAAGTCCAACAGTGCGCCCCCTAAGATCAGGACAAAACAAAAGCTAGAGGAAGCTGTTCAGAATCTGAAACACCAAGTTTGCTGAACTGTCATGTCCATCTATATAGCAATCCTGCATATCTCCCGTGACTTGGTGGAACGCAGATCTGCAGCGACTTTATAAAGAAACTAGACAACTTCTAAACAGGCCACTCAAGACTTATATGGAGGAAGACAGAAGTCTTTACAGATCAAAGCAAAAAGAATAAAACCAGCTAATTCCGATTTCAAACAGTCCCTCTTATAAAGACTTTTCCGAAAATATAGAAACTGTCAGTGAAACCAGCAGGGTGGTCAAAGTCTTCAAAATGACAAAATCAACCAGGATGGAATCATTTAGAAAATATGATGACAACCACACTGAGTCGAAGGCAGAGCCATCTCAGGCTTGAGGCTCACTTCCCAGGTAACTTAATCATAACCAGCTAACAACCAGCTGCTATTAACGAAGCTGCTAGCTAGTGAGCTGAATAATCTGTTGTGATGACGGATGAAGCCATTAAACTTGCTGTTGATTCCTTGTATGGCGTCAAGTCGCCTACCACTGATGGCATATATCCAGTTATATTACAAAAAGGTATAAACCGGCTGCTGGTAACTTTGAAGAGACTGTTCACTGCTAGCCTGGCACTGGTATATATACCGAAACTCTGGCGAGTTATATCGAAAATCGGAAAAGAGAATTACACGCTCCCTAAGAGCTTCAGACCTATAACTCTGACTTCCTCAACATGGAGAGTATGCAGAGATTGGTCAA
Source organism: Volucella bombylans (assembly GCA_949129095.1). NCBI lineage: Eukaryota > Metazoa > Arthropoda > Insecta > Diptera > Syrphidae > Volucella > Volucella bombylans. The sequence continues at coordinate 124,465,475 of OX422141.1, read as the reverse complement.
GATCCATGTGCGCAAAATTGCGAATGCATCCTCTGTCTGAGAAGCCAAGAATGTGGCTTCTTCCAACTCGGAAAATCTTGAGAGAGCGCGCTTCAGAATCTAGTAGGCAGAATTGAAGGCACTGACATTGATATGCGCTGGCATTGACATGCACTGGCATTGACATGCACTGGCATTGACATGCGCTGGCATTTTCATCGACATTGAAAATGCCTTCGACAAAGCAACTTTTGACGGCATGTGTAACTCAGCAAGACAACATGGCGCAGACGAATCACTAATTTTGTGGATAAAAGCAATGCTGGCAAATAGAACACTAATTACGAATTCTCAATAATTCCGCTCACAGTACCAAGCAAACTCTTCTAAGTGACACACGTACTTAAAGTGCAGCGCGGTATTTTTGCTTTAAATCACCCATTGAGTGTATTTTGTTAAAAAAAAGTATTGTTCCAACTGTTTTCTAGTACACAATACTTACCGACCTAGTTGCTAGTGTTATTCAATAAACTTAAAGAGTTCCACTTATAAATAATTCTTTCATAATATAAATTTTCCCAAAAACTTTACAGAAAAAACTACACATCAAAGTTTTATCAATTGCTCCCGCCGATATGGCGGCAAAAACAACAAACCGGTTTGATGGGCTGAACCCGGACGACCCAATGCAAACCAACAAAACGGCGAAAAGAAAAAAAAAACAGACAGAGGAGCACATGCACACAGTGAACAATGGCCAATTCTAATCTCTAAATCGCAAATACCCGTTGATTTTACGCGATTCCTTATTATTACTAACTCAGTGATGGACAGTGATAAAACACCAATTGCCAACGGAAACCCAATTATCATAGGTAAAGGCATTGACGCTGTCTCCACCTACTATAAAGATGTCAAAGCCCTTAGAAATGGTGACTTACTGATCCAGGTAAATAATAAAGAAGTCACCGACAGATTTGTCAAGTGCAAGTCTCTTGGTCATGTTCCAGTCGAAATAAAGTACCATCTGTCACTTAATTCTTGCCAAGGTTGTATTTATTCCTATAACTCCATTCCTCTCGAAGAAAATGTTATCCTGGAAGAGCTAAGAAAGTTCAAAGTCACGGCAGTAAAAAAAGTCTTTAGAAACGAAGGAGGAACCCTTAAGGCAACTGGAGCTGCTATATTGACGTTCGACGCCCCTGAACCACCTACAGAAATAAAACTAGGGTGGCAGATATTAGAGTGAACCCTTACTACCCTAACCCCATGTCTTGCAGAATATGCCAAAAAATAGGACACACCAAAAACCATTGCCGGCAAACAAGTAACATCAGTAAAGATAGGAATTGTCCCACATTTGTAAGAGAAAAGACTGTTCTTATTATAAAAACAAAGAAACGTTGTACGATTAAAGAAGCAAGGGAGGAGTACAATAAGTCAGGACACCTTTATGTACCAAAAACTATCCCACGGGGAACAAACCGATCACTTGCAGAAGTAATAAGAGAGAAACTCTCAGAGAAAACAACTGATACGAATACCATCCCTAGCACAAGCAATATTGAACAATTGGCAAAAAAACACCCTACAAACTACTAACGTAACAAAAACAATGCACACCGAAAATAACACAAATACACACATTAATGTTACTGGCCCTAATCAAATTACCAAAACAATACCTACAACGCTCCAACACAACAAGGACAACAATAAGACAAACAATACCTCATTACTATCTTTACAAGAAAAGAAATTACAAGCAGAAATCATTAGTAATACTACAGACAATGATATGGAAATGCATCCATCTCATTTAGTTAGCCCCAAAACATTCCAGGACTACCATGGTCCTGGGCCTGTCACAATAAGTAAGGCCTCTATGTCTTCATTAAAATATGTAATTCCAGAATCTGACAAAAAGCTAGAACAAGAAAAAACTAAACTGCATCTCCAACTCCTACTTAGGCAACTACATAGAAAACCCAATAGCATGCTCTTCACAAACAATCCCTCCACTACGAAAAACAGGTCACCAATAAAAAATTTTTTTACAAATAAAACTTAAATGTTAAATCGCGACATGAACAATAAAAATAAAAAGATCAATCTAACAATTCTCCAGTGGAATATTCAAGGATTTTTCAACAACCTGCCTTATCTGGACATTCTCATTCAAAAGTATTCGCCTAAAGCTCCCACTAGATATAAAAATTACGTCGCTTATTTTAATAATAAGCCACACAATAGGAACAAAGACGGCACGGCAATACTGATAAAATCAGGTATCTCACATTCCTATACGAGCTCGCCATCATCGATTCTTACCCAAACTTTACAAGTTAACCTATCCCAAACAATAACAATACAAAATATTTACAGACAGTCCCAAACAACTGTATCTCAGCAGGAATATCTTAACCTGGCGGGGAACCATCTCTCGCACAGCATTATCCTAGGTGATTTTAATGCCAACAACTCCATCTGGGGTTCGCCTAACACCACCAGTGCAGAAACCATTGTGGAAAATTGGCTTCAAAGTTCCAACTTGATTCTGTTGAACAATGGGTCCCCGACCTTATTTTCCACCAAAGGAAAATTTACTGCAGTAGACCTAACATTTGCATCCCCTGCAATCACACCCAACACCAGCTGGAAAGTCCATGATTCTCTATTGGGCAGCGATCACTTTCCCATTATAATTGAAACCTCAGAATCATACACATATTGTAGAATATTTCATTCTCGTTTTATTGAAAAGAAAGCCAATTGGGATAAATTTTCCACAAATGCTAACCATCTAGCCTCTTCAACACCAATTGCACAAAACATCAATAAAGAAGCAGCAAATTTAAATCAGACGAGCAGCGGCAGCATCCATTCCTTCTTCGCATCCCCCTCATAAGTCATCGCAACCTGTTTGGTTTAATTCGCAAATAAAACAGTTGACCAAGGAAAAAGAACAGGCATGGCTTCACTTAAAAAGGCATCCAAATACCGCAAATGCCATTGCTTATCGCCGCTTAGCCGCCGTAATAAAACGCACGGTACGGGAAGCCAAGGCCGAAGCGTGGTCAAACTTCTTGGGTTCACTCAACTCCTCTTTGGATTCCAGGACACTTTGGAGCAAGGTTAAAGCAATGTATGGGAACCGAGCACAGCACCGAATTACTTCTATCAAACAGAACAAAACCTCTGTGATAGACCCCGCTGAAATAGCACAACGCTTCGAGGACAAATGGGCTGGATACTGCGCCGACAGAAACTACTCCCCTTTCATCCTTCAGGAAAAGAATGCCTTTCAAATGGATTTTAATTCCTCAGTTCCCAGCGTTACCACCAAACGTTTTGATCCCATTACTTTAGCAGAGTTCATGGAATCACTTAAAGGGACAAAAGGTTCAACGCCGGGGTCAGACAAAATTACTTTCAAGATGATCAAACGATTACCAGTACAAGTCATATTGCGATTAGTTGGACTTTATAACAACATGTTGGATAAAGGCATTTTTCCACACGAATGGAAGAAAGGAACCTTGATCCCAATCCCTAAGCCAAATCATGACCATCACTCTATTGATGGGTTCCAACCGATTTCGCTCCTTTCAGTCCTGTCGAAATTATTTGAAAAAATAATTGGGAACAGGCTTAAATGGATCTTGGAAAAACATCTTAATTGTGGACAACATGGCTTCAGGCCAAGCAGAGGGACACATACTCTGCTCCATAAGCTGAACGAAGCAGTCCACACAGAGTTGGCTTTATGCAAACATTCCGTCCTCCTTTCCATGGACTTGGAGAAAGCCTTCGAAAGGGTCACTGTGTGGGGAGTAATAAGACAACTCGAAAATTGGAAAATTAACAGGGACCTTCTAAGAATAATTTACTCATTCATGTCTAATAGGGCTATAATTGTCCAAGTCAATGGTTACCTATCCACAATAATACCAATTGAAAACGGCGTGCCTCAAGGATCTCCAATTTCGACATCACTGTATAATGCCTATATCAATTCGTTACTCATGGAGATAGAAGCTGGCAACCAACACATCAAGTCTACTATAACGTACGCCGTTATCTTTATTTAGCATGTGGTAAACCAGAGGAAGTGACAGTAGCGCTAGGGCGGATGGTTTCGAAATCAATAATGTGGTGCCAAAATTCAGGAGCAAAATTGCCTCTTGAAAAAATGGAAGCCTTACACATCTGCCGCAAACGCAGCTGTACAAATACAGCAATAAAAATAGAGAATGTGATGTTTTCTCTTTTAGAAAGGGGTAAAATTCTTGGTCTGATCTGTACCAAAACTTGGAAATGGCATGCTCACGCAAAAATCGTCAGAGAGAAACTAGCAAAAGTTCACAACCTGCTCAAAATAATATGCAATAAACATAAAGGACCTCAACATAACACAGCCATCAGTATAGCCCAAACGCTAATAAGAGGCGCTATACAGCATGGACTCTCCTTATTTTCAAACTGGACGAAAAGATGCGACCAACAAACACAAACAAAAATAAACGCAATACTACGTACTGCTTTAGGAGCATTACCATCGACACCTATCGACTCTTTGTTGGCAGAATCTAACACCATGCGCTTCGTGGACATAAAAACCATAACCCAAGTTAAATTTATTGCAAAAAGCCTAAATGATAGGAAACACCCACTCCACAATATATGCATCATTGGCTGTCTTAATGCCAAAAAATCGAAAAACAAAAGTGCACTCTTCAATTCTATTCGTAGTAATAATCTAGCAAGTATCACTATTGCGAAACCACTGAGTTATGAGACAACACCACCTTGGCTTTTTCCTCGGCACCTAATAAACGACTCGCTCAGCGCTTCACGTAAAGGACACACGCAGCCGGTAGTCTATCGAAAAAACTTTCTGGAATTGTTGTCAGAGGGTAATTTTGATTGTATTTTATATACGACGCTTCTTGTCACGAAGGAACCACAGGTTTTTGTGTCTACAGGCTAGACAATCAATTTGACACAATAATAACGCAACAAATTACTACACCCAACCAAAACTCTTTCATTGGTGAAGTAATGGCACTAGTAGAAGCGTTCAACTTCGCAAAAGTTCTTCTTCTTCCCTCAGCGCAATACACGGCATCCAAAACAATAAAAGCAAAACGCCGATTTTTCATTTTCTACGCTCCGTGATCGCTTCAAACTCCCCCAGGATCTATGTTATATGGACACCCGGACATGTAGGCATTCCAGGGAATGAAAAAGCCGACGCAGGTGCCCGTCTAGCAATTAATATGCCTTTGGTGTATTCCATACCACCTTTCGCAAATGCAATATGGCGACAAAAAGTGCAAGAAATACAAATAGAAGCAGAAAACCGCTGGACCTTGTCAAGTTCCTTCTTAAGAACACATAAGCCATCTTTAGCACCTGTATTCTACAATGAGTCCTTGAGCCGACTACAATCGGTTAAACTCGTTAGATTGAGATTGGGACATGCACTGTTTAATAAGTCCCACTTGTACAACAGAGATAGTCAACCATTATGCAACGTTTGTCAGGAGAATTTAACCATACATCACTTTACTGATAATATTCCAACCCTATCGCAGCTACTTGATCCCTCCTTACCGCCACAGAATTCTAAATTATTTCCATTATTGACTAAACACAAATTAAATTCAATTTGAAATCAAATCTAAAATCTAAATCTAGTATCCATATATGTATAAGAATAGTGAATCTTAAGGTCAGTGTAAATATAAAATTGTAAATATTTGTAGAAATTGTAAATAGTACGACATTTAAGTAACAGCCATATGGGCACAGACCCCCGGCTTTATATTCCGGACAATACAAATTTATTTGTATTCGTACCTGTGAAAAATAAAATAAAATAAAATAAATAAAATAATTCCGCTCAATAGTTCTAACGTGCACAAGAGAACGCGGATGATATAGCTGTACTGTCTGTTGGATCGTGTCTAGCGACTGTCTGCTCTAAAGCGCACACAGATGTGGTCGACGATTGGTGCACTGGAAATGGGCTTTCGGTCAACCCTCTCAAAACTGGGTTGTTCTCTTTACGAAAAGAGAGAAGATACTGGTTTGATTCATATACTCGTATGTAGTTCTTAGAGGCATCATCATCCAATTCTCTAAAGTATTTTGGTGTCATCCTGGATAATAATCTTCTATGGACTAAACATGTTACGTTAAAAGCCTCTGAGGCGTTTTCGGCAAGCCATGGAGCTTTTGGAACTACATGGCTATGATAAGGCTTCGTCGGTTGTCTGGTGGAACATGCTCTCACGAAAATATGTTGTTGCTGCCTTTACCAAACTTCAAAGAAGGGTTTGTCTCGGCTGGCACGCCTGGCTCCTCTCTTGCTCTAGAAATACAAAATAGATTTTCCCTGTGCTCAAAATTGATTTCGACCAGAATCTGAGCCAGAAAATAATGTAGTTGGGTCTTCAGGGATGGCTCCAAAACCGATTGAGGATGCGGTGTTAACGTCTTTCTGGAGGACCTCCTATCTAGTTATACACAATCCTGAAGGCAACGAACTATAGGTGAAGAAACGATGGAGGAGGTGGAGCATTTTCATCTGTAGCGAAAGCCAAGCTGCACATAGAGTTTTGCTGAACTCTCATATGACTTTCAAGCTAGTTCGAAAATGAAGTTTGAATTCACTGAATCTAACACTGAAAACTAAATTCACTTGTCTGGGTCCCAGGTCACAATGGGATCACGGGAAATGAAATCGCCGATGAACTTGCTAGGCAAGGCTCAGAGGAGGGACCTTTGGCCTGCCTGCAAATTCGGTTAGGGCTTACATTAACAGTTGAGTTTCATATGACTCTCTCTAAGAGGTCAGATGCTTTCCTATTCTTCCCTCAGTACGAAAGACTGCAATGTGAATGTGAATGTCCGGCATACGCTCGCATTAGGCTGCAGGTGATCGGCGTTGACGTGGTGGGTGCTAATACTTTATCACTGAAGCGCTTCGAAAGACCAAATCTTTGTCGGAGTGTGCTGTTCCGACAGAAAAAAAAAAAAAACAAAAAAATCTGGCTAATCCAAAAAACATGAATTAATACCATCGGTTCCCACTAGATCACCGAAATCAAGCAGTGTGGGCGCGCTAAGTACCTAGATGGGGGACCACATGGGAACTCGGTACACCGCGTGCTGTTGACTAGCGCCACATGGGCATAGTACCCCGGCGTGAAAATTCCGGACTTTACAAATTCATTTGTAAAGATCCCTCGAAATAATAATAATAATAATGAATTAATACCTACATTCGTTTGGTTACGTTTCTTACTGTCAAAAGTCGTCGTATATTATTTGCGGATGTGTTTTCCTCATCCAGCTTCCGGTATATAAACCATAAAATTGAAAATACTCAAAGTCTACATCTGAGATTTTTAAGGTCTAGAGAGTAGAGTCAACTGTTAACGTAAACATTATGATGGCTTCAGCAATTACTACTTAAAAGCGCTTCAATGTGAACACGCACCAAATTGCCCTTTACGGCCCACAAATACTTGGAGAAAAAATTAAACTTTTTTTTGCCATTTAAACGACAATAGTTTATCGACAAATACGACTCATCGTAGCTGACTCAAATGAACATTACTAGAAATCGTGCAAGGTACGCATTCATTCACCCGTAAGATCAAGGAACATGTAACCCATACATGAAGTGCGTGCGAACAAAAAATGACGGATATACATGATAAGTTTTTTTTGTCATGAAACAATAATAATACTATAGTAGTCCCCCAAGATCGGGCATTAAAAGTCACAAAATAGTCATATTATCGTGTTTTTTTTTAGTTTATCTTAATATGCCATTCTAACTCTCTGCTTCAGTTAGTAATTTGTCTCAAGTAAGATCAATTGTCTAACATCGGCTGAGTACACTTTTTCTAATTACATCCTTAAGTCATAGATTCACTTTCATCAGACATTTGCAGTTACATGCTCGTATGTCCTTTCTAAGAAAAACAGTCAAGGCTAGCTAATTTGGAAATTTTTCTTTTTAAAGTTTAAATATAGTTTTAATTCAAAATGAAATTGTTTGTTATGTTGGTGCTTGTAATGTGTCCTTTGGGCACACTGTGTCATTTTAATAGTAAGTTTTAAAAAATATATATTCCTTGTTGAGGAATTTCTAAGTAAAGTCCATCCGAACAGTGACGGCTTATAGGCAAATGCCACCGCTGCATACGTTAGATGATTATGACGCATGTCTGGATGAACCGAAACCATCTTCATACTGTTTAGTGATTGCCGAAATCGTTCCAAATGACACCTCAGCTTTATGGAATCAAATTGCAGTAAGTAAACCTTAAAATATAATTTTATCTTTCTTTCATAAAATTGTGCTTTTAGCATACTTACGCCTAGAGCATCCTCCTCGTGACACTATTTATCATCTAATGGTGATTTCGTAATTCTATATTATTGTCTGTAAAGACGTTATTGCTGTTATCGTTGACATCCAAGGTTTGTTCTTGGATGCTTGGGGAACTTTGTTCCTATCAGATCTTTGCTTTTTGTATCATTTTTTAATGTTTTCCTCTACGTTTGCAAGGATCTATTTACTCACATACATGTACGCAGATTACGTCCATATCCTATACCGGGGTCTTTGAATTATACTTTTTTACTCCTAATTATAAGAAAGAAGAAAATAGTAAAGCCACATATTAATTCTATCAGTAAGAACAGTCAGTATGCCAAAGCTACATGTACGAGGTGTATTCAAAAAGTAAGGTGACTTTTGAAATTTAGCAGGCAATGTACATTCGCTTATCGATTTTTGTTTTGCTGTGTTGGTACACATGTACCGAACATATGTTCACAGTTTCAAGTAGTTTCAAGTTTTTTTTTGACAGATAGAAAGGTTAGACATGTTTTGGTGTGTTAGCCGATTTTCAATTATTATAAAAAATGGAGCAAAGAATTTGCATCAAATTTTATGTAAAAAACGGAATCAGGTGCTCTCAAAACACTTGAAATGTATACGGTGAGTCTGCTCTAAGTAAAAAAAAAATGTTTAAAAGTGCTACAAGCTCTTTCAAGATGGCCGAGAAGATACCAATCACGAACCTCGTTCTGGGCGCCCCAGCACATCAACAAAAGAAAATTGTTTTGGAAGGATGTTTTCATATCGGTCGGCGCGTGTCATGCAATTTTTTCGAATGTTTTGGGCATGAGACGTGTGTCAGCGAAGTGTGTTCCGAAACTTCTTAATTTTGATCAAAAGAACCGTCGCATGAGCATCGATCAGGAGCTCTTGAATGACGTCAATGATGATCCTGACTTGTTCAAAATGGTCATAACTGGTGACGGACGCGACTTTTTCCTGTTCCCAAAACTGAAGAGACCTATGAAAGGATGGAGATTTGCAACGACTGAAGAAATAAAAACGGCACCGCTGGAAGAGCTCAAGGCTATACCAAAAAGTGTTTATTAGAAGTGCTTCGAGTGTAATATATCTGAGTAACCTTACTTTTTGAACGCACCTCGTATGAGCTACTTAAACGTCAATAAATAAACAAAACTTAAATTAGGAAGGCTTTTCAGGGTAGCGGATGAAAACTTAATGTGTCAAAGGGCAGCTCTTGTAACATTGAAATGGGCTGGCTCTTCAGTTTGTAATTATAACGGTGGTCCACCGACCGCATAGAAACCTAGTAAGATAGGATTCATTGTTGACTACCCAATAAAACGAAAAAAAGGCAACCAAAGTTCGAATATTTAACAAGCCACATGCAGCTGAACAACTTGCGGAAATCCTAGACGGCTGAAAAGCAGATAACATACAGGAAGTACGATAAGATAAGCCGGACAAAAGGAGGATGAAAATCTGAGGCATGTACTCGTACCGCACTACACGATTCCTATAGATAACAAAAATAACGTCTATTTGGGTGCGGATTTTTTCAAGCGGCAGACTTGAGCTTTCGGCACTCGAGCGAAGGTTTTGCAATAATGAGCTTACCAAAGAACATTTCACTAAAGATCATGGTGGTCATCTGCCATTAAGTGTCAAGTGTCAAGTGTCAATCAAATAAATCATGTTACAGTCGACCCAATGCCCCAACATACCGAGTGACCAAACTATGTACATCCTTATTCTCATATTTTATTTACACAAAATGGAGTTTGACAATTCAGATTTCATATTTTAAAAACAATGCCGTCTAAATGTCATTCCTCTCAACACACTATTTCAATCGGACTCTTAAATTTGTGAACACGCGAGAGCAAAACGTTGGTACAATGGCAGCAACTTCAGGGTGGATATTTTTCTGTAGGGCCTGAATTGTTCGGATATTGCTGCTATAAGCCCTCAACTTAAGGTATCCCCATAAAAAAAAATCGCACGCCGTAAAGTCCGTTGGCGGAGGTGCACAGAGTATGTGCCCGTACTTGCTAATTAATTTATTGGGAAAAATTACACTCAGCTTCTCCATTGACACTTTAGCTGTGTGTGGAGTGACCCCGTTTTGCTGAAATTGTGTTCTATTGTTGAACCTGGGAAATGTCTTAAATCTGCCTGCAATACACGTCAGCAGCAGGGCCAATAATTCCTCGGGCAGAAATCGCACACCACACTGTCGTTTTTGGATAATACAAACGTTTTTGATGGCGTTCCTTAGGATTGTCGGAGCACCAGTATCTCCATGTTCTGTTTATTAGTCATCGATATGAAAATGTGATTCGTCAATAAACAATATGTTTCCAAGTGTTCGTGATCTTCGAAAAGGTTCCAGCATTGTTTCTTGTTTCTCGTAAAAAATAGTCATTTTCGTTGAGAAACTGCGTGAAACTTTAGTTTCTTTTCCAAAATAACGTGCACTGTTGACATTTTTATTTCAGTTTCAGTACTGACTGCAATCATCCTTATCAATTTACGTGGATTGCGCACAATTTCGCGTCAAACTTGAGCCACATGTTCTGGCATCGCTGCTGACATTGATGGTCACGGAGGATTTTGGTTAACCAAATAGTTGCGTGCTCGGCCCATCACTTCATCACGAATATTAAAGTGAGTACAAAATGTCCAACGCGCACGAATCAACGAATTACCGCACTTTAAATATTGCTCAGCAGCGAAGGTACGTCTATGGATATCTCAGACTTCACAACAGCGAACGGTGAAATACTGTGAAGGGACATAACTACAACAATCGCAACAAACTGTCAGAATCTTTTCCGATTGCAACCTCTATCTAGATTGCTTCCATCTACACCACTCTCCAACTACCCAACTGAGTGCGATCTTTGAGTCGGTCCACAAATATAATTTTTGCACAGACCCCCTTAGACCTTGCTTGAAGTAAGCACACAACCATGAAGCAATTAAGGCCGCAGTTAACTCCAACTTTGGTAACATCTGCTCGCTTGTTTTATCTTCTTTAAGTAGAGCGACTCGGTTTTTTGCACATAAAAGGGAAATAGTACACACACCTTCTGAATTTATGCTCTCCACGTACGTTTGAACGGCGTTGGCATTAGATGTGTGACTGAGGTCACATATCTTGCTAAATCTTCAATTTCAATTCAATTCAATTTATTGCTATAAATAAGTTGTACATTAAGACAATGTCTCTTATAGTACTAAGTGATAATATTTAGTTACAAAATGATAAGTGATAGTAATTATAATGATAATAATAAAAAATAAAAAAAATAAAAAGGAAAAAGAAAGATAAAAAAAAGGGAGAGGAAATAAAATAGTTATGAAATTGGAGAAAGACTGAGGTAGAGTTGATAGTAAAGAGATGCATTAAGAACAAAAGTACACATACAAGGCAGTTTTGAAGCTAGCAGTATTTGACAAGCACTTTATGTGAGACGGTAAGTTATTCCATAGTCTAATAGCATAAATGAAAAATAATCGCGATGAATTGAGGTATTTGCAACGCTGACTGCTAATGTTCAAAGTTCTTCTGGAAAGGGAAAATTCCAGTTTGGAGTAAAGGTTCCTTACCTTTGTGTTTATAATTTGATGTAGAAATATGCAATTTCTGAAATCAAGGTACTTTCTCAATGTACAGCCAAGAAACCGGCATGAGAATTCCGAGATTCTATCGTATCGTTGCCTTGCATAAACATACCGAACAGCATCATTATAAGCAACCTGGAGCTTGCGAAAAGATAGTGAGTCAAGGTCACTGTAGACAGCTGCAGCATATGAAATAATGGGCGTTATGAGGGTGAGCACAAGTCTTCGGCGAGTATTCAAGGGGGTATAGTTGGCAGAAATCCAAAGTTTACGCAGGCATCCGTACACGCGACCAACAACGACGTTAACGTGGTTATAGCCGGAAAGCTTTCGGTTTATGGTGAAACCAAGACTTGTAGCCACCTCAACTAATCTAATCTTACTACCGGCTAAGCAAACATCAGGAACTAGACTTAGCTCAAAAGACTTGTTTGATATTGGAAGTACTTGACATTTTTTTGGGTTCAAAGCTAGTCCATTTTTAGTTGCCCATTCAACAATAGAAGCAAGATCCTCATTTAGTAGTGACACTAGCTCACCTATTTTATTAACCGGATGAGATAGGTAAAGTTGTATATCGTGTGCATAGAAATGAATAAGCGCGTGCTTACAAATTGATGCTAAGTCATTTATGTACATGCAGAACAAAATTGGGCCCAATATTGATCCCTGCGGAACCCCTTGAGAAACTGACCGGAGACCTGAGCGATTGTTACCAACAATGACTACTTGTGACCGTCCACATAAAAAGCTTCGAATGAGCCTTACAGCTCTTTCACTAAAACCATAGTAATGGTGCAGTTTCCAACAAAGAATGGAATGATTTACTCTGTCAAAAGCCTTAGAGAAATCAAGCAGGCAGAGCAGCGTCACAAATCCTTTGTCAAAATCTTGCCTGATATCATCCAAGATTTTTACCATGGCGGAAGAACAGATAAGGTTCTTCCTAAAGCCCGATTGGAATGGGCTCAACAGGGAATTTTCAGCCAAGTGTTTCTGAATTTGTGACTCTATTGCCTTTTCAAAGACCTTAGACAGGCATGGTAAGATACTGACATGTCTGTAGTCAGAAGCATCGGTAGCAGTAGTATTTTTAGGAACAGGTACAACCTTAGCACATTTCCATATCAGAGGAGTAGTAGATGTTGCTATACAGGAATTGATTACATGTGTTAGGTGGCCTATAACGTGCGGCAAAATAAGTTTTATGAAACGAAGTGGCAAGCGGTCTTCACCAATAGCATTTGATTTTAAACTTTTAATTATACAAAGGACATCAACCTCCGTAACTACTTCAAAATCAATTTCCTGTTCAATGCCTCTGCTGGAGACAACGTCATACTCGAAACAATCGGCAGCAACATCATTTGAAACAAAATAGTCGTTCATTTCATCTAAATCAATAGTACAGCTCCTGTCACTACTTACACCAATGCCAACTCGGCGTAGATTTCTCCACAGTACCATGGAGCGTAAAGAAGTGTTCAGTTTAGATGAGTAGTAGTGTCTTTTAGATGCACGAACAGCATCGGTTGCAGCATTACGAGCAGCTTTGTACCTGTTCCAGTTAATCGCGTCTATCTGTCTACGCTTCAACTTACTGTACAGTCTGTTTCGCTTCTTTAGAACACCAACTACCCCTTCCGTGAACCAGGGACACGCACTGTTTCGGATCGCGACGGTTTTTATTGGTACATGATCATTGAATAATTGCATTACAAGCGTCTGGAAAATGATTAGCTTTTCATTTGGATCGGCAATCATTCTGCAATTCAACCATGGGACCGAGTTTGCTGCGGTCGTTAGTGCTTCATGATTTATTGATGAGTAATCCCTATAAACAAAGGAGCTTGAGGAAAAATTGTGGTTAAAGACAACATTGTAGGTACAGAATAGGAGATCATGTTCGCTGACACCTTCAAGAGAAATCTGATCAAACAATAAGACAGAGAGTGAATCAGATACAATAACAAGGTCTAAAAGGCTCGGTGGTGCACTTGGCCGGAAACATGTTGGATAGGAATTATTTACAATTTCAAGTCCACTTGCCGCCGCCATATCTTTCACTTGGTAGGACCGCGAGTCGTTTTTAAGCATGTTGGCATTAAAATCCCCACAAACGACAATGTTATTATATAAAGGGGAGAATTCAGATAGAGAAGAGAAAAAAGGTTCAGTTGAAAAAACACGATTTGGATTGTAGCAGCAAGCAACCAAACATTTGACAGACCCATCAGAAATTTCTGCAATCAAATACTCAACATCAGTTCCTAGCGATTTTTTTATGACTTTACATTTTAAGGTTTCCTTGCAATATATCGCAACACCACCTCCTGTTGTTTCCGTAACCCTATCATTACGTGCGAGCTCATATCCAACTATTTTGTAAAAATAATTATCAATTCCAGGTTCAAACCATGTTTCATCAACACATATAACATCAACAGAAGAGTCATTAAATAGATAATTAAGGTAATCAAGTTTAATTTGGTTAAGACTCCGTGCATTAATGTGACATAACTTAAACCCTCTTCTTTGACACGAAAGAACGTTCAACATTGTGCGAGTCTGAACTTCATTCATGCTATGACCATGACGAACGTTTGTGCTATCGAAATTCGTAAACAAATAAAGTGCAAATCATACCACAGGCTTCCAAACAAATCCGTGTACAAGTAAAGAAAAAGAAAATGAAAAGAGGAAAAGATATCAAAATATTGCAGAGAAGAGATACGAGGGGCGTTCAACATATTCTCGGTATCGGGGTGAAGCTGTGGTTGTATATATAAATTGACTTATTTATCAAGTAATACTATTATTTTAGCGCATTCATGTAAAATTTCATATAAATGTGATTATTAATTCGCGTTTTATCTCTAGTTAAACAGAATCGTAATGGCAACTGAGACGATGATGGTGAAAATTGAGCATCGCGCTGTAATTAAATTTCTCACTAAGCAAGGAAAAAGTCAAAAAACTATTCATGAAGAGATGGTGGCTGTTTACCATTGTTCCGCACCTTCATTATCAACTGTGCAAAAGTGGTCAAGTGAGTTCAAGAGAGGCAGAGAGAGCATTGAAGACGACCCCCGCTCCGGCGCCCCGGCTACTGCTTGTACGGGAGAAAGCATCAAAGAAGTCGAAAAACTTGTTCTTGAGGATGCCCGAATAAAGGTGAAAATGATGGCAGAGATCACCAAGCTTTCAATTGGTACCATTCACACCATTCTTCATGACCATCTTAACTTTTCAAAGGTCAGTGCAAGGTGGGTGCCACGAATGCTCACAGCGCCTCAGAAAAAAGTGAGAATCGCATGCTGTAGAGAGCTTTTGGAGATGTGTAGTGAGAACGCGGACGGTGTTATGGATCGAATTGTTACTGGGGACGAAACATGGGTCCACCACTATGACCCTGAAAGCAAACAAGAGTCTATGCAGTGTCATAAAAAAGGAACAGACCCCCCGAAGAAGTTCAAAGTCACTCCGTCTGCCGGGAAGCTCATGGCCACAGTTTTTTGGGACTCAAAGGGAATCTTGCTCATTGAGTACTAAAAAAAAGGTGAAACCATCAACGGCACATCCTACGCTTCCACTTTGCATAATTTGCGGGAGGAAATTAAAAAAAAAAGACGGGGTAAACTCGCAGCGGGTGTGTTGCTTCTTCATGACAACGCTCCTGCTCACACGGCGCGAGTTTCCAAGGCTGCTGCGCGAGATTGTGGTTTCGAAGAAATCCAACACCCACCCTATAGTCCAGACCTTGCCCCTAGTGATTATTTCCTGTTTCCGGATTTGAAAAAATGTCTTCGTGGAAAAAGATTTTCGGATGATGAAGAACTCAAGTCGGCAATAAATGGGTATTTTGCAGAGAAGGAGGAAATTTATTTTTTTGAGGGTTTAAAAAAGCTTATCTCAAGATGTAACAAATGCATTGATGTTAGGGGAGATTATATTGAAAAATAAAAACAATTTAAATTGAATTCGCATTTTCCTTCATATCGATACCGAGAATATATTGAACGCCCCTCGTAGGACAAATAAGGAAAAAAACAGGGGAAAAAACATACTAGAAATAGAAATATAAGTTTTTAGATAGTATAAAATACTTAAATGCATAATTTATAAGATGTATAAAATCATGTCATCACTCTTCAGTCACAGTCACAGCGGAACAATAGCAGCAGCAGCAGCACTATCATCAGCGAAAGCTCGGTCGATGCTTGTTTCTTGATTAAGACAATCAGGAGTAGCGGCGGCAGCGTGTAGATCAGCGAAGCTTTCAATGAGAAAGCTTTTACCATTTGTGTCTTTTCTCACATAAACAGACCCATACTTCGTGTGTGCGGATGAAATTAACTTTTTATGTCTGAGTTCAGTAGCACTGCGGAGAAGATGTCGAGTGTGCATTGTTAAGCTCTCATTAATGAAACATTTATTGTTGTCGGACGATTCAATCCCCAAGTCAGCTGGTATAAGCTCTCTACGATGCACATTGCGGAAATGGGCGGCATACTTTAGAACTTCATTACTTTCAGCGCAGCTGGAGAATTTGATGACAATTGAAGAAGAGCCGGGGTTGTTGTTGCTGTTCTCAGTCAATCGACTTTTTGTGCGAAAAATGTTCTTAAGGACTGGTGGCTTGCACTCAATTGTGTGACAAAATTGGTTAAAAATAATTTTTAAATTTTAGTCTTCTTGTTGCGGTACACCAAAGAGAACAGCGTCAGCAGCAATCTCTTTTCTCTCAATGCTGTTTAGCTGGCGCTGAAGATCAATAATTTCCCGATTTGTTGCTTTCGTAGTAGAGAGCTGCATGAATGCATTCAAAATAGCGTTTGAGTGATTCACAACGAAATTGAATGCGTGAGTTCGAGCCACTCTCTCTAAAGAATGTGAATGAATGTGAGTGTTGCCATGAGAGAGATATTCACACCATTCAAACGAATAGGCTACGAATTGAATGAATGTGAATATGAATATGATACCACCGAACGTGTTGAATTCATTTCATTCATTTGTCGAACTTAATTACCCAGTGTATTCAGTGTACTCAGTGTACTCAGTGTATTTTAAAAGATTTTAAATCTTATTTCAAAAGAGAAAATAATTACAACAATAAGTATTAAAATTTCAAAGGCAAATGTTTAGGTATGTGTTTTTATTTATTTAAATTGTCAACGTTTGAATGTAGAAACATAATTTTATTAATGTTGTCAGAATTTTTAGCGAGAGCGCAACGCTTTTCTGTTATAAGGTTTCTAGCGTCTGAAAATGCTCTTTCAGAAGCAGCGCTGCTTGCTGGGATACATAATATCTTACAACTTGTTTTAAATAAAAGAGGAAAATAATCTTGGTGTAAATTCCACCATTGAATGGAAACAAAGTCCTCGGTAAGAACAATTTTTAGGTTACAATAGCTATTAATTTCTCTGTCAATTTTATCGTCTATACTATTGCCTTCATTTGGTGTTTCAATGAAATCTGCAAAAATGCTGTCCTTTTTTTCAGGTGACTTCTCAATTAGTTTATTAGCCATATCTATGTTTTCCAAATGCATTGCCATGATTCCTTTGCATCCTTTTATAGTATTAAGTTTTTCAAGTGCCGAGAATTGGAGTAATTTATTTATGGGTGGGAATAGAAAAAGTGCAATTTTATGATATTGTGTCAAATTTTGAATAACTGTTGATGATAGAAGTTCATCTAAAACTGATTTTAACTGTATGATTATTATGTTGTCGTTTGTGTCGGCAACGCATGTTTTCTTTAGGTTATTTATATAGGGAATTACTAAATGAATGGTTGGTAATTTGCTGGATTCAAGTTTTTTTGAAGCGTTTTCAAATGCAGCTAAACGCCTAACAATTGATTTTATATATGTAATATTTATGCCTTCTATTCTATTGGTTTCTTTTTTTTCTATTGACATATTTGTTATATCAACCCAATTTTGTTCAAAGGATTTCAGCAAATAGTATACTGTATTCCAGCGTGTTGGGCAATGGCTTTTTAACGATGTGCTTAAGTTGCAGTTAGCTCCTGATTTTTTGAAATATTTTACCAGTTTGCTGCATTTGTTCACAATTTCGGCTAATTCGGATACTCTCTTCATAGATTTTTCAATGATATTATGTAGCAAATGATTAACGCAGTGAATGTTGTGACCTTCTCGAAAGGTCGCAATCATGTTCGACCCTCTGTCAGTCACAATAACGTGCTTATCTTCTTCCAGATCGCACCCAAATTGTCTTAATATTTGCGTCATTTTCTCCTTAATCTTAGCACCTTAAAAATAATTTTAAATAATCCCAATAACAAATATTTAGAATTAAAGTAAATGCATGCTTACCGGTGCAGGCGTCTCCTTCCATTGATCTTATAGACAAGAGACGATGTATGAGCACACTCTCTTTTATGTAGTGCACAGTGCAAGATAAATAAGATGACCTCAAGAAATTATCCGTCCATATGTCGCTAGTTATCGAGTAACCGAAGCATTTATATTTTAAAATTTCCTCCTTGATTGGACCGAAGTGTGTCTCATACAATAAAATTATGTTACGCGAAATTGTTGTGGGATGTGGCAACAGGTTTTCAACATTGACATTGGGTCCAAACTCTGTTCCTACTTTAATCAAAAACTTAGCTAAATGTTTGAGACCAGAGTCTTCAATCAGTTTAAAAGAACGGCAATTTTTAACCGCCCACTCCGTTACCTATGTTATGCCCTCTTGTTTTGTTTCTGTGTCCACATTTACCTCCCTTATATTCTTTGGATTGCAGCTAGCATTTATTTAGCATTTGTGCTTCACTAAGTTGGATGTGCTCCCTGTAAACTTATATATACTGTAGCATGTCCTACAAGCTACAATATCTTTCATCTCCTCTCCGTGATCATTGTTAATTTTACAAAATGTATCCCACACTTTACTACGACCTCTTTTTAAATTGAAACTGTATTCCCCATTCAGAAGCATCTCTTTAATTTTTAAGCTTCTTGAAACTGTAGATTCCGTAGAATCAGATGCCGAATTCTGTATTTTGATAAAATTCCATTAACATTTCATTTCTTAGCAGGGCAATACGCACGTACTTACAAAAACATAAAGCAATGACGCAAAAACAAACACTTTTAACGCACATATATAACAATTAGTTAAGGTTTTTAACCTCTCAATCACAAAAACAATTGCACATGTATTATTCTTTCAATTAATTGTATGTAGATAGATATGTACATTGTACATATATAATATATTTAAATACTTACGTGCTCAAAAGAACTTTGGGAATCCATTTTTAACTAATGCATGTAATAAATAAAAAATGGAATTGCAAATATATAAATTATTTTGCTATTGCAGCAAACGCATAAATAAAGTTAGTACACTGAATGTTTTTTCGGTCTACCATGTGCTCTCTTAAAAACTCACTCATTCAAACCGATCATTCACTCACATTCATTCATTTCTATTTGAATGTTCAAAACATTCAAACACTGGTCACTCAAAATATAGTGTACTCAATATTCATTGCATTCTGCACTCGAATTTTCGTGTATCACTGATGAGTATACTAAAAGCCGAAGTATTTGAGTGCATTCATGCAGCTCTATATTTCGTAGTGACATTAATTGCCTCAAGTTGTTTAATACGAGCGTTTAAAGATGAAATTGAAGTCTCAATTGTGGTAAAACGCTGCTCCCAATTTATGACTGTTTCCTCAATTTTTTTGATCATTTCATCACGTAGTTTGGTAATTTCATTAACAAACTGAAGGTGAAGTGTTGCAGTTTGTTTTTCTAGGCTTTTCTCCATCTGTTTTGCGGTGAGAACGGTGTTGTTATTGCAAGACGACGGCGATGAAGAGTTCGAGTGGTTTGGTGAGGAAAGAGAGCCTTTTTGAAGAGCTGTCTTAGAGCGGAGGGTGATATCGGTATTTTGCGGCATTGTTAGGAAGAGCACAAAGGAATATTTTGTGGTTTTCTTATGGCGGCAGAATTTATGTGGATTTACAGCACAAGAGCACTATTTAGAATGGATTACGACGATAAGCGATTTCGAACTTATTGCACTATTTCACTTGACACTTTTATGGGC
This sequence comes from Volucella bombylans, assembly GCA_949129095.1. NCBI lineage: Eukaryota > Metazoa > Arthropoda > Insecta > Diptera > Syrphidae > Volucella > Volucella bombylans. The sequence goes on along the minus strand of OX422141.1, from coordinate 124,445,387 downwards.
GTTAGGAAAAAGTTAATTTGGTTATATGTTCACTATGACGGACGAGATTGTGAGGCACGACTATTCACTTTGACAACTCATAGTCAACTCCAAACGTACGTTGCAGCTCCGTAAGCCTTCGAGCTAGCATCGGCAAAAATATGAATCCGTATCCGCTCTTCGAAGAAAATAGTAAAACTGACCGTGGAAGTAGCACATCTTTTAACAATAACAAATGTGAGAATATCATCCCATTCAGGCATCAAATCAAATAGAACTAACTCATCCCACAACAGCTTCCTTTTCCAAGATTGTTGAAATAATATTTTTAGTCTGATGAGCACAGGTCCAAGTAGCCCCAATGGATCATATACTCTAGCAAGTGTTTGGAGGACATTTCGCTTTGTCTCCTTTGTTAAATTTGAGGACAGTAAGAATTCAACGGACAGCAGAGGAACACCGAACAAATCGGCTCACGACTTCGAACGTTGTTTGAATTCCAATTTCTGAGGTTCATGGATGCACGCTTCATAATCAAAACTGCTTCCTCACAAATCTTCAAAGCCTCGTCCTCGCTCGACACAAGATCATCGACGAAGAAAGATTTCTCGAGCACTTCAGATGTAATTGGAAATCGTTTTTTCTCCCGGGTTTCGGCACCATATAGAAAAAAAAAAGAAGACAGACCTTTAGTAGACAGAACTTGCAATAACTGCTTCAGGTTTAATTTAATACAGCGTAAAAAATGTGGCTTACAAACTTATTCAGTCAGCTGTACGAGTATGTACAATAATAGAATTAACTAAAGGGTCCGCCATCTAACGTTCTTTTTTTCAACGGATAAAACTAATCTGTCAAGTCAGACATGAGCTAAGTGTTACCATTCACCAAATAAGCACTAGTTGAAAAAAAAAACGTTAGATGGCGGACCCTTTATATAGTACAATGTAATAAAGTGGTTTTGCAAACTTATTCAATTGACTCTTTTTTCAACATCTACAGCAAAACAACTCGCCAACAAATAGAATACCTTTGATAGTGGTGCTTATATTGAGTCCACTTTAGTGTATGATGTTCTCTGATTTTATCAATTACTAGTCCATTCAGATCCCTTCTGCTTGAGGATTGGAACATAAGTGATGGCGAAATATGACATAGATTTGCAGCACGGTCAGCTAGTTCGTTGGCTACAATTCCAACGTGGCCTGGAACCCACATTAGCTTTATTTTCGTGGGAGTTTTTATTAGCGTGTCTCGAATTTTGGCATTTGTGGTGTTATCATTGTTTACGAGTACGTTGAGAACAGCTTTTACAACAGAAAGACTGTCAGTGCAAATCGTCCGTTTCGCGGCAGTTTGCGAGAACCTTTTGACGGCTTCATATACGGCCTGACCTTCTGCTGAAAAGGTTGACGCTGCACCTGAAAAGATGCTTTGTATGATAATCGATCCATTGTGTGTTGTTACTGCGAATGAAGTGCTATCAGCGGTTTTCGGGCCATCTGTATATATAAACTTCCAGCCCTTTGAAGTAAAGTCGCATAAGATTTCTTGAAACATCTTCTTATATACCAGACTACAAGCATTGTCTTTGCGAAACTCGAGGAGATGTAGTATGATGGAAGACGAATTCAGGTACCAAGGTGGTGAAGATGGAGTGTATTTTGCAAATGGTTTAAATAGAATTTCCAAATTTTGTGCCGTTTTTATGGTATTATGTACAGTAGAGGAGATTCGCTTTTGTCGATTGTGTTTTAGAACTAGGGCTACATCTTTGTTGATAATTGAGTCCGTTCGAAAATATAATTTGTCAGTCAACTTAAGTGACACTTCGAAATATCTTTCTTCAATGGATGGTAGGCCAGCTTCAGCTAAGACGTTTTTGATAGGGGTTGTGGGAAAAGCTCCTATGCTTCTTCTTGCTGCTTGGTGGTAGATGGGTTTTATAATGTTTATTTAGGGTAAGAACCATAGATAAGTAAAGCGTACTCTATCTTACTTAACACTAACATTTTAGTTAAATAACATAAAGTATTAATATGAGCGTTACTTTTTCTTGAGCACAAATACTTAATAATATTGAGACTTGGCGAAAGCGCTTTTTTAAGAGATATACAATGATTTTTCCAATTATACCTATTGTTTACAAGGAGACCTAAAATAGTTAAATTAAATACATTTCAATTGCTATGTTATTAACTGATAAATTTAAATTTTGGCATTTTTTTTTGCGGCAAACGTGAAGTGTTTTACATTTTTCAATAGAAAGCTTGGAACCGGATATAGAAGACCATACCGTTATTTCTTTTAGTAAGTTAGAAAAAGTTGTTTTTGTTAGATTAAGTTCATTGTGTTTACATAAAATTTAAGCGTCATCAGCGTATACACAGTGATCTAAATCTTTATATTTGGATATTATACCACTTAACTCTTCAAAGGCGATAGATAAGAGAATTACCGAAGGTGGCGAACCTTGAGGAATTCCATTTTGTAGGGGTAGGACTCTTGAGAAAGTATTTCCAATTTGTACGTAAAATTTTCTTTTGCTTAAGAACGATTTAATGTAATTAATAATCTTCGTACCAACTCCCCATTCGGAAATTTTTTTTAACACAAGATGAATGCCTATACGGTCGAAAGCTTTGTCAAAATTAGTTGAACTTTCCATAACTTTTTTTTCCATTCAAAATGTACAAAACAATCGCAAACAAATAAATTGCTAGAAACAAATCAAAATGACAGCCAAATTTGATTTTGACATCTACGCACCAGTCTGTTCTACCTCAAGAGTAGGTGCAAGTTTTTCTGTACTTTTCTGTTCTGACAACCTCACTGAACACAAAGTAGAACGGTTTTGGATAGAAATTTTTCTCACTGAACACAAAACCTTGTACTTTTCAGCCTCACTGAACAGAACTAGTATCTGGTTTTTAGAGCAAACATTCCACACAATGGACATGCAATTCATTGTGTTGAACACTACACATAAACGTATTTATATACTCAAAAAGCTCAAAGAAGCAAAAAAAAAACAGAAACAAATGTATATGTTTCTTTCTCTCTCCCTTGTTAATTGTACCCAAATGAAATAACTACTGATATAGCGCAGTGAAGCGGGCAGGGTTTTGCTAGTATTTATTATACAAGATAATTAATTTTACAATTTCTTTTAGGAATTTTCATCCGATAGCAGGCGACACTTCCGTCATGATAGCTTATTCTTTGGAGTCTGTTTGAACCGCTGCAAGGATCTGGTTAGCTCCCTCAGTACTTCTCAAAAAGATCAACTTTATGCCGGAAACATACAAAACACGGAGGTACATGCATACCACTATACAAAGCGTTTTTCATTAGATGCGCCCCATTTTACGAGATTCTCTAAACTCACGCTACCATCTTTTGACAGATGTCATATTTGTATTCCAGAACGTCTACCACTTAATCATAGAAACGCGTATGCTTCAACAACGTTTCCAGATCATTCATATTTTTTATCAAAATTGGAAGTCAGTTACGGCTGCGTTACGTTGGTTAACTCCAGTTTTCATCCATTATAATCGTCCCGATAAGCAAACAATTGAGTATTTAGTGGCAAAAAATCGAATCGCGTAATTCAGCCCATAATGTTTTCGTGCCAGAACTGAAGAGAATATTGTTATATTCGTAATCAACCAATTCCGTGCCGTTATCAAGAGCGGCTCATCTCTCAAACGTCTCTGTGGCATATTTTTCTAAAGGACGTAGTATACATTCGTATAAGGTCGTACAGACCCATATCCGTACTTTCGCTCATTGGACTCTATGCGTATTAAAGATGGAAGAACATCCAGATTTCCACCGACAAATCATCCTCAGACAAAGCACATTTTTGGTTGGCTTTGTTAAGAGAACAACCGGAGTTGTTCCATGCTGTGGTTTTCATGCCTGAGGTGTTATTGGCCGTGCTTCTTCAGAGATGATGCAATCAAGTTACAGTCAATGGATTCCACTCCACGTTAACCATGTTTTTTGATAAATTGGAACTGGAAGGCTTGGAGATATGGGGCTTCAACAGGACGTTGTGGAATTCGGTGATTATTAGGCGTGAAATCGCCTGAATATCGGCCTAACTATGCGAAACAGTTCAATGCATCCACTCATGAAAGCGGTTTTATTTCAAAAACAAATTGGGGTGCATCTAATGAAAAACCCTGTAACTAGCTAAAATGTAAAATCATCAAAAACTTTTCTTTACAGGTATCAGATTTCCTAACAGACATCTTCACAGAAGACTCTGACAACCGAATCCTCTACGATAAAGTTATAAACATTTGTTTGAACAACAATTTCAAGAAACAGTATAACTTACAACTTCGATCTTTTGTTGAATATTGTGTTGCAAATGAGAGTCCCAAGAGTTTAGGTATGTAAAATCGACACTGACCAAAGGAACTTTAGAAGCTTCTCCATTGCACTTCTGTAATAATTTCAGACTATTTGGAGATCATTTTATTTGTTCTTGTTGGAACAGTGCTATTTTTGGTTATTCTTTCATCAAACTATGATCGACTATTAAAGTATAAACAACCTACTGCTATGGCAGGGCATGAATTCTATAAACAGCGCCTTCACACCAAGAGTATGCTCCATTTTTCAATCAAATCAAGTAATTCTTATTTTTTTCTTTTTTTTAGAGGATACCATACTCACATCCTACTCACTGTGTCGTATCTATTTCCGTTTAACAATGCCTCCGACAGGCGAATTGGCTCGTGATTTACGATTTTTCGAAGCTTTTCGATTTTGTGCAACAACGTTGGTGATATTTGCTCATGTTCTTTTAATTTTAATGTCCTTACCAATTCAGAATACAGAATTTCTTGAGCAATCCTTTCACAAATTCGGATCGAATATTTTGTTAAACGGTCCCGTAATTATTCAGGTGTTCCTAGTTATGAGCAGTTTTTTACTGACCATAGGATTTCAACGTGATCTGGCTTCGAAGAAACCAGGAATATTTGAGTGGGGAAGACTTATTTTGTATCGTTATATGAGGTAGTTTTGAACTCTTGAACTAATTCTTATTGAAAATCCTTATAAATATATTATTTTTAGATTAGCTCCTTCGTTAGCCTTTACAATCCTTCTGAATGCTTCAATTTTACCACGACTTCAAGATGGACCATTTTGGAAGCATATAAGTGGGGCTGAGAACGTACTTTGCAGAGCGACTTGGTGGAAAAATCTACTGTTTATCAATAATTTAACTATGCTGAGAAGTGTATGTAATTTGTATTTCTTGCTGCCACTTGTTAAATTTTCTTGTATTCCAAAATAGTGCCTTCATCAAACATGGTATCTAGCGGCCGACTTTCAGTTATACATTATATTAGCAGCTTTTCTTATTATTATTGCAAGGTAAATATAATATTATTATTAAGAACCGCCGTGCTTACTTGTCTTTAACATTAAAAATTAACATGAGGCGTATTGACATCTCATTACCACATATGACAACTACCGATGGGAACAAATTATTATGAACATTTATACTAGTGCAAGGTGGCGCAAAATTAATCACCCTATCGGAAGATTTTATAATTTTTGCAAATGGCGCCGTACGTCAATCATATTTGACATTTGTGAACTAGACAGCTGCAGTATACAAACAGACAAGCAATGGAGCGCTATACTCGGCAAAAACGTGGAATAATTGTGTCGAACTTTTTGATCAATAATCAATCGGTCGGTGGTGTTAGCGCAGCGTGAATTTCGACGTCGATTTCCTAATTCCGGCGCTTAGCTACTCTATTCGAACAGAGTGGAACCACAGAAGACCATGAAGGGCGTGGCCACCACCGCATTGGTCGTTCGGTCGAGAATATCGCGGCTATGGCTGCCGATGATGCTGAGAGCGAAGAAACATCAACCAGGCCAGGTATGCATGAACAAGAGTATGTCATCATGCTAGTTAACCTCATGCCGGGTACAGCGAAATTGTGATTCCGAGACCATATCCATATGGTCTCGTATGGAAGCTCAACTGTCTCCGACGCACACTGGGGCAAAACACCACTAAAGTTGGCATTAAATCAACTATCAAATCTATGGACTTGAAATTATGCACGATTACTTCTAGCATGATAGTTGGCACATTTTAAAAAACATATTGATGACACGCCCACTAAAAACGCCTACTTTGAAAAAAATATAAAAAATAGTGCAAACGCTTTAACGTGATTCTTAGTTTCAAAAACAAAGTTGACAAAATATTTAACAATTGTAAAATTTTAATTATATTAATAATGATTAATGAGGAACATTTATATTTGTATTGACATTACGAAAAACAAGATAAATAATCACAAATAAAAATTTATTCTTCTTCGTCTTCATCACTCTCATTTACTACATCAATGTCACTTTGATTTGGTATTGGTGTGTTTGGGGATTTGAGCAAACTGATTGCTTCTTGGGGCAGATGTTGAATTTTTTTTTTTGGAACTCTTTGCAGACTTGTTAACACGGGGTCCGATGATAAAAGGAACAAATTAAAAATGTCTGCATTTGTATTTTTTCGGCTATTTTTTCGGGAGTGATGTTCTCTATAATTTTTGAAATCTTTATTACGTGCTTCTTGAGCTTCTTCACTGAGCTGTCCTATAGGCAATAAAGCTTTTGAAATAATTTCATTTCCATGAATGAGATACTTGTGGACTGTAGGAGGCATATAGTACCAAGGATACTTAGCAACGAAATATTTTGCAGTTTCATGGGCAAATTCTCGAAATTTTTCGCAATCGACCTCATGACCACAAGCAACCACTGTCATGATAATATGCATTTTTTTTATCAATTCGACATCTACTTTAGTAATATCAGCTGAAGTTTCAGCATGTTCAAAAAATCTCCTGGCTGTATTTCCGTCATTAGAATTTCCGAAGCCCGGCTTTGGCTTGTCAACGATCAAACCCAAACGCTCCCGAAACTGTTTTTGTATTTCTTTTTTTGTTTCAGCAACAATTTTTTTATGCTCCTCTTGTCTAGCTTGCCATTGTCTTATTTTTAATTTGTATGAAAGGTGGAGTAGACATTCGAAAAAACGGATCCACCCATGCAACACAGATAAACCAAATTGAAGATTATCCGTTTTTACTGGTCTTTTTATCATTGCATCAATGGAATTAAAATCTTTTGACGTGGCATTGCAAATAAAACACTTCTGTGTAGATGAATTTTCACTGATGGCGTTACAGACCTTTCCATCTATCATTGTGAATAATAAATTGTGTTCAACGTTGAAAGCATTTTCACCAACTCTAACGAAACTAGGCTGTAGCTCCTTGATTTGATTATCCACTCTTTGTTTTTCTGCCACTGATACGGATGCGGATTCCTTGAGAAACTCAATTTTAAGAGGCCTACAATATCTAGTTGAACTTGGGCGAGGATTCTGCCAGATTATTTTGTCACCAGATATCAAACGAAGAGGAACAACGCATGTAATGAAAACAGATGAGTCATCGGCGTCTAGTCCATGAAAAGCTTGCTTATACGAACTGTGGCCTGAACTTCCATCAAAACCCCACTTGGAGTATAAGCTTATAGTTTTGAGTTCTTCAGGCCTAAGAGTTTGGATTACATCTTTTTGAACAGTTACCAAACGAGCAACTGTAAGGTTTAGCAAGCTTTGTAAATTAGTACATACAGACATTTCTGATAGACTCATATTTTCAGGCTCCGGATAGCAACTTTTTTTGCACTCTTGAACTACTTTGTATGAAGGAAATACTTTGGGAGCTTTAGATCGTATAGTTTCATACTGAAAGCGTGACAGATTTGCTTCAATAATCATTGCTAAAGCTTCTTCCCCAGTCATTGAAGTAAGTTCAATTGAGTCCCTCAAAACTTTTCTGCATTTTTCAGCATGATTTGGGATTGTTGTCACGTCACGCATTAACTTTGCAGCATCTAACTGCCCAAAAGCTCTCAAACCCATTTCAGCTGCGTAAGTCAACTCAGCGATAGACGTTGATTTTCTCAAGAGTTCGGTTTTTTGACGTTTTGATCTTTCTGATGATTCTTCAAACGCAACCTTTGGACGACCACGTTTACAGTCTACAGAATATTTAAAAAGTATAGGTGTTTTCAGCCACACAATGTTTGCTTTCAAAAATTTTGCTTCTATCCGACAAGCTTTTTCCCAACGTGATTTAAATTTCGATTTGAACTCCGTTACTTTGTCATTAATATCGTTTTTGGAAGCATCGCTGCATCGGACCCGTTTTTGAATTTCTTCCCTTAAAAACGCAATTTGGCTGTCTAATCCCTTCAGATTTGAACTTTTCATAATAGTATACAGCTCTTCCCTTGTAATTGACAAAGTTTTGGAAGATTTTCGGTCTAAGAAGTAATTAAAATCAAATCAATAAAAAAAATCGATATTTTTCGAAAGTGACGTCACCAACAAGAAAGTCAACTGTACGAAAAGTAGCAAATAGTAGCAAAAAAACTTTACAGATTCTAAAACTAGACAAACCACTTGACACAAATATATATAACACTTAACGTCATGTCACGGCCAACACATCTAAAACGCTTAGATATTTGACTAAATACAAAAATTAACACATTGTTTTTATCTTTAACCACATATTAAAAGGACAAAAAGAAAAATTTCTTATAAAAAATAAATAAAAATCACCACACCTGAGCTTACTGATTCCATTGTAATAATTTTTTTTTGTATAATATAAAGCTGTAAGAAATTGCACACAGTTAACTGTTGTCACTCAAAACAAAAAACACGTCTGGCTTCTATGAAAAAAATTATCAAAGTCCCCATTCGTGACGATTTGGCAAAGACCACGTGCTCCCAATTAACTGTCGCATTCTCTTTTTGTATTCTCTATCCTATTTACAATGAAAATAAAACGGTAGTTTAAATCAAAGCTCAACTTCAGAATTTTATTAAATGCCAGCATTAGTGGTGTTCTGCCCCAATGTGCGACGGGTGGGCAATATGATGCATACAGGAAATAAATTACGTATCGCGAGCCGGAACATCGACAGCATGACGGGTAAAATATTCGAACTACAAAGCGTATTATAGCAACGTTGAATCGAAATAATATACGTTCAAGACTCGATTGGTGAAAGGTGCTAAACAGAGGCCGATACGGCTTGGCTTGCACACAAAAACATACAAAAGACAAGTATATTATTACGAAACAAAAAAATTTAAAGAAAATTGCAAACAAGATAAGAAAGGTAGCTTCGAAAGTATATCAAAAGCCAACGACCGATTTCTGGCCCTAAAACTGATAATTAAAAGAAACATTTGCCTGCCATTTGTATGATCTGTCGAGGAAACGTTATCCATCGTTTGTGATTTATATGGAAGCAGTAAAGAATGGAAACACCAGTGCAAAATGATTTTAGACAGTACGCCGGATGAATTATTAATTATTGTATTCTATTCATCGGGAATACATTCATTTTCCCATCCTAGACTAATAATATGTTCCCCATCAACGCAAGTCAGCCTTACTGATTTTCAACACATTTATTTCTGACAGCTGAGAAGGGGTAGGTTTTCTTCGTGCCTAGCATATCACTCTCTTTACCTCGTGACAATTGAACATTTATATAATACACATCTATGACATTTCTCTTCTTCTTTTTCCGTTGAAATATATAATCCCTACAACTGCATCTAATGTGCATTTTCACCGCTTGTGAGGTTGGCTAAATTTTCGGACCCTAGAACCATTCTACAAGTCGCTTTATTTTGGATCGTGTCATTCTGAGGACGTGAGCCTGCTGATGGTTTTGCATTTCAGTGATCTGATTACGTTTCTTTGGGCATCTTCTTCAAACCTCGGCTGAAACTTGAGCCTGTCTTGCTTTTTGGATCGAATTTTTCGATGACCTTCGTTGAACATGGCAAAACCGAATGATTTTCAAAGCCTGAAATTTCTTTATTATGCAGATCCTCGTATTTCTTAAAAGATCACGTTTTGTTACCCCTGACGTCAGTAACATTTTCATTTCTGTCGCTGTTTAAGCTGGACGAACGACTGTCGTATATAACAAACCGTCGGAGTTTTCGCGCATTTAAACCACCCCACGCTGACTCTATGTTCAACATCCGCGTCACAATTTCCTTGGTGATTAACGACTGAGGCTAAGTATTAAAATTATTCGCACTTTGGCACGATAACTCCTTTTAAGTAGATGTCAGGAGCTGGGTTTGCTGTTTGTTGTTGCTGAGTACGACTGATTCGTGTGTTATCTTCGAAGTACGTAATCAAGTGCCGCTCTTGCTGAAAAAATATAAGACCGTGTGATCTGCATGAAACTGTTTTTCCAGCATTGTATGCTGAGTGGACAGTCATCTGTCTGCCGCCACGACACTAAGTAACATATTTTGTTGAACCTTGATGATGAAAATATTAAAAATGGTTTTTATTGGGTTGGCAACTTAATGATTCCGAACAAACCTGGACCAAGTGCGCTGTCAAGTCACCATCATTGGTGAATGCTTTACCATTCAGAGTTTTACAAACATCGAAGCAAATGAAAATCTGATGGTGCAAGCTCACGGCTGTATGATGTATGTGACATCACTTCCCAACCATGGTTAGGAAGTTTATCCGATTGGTTTTCGAAACCACTTTCTTCTTCAAATAATAATCTTCTTTAGGTTCGCAAAAATACGAGAAATTATATGCTTTCAATGGCTGTCAATCGCAAATGATATACAGTGTTGGAAAAAATAATAGAAACAGATGCGGTAGCATATTTAAGGGCTAAAAAATTATTATTTATAGTGAGTCTATTTTAATGGCGGTGGCTATATGTAAGAGTCACCTAACTGTAGTTTCATCAAGAGCAATATTACTCCAGTTTATTTGCAAACAGCTGCCCGGTGTGCAAATAACTGTTTATTGTTTACTTCTTGGTTGGAAAAAAAAATAGAAACAAAATAAGTATGCATTTCCTACGAGTACTTTCTAAGGTAAGGACGGCTTTGTTTTGTTTTAATTTGTTTAATAACGTGTTGCATACAACTTTCAAATAGATTTTACACAATTTTTCCGGGTTTTTTGTGCACTATTTACCAACAATGGGTCGCGGTCTTCACAGCACCGAATCTCAGAAAACATTGATTCGCGAATTAAGGAACGACGGCAAAAAAATGGATGAAATCGCGAAATTAATAAAGTGCTCCAAAAAAAAGGTGTTTACTGCTCTTCACTCTCTTCCAAAAGAGGAAACAAGAGGCAGAAAAAGGAAAACAACCGCCCGTCTCGACAAGCTCATCGTTCGGGAATCCAAAGAGAATCCCTTTTATTCTTCGGAGGAGATCAAAACGAAGGTGAGTGCAACAGTGACAAGTCGAACGATAAGAAATCGTTTGATTGAAGCTGGTCTTAAGGCCAGAAGCCCAAGGAAGGTTCCTCTTCTTAGCAAGAAAAATATTCAGAAGAGGCTGGCCTTTGCTAACAAACACCTCAACCGAAAAAACTGGAAAAATGTCCTATGGTCAGACGAAACTAAGATAAACCTATTCGGTTCTGACGGAAAAATGTTTGTAAGAAGGCCAAAAAGCTCCGAGTTTGATCCCAGGTTTACTAAAAAAACAGTAAAGCATGGTGGTGGCAGCCTTATGATTTGGGGTTGTTTTTCTTCATCCGGAGTAGGACCAATTTTCTGGATGAAAAACAAAATGTGTGCTGTGGACTATGCACAGATCCTCAGTGATATAATGCTGCCATTTGCTGAAGAAAACATGCCTTTAAAATGGGAATTTATGCAGGATAATGATCCCAAGCATGCATCTAAACTAATTAAAGCTTGGATTCAAACAAACGGGATAAACGTTATGGAATGGCCTTCACAATCCCCTGACCTAAACCCCATAGAACATCTTTGGGGTGTTCTAAAGCGCAAAATAGGAGGGTTGAAACATAAAAACAAGCAAGAATTGTGGACAAACATACAGGATGCATGGTACTCCATACCGAACCAAACCTGTGAAAAGCTGGTTGACTCAATGCATCGGAGATGCGAGACAGTTTTAGCTAAAAAGGGTGCTACAACAAAATATTAGAAAAATAAAAACCATTTCATAATAAGGTATTTCATTAACTCACAAAAAAAGGTTAAGGACTGACTTTGTTTCTATTATTTTTTCCAGATCAAAACCGTGAATGTGATTGAATTATCAGTTTTTTTTTAATTCTATTTATTTTAATAATTGAAAAAATAAAAGACACTTTTTCAAACATATTTAAGGAAAATATTTATAACTTTTTCGTTTAATTTCGTTTTAACATGCTCACCATGTCGCAATTTAAAAATGTAAAACTTTTTGTTTCTATTATTTTTTCCAACACTGTATCTATCCTTATTCTGTATGTCACAGCTAAGAGAATTTTAGCACATAAAACAAACGTCAATTTAAAGCTGCCATCGCTAGATGGCAAGTTTGTATGAAACTAATAGTTTGAACGCAGTCCCTAATATCAGCGAAACCATCAAAAGTCGTATGTACATACGCTAGGAATTAGGAATTACTAAGTGTAAATTAGTAACCTTAGCACTGCGGCCTTTTAAGGCCTACTATAACGTCCCCGAGTAAGAACTCACTCATGCCGAGCAATCCATCTAATTAACAAGTAAGTGTACACGAGATTATCTTGACTTATAGAATCTTTCAAACTTAAATGCTTTCAACATAACACCACACATTTGCATGGTGTTGTTTTAGTTTTTGTAAAAAAAATTTCTGGGCGTAGACCAGCTTATAAGAAAATTACATATTAAGTTTTCCAGTAGATCCTCTTTAAAATAAAGTTGGAAGTAATTGTTTTTATTCTGCTCAATATGGGATACCCGTCTGAGAGGATTTTCAGATCCAGTGGAAAGGCTTTTAGAACCAATGTGCCTAAACTAGTTGGAAGTTCTTCATATATATGACTCTGTTTCCAACAGATCCTGTAAACGCAATAATTCAAAAAAGTGTACCTTCGATAGCTTAGCGGTTGAACACTATTCTTAATATTGTATATTGTATCATCTAAAGACCTACATACTACCGCCAATTATGCCAAGTGGCCCTCAATTTTTCTCTGCCACTTTCCTCACTATTTCGACTATCCCTCACACAAAGGGGATTTCCCCAAATTTGGAAGAATTCTTTCATAACCACGGTCCACAAAAAGGGATCAGAGAGTGAAGTTACTAACTACCGTCCAATTGCATACCTAAAATGTTCAGTGCAAGTCTGTTATGTCCCCCAGTCAGCATGGACCTTTCAAATTGTCTTCCTTATCTCATTATTTGGAAAAACAGCGCTCTCAACCCCGTTTTAGCCACTTTTGGTGTCCCACAAGGCAGCCATCTAGATCCCCTTCTTTTTATTTTAACCATAAACGATCTTAAGGGGATTATTAAACACTTCCTCCTATCAATTTACGACGACGACACCTAGTTATCCAAAACTAATTCTTCACCCCAAGACTTTATTCTCCTTCAAGAAGACCTTGATAGTTTTTCCGCTTGGAGTCTAAAAAATTGCTTAGAGCTTAATGTCTCCAAATGCCAATCTACGACTTTGCCAAGTAAGTACAGTCAATATCCTCCTGGACTTTACTTTCTATATGGCCAACCTATACAAAAGTTTTAATCCCTTCGCGACATTGAAATATTCTACGATAGAGAGTTAAACTTCCGCTCGCATATTGATGAGATCATTTTTAATGTGAACTCATCACTTAGTTCTATAAAACAATGACCCAAAGAATTGTCTAATTGACCAGCTAACTTTACATTGTCTGGCTCCTTCCTTCTGGCTCCTATGCCAAACAAGTGTGGTCCCCCTTTCAACGAGTTCATATATCCCGAATCGAAAATATTCAACGGCGTTTCCTTAGATTTGCTCTTCAAGGACTACCCTGGAATGACTTTTTTATTTTATCCCCCCATCGAGATTTCCTCAAACTTCATAACTTGAATACTCTCGAAAAACGCAGAGACGTAGCTGACATTCATCGACTTCTCTCTGGCTTGGTGGTTTGCACCACCCTTTACAACTCTATTTACACTCGTAGTTTACGATGTTCTCGTCCCTTCCGTATTCCAACCCATCGCGCCTCTTATGATTTCCAAGGAACCAACCTCCCGTATCCTCCGAAAGGTCAACTCACCTCTCCGTTTTTGACTGCTGCTCTGGAGAATTGCTCGTCTCAAACCAGATCTCCTCCACCACTCACTTGGTTCCTAACTCTTTTAGTTAGTTTTTAAGTTAGATTATGCCTAATAAATGGGAGCCTCGGCTCCCACCAATATGAAATTAAATTAAACTGATAACCTGTCCAATGGCGGCTCTTTAAACTTTGCTCCATTTGTTACCTATTAACTTTTTCAGCATGCAGATCGCGATTGATTTTCAGGTTAAAAGACACTCAGCAATGAACAGAGCTAAATATAGGACCAACCAGCTTATTCACTCTGCATCGCGGCCTTCTCCAGTCAATCCAATTATCTAAAAGCAACGTTAACCTTGACTTTAATCACCTGATTCCGAGAGGAACGGATGAAGACAGCACAAAGTCTTTCTCTCAGTAAGTAAATGTCAATCTGCACAGGCAGCTCTAGCACAGCCAAAGGTGCTTGCATCCATGTACTGTACCGTCTTCCAATCCGAAGCTACTCATCAGGCCGCTGCTTAGCTCAGCGTAAATCATAAACCCATCAATATAAATTCAAGCAGGGATCAGATCGCTCATCGCGAACATCATAAATTGGAGAGCGGTTTGAGGTTTGTTGGATTCCATGACACTCGGACACCCAAAGGGACCACGTCGCTGAGAACTTGTCAGACTCGGATCCCTAGGAACTAGCGGTGGGAAGCTTGACAATCCCCAGCCACCAATGTGCTATGCCAAACAAATAGCACAGTTTAGGGCCAGTCATGGGTGGACTCATAGAGACAAATGTGTGACATCTATACTAATATGGCCCGTAATCGTTCCTAAACGAAGAAGATCAAACTTCGGAAAAGAAACACCACTATACAAACAAAATCATGGGGCACTGTATCATTGGAAGACACACGCAGCTCATTGTCGCAAAGATTTCTGCTGGTTTTTCAGAAACGAAGAGGAAGAAGAATCTCTGATACACTTCCTTTGAATCACACTAGAACGCAATACTTTGTTAGTTACTATTTCCGAGAGCTAACTACAATAAATGATCTCTGTTCCGTGAAGATCATCTATCTTGACAAATTTATCAAAAAACCAGGATTCCAGGATTAGCTAGGGCATCGCTCTCCCAATTATATCAAAATGGACCTTTACGAGAACCACTTTAACCTAACTTATGCTCCAGATCCTTGATATGTTTGTGTTCTTGCATGTCGTGTCCTTACTTAACCGAATATCTAATACTGATACCTAATAATGAGTTCAAATTGTTTGAAGAAGATTGGGAAGAAATGGGTCTTCTGAGCAATATAAATATTTGTAGTCTTAATAATATTTTAATAACATAATTTCACGTTGTAACCTATACTCGTACATATGTGCATAAAGGATATACTCGTATACTTTCTATGAATAGATTTCCTGGGACGAAACTCTACATTCTGGTAGGAGGCATAGCAGCATCTATTCTCACCACGGGCTTAGTCACATATTTTCTAGAGCTTGATCACATCTATCAAGAAGCACCAGAGTAAGTACAGTACTTGGATGTTGCCTCGATCCCACAATCTTCTTCTCTTTCTTATTTTAAAGAGCTTATCGCTTTCTATTTTGGACAAATGGCGACGCTATGTACAAAGGTTATACACCCTTCTATATGAATTTTGGCGGATTTGTGTTTGGATCATTAGCAGCGTTCATATATCTTAAATACAAAGATCAAGATCTTAATCTTAAAGGAAAAAAATTAAAGCTAAATATACTTGGTATCTCATTATTTCCACTTTTATTTCTGCTCTTACTCTCTGGTGACGTATTGTATCGGTTTGGATTAACGAAGCCGTCAATTTGGATTGCAATTTATGCTGGATTGTTCCGAAATGTATGGGCCCTAATATGTGCTATATACCTTCCTATGATGTGCTTCAAAGCCGGGCGTAAATTCAGTGATTCTTTAATTTTTTTTAATCTATCTATATCTTGAATTTATTTTTAGTGATTTTTTACAAGTTTTCCTCATTGAAAATATTTGCACCTTTAGGACGGCTGTCATTTCAGGCCTACTTGATTCATTCTTTAGTTATTCGGTGTCTTACTGGATGTTTCCGTCAACCGGCGTATACTAACATTCTTATTTTGGTAAGAATTGTTTGATAATCAAATCCTTCAAATGACTACAAAATGATCTTTCTTTTTACAAAAGATGATGTTTATTTTGACTAGCATAGTGCTGTCATTTGCAGCGGCATTCTTCTTATACATGTTTATTGAGCTGCCATTCATGACTCTCGTTAATGCAGCTCTTAAATCAAGCGGTATGCAGTTCTCGATTATATTTGCCTTAAACATGACCAAGACAATCTTAATTTCTATTTATTTTAGGGAATAAACTTGAAAAAGTGACAAGCTCAAGTCTACCAAGTAATGGAGTCAAGAAAGAGATGACTGCGACCAATGTGACGTCCGCTACGACAACAACTGCTTGAGATGACAGTTAACCTGGTGACTGCTATACATATAATAAAATCCGTTAAATATAATTGCAAAACATTACACCGAAAAACAGATATTTCTAGATTTATGAATTTGTATCTATGACGTTTGAAAGCGATCTGAGAGCACTCCAAAATCTGTTAGATATGGCGCGTCATATTTAACACCTTTTACCACTTTTATTTGGTCAGAAAATTTGCTGCATAAGGTGTCTAACCCTGAGTTTAAAAACCAAATCTACTTCGTGCAAAAATGTGGATTGACAAGTAAGCATCCACATCCAAGGAGGCAAACGACAATGGAACGCACTAACAATGTCTACCCGATGGGCTGGAAGAAAGCAAATCGGTTATTTTGCCTTCAGACAACTTGGGGAAAACCACAGGGAAGACATGACAAGGGGACAATTCAGGCGCTTTTCGAAGAGTAAAAAGCTACAGAAAGGAGTATAAATTTACTAAAAATGAAATGGTTGCCTCAGATCATGTAATCACCTGCCTGTGTGCACGTGCGAATTATCAACAACTTCCAGGATGAAGTTGATGGCCTCCGCGCGGATCAGTTTATGACTTGATAAGGAGCATGTATGTGTATTTATCTGTAAAATATAGTCGAACAAGCTATACACGATAAATAGAATCGGAAAATTGTTTGACGGGTCCTCTAGAAAGGGACCCCTTAAACTGCATCGAGGTATAGATTTTCTTAACATCGCCTACTAGATCCTATGTGCTATGCAGTGTGAGCCCTTTAAGCCTATTGTGTGAATGGCTAAGACCTTCGGTCTTCGGTTTAACCTGCGCCTGTCAGTATGGTTTTGGGTCAGGAAAGTCTACCACAGAAAGATGGCGTATGCAGCATGCATCAAGGTTGGTAACGATGAAACCTAGATCTTTAGAAAGGGAGCGCGTTGTCATGTGACTTTTCAGCGTCGTTCGTGGATGACATTAACATAGTGGGAAGAACACATGGAGCTATTTATTGAGCGTATGCAACTGTTGGGCTTTTAGAGTAGAAGCGATAAAGATGGGTTTACCGATCAACGAAGGAAAACTATTTTTGTTTATACTACCAACAAAGAGGGACACAACATCGATGACGCGATAGGCAGCTAAAACCATGAGTTATTAGGGATTTTATCTATTTCGGCTCCGCTATGACAAAAATGCTTTATATAAAACACTGATCTTCCGAGTCCTCTTTTACAGCGCAGAAACTTTTAAATTGACGAAAGCGGATTAAACTGTGCTTCGAGATAAAAGTTCTTCGTGTTATTTTCGATCCCATTTACAGAAGTGACGAATGGAGGACATGTTCCAACAGCGAACTGTACGAGCTGTACAGCGATGCTGACCTCGTCAGAAAACTTGGATAACTCGGTTTATATAGCTTGGTCACTTGAACACATTTCTACTCCAACCCAGATAGACAGCGAAGCACAATAGAACGACTCTTGGGGTCTTACGTAGATATCTGCCGTATGGCCTTATTCCACGGAGCGCAGCGCTTACGCCTCTCGGGTTTTAAGGTTACCACCATGATATGCCATTCTCGATCATTTGATCATCCTGGTGAAACACCATTGTTACTGGTTCGAAGTCATCGTGTAGGCTAGACTTCCCCTTTGGTCGAGGATGAGGCCTACCTAAAACCTCCGCTAATTTTAGTTGTAGTTTTCTTGGGTTTTCCAGCACAGCCCACCCACAAGGGGGCCTACCTCTATAAGTCAAGCTGGAACCAAGCTCCTGACCCCCATGGTATAGAATTAAGCATCGGGCTACAGTGAGACCCCTACAGATCCCTTGTATCGATTGGCCGCTTGGACATCAGTCGCCACTCTGATGTTGTTTTGCATAAGACCAGCTTTGCTCTACCTCCAAAAGACGTACGAGTAGACTGTGTAATTGGGTGCGGACCCGGATATGATTATTTAGATGTCTCTTGTGTTTCACGTGAACACCTGTCGTGTAGAATTAAGTTCACGGAATATGCCAATACACCTATGGGGGTCAGGATATAGACGCCTGACCCGCGCTTGCGGGTTTCAGTAATACCAAGTTTTACATAACTTCCACTCTTGGTTTGAGTCAAAGCCGACCTAAAACCTCTTACCGATCTTAGAGCAACCAGCACTTATTTGCAACTCGACAATGGTCAACCAAACATGGAAAACCCTTCCTACGTCTTTAGGTTAAAACCACAGCCACCATGATACCTCTCTCAAGTCAGACCAGAACTGAAGACCCTGTCTCCCATGCTACCGATTTTTAAGCCCTGGTGAGGACTACCGGAGGTCCTGCCACCCAACATTAGACTACGTCGTTGATTGGCGTAGCTTTGATAATTTGGGGTAGAACGAGTCTAAGGTTTTACGTGAACTCCTGTCTGTGAAGACTTAATTTCTCTGTACATCGATGGAAGCAAGGATACCCCTTGCCATCACTCTGCTGCATTCCTGAGATACCAATTCGGGACTATGTTGGAGGCACAAGTTCCATCCTTGGTATGAGTCGAGGCCGCTCTAAAACCTCTAGCTGATCTTAGGATCATGAAGGATGCGGGATTCCTGACTACAGGTGATCCTGCCACCAACAGGATCTATGGCCGGCAGCTTCTAACTGGTCAAATCGTAGCAGCTTTGAGAGGTGTTAAGTTCAGAAAACAGTTACCATTAGATCGCTCTTCCCTCGCTTTTTATTAGACAATTTCATTAATGGAAGAAGCCTTGATAATTGAGTAAGGGCTCACAAAGGGGTAGAGGACGACCTTATCTTGCGAACACAAGTGGAAGAGGACGTCAGCCATCTTCGTGTAGGCTACTGAATTTAGCTGTCAAAAGACGTCGCTAGCGGAAGGGGCATTTTAGCTGAGACCCTGATCCTCGACTGACTGTAGCGCCACCTAAGTAAGTATATAATTAGATGTAGGAACAAATCTTTAAATTGCAAATCGATAGACATCACCTTTTTATCGATTTAATGGCCGCATATTGTGGCACTTAACATGTAAAGGGGATCTACACAAAGCAATGTTTTATTTCGGTATCCTTTTCAAACTCGGCCAATTGTACACGGGAGAATGCCCACTGGCCCATCAAAGACAACAAAGAGCTCACTGAGACATTCAATTTTGAAAAGAGCTTACGAAAGGTGACGAGCTGTTATGCTGTTTATTTAACACACCAATACCAGAAGGAACAATCTTTCGAACAAATTAACTGACTTATGTATGTATAATGTATATATAAGTCTCAACAATGCCACGCCCGCTTTATGATCCCGAAGCATGGACTTTGTTAAGATGAGGTCATTCTAGCTTGAAAGAAATTCTTGGGATGAGGATACACCGTAAATGAAGAATAAGATGCAACGACGAACTGTAACGGAATATACAGCGACACCGTCCTAGTCAGTGAGTGCAGCGACTACAACGATTGCAATCTTCTAGAGAAATTTTGCAAGTCAAATAAAATTGTACGCGGATCTATTTTAATTAGAATCTCTATTTGGTAAAATTTTTAAAATATGTCTTTGCGATGAGGGTCAACATTTTTTTCTGTAGATCGTCTTTGCGTTACAGTCTTTTATTCTTTGCATATCGTTCAGGGGCTACTGCTTTTAGTAGTGCACAGTTCTATTTTAATTGTGTTGATTTCTTTCACCGCGTAACAAAACGATTTTTTCGAACACTCCACCGTCAGAGCGGACCGTTTTTAATTTTGCCAAGTGTCCTTGCTGAAACGAGTCTTCTGGCTTAGAATCTGAAACACATAAAAAAAAAACCAAAAAAAATAAAAGAAAACAACTATTCAACTCCTACCAATGCTTAGTTCACGTTTTGTTTACACACCCCGATTGTGACAGCTTGATGAGGTGTTCTGTTTGTCGAACACTGTTTTGCATTCAAGATGGCAAAAGATCAAATGGTCAGCCATCTCTATGAGAAGAAGAGAGACCATCCCATAAAAAGGAAGAAGAAAAATGAACAAAGTCAACGAAGAAAATAGTTGCCATTTCCTGTGATGTAGAACTTCCCCAATCATAAGTGGTTGAAGAGCGAACGAGCGGTGGATTTAAAGACGTTACAACGGATACACGAAAACAAATAGAAAAGAATCGAGGCATATAAAAAGGACAGAAGACTGGGAAGAAAACAAGTTACAAGTTGACAGCTGAAGCAACAGTTATAGTCCGTTTCAAATCACCGTGCAATTGGAAACCTGCGCAAAGAGAGCCTGAAGCGCATGCTACTCATATGCTCACTGGAAAATGATATTTACGAAATGGCTGAACTTTCTCCACTTCTTCATTATTTCTTCTTTGCCAACTCCAGTGGAAAAATATACAATGGACACGCATTCCACATCCATGCATTCTCTCTACACTCTGGTTTCACATCTGTCCATACCGCCTTCTTATCTTTTCCACAATATATTATCCAATGCCATTCAAGCAGATAATCAGTACGCACCAGTGTAGCCAACTTAGGGCTTTTCCCCTTAAATTTAGGGTGAAAAAAAGTGTATAGGGGGTTTTTTAGGGGGGAAAATAGTTTAGGGGGTTTTTTAGGGGTATAATATTTTCTTTTAATTGAACACCAACAGATCTGCTTAGTGTGTACCTCGCCTAAATTTAATGATAGTTACAACATCTGGTGGTGAGCGCTGTAATTACTGCAACACCAGAACATCTGACATCTAATCAGCTATTCATCACATAAATTAATTTTTCCAGAACAAATCCAAATGACCAAATGCCGAAAGAAAAAGAAAAAAAGTATTATCAAAAATACACCAAAGTATGGGAGCGCGATGATTTATTGTGAGGTTTGTCTTACATTTTTACTAAATTATTTTATAGGGAAGTACCTATGTATATTGTTTACAAATTAGATATCGCCAAATCCAACAATCGACACCATGGCAATATGCAAGTATTGTAGAGCAAATTTAACAGCTCACAGAAAGGACTTGATATCTCACGCTAAGACTGAGAAGCATAAAAAAGCAGTTGAAGCAGATAAGACGGCAAAATCAAGTAGAAAAATAACATCTACATTCATACCGTTCTGTTCCGAAAAAACCAAAATTGCAGAATTGAAAATAGCGGCATTTATTGCAGAACATTCTTCTATGCAAACTGTGAATCACTTGACTGAACTTTTACCGTGCTTGGACAACAATTCTGAAACTTTATCTAAATTAAAGCTTTATACATCAAAATGTGCAATGATCATAAAAAATGTGCTAGGCCCTTGTATACTAGAAGATCTATTAAAAGAGGTAAGCGACTCGGCTTTTTCCATCATTGTTGATGAGAGTACAGATGTCTCGACCCTGAAGATTCTTTGTGTAATGATACGCTTTTTCTCAGTTCCGCAAAAAAAATAGTAAATACTTTTTATAGAA
The DNA here is from genome assembly GCA_949129095.1 of Volucella bombylans. Lineage (NCBI taxonomy): Eukaryota > Metazoa > Arthropoda > Insecta > Diptera > Syrphidae > Volucella > Volucella bombylans. The sequence continues at coordinate 124,423,316 of OX422141.1, read as the reverse complement.
TTATTAAATTAGCTGACTGTGATGCCAATGATATGGTGCTTTAAAAGCTCAATTAGAATTTGATGGCCTACATCTTCAAAATTTGGTTGGAATAGGTATGGATGGTGCAAGTGTAATGGTAGGTGTACGTAAATCTGTGGCTGTTCTTCTGAAAAATGACTTGCCGGATCTTGTTGTCGTAAAATGTGTCTCTCACTCTTTGCATTTATGTGCAGAGAATGCAGCCAAGACACTGCCGAGACAATTAGAATTCCTGGTTCGAGAAGTTCACAACTCGTTCTCTTATAGTTCGAAGCGTATTGAAGAGTACAGAAATTTGTACGAAACAATGAATAATAACCGTAATGTTAAAAAAGTGCAAGGGCTGATTGGAACTCGCTGACTTGGTCGTATCAGCGCCATAATTACAATACTAGATCAATGGGAAGAATTAGAACAATTATTTTCAATCGCTAAAAATCGAGACAAATGCCATATGGCTGCCGAATTACATGATACGAGTATAATGATAACGTTACCATTTAAGGCTTATTTGACTTTTTTGAAAAACGAATTGAAAACTATTACTCAATTGAATCAGCTATTTCAAAGTGACCAAGTGGAAAGTGAGGATTTATTTTTGCTTTATAAAAATTTGCTCCAGAAAATCGTAGTTCCAGCTCAGTTGCAAAAGGTAGATGACAAAGAGCTGGTTAATTTTAATTTCAACTCTTACTTCACCTCATCGATTTACTTAGGTTTTGATTTTGAATCTGTAGCAAGACAAATCGATCCAACAGATTTACTTGACATGAGAGTTTTAGTTACCTTGGCTCGAGAAATTCAAATCAGATTACCGGAAAATTTATCTACTTTAAAAATGATGGCGAATCTTGATCCGAAAATTGCAACGTCTCAAGTAGTAAAACCTGGACTTAAAGAAAGTCTCTCAACGATTTCCAGAACTCATATTTTTGGTGTAAAGCGCGACATTGAAAATGAGTGGTGTCAACTACAAAATAAAACGTGAAGCAGGATGTCAAATACAGAAGAATTTTATGCTGATGTTAGCGAAGATTGTGATGCAGCGGGAAATAAACGGTTCAAAAATGTTGCCAAATTTGCAATAGCCTTACTTTGTTTGCCTTTTTCAAACGCAAGCGTTGAGCGAGCGTTTTCAATCTACGCAATAGTAAAAAATAAATTGAGAAATAAATTATCACCAGAATGTTACAGAGTTTAATGATGGTAAGATATACTCTATTAAGACAAGGTTCTTGTGTTACTCGTAATTTTAACCCGACGCCAGCAATGATACAAAAGTTCAACTACAAAATGTATGATTTTAAAAATAGCAATGAGGCTGAAAATGATTATGTTGTGATGGAAGAAATATTAGAAAACATGTAATTTTTTACTTAAATATAAAATAATTAATTTTTAAATTCTTTTAATACTACCTATGTGTAATAATTAGCCAAATGAAGTAAATAAATTAAAGTTTATTTAAGTTTTTAATGAAGGTATTTTAATTTATTTAAAATTACAGAATCTACGCTAAAAAAAACCTACAAATTTTATGAATGCCATTTTAGGGGGTTTTGCCTTGAATTTAGGTGGTTTTTACATCACTTTTGGGTGGAACAATTTTCAAATGTTGGCGACACTGGTACGCACAGAGCTGAGATTCAGTGCAATCAACATCAAAGTATGGTTACGCTCGGATTCCTTCTGGATCACTTCCGGGATTACTGGAAAAGAGGGCACATGAGCAAGAAGTTCCACAGTGATTTGAAACGGACTATACATTGAAGACAAATTAAAATTGAACGAAAGAAATAAAAAAATAAAAAAAATGTACGTCTCGGGAACCAGCATTTGCGTAGTTTTATTTTAATCTCTGATTAAATTTCTGTTATTTTCGTTCAGCCCAAACCTAAAGGGCGACGACCGCTACTATATTTTTAGTTTTTTTGTTTTTTTATTCCGGAGTACCTAATCGAATTGAAATTCTGGAAATCCATTTTAGTGATTGCAGTGATTTTTTTTTAAAAGTTTAAACTCTTTTACAGCGGTCAGCACTTAACTCACTCACCGTTTATTCTGGAGGTAACTTGAAGTTCTTTTCTGGATAGGTACTGAAGAAACACAATGCGCGGGAAATCGTTTGCATTCAGGGGAATTATAAAATTACACGGCGCGGGAATGCGTTCGACATAGAGAACTCACAAAATAATAGTTTTAAAGTGTCCTGCAAGTATACCTGCGAAAAAATGGAAAATTCCAAAAAGGTCCACCGAGGGCAGAGTGTACCCAGGAGCCCCCAAAAACACGCAGGAGCACCACAGGCAGCTGAAGGAAAGGAAAATTCATTTAACACGAATTTCGAGTACAACCAAACTGTTGCTATGTTCGTATAACTTCCTTACTTTTGATCTTGTTATCAACACATCTGGGCTAGTTCAGAACTTTTAAAAAATTGTGGACAAGTGATTTTGTTTACGGTAATTTGTTGTTAAGTCAGCAAGACTTATTGTGGATTTTTTTTCTACGATAATTGGTTGCTGAAAACTTGATGGATATCGTTGATCATTCAGAGTTTGGAACCGGTTGTAAAAGTTGCAGAGGACTAGAGCGGAGGTAGAAATTGATGTATAGGCGTTTTCAGTTCCATTATTTTTTAGTTGTTTGGAAACTTGTTGCTAAAGTGTCTGGAAACCACCTATACCTATCGTCCCTTTCTAATCGCTTCAGAGGCAAAAAAGGCGTATTGATTAACATTGAATTTGCAATTTGGTTGATTAAGTTGAATTTTATTTAGTTGCTATGATCTTTGTTCTTATGTTCGTCTGATTTTTTCAAACATTATGTACCTCAATTGTATAATTTTTTACCAACATGTCAGAATTTTAATTTACACCTTAGCTTTAAGGAAAGCTAAGAGCTTTATTTTTCTTTACCGTCGAAACGACACCACCGATGCCTTAAATACGTTGCGATTTTGCTATTCTTTCTCAGTTTCATGTAGGTAGGCATATCCATGTTCCAATGAACTTTCATGCAGCGAAGGTACTAGATATCAGTTTACCGATAGGGGTAAACTGCACCCTACTTGCACCTCTTTCACCATCATTCTTAGATATTCTTTGCAGTCAGCGAGATAAAAGCTCTCCTATTCAAGTTGTAAAGATGAATTAGCTTTAGTACCAGACTATTCAAAGTTTAAGATCCTGAGAACCAACTACAACCATAACAAAAAACTCTTCAGCATTTTTACTTTAAAATACATTCAGTGTTGGCCAAAACTAAAGCAACTAAAATCGCAAATCCGTGTTTTGCCATACATTTCAAACAAATTAAGCCCAAAATACTAATACCCTTATACGTATAATACTATAGTACAATAACGACTACGAAATAGAGAGCTTGGTAGGGAATACCATAACCGAGTTGCACAGCTTAGGAACGAATTGCGATATTTTAAAGTACGTCCGAAAGTGGGCTTGAGGGTGTACTGATGACCACTCACAGCGAGTCGGGTTTTACGGAACTCAGTTGTTACCACTTGGAGGCACAATTAATGTCATAATTTCAACGTTGGCCATCAATAGATTGCGGCACTCAGTATCTGCACTATTCCCATAGCATCCCGCCGTATGACGAAACAGTGTCCGAAGATAAGATAACTTTAAAACTGAATCCAACCAGTTGGTATGCTTAATTCAAAGATTTTGGTTAATTAAGAGCTTTCCGTGATTTCTTCAAAGAACAGATAGTCCGATGATCCGATGATCCTGATCTAAAATCATTACTACATATACATATATCTGAGGCTTGGATGAATTCAACTCGGATTTATTTTCTCTGGAAAATTATTTCAAAAATTATATTTTGAATAGGGTAATACGCAATCAAAAGCTTACACTTTTCTGACATGCAATATGCCAATATTACCAATTCACAACTAAATATATAATTGGCATGCTTTTGATTGCATTTGGTATACGTAAGATGAGGTACACTATTACAAATGTTTAAATATAATTTTGTGATTTTATTACAAAACATCAACCCTTCCAACTCCCGGCAAAATTTCAGTCATATATCAGGCATAAGGTCTATTTAATATTCCCTACAATGACAATTGCAACTGCATTAGTTTTAGATCCTTAAAAATGAAAAAATAAATCAGCTTCAGACATCTAAAAATTAATGAATTTTTGAATGTTCAAATGATTTATGCACGTAATCGAACTCGAAGCACTTAAGGCACACATTAGACTTTTATTTGTTCATAAATATTTTACCAATCATATAAAATGTCAGCTAACAAAATGTTACAAAATGATAACATTGGCGCAAAATATGCACTCATTCATCCGTAAGATCAAAGAACACGTAACCTATACCTGAACTGCGTGCGAATAACAAATGACTTGTAAGCATTGACAAGTTTTTTTTTTTTTTTTTTTTTTTTTTTTTTTTTTTTTTAATTTAACACGTAACAATAATCATAGACTATCAAGGGCGGACATTAAAGACAGATACCAAGGCATATTAAATATTTTAGTCAATATGAAAAATTCAATTCAATTCTCAATTTCAGTTGATAAATTGTCTTAAGCAAGATCGAATGCTTTGCAATTGATACGTCTATCTTATAATTTTGCTTTTGTAATTATTTTTAACAGTAGAAACACATACTCGAATTTTTTTTAAAAAATAAAATAATATACTACGGCGATTTTTGTATATAACATACTTTTTTTTTATAATTTAACAGATTAATACAGAGTGCTTATTTAAAATGAATTTATTTAATATATTAGTGCTTGTTGCGTGTCCTTGGAGCATAATGTGTCAGTTCAACAGTAAGTTCTTCAAGTTCAAGTTCTATTGATAAAAAATTCTTAGTAAAGTTTATCCGTATAGTGACGGCTTATAGGCAAATGCCACCGTTATATGACTTAGATGACTACGATGAATGTTTGGATAATCCGAAACCGGCGTCTTACTGCTTGGTGATTGCAGAAATTGTACCAAACGACACTTCAGCTTTATGGAATCAAATTGCTGTAAGTAACAAGCCTTAGTAGTCTAAAACTCACACTTTTTCACTATTAACTCTAATGCAGACTAGGAAAATACTAGGAAAATAGTTATTTTCTTTTAGCTAATATCACTGTTAATAGCTCTGATTGGAATGATTTTCCAATTCATTTGTATATCTTGAACGGCTGAACTACCTATAATTGTTCGGCTAGTTGCACTGAGAATCTTAGATTTTTTAAGTACTAACGGTTCTCCATGAATTTATAAATATTGGACATAATATATACGCGGTTTTAGGTGTTCATAGCATTTGTAATTTTAAACCATTTTTTTTTTTTGTTTTAAACCAGAATTGATTCAGTAGGTACTGGGAAATAAGAAAAAATCAAGAAGTGTTCCTTGAATGAATCTCCCCTTCAAGTCTTCGGCACATTGTCCGGAACACCCTGCATCTTTCCGTCACACTGATTTTTTAGTCTACAAGAACAAATAGATGATTTTTTAAAAACTTCTCCCAATAACGATGTTAAAAACGACTAATCGATGTGCTTTGCCGGCAATTAATAATTTCATTAAAGTTTTTTTTTAACAGCTATTCGAAAATAACACAATAAATGGATAGGGAAAATAACTTCTTTTTTCGATTAACCATTTGCCTATGAAGAAAATAGTTTTCAGTACTCTACTGCGTTTTAAGACAGCTTAGCTTTTAATCTCACCGGACAGAAGGCCCTACATTCATTCCTGGGTAGAGCTGGGCCTCAATCAACAAAGTACTTCAGTGAGCGCGGCCTTTAGCAAACTGTCGCCAGTTATGGACTCCAAGACAATTGAGGTCCTCTTCCAGTTGTGCGTGCAACCAAAGCAAGGTCTTCCTCCACTGTCTCGTTCTTCATGTCCTCTCGATCTCAGGCGACTGGTGATCTGATTCTCTGATTCTCTGCATCTCTTCGTCGTTGTACAAGTCGCTGTTATATCTCCTCCTTCAAAGTCTGTCATCGAAAGCAGGACTAAAAATTGGTCGACCAAAACGGCCAAGAACCTCCGTCCTTATCCCCCTTAACGCAGAATTATGATAATTAAGGTCTTCTGAGTGTTTAATTTCAAAGCCTTATTACTGAATTGCCTTCTTAGTCAAAAAAAAAAAACTGTAATTGGCAGCTGGTAAAGGGTGCCACTATCAGAGTCAATAGTGGAGCCAGGGTAGAATAAATCCATAACTACCGTCAAGTTATAGCTGTCTTTTGCGTCGTCGATGTCGTGCGCCTCTTCTTGTTGAGAGTATACAGTTGCGTTCTACGTCGTATCTGTACAATCTGACGAGTTTTGCAGAGCTGTCGAAACTAGACATGGCTTTGTATAGCTCGTTTCTACAGATAACTTCTTGGGCTTTCTCTAGAAATTACGGTTGCTTACAAATTTGGTTAATCGCGGATTTATCCACCCTAAGACCACACTGACCAGATCTATTGCACCTATAATACCGGAGGAATGTCTTGTGTCGATCAGAAAATGGTCAGTTTGGTTTTGACTATTTTATTATCTGGTGACTGCCAAGTTCGTTTGTGAATAATAAGGTGAATGGATGAATGAGGTAAATTGATACAAATTTAACGTAATATTATACTTAGGCGGCCGCACAGTGTTTCGACTATATGGATTTAGGTGGAAAAAAGTCATGCCACAGACTAGTAAAAAGCGGTTATTGAGCTTCCAGAGAAGAAGACAAAGATCTCAAATCTATAATATTTCCATGGTTTTCTCGCTCTTTGTCTAAACTAACGGTACAAGCAGTAGTATTTTGTTTACCGATGCCTCATTTGACACGTAGCATTTGTAGTTGGCGTTGTAATATTGAGTCTAATTTTTTTCAACTTTAATCAATTGTTCCTGTATCATGGACATTTCTTCTGAAGGTATTTATGGTTTACTTCGTAATTCTTCTCTTTTTCATAAAAAAAACATGCTATAGAAAAACAATTGTTTTGAATTTATCAGTTTTAATTTAAATCATCAGTAAAAAAAGGCATGAGTACCAGTTTATCAGGACTTAAAATTATATGCATCTTTTAGAGAATTTAATCCTCTTTCCGAAAATTCAAACTGAATTTTGCGCACGACTTTGCAAATATTTTTATTTTTTAATTTTCAGATTCACTTTGCGTGATTTCGCGAACAGAATTTTTACCGCACCAAACAGTTATTTTTTGTGGATGAATTGGTAACTCATGAAGCACATGTGGATTTTCACCCGACCAATAACGCATATTTTGCATTGAGCCAAAAATGAGCTACGTCACTGAAGATGATTTTGCAATGAAATTCGTCATCATGGCGCATCTTCTCCAGAACCCAATCGGAGAACGTACGTCGCTTCAAATGGTCCATCGACTTCAATTCTTGAGTCAGCTTGATCTTGTATGGGTGTAAACCAAGATGCTTACGCAAAATACGCCATAATGTGGTCTGAGCGATACCCAATTCTTGAGAACGCCGTGGAATTGACTAATTTGGATCGTTTGCTACGGACGCCTGAACGGCAGCGATATTTTCGACACTTCGACCAATCCGTTGTCACACTGACACGGCAACATCACACAACGAATATGTAGACTCAAATTTTTGCACTAAACTTGTTATTGCCTGTCTACTAGGGCGAGAATTACGACCGAAAATTGTAGTTAACGCTCTTAAAGTTGCAGTCACCGACTCCTAATTTCGGTAGAAAATTTTTATAATTTGCAGACGTTGCTCGTTCGTGTACTTTACCATGATGAAAATGTTGAGTTTACTGAATAAATTGACAGTGAGAGTTTGATGATTAGTGAAAGAGTGCGTTCACAAATTAAATTTCAAGTCCCTATTGGAAAACCCTTTACAATGTTATCATGAATATTTTTTGAGATTCCAAAAAACTTTTTTTTCAATAATTATTGGTGTGTTGTTTCTGTGGCTTCTGTTTTATCGCAGTTTTTTAATTTAAGAGTCTCTTACAATTGCTTATTTCAGTAAAATTTGGGGTATTTTTAAAGTTAAGGGTAAACTGAATTCCAAAAGAAATATCATTGTTTTCAGACCTGCCGAATTTAACTCGTTTTTTTTTTCTCATCGGTTTCAAAAATCAATGATTACTGCGTCAGCGATAGCATAGTTGTCTTGTCCGAGGTAAAGGGTGTTTTTTTTAAGAACTAGTCGTATATAACTTGACTGTAACGACCTGGCCAATATACGAATATAATATAATATTTTTGTAGATGTAATGGTATCTGCCAATTGACGTATCCTCATCTCTGAATTTTTACAAAAAAAAAAATCCCGATCATCTTGCAATCTTGCAACAGAGAAGTTCTGACTTGCACCAATTGAGTGTTGCCAGGAATTGACAAATTTGGATCTCCATTAAAACTGGCCGTAACAGTGGCGATATTTTCTTCCAAACGCACTGGTCTCATTCTTGTTATTGTCCTAATGTCATATACCATCGAAATCTGCTCACAGCAGGACGATTATTCGTTCCATAAAATTGACAAAGTGCTCGATAACCCAACATATATTCCATGATTTGGCAAAATTATTGCAGTGTAAGTCAATCCATGATGAATATATTAGACTTAACTAACAACAAAATATCATAGATTAACAGCTATCGGGAACCAGGCGCCTCTTAAATAAAAATCATTTAATCCCTTTAGTCTGCTTTCTGCAAGTGCTCAAAGAAATAGCTGCACATCGCTATGTCTTCTTCAGCTTTCAGGCCCCATAAAATCTGCAAGGGTCTGAATCTGGCAGCCTAACCCTTCCAGCGCGTCTTCTCAAGGGTTTGTATCTTCACAGACAAGATACCCATTTTATTTGATCAGATTTAGCCATCTACTGTCGAGTTACTTTACTTTAGCTCCCGTCCTCTTCTTGCTAGCTCATTTCTTCCTACATACGAGTATATTGCAGTGTCCTGACTCTAAACAGTCTCTCTTGCTCCGGCCTGTACAACGCCTTGAGCATTTTGTAATAACGAAATATACAGGATAGAAATATAGTGGTAGAAACTTCGTGTAGGACTTTATTTTTAGAAGAAATACTAGGCTTTATAACGGCGTTTAAATAAAGCTGATATCTTTTTTGAGTCTTTAGATATCCAATTTCTAAGCCTGTTTCATTTTCATTAACCATGCTATTTTTTGACATTGAGGTCACATTTCTCCAGAAAATGCCTAATGAACATAACGTTTTATTATTTTTTTCTTATGAAAGTAACAATGATAAAAAAAAATGTTCATCATGATTTTTTACCAACGTTTCTAACAACAGTTGACAATATTCGTAAGAGTGGTTTTCCAATATTTTTTTTAAATTGCATAGTTATTAAAGAGTGTTGAAGCGTGCTCTACCTATCAAAACTCTCATTTCCTTACCTTGTGGAAGGCGTATTTGGAAAAGTTACCAAGCAAAAATAGTATAAAAGATTAGAAAAACAAATTAATTCATCAGTTTAATTTTTTACGCTAAGGTTACAGTTGCTTAGAAAAGCTTTTTGAAATGTCTACATTTACAAACCAAGAGTACGCAGACTTTATTGACATTTATGGGCTGAGCACAGGAAGTTCAACTAGAGCGCGACGAAGATACCATGAACTTTATCCTAACCGACGACTTCCCAGTAAAGGAGCATTTGGAAATGCGTATCGAAGGCTTCGAGAAACGCAATGAGCTTCAAATACACGACCGAGTGCGAGAGCCTCACAAGTAAGAAGGATGAAAGAATACTGGAACTTGTTACAACTGATCCATCAATTAGCATCAGATGCATAGCTTTGCAATTCAATGTTTCCAGATATAAAATATCTAATGTACGTCATGCAGAAAATCTTTATCCATATCACCATACACCTGTACAAGAACTGCTTCCCAATGATTTGGAAAAGAGATTTGAGTTTTCTAACTGGTTGCTGCTGAGGAGCTTGGATGACAACGAGTTTATTAGCAGAATTCTTTGGACGGTATAATCTCAATTTACAAGAGATGGGATCACAAATTTTCATAAACTTCATACGTAGGCTGCTGACAATCCACATACTAGGAGACATAAATCATTTCAACACAAATTCAGCGTCAATATGTAGGCAGGTGTACTTGGAAATCAGTTAATCGGCCCCTGAAACTACCACCACCTAGGCTGAATTCTACAAACTATCTGGAGTTTTTGCGAAATGATTTACCAGAAGTATTGGAGGACATTCCTCTGATTCAACTATTGTAACTTCATCATATTTTCAACAGGACGGTGCTCCAGCCCAGGTTAAGAATTGGCTAGATGAAAAGTACGGTAACCGTTGGATAAGAAGGAATGGACCAGTTCACTGATCTGCTAGATCTGCTGACTACCGAACACCACACAAAATCATCTGTTATTCATAGCCTTTGAAGCTTAAAGCAAAAAACCTTTTTTATAAATTTTAATTGTTGCAGGTTTTTCCAAATATCATAAAATCTGTCAGTTTTTCTACAAACTCATTGATGATTTTTTTTTATTATTGTTACTTTGATAATTAAAAAATAGTAAAACGTTATGTGTATTACGCATTTTCTGGAGAAAAGTGACCTCAAAATCAAAAATTAACATGGGCAATGAAAACGGAATGGGTTTAGAAATTTGATAGCTAAAGACTCAAATAAGATATCAGCTTTATTTAAATGCAATTACAAAGGGTAGTATTTCTCTTAAAAACAAAGTTATTAACGAAGTTTCTGCCATAAGTATTAACTGAGCAATTTCCGTTAACGTGCGTTATGATACACCAAAGTAAGCCCTTTTCTTAAATCCTCGATAAATGCTGTCAACATTAGAGATAGACCCTTACTGTAGAATGATTTTTTTCTTAGAATATGCCCAGGAATCATATCCCAAATTATCGTTGACGAATTAGGGCACTGGATTCCAGTGACTTAAGCAATTGTGATGTGATACCCGCACCAGATACGGATCCGATTAGTGATAACCTCTAAAAATACTTTCAGGTCATGGTCTGTGCAAAAGATGTTATGCAATTTAAGATACTTAATTAATTGTATTCGGTGACTCGCTCACTCACGAGAAAATCACTAATACCAGATGAATTTCAACATAATTGCTACTAGAACTTTCAACTTAAATGGTTTGGTTTTGAATTTGACCGGCCCGCCATAATATTGTATTTGAATATGCATATTTATATTAATAATACATTTGTGTATTGTGTAATAAAAGCAAAAAAAGCAATGTTTAAATTTGTTTTAAGAAAAGTTTGGTATGAGTGAAACGAACAGAATTGTCTCGAGGTCATATGTCTAAAAATAATGTCAATAAATAAATATTGATCTGTGCTTGTCAATTCTCACGGCTTACAAGTGTAATATAATATAAACTAAACTAAAATAGACCAAGTCTTACTGCATTTTACATACATTCATTTAATGATAATAATAAATGAAGGGAAACCATTTAATTAACCGGTCTGGGGCTCGAGTCAATTATGCATTAAACTTGGCATGTATCAATTTAAGGTTGAACTGTCTATAGTTTGTAATTATACATTCATTTATAATCGTGAAGGCATCATTGTAAATTATGATATGGAAGGTAAGTGAAGTAATTTGAGGTATTAGTCAAATTAAAATTGAAAAGCGATGTCTTTGCGCTACTTTAATTCATGAACAATATACGAGTACAGTTTTTCAGTTTTTTATGCATTTTTATTTTTTTTTTAACTTAAATTACTCTTATATGCTAAACAAAAAACGCTTAAAAATTAGCTTAAATTACTTACAAATAATCTTATTCTAACTTACTGGCCCCATGCGGGCACTCTAAGTTAAACCTAACACTTAAACTATGTCTTTCGACGAATCTTACATTATATTTTTATTTTAACATTACTTAATACTAGAACTAAGAAAATAAATTATAAGTAAAAAACTTAGTGAATGGACATTTTTTAGTTTTTTATAAAACTTAAAACTAAAAGCCTACAGACTACCTAAAAATAAATCTTAGTCTACTTAAACCTACTTACATCTAATACGTACGCACACACATACATATATATATATATATATATATATATATATATATATATATATATATATACATAATACATATATACTTAATATATAAATATATGTATACATATATATTTCGTTTTTTTTTTTTCATTTTTTATTTTTATTAATTTTTTTTTTTGTTTTTTATATTTTTTTCCTAAAACTAACTTAATCCTACCTAAAACTATGTAAGCCGGCCATGGCTAAAAAAAAATTAGGCTGACCCACTTTGCCTCAGATGAAGCTATCTATTACTGGAGGCATTCGACGACGAAGCATCCTCCCCTTCAACTAGCCACCAAAATTGCTGGTGCTGCTGAGCAACATCCCTCCTGTCGCGACTCCCTACCGCCCTACTGAACCGGAGACGCTCCGCACTGCCATGTGTGACGTCTCTGTCGTAGTTAAGTCGCCTGTCCGCAGCTGTTCGAGCGACGTGGAAGATTAGCGGGACCGCCAATCTGTCCTGGATCAGACCTTTACTATCTAGATAGAGGAACGCTTCTGGAGGAATAAAACCGTCAAAGCGAACTCTCTCGTGATACATATAATTGGGGTGGAAAACCCGGAGATCAGGTTGTTCGATGAGGTCATTGCTCTTGCAATGTGCCTTCGAGTCAACTTGATGACGAAATTGTCCACTCTTATTAGGTTCGCCCTATTGTACAAGACCTCATTGGGATAGAATTTGATGTACTGAGACTCTGGTGTTTTGTATAAGCGAAGACAAGCCCTCTCAAACAGCCGAATCTTTTCCAATAAACTTGCTCTCACGTTGAACCACACGGGACATCCAAATCAGATCACCTTCACCCTCGCATCGAGTTGGCTGTTATAAAACAGTCTCTTTGTAAGGGCAAAAGCACCTTTGGCTCTGGCCAAAGCAACATCTATATGTTTGTTAAAATACAGATATTGATCTAGCCAGATCCCAAGGTATCTGACTACATTTCGACAAGCAAGTGGCTGTTCGTGTTGTCCGACGATAGAAAACTTTCGCCAATTCTTTCTGGTATCCCTAGAGGCCCCAGACAAAGGCGTCCTAAACAGAATGGTTTCCGACTTCTGAAAGTTGATTTTCAACTTCCAGTCATCGCAATATCGCTTAATTTTGTCAAAATCACGCTGCAAAAGTATATTAATGACCTCAATCTTTGGACCTGATCTGTACGCGATTATGTCGTCTGCGTACGCTATGGAATGGTGAAGTGAACCTATCAGATCACTTGTGTAAATGTTGAATAGGATCGGCGAATTTACCGCACCTTGTTGCAGAACGTTTTTAATGTTAAAAATTCCAGCAGAAGTCACATCGCCATTCTTCACGATGAACTGTCTACTGGAGAGCATATCAAAAAGAATATACAGCAGTGGCTTACTAATGCCCAACCTGTCCAGCTTGAAAAAGAGTACTTCTAACCATACGGTATCGAAGGCCTTCTCCAAGTCAATCAGGCAGGCACCAGTGCACTGTTTCTTGCCTTTGTTCCATTGGATATCAGAAACCAGTTTCGACGCAGCATGAATGATATCATGCCCCGCCTTAAAACCGAATTGATTATCCGGAACTATATGTTTGTCCTCAACCCACTTAGTCAGGACTCTATTGATCACCTTCTCGAACACCTTACTGATGTTTGGAAGAAGACTGATCGATCGGAGATTCGCCGGATTGGAAGTGTCTTTATCCCTTTTGGGGATGGGATGTACCACCGCAGTTTTCCAATGCGCTGGATAATGTGCATTATTAAACAGGATGGTATAAATGTTCACCGCTTCTAGAGGGAGATGTCGAAGCACAATGTTCGGTATTTCATCGGTTCCCACTGATTTCTTACTACTAAGTGATTCGAAGATCGTTTGGAGCTCTTCCTTCGAAATGAACGGGGGTAGTACCCTATCGTTGGTGATGACATTATTTGCCATATTCTCGTCACTGAACTGGGTGAAACCCGAGCTCTCGAATCGTCAATTCACTATTTCATTTCGAAGGCAGAAATTGTGCACAAAGACTCGACTTTCCAGGTCGTGGTTCGGGCCAATGATGTCATTCGCCTTATATACTTCCTGGAAAGTCGCTCCTATAGCCTCAACCTACTCCTGCGGATCCTCGATCACAAAGAAGTTGTCATCATCAACAGCTTCATTTTAATCTATGCCTGCTGCTGTAAGTATGTTCTCGTTGTCCGTCGTTCGGGCGATTTTAAGACAAGAAAGGTTGTTTTGATCTTTTCTCCGAAATATTTTATTTATTTGCGGAAACATACGAGTATTCGGGTTGCTGGTGTTTACAGCTCGAATTTTTTTGTTCCAATACAAACTTACAGATGCTCTGTAATTTTCTTTTATTAATACTTGGAGGTTTTTGATCGATGACTTTAGCGTCATAATCTCCGGGTTATGTCTGTCAGTAAACTGTCTGTACAAGGTTTTTAGTCTTGACAGCAGTCTACTTTTATGTCGGTGCAGTGCGTCAATAGTTGCGTTGCGGAATAAGTCTTCGTCGTCAGTGTGTTGGTACCGAGGTATCGTTTTGTCCATTGTTCGTTTGATTGTCTCGTCCATTAGTTTTAGATACCTGTCAATCTCCTCGTTTGACAGATTTCTGTTGGACGGTGGGTAGAGCGAATTCGAGGAGAGTGCTCTCGTCAGTGTTCTGGAGAAGTGTGTCCAACGCACCCTACTATAGTTGTAGGCATGCCTTTGAACAAACTCGTCCAATTCCGCAATTTCGTTCGGAACGGTTATTTCGGTACTGAGACCGCAATGGTCACTGTCATACACAAAAGTGTGTAGACAGTTTATGGTTTGTTGGTTTGTGCATGTCAGGTGTATTCGTGTGTCGAACAGCAGGAGATCCAAATAGGACCCGTGTCTAGGAAACGACGGACTATCCATCGCCTTAAGCCCGAGTCGATACATCACACTGTGCTGACCCCACCAATTGAATAGTAGGTTGCCAGTGTATTATTTCCCCAATCTCTATGTTTGGCGTTGAAATCTCCGCCGATAATAAAATAGTTGTCTTCCAATTCCAGCCTCAGGAATCGAAAAAGCGTCTCGAGCTCTGAGATGAATAAAGTGGATTGAGTAGCCTTAGGTGCATAGACAGACACCATGTACAACCTCTTTCAATTACGGAGGGGGACATACACGATGCATGCTTCCAGCACCTGGAACCTACGTACTACACGACTGTATACTCTTTTAAAACGTACACCTTTTCGTACGAAAATTGCAACGCCACCTCCCTGAATGGAGTTGGGTCGGTTTCTCCGTACTATCTTGTATCTTCTGTGCCTCATTTTGTGTCTTTTGGTAAGCTTAGTTTCGCTAACCAAAAGCACATCGGGGGCTTGGTCTTTAAGCAACTTAAATAGTGCGGCACGTCGTTCGAGCCTAATCAGTGAATTCAAATTCACAGCAAGGACCTTCAGGGTTTGCTCCGCCATGTACCCACGTACCCATTACGGCAAAAGGTGCGTTAGGCCAGGCAGCAGCGCGTATACTTGATCCACCCGCGCGGTCTGTTCAGTTAAATGACGTTGTAGCTGAGCCATCTGCCCCTGGATAGAGAGCAAGATAGCTAGCATGTCAGGTACTGGTTCCGGTGCTCTTAGCGGTGGCGCCTGAGAAGCAACCTTCGCTTGCTGTGCCGTATTTCCCCTACCTGCCGCAATATACGAGTACCTATGCACATCAAATGGTCAGAAAAGTAAATGAGAATTGCCAAGAAATACATACATTTTATGAAACGAGTATATAGAGCTAAGATGCTATTCATTCCAGTCCTTGGTTGGACGCAAACGAAGAGGAATAATGATATTTTTGGATCGTTTGTGAGGCAGTAGTTAGTGAGGGGCAACTATCTCATATACCTCAAACTATCATCTGATTTGGTGGCCAACACTGTTGGCTATCAAACGATAATTGTTACTACAGTAAGACAGCAAGTATTTGGGACGTACGCTAAGAAAACTTACTGGCTGATAAGTACTGTCTAAGACATTTATGTTAGGCCATAGGTACGAATTCAGAATCGAATGCGATGTATCGACTTTGCTCAAGAACAATAATCCTGGGAAAAGCAAACTGGACACGCTTTAAAAAGCTCGACAAATCCATCAATACTAACTCAGAACAAAACACATAACATAAAGGTCGTTCAGAACCTAAACGGTGTCCCTACCAAATGTTATAAACGAACATATTCTACCAGAAAAAAACATTCACAGATCATATGTTGCATGGTGGAACGCAGATTTGCAGCGACTACGTAAGGAAACTTAAAATCTTCTGAACTTGCCACTTAAGATTAATTTAGAGAAAAACTGTAATCTTCACTATCAAAGCAAAAATAATATAAGGAGCTGTTGCATACCACCTTGATCAAGAAGTTCCCCGAATTTATTCAGAAAATTAAAAATACAAGTTTATTCATCTAAATCTATATTGTTCTCTTCAAAGCAATCCCCATCGACTGCGACACACTTATGCCAGTGCTTGATTCAATCCTCGAAACATTTTTTATATTCGGTTTTCGGTATGTCCATCAGGGATTCCTGCGATTTTTCCATTACTTCCTCTCTGCTGCTGAAACGCGTTCCCCGTAGTGACTTTTGAACTCGATTGAACAGAAAGAAGTCACAGAGAGCCAAATCAGGTGAATTCGGTGGCTGTTGGATGGTATTTGTTGCATTTTTCGTCAAAAAATTACGAATAATGATGGCACTCTGCGACGGTTCTTTATTATGGCGCAAAATCCACGAGTTTTCTGCCCACAATTCTGGTCTCTTTCGGCGAATTGCTTCACGCACACGTCTCATAACGCCCTTTGTTTACTGTCTGGCCTTCCGACAAAAATTCATGATCCACTACACCGTTGTAATCCATGAAAACCGTGAGCATTGGTGAACGCCATTCACTTGCCTGATGTCTAGATTACGTGTCGTACTCATAAACCCACGTCTCGTCTCCAGTAATGATCCTTTTGATGAATGTGGGATCGGATTCAGCCTCGCAAATCATCTCTTTTACGACGTCAACACGGTCTCTTTTTTGCATGAAATTGAGGTCCTTTGGCACCAACTTTGCTGCTACTCTTTAGGACTGAAACCGCACTGAACCAATTCAGATTGCTGGCGAAGGGTTTCAGGCGTTCACGCAATAAGGCAGAAGAGATCTTAACATATATCCGATGTTGAGGAGACTTATACCTCTATAGTTGGCGCAGTTGATGAGGTCTCCGTTTTTTGTGGATCGGTTATACGGTGCTGAGATTCTATTCAACAGGCATACACTCTCCTTACCAGATCTTAAAAATTAGTTGGTGTATGGAGCATAGTCGTTTCCAGCAGCTTTAAATACTGTGGCCGGTAAGCCGTCTGATCCAGCTGATTTGTTGGATTTCATCTTAGATATTGATATCCTCACTTCGGCCTGGTCAGGTGGATAAAAGTTTTGGCTATCATCGTCTAAGATAAATGGTCTATTCTGCCTGATGTTGGGCTTGTTGGCGTTATACATTCTACAGAAAAAGTTTTTCCATATACTCAGCACTGACTGTGATTCCACTACAGGGTTTCCTTCTTCATCCCTACAGGCTTCTCTACGGGCTTCTCAGTGCGACGGTGTGTTATCATGGTGCAAAATCCACGAGTTTTCTGCCCACAATTCTGGTTTCTTTCGGCGAATTGCTTCACGCAACGCGTAAATAATACTCTTTGTTTACTGTCTGGCCTTCTGGCAAAAATTCATGATGCACTACACCGTTGTAATCCATGAAAACCGTGAGCATTGCCTTCTTTTTTGACTGAAAACGACGTGCTTTTTTTTGGTCTCGGCTCATTTGGTGAACGCCATTCAATTGCCTGATATTTGAATTGCGTGTCGTACTCATAAACCCACGTCTCGTCCCCAGTAATGATCTTTTTGATGAATGTGGGATCGGATTCAGCCTCGCAAATCATCTCTTTTGCGACGTCAACACGGTTTCTTTTTTGCATGAAATTAAGGTCTTTTGGCCTCAACTTTGCTGCTACACGACGGAAACCCAAATCATTAACCAAAATGTCTTGGACGGATCCATAGGCAATGTTCAAGTCCTCCGCAATCTCTCTGATGGTTAATTTGCAGTTATTGACCAACATTTCTTTTACTCCAGCAATGTTTTCGTCGGTTTTCGATGTTGATAGTCTGCCACTGCGTTCATCATCTTCGATTGACTCACGACCACTTTTGAACCGCTCGTGCCACTGATAAACGACCATTTTCTTTATAGAATCGTTGCCGAAACAGCTCATGAAATATCTCAAAACCCGAAAACTTCTCAATGACCGGTAGCACGGTTTTCGTAACAACGGTGATTTGATGGCATGTCTCACCGAAAAGTGGAACCAAAGCGTACATCAATCTGGGGTAAGCAAGATAGCTCCACTTGATATTTCTAAGGCATTTGACAGAGTTTGACATCAGGCTCTTTTGTCGAAAATGCGTGCATTTGCGATCGATGACTCTCTTCTTCAATGGATTAGAAACTACCTTTCGAGTTGTCTCTAATCGCTTTAAGTCTGATATTCACAAAATAAATGCTGGTGTACCCAGGGATCCGTTTTGTCTCTGACACTCTGACACTTTTTAATTTTCTTCAATGATCTCTTGTCTACTACTTCTAATTCAATATACTCCTTTGCTGACGACAGTACTTTCAGCCATTATCCACTTATGGCGCTTGCATCGTTGAAACTAAAAAACTTTCCATTCTCAGTATGTGTGTCAAAGACAACTTACGTTGGAATGACCACATATTTGATGTCGCCAAAAATGCTGCGAAATATATAGATTTCCTCAAGCGATGTAAGAAATATTTCACCTCCTCTCATCTGGCCACAATATATTAGGCCTTTTTCCGCCCAAAATTGGAGTACAATACCCACATCTAGTCAAGCGCCCCTAAGCCCTCTATGCACTTGCTAGATAGGATCCAAAATCGTGCTATAAAACTCATAGGTGATGCCAATATGACACAGTCATTAGACACCCTCGAACACCGGCGTAACGTTGTGTCGTTATTTTCACCATCAGTGCTTCACCGGAATTACCAGACGCATTCCGCTTATGGAGCGCCCTGACGCACGCTTTATTTCCTAGTCTGTATAACTTACAAACATTTAAAACCAACGCACATCGTTATCTCTCTTTTTTCCTTCCTTCGCCTGCGCTATATGCAAATATCTTAAGGGTACATAAAATCCCGCGCCTATCATAAAAAAAAAAAAATAAAAAAAAAATCTCAGAGTACTGACTACGAGGTGATATTTGCTGGCGTCCAATAGTCTGTTCTTCGCTGCTTGGAAGATGAACTTCACTTGAAATATGTTAACCATAATTCAGAATTGGTTCTTTAGAATTGAGGCATCCTGTAATTGTGAATGACTTCAACGTCACAGCTGAGAGTAAATGCATAACCTGGTTGGGTAGCAACAACTCGTTCAATGGTCAGTACAATCTGGCTTGAATGGCATATTTAAACGAAACGCCATGAGGCTTAGAATACATTTTGTCCCAATCATGTCGGGGATACCAGAAATGGGAGCTTTATGCAGTTTGTCACAATTAATTAGATATAAAGTTTGTGTTCCCGTTAAAATAGATCGATAACGTAATCCACCAGAATTTACTGGGCTTAAGCTCCAACTAACACCAAAGTCTGAAGAATTGTACGAAACTTAGCCATTGACGAGCTAACCACAAATAATCTTTTACGTTCGCCTAGACTTCATGTGTATCTTTAAATTGTCTTTTGTTTTAGGAGTTTTCATCAGTCACCAGGCGACACTATCGTCATGATAACCTGTACTTTGGAGTTTGTTTAAATCGTTGTAAGCAACTAATCAATCCTCTCAGCTCGTTTCAAAAGGAACAACTTTATGTTGGAAACATCAAAAATACTGAGGTAATGTACGAGTACGTCTTTCCAGATGTTTCAACATTTCATATAATCCCTCGTTTCAGTTGGCCGAATTTTTTACCGACATATTCACAGAGGTTTCGGACAACAGAATTCTGGATGGCAAGGTCATAAACGCATGTTTGAATTACAATTTTAGAAAAAAATACGATTTAGGTGTTCGATCCTTCATTGAGTATTGTGTTTCTAATGATAGCCGTCAAGGCCTCGGTTAGTCCCATTGTCAATCAAACTCGTGCTCCATTTATTCTCATTAATGTTCTTTAAGATTATTTGGAGATCATCTTATTCATTGTTGTTGGAACACTGCTGCTCTTTGTTGTTCTTTCATCGTGCTATGATCGACAATTGAAGCGGAAACAGGATCTAAGAATGGCGGGAATTGATTTTTACAAAACACATTTACATACTAAAAGTAGGTTTCAAATGAAAACGGAATTTGTGCGTAATGTTCGTATTATCCTTTCAGAGAATACAATTCTGACATCTTTCTCATTGTGCCGCAACTACTTCCGCCTCATCATGCCTTCAACTGGTGAATTGGCCAAGGACTTTCGATTTTTCGAAGCTATTCGATTTTTCTCCATAATTTTAGTTGTGCTCGCTCATGTGCTTTTGTTTTTAAAGTCGGCACCGACCAAAAATACCGATTTCATAGAGAAAGTATTCTACCAAGTAGGATCAAATATTTTAACTAACGGAACTGTGATAATTCAGGTATATTTTGTTATGAGCAGTTTTCTACTGACCATTACATTTCAAAGGAAAATGGCTATGAAAAAGCCTGGAGTTGCTGATTGGGGAAGGCTTATCCTGTATCGATACTTAAGGTAAGGTGTGTAAATTTCTTAAATTTAACTACATAGTTTTAAATATTTATTTAGGTTAACTCCTTCAATAGCCTTTGTGATCCTTATAAGTGCTTCCATTCTACCACGACTTCAAGATGGACCATTTTGGAGACATTTCAGTGGAGCTGAGCACGTTCTGTGCAGAGAGACTTGGTGGAAAAATCTTTTGTTTATCAATAACTTTATGTTTAAAAGAAGTGTTTGTATAGATTATATACTTTTGTGAAAGCTTTTCAATCAATTGCAGTTACTTTTCTATTTTTGAATAGTGCCTTCATCAATCCTGGTATTTGGCGGCTGATTTTCAGCTATACATTATTTTATTTAGCGCCCTCATTCTCCTTGCAAGGTAAGTTTTGCTGGTTTTTATTTGAAATTCTGAAAGGTTAAAAATTTGTGAAGCTGAGTGGCTCGTTTGGGTCCAACCCTGTCCTTTCTTAGCATCTTTCAAAAGACGTATTCGCTGTACTCACCGCAAAGGACGACCAATTCGACTATCCAGATTCAGAACTAATATTGCATACCAACCTTTAGGTATGCTGCTTTGAGGTTACTAGTGTCCGTGATTGTTTGATATTTAACCCTTCACTTTTCTTTATGAATTAGGTTTCTTGGAATTTAGAAAAACTCTTAGCTATGGCATTCTCCTTAATTCGCTCGACGTGTGTAAGCTAATGTAGACGGGGTTTTTGCATTTTCTACCCTTCTTTGGGAAGATGCCAAACTCTGCCTCGCTGTCTCATTTATCGTCCAGCATTCACTTCAGTAAAGCAAAACTGGCAGGTTTATGCAATAGTTTTGTAGGGCACAATTTTGTTCCTCCAAGTTAAGACTTTGAATCATGCTTGGACGAACTGCCTGATGTTATCCTTCATTTAGTGTCATTTGGGTGTCATTTGTAGAGCAAATATTTTATCTGAGGTACATGAACTCCTTCTTTTTAGTTACTTTAGATAGCGGGATGGATAGGTACCTTAAACAACAAAACCTCTCAGCCACCTCGATCATAAGCAAGCTGTCTTTAGTTATGCATGCCGAGCTGCTCCCCTTCTACTTGCTCGCGCCACTTGAATCACGCCTTCCTCAAAGGCACCACCCTTCCAAGCTGGATTGCAAGACCATAGCGCTGGCTCATGCGCTCTGAATTATGTTACGAGCACACCTCGTCATCGAATCTTCTGCTCTAACCTCGTCTATACATATGAAAGATGACCTGAGACCTTTAGTTGTTTAAAAGAAGGCATTGCACTCAATTGTTGTATTACCTCAAAGAAACAGCGATTGGTAAAAGTTATTATTTGTTCAGTTTGGAAAAATTGTTCTTAATTACAATCCCAATAGAATACTTCATTTTACTCGACTACACAATTTCATCATTGTCACATACTGTATCCAAAAATAGTCCTTCCATATCCTGAGCACCGACTGCAAACCTCATTCTTGTCAGTTTCATTGTCACATTTTCTGAACATCCCTCATACTGCGAAGTGCATTGCGTTAATGGCAATCGGAACACTCTAGTTAATGTTCCATTGATCGAGAGTCTTCCAAGTCTCCTTGGGAGATGCACTCTCTTTCTAGCTATGTGTTAAAATTGACCAGAAGCTGTTTCTGCACTCTGTAGCACATACCAGAGTAAAGGGTGTTTCTTTTTACGTAAGAACCTCGAATTAAAATAAAACACAAAAAACAATTAAATCGCCATTTTTTTTTTTTTTTTTTTTTTCATATAAAAATTGTTGACTCTTAACTTTTGAAAACAATTTTGGGAATATGACAACCTCGACTACGATTTACAAAACTTACACTTTTAGTTAAATTTGAGCTCTTTTTGAAAAAATCGGCCAAAAACATCAGAAATAGCAGTCAAAACAGTCTCCTTCAAAGTAATCCCCATCGACTGCAACACACTTATGCCAGCGCTTAATCCAATCCTCGAAACATTTTTTATATTCGGTTTTCGGTATGTCCATCAGTGCTTTCTGCGATTTTTCCATTACTTCCTCTCGGCTGCTGAAACGCTTTCCCTGTAGTGATTTTTTAACACGATTGAACAGAAAGAAGTCACAGGGAGCCAAATCAGGTGAATTCGGTGGCTGTTGGATGGTGTTTGTTGCATTTTTCGTCAAAAAATTACGAATAATGATGGCACGGTGCGACGTTGCGTTATCATGGTGCAAAATCCACGAGTTTTCTGCCCACAATTCTGGTCTCTTTCGGCGAATTGCTTCACGCAAACGTCTCATAACGCCCAAATAATACTCTTTGTTTACTGTCTGGCCTTCTGGTAAAAATTCATGATGCACACAGTTGTAATCCATGAAAACCGTGAGCATTGCCTTCTTTTTTGTCTGAAAATGACGTATTTTTTATGGTCTCGGCACATTTGGTGAACGCCATTCACTTGCCTGATGTCTGGATTACGTGTCGTACTCATAAACCCACGTCTCGTCTCCAGTAATGATCCTTTTGATGAATGTGGGATCGGATTCAGCCTCGCAAATCATCTCTTTTACGACGTCAACACGGTCTCTTTTTTGCATGAAATTGAGGTCCTTTGGCACCAACTTTGCTGTTACTCTTTAGGACTGAAACCGCACTGAACCAATTCAGATTGCTGGCGAAGGGTTTCAGGCGTTCACGCAATATGGCAGATGAAATCTTAACATATATCCGATGTTGAGGAGACTTATACCTCTATAGTTGGCGCAGTTTTGTGGATCGGGTATACGGGTTGAGATTCTATTCAACAGGCATACACTCTCCTTACCAGATGTTAAAAATTAGTTGGTGTATGGGGCATAGTCATTTACAGCAGCTTTAAATACTGTGGCCGGTAAGCCGTCAGGTCCAGCTGATTTGTTGGATTTTATCTTAGATATTGATATCCTCACTTCGCCCTGGACAGGTGGACGAAAGTTTTGGCTATCATCGTCTAAGATGAATGGTCTATTCTGCCTGATGGAGGCATGTTGGTCTACGGAAAAAGTTTTTCCATATACTCAGCACTGACTGTGATTCCATTACAGGGTTTCCTCCTTCATTTCTACAGGCTTCTATACGGGTCTTTTTTCTTTTCCGCGTTCTTTTTACCTGATAAAACTTCCTTACGTTATTCCTGGAGTACAACCTCTCAATAGAACTTTAAGAACTTAACACTCAAGTGGGTATGAATACGCTTAAAATGCCTCAGCATGTGTTACGTTTGTTCTTTTGGGAAATGGAATAGAGAGAGAAATGGAGAAACCGATGTTCCTGTCTCTTCTGTTCATAGAGCTCATGAGCAGCTCTCTTTCTTCGTTGGAGCGCCATTTGTAGGTTTCTTGTTTAGCTTCATGTGCTTGCCGGTATTTTTCATCAAACCAAAGATATCCGACCACCAAGGTCGGCGTCTCTGATGGCAAGTTGGCAGCGTTGCCACTGGTTTTCGGTATTTGATGCTGGCGGCATTGAGATTTCGGGATACGCGTTCGGCGAAGATTCTGGCAGCCTCTTGCGATTGCAGCTTTTCTACGTTATATCTTGTCACAGTAGTTCTTCTTTTTTGTGGCACTTGGAAAATCCGCATTCGCACCTTGATGTCCAGAATATTGTAGGCATGCATTACGTCTATCGCAAGATGATCAATTTGATTCAGCGTTTGATGATCCGCAGACCGCCATGTCTCCTTGTGTATATTGAGATGAGGAAACCGTGTTCTTTTCATAATAATATTTCATCCCAGCGCAAAGTCAATAATCCTAAGTCCGTTGCCAGACGTGGTCTACGTGGCCTACCAGCTGTCCCACCAAAGATGTTTTCCTTTCCTGACATTGCTCATATACTCGTAAGTATGTCTTGTCGAGGTGCTCGTAAAAATATTCTATGGTGGCGTCGTCCTTGTCTTCCGTAGCAGAATGGGCGCATATTAGGTTTATATTAGCGAATTTTGCTTTAATGCGGATTGTCATAAGACGCAAATATGGAAACCCCTGTTTCTTTTTCCTACAGCAATCATCATAGCATATGTATCTGTTTTTCATCCTCCTTTTGTCCAGCCTATCCCATGGCACTTCCTGGATAGCAGTGATATCTGCGTGATAGCAGTCAATTGCCTCTGCTAATTGTCCAGGGTCCGAATATTCCACATGAAAATTCAACGTTTGCTAGGGTCGTCAAGTCCATTTTTATCCGAGGCCATTAGTTGGTTCGTCACATATTTTAATATCTTCCGCATAGAGTCGTGAGGCCTATGACGCCGTAGGCTGGTATAATACCTTTTCCATTTTAGTCTTCATGAATATTTCGCTACGAACTTGATTGTTGCTTTGCTGGACCAATCCAAGTTATAGGACTCAGCAGCTTCCCGATCAATCGCCTTGTAGGCCCTATGTTCTTCTTCCTTTTTTAAATTTCTGAACAACTTTTCTGTTAAAACATCTCTCAATTTCCCTAACATCACACTCTTCGTGCTCTTTTTTTCTTCGCTCTGAGAAGACGGTGCCTGTCCTACCTTTTCTTATTTCGTAGACCTGGGTTTGCAGTGATTGTCAAGTGAAACCTAGTACATCAGAGGCGGCTTCTTGGCAGCTTTGCCACTGGGTTTCGGGACAAGATGCTGGCGGCGCATGATGTCAACCGGCAATAGGCTGGTCGATTCCTGCAAATTCTAACAATCCGACGTCAAACTTTCTTACAGCATTCCATCTTCTTAGGCGCATCAGGGATGTTCACATTCTTATTCATTAAGAGAAACTCGGAACGTTTTGACATCCAAAATATAGAAGACGTGCGCCCTGGGTCGATATCAGGGTGTTGGTGTTGGTTAGTTAATACGCCTGTATCCGTTGTTGAAGCTTATGCCCTTTTTTGCATTTTGATGTCATTCTTCGAGCATTGACCGCATGTCTTCTCGAGGAGCTCATTAGAGAATGTTTGGTGCCATCCGTCTTGGTGAATGTTCGACTGCACGCGGTCTGTTAAGGAATCTTACGTACATAAAGTTCATTTCTACAATTGCTGACATTGTAAACACTTTGATTTTTACTTAGAAAGTGACTCGGACGAAACAACTCCCAACCTGGAGATAAGACGCCTTATCCGAACTCTTGGGACAAAGAATCGAGTGATGATCGGTGTCTTTATCTTACTAAGGAATAGTGCCCGTCAATCGATTTTGGCTTTGCTTTTCTCCAACTACGGCGAAAATATATTGTTATGCGTGTAAGTTAATGTCCACTCAAAACACTAAACTCAGTGGAGAAGACTTCAGTGACTGGAAGCATGCATCTGATCGTCTATATAAACACGAGATTTCAAAGACTCATTTGGAGTTTAGTGCAACGGGAAAAAGTCACAGGACGCATCGATCAAGAGCGATACAAGAGGTACAAAAAATCTTCAGAATTATCGTTAGTACTATCAAATTTATTGCTGAGAATGGATTAGCCTTTCGAGGTGACAATGAAATTATTGGTTCACCGCGAAATGGACATTTTCTGGTAATTTTGGAATTGTTAGCCGAGTATAAACCAATCCTGGTAACCCATTTGAAAGGAAGTGGTCATATCAATTAACTTTCGTCCACGATTTGCGAAATACTAATCAGTTCTATGGGTGACAAAGTGCTAACTGAAATAGTATCCAGAATAAAAAAATCCAAATATTATTCGGTGTCTGTGGATTCTACTCCCGACGAATCTCATATCGATCAACTAACTATATTTGTTCGATATATTGAAGGATCGATGCCAAAAGAAAGATTTTTCACCTTTTTACCAAATTGCGACCATATCGGCGAGGCCATAGCAAACGCTTTACTAAAATGCCAATCATATGACATTGCTGCAAACATGATGGTAATGAAAAAGGAATGCAGGCTCATATTTTGGAGAAAAATCATTTATCGGCGTTTGTGCCATGTTGTGGTCAATTCTTCGGCTGTTCAATTCTTTGATTTCGTTCAGAATTTATATACGTTTTTCACAGCAAGTACAGAACGATACGAAATTCTGACTGAAAATTTCTGGCGGAAAAAAGCGGACAATTTTACGTTTTAGCGATACTCGTTGGTCTTGTCGAGCTTAAGCTATGAAAGGCATTGTCGATGATTATTCTGAAAACGAAGGAGCCCTAACCAGCATATTTTCTGATAAGGAGCAAAAAGACATCGTAAGGAATGAAGCATCGTACTTTTTACAAAAGATGAGTTGTCTCGGAACCGCTTTGGAACGACATCTTGGAGCGATTCGATTCTTGAATCTGCAATGCGTGCATTAGAATCATTGAAATCATTAGTTGAATCCAAAAGAGACGATTTTGATAAATACGAGGAAGCAACTAAAGAAATATGTCATACTGACCAATATGTAAAATCACGCACCAGAACAAGAAATATGAGGTTGAATCCACTCGATTACATGAAATCACAAGATGCAAATCAGTCACCAACAGAGAAATTCAAAGTATGCGGTTTTATCTCAGTGATCGATCACCTATGTGTTTCTTTTACTGAACGATTGCATGCATACGAAGCTGTACGTTCGAGATTTGGATTTCTCAATCACATAGAGAAGATAAATGTTGCAAATTTGCACGCTGCAGCAGAGGCATTGGTGAAAGTGTACAAAGATGATTTAGAGTCTAGTCTTGGTAATGACTTGGTTCAATTTATATCTTTGATCGACTTATACAAAAAGATTATAGAAAAGACCAATCTACCGAGCTATTTTACTACCACATTCTTGAAGATCAAAATTTCAGAGCTACACTCCGAAACATTGAAATTACACTGAGAATTTATTTGGTTTTGATGGTGTCTAATTGCACTCGAGAGCGCTCATTTTCAATAATGAAAATTATAAAAAATAAGCTCCGAACTACAATGGGACAAAACCGTCTATCAAAGGTCTCCCTACTCAGCATTGAAAGCGATTTACTCCGGCAACTGGATTTCAGCGAATCCATCAAGGATTTTTCATCGAAAAAAGCTCACAAGGTTCCATTTCTTAGCGCTTTAATTTAATTTCATATAATTCTTGTTTTTGTCTATATTTATATACGAGTATGTATGTTTGTTAAGATAATTTACTTGGTTTCGCAATAAATTATTGAAACACCTGACTGAAAAAAATTGTTCATTTCATTTGGAAAATAAAATCGCTCCGTGCAAACTAACACTAAAGCTGGATGTCAATAAAAGAACAGACCTTATGTGGACTGCTGGGCAAACATGTGTAGCGACCAAACAGATCTGGCCAAAGCTGGATCTGAATCGCTCTAAGTGTCTGATCCTTTTAAATAGGAAACATCAAAGCGCCTCATAGGCAAGCACGCAGGAAGGCTTGGCGCTTTTACAAATGATTTCTATAGAAGCTGCATGGACGAGGAAGAGGAGGAGACAATCCTCCACCTACTCTGTACATGTCCAGCTCTCTCCCAGAGAAGAAAGATTCATCTAGGAGCTTTCTTCTACAACGACCTAAACGATCTAGAAAACATAGACGTTAACAGTCTCCTACGCTTTATTATAACGTCAAACTGGTTCCATTAGTAAGAGGCATCACAATGGGCCAATAGGCCTAAGTGGGTTGGTATTTCCAACAGCCACTTTTACCTAACCTAAATTAACCTAACCTTTGGAAAATAATAAGCCAGGGGCCTCTACTCATTTGTTGCCCCAGGGCCTCCAGACCTCTAAATCCGGCCCTGGATCTGGGTATTCAACCGTCCATGTATAGGGTTTTCCAATAAGGACTTGACAACTTTTTTTTTAAATAAAACGCAAACCATTTGAGATATTTCAAAAACTTTATTATTGGCTTGAAGTACAATCAAAACATTTATGAATGGAACTCGACTTCGTTCATATGGCCACCGCGGGCACGTTTGTAGCGGTCGATTCGTTGGACCCAATTTTCAACGATTGGCCACACATTTCGGCCGAAATGGCCGCTATTTCGCGTTCTAACTTCGTCGGCGTGTTGGCATAAACCAATGACTTAACGATGCCAATGTTGTAGTAGCTAAGGTAGTGAACATTGTTATATAACACCTCCCCCACTAAGTCTTTTTTGGTCCCCAAAAAGCATCTTACAAAGGAAATGATATTGCATTAGTATTTCATCTAATATAAGTGGTTTTACATTTATGTATTTTCAATTTGTTTTTATATTACTCGCATATTGTTATTACAATAATCTTTTATTTGTTTTCTATACTTCTAACACCTTTGATATCATTATTATGTACTAATACAATTTGGCTGACTTAATTTTAGTTTAATACATAGCGATAAGCTTCTGAGTAACAATTAATTGAATGAACTAATTCGCATGACGAAAAAATAATGATTCTTAAATAGTACAAAATTTTATGATACTTACATCGGAGTAATTCAATAATAAATTCGTACACAATACGTAGCATTTGTACTAAGTACTCAAATGGTTTTTTTTTCTGGAAAGCAGAATAACAGCTGTTATGTGTGATTTCATTCTTTATTTATATATTTTTATTTATTTTTATTTTTTTTCAATTTTGAATTTTAATTTAAACAAGAATGTGCATTCACCATAAATATATAAGTGCTAAACGAAATAACTTGGCAGCACTGACTATTACGATATGCGTTATCGTATGTTACGATCTTGATCATTTTCATATGTCACTTTTAATTCGTCGCCATATTCAGATTTAAGACGGAAATGTCTTTAACTTAAAAATTTAAATCGTTTAAACTAATGGGATAAGACAAATAAAGGGAAAGTTAAATATACTCGTATAAATATGGAAGGGCGATGATAGCGTTGCGAATAATTGTGTAAGTATCACGAATTTGACTGTTTAAATATGGAAGCAAACGAATGTTCGTTATGGTTTTTGGTACTTGTATTTTCTTTTAAATTGTTTTTTGTAGTATTTTGTATTTCTCTTTGTTGAGGTATCGATAACGTAGTTGCCTTCATCTCTGAATTTATTTAGTTTCCTAAACTTTGGCTTACATTTACCAGTAGGCTTATTTTTAACTATGTTCCTGCAAAGGTTACCCTTTTGTCGGCTACTGTTCTTTCTATTGAGGTTTTTAACCCTAATTTCTTTCTCTCTTTCGAATCGATCTGCTAAGGAGTTGATGTGTTCTCTAGTCATATTTTTGGTAATAAAATCGATCGGTCTTAATTTCGTTGTCGAGTGAATTGTGCAATTGTAAATATTTACTATTTGAAAAATTTTATCGTCTAACTCGGATTTGTCATTAGATGCGTTTCTTATTCGGAGGTGTTCATTGAAAGTTCCATGCAACCTTTCTATGTCAGCATTCCCAGTCTTTAGTGAACCCGTTGTTTTATGAAATTGTATGTCATTTTCTTTTAGGAATTGTTCGACTGCCGTGTGTAAAATGCAAGTTTCGTTGGTTTCCCTAAAAACCTGATTCTTTCTTTAATTGCATTTAAAATGGCAATCCAGTTCCTATCTTGTATGTTATGGATAGTCGCGTATTTTGAGAACTTATCTATCGTTGTTAGATACATTTTGTTTCTCTCCGGAAACCATATATCTATGTGAATGATATCATTGAAAAATTTCGGTATTTCGGTAATTTGCATAGGTATTTTTAAGGGTCTCCTATCGTGTTTAGCTACTATGCAGATGTCGCAGTTATTTACAAATTTTTGTATTTCAGTTCGTAGATTCGGGTAAAAATATAAATTTTTCAATTCAGAAAATATTTCATTTATACCACGATGGTTTTTGCTTATGTGTTCTTTTTCAATAATTTCTATCATTTCAGTTTTATCGACGATATCCGTAAGTTTAATATTTGACTTTACTAAAGTTAAATTTTTGTTCATGGAGAAATATTTGACATATAAGTTTTGAAATTCTACGAACAAAGGTAAGTCGTTACAATATAAACAGAAATTTCCTTTTTTAAGAAGAACTCTTTTCATTATTTCAACCAACTTACTTTCGTCTTTAACAATTTCGATATAATTCTGAACCTTTTTATGGACGATTCTTATGAAAAATTTTTCTTTGGTTCCATAGGACAAGTATATTTGGTTTTTGTATAAATTGATGGGCCTTTCAGAAATATAAATGTGAAGTGTTGGATCTTCTGTTGCACTGTGAACGGTTGCGCTTGTCGATGAAATGTCGTTTCCTTCGATAATGCTCTTGGGAATCGTTCCGCCGACATCATTGGCGTTTTCATTACCGAAAATATCCTGCAAGCTAATAATATCAGCATTTGAAATGTCTTTAGT
This sequence comes from Volucella bombylans, assembly GCA_949129095.1. Classification (NCBI taxonomy): domain Eukaryota; kingdom Metazoa; phylum Arthropoda; class Insecta; order Diptera; family Syrphidae; genus Volucella; species Volucella bombylans. Next base: position 124,392,144 of record OX422141.1, on the reverse strand, counting down.
ATTATTGCCATCAATGTATCTGCCATTGCCCATCTGCTACATGATTTTCTTTTGTTTTCAGAAATACAACATCGAAATCGTATTCATTTAAAAAGATTTTCCACCTTTGGAGCTTCATGTTTGGCTCTTTGATGCTGTTGAGCCAAACAAGCGGCTTATGATCGGTGCGCACCACAAATTTTCTACCGTACAGGTATGTTCGAAAATATTTAATTGCCCATACAACTGCAAGTAATTCTTTTTCAATTGTCGAATAGTTTTTTTCGTGACAATTGAGAGTGCGGGAGGCATAACAAATTGGGTGGTTGCTCTGGCTAAGTACGGCTCCTAAAGCGTAGTTGGAAGCATCCGTCGTTAGCACAAATTGTTTGTTGAAGTCTGGACTTTTAAGGATGGGCTCTGTTGTTATTAAAGTTTTTAAATTTTTAAAAGCCGTTATGTATTCTGGGTCAGACAGGTTAACTTTTTCCGATTTCTTTAAATATTTTATTAGGGGGTATGCGACCTTAGCATAATCTTTCATAAATTTACGGTAATAGCCCGTTATACCCAAGAATTGCTTGATGCCCTTCTTATCTTTAGGAATTTTCATAGCAATAATCGCTTTTATTTTGTTATCGTCCAGTGTTATGCCATTATTTACTATAGTGTGCCCTAGATATTTTGTGGATAGGCCAGCAAAGCTGCATTTATTTATTTGAATTTTCAAATTGGATTCTTTTAATTGTTGCAGAATTTTTTTCAATGAGTCTAGATGTTCCTCGAAGCTAGTGGAGAACACTAGAATGTCGTCTAAATACACGACGCAGATTTTGTTGACGAAATCTTTTAGGACCGAATGCATAAGTCTCTGAAATGTCGCAGGGGCATTTTTCAACCCGAATGGCATTCTATTGAACTCAAAGTGACCATTCTTGGTCGAAAACGCTGTTTTCGGTCTATCACGCGGTTCCACTTCGATTTGGTGGAAGCCCTTTACTAGGTCTATCGTTGAGAAATAACTGCACTTCCCCAGTTTATCGAACAGGTCATCGGCATTCGGCATAGGGAATCTATCCTCTATCGTCTGCTCGTTTAACTTCCTGTAATCGATTACAATTCGCCACAGTTTTTGGCCATTTTTACCATCTTTTTTTGGGACTACCCAAATGGGCGAATTGTAGGGGCTGCTACTAGGGGAAATTATTCCCTGTTTTAGCATTTCAGCGATTTGCCTATCAACTTCCTCCGTATGTATCTCAGGGTACTTATAAAGTTTGCTATAAACTGGAACTTCCGTTTTTGTTTTTCTTTGGTGGGTTATCGCGTTTGTAAAGGTCAGATTATCGCCTTCTTTGTAAAAAATAGACTTATAAGAATTGAGCAAGAATCTTAACCTTGAAGCATCGACATTGCTCAAGTGGGTTGCAAATATTTTATCGCTTATTTTGTTTTCGAAAGCTTCACCGCAACAAATATCGAAATTTTTATCAATATAACACCTTTTTGAATACTTTTCTTCGTCTTCGTTAAAATATAACGCTAATGTTGCATCGTCTGTAATAAGCAATCTGTTTTTGTAGTTTATAATCGGGTTAAGTTGGCAAAGAATGTTGTTACCTATGAGTCCGTCAAAGAAATTGTGGAACTGGTATTCTATGAATTCTACATAGCTAGTTTTATTAAATTCGCTAAACAGGGGGATTTTGTATTTAATGTCTGATTGAATGATTCGCCCAAGAACTTTTAGATAATGTGTATCAGATGTTACTTTCCATTTAGGATTACAAGTATTTTTATTGATGATACTATGTTCTGCGCCACAATCAATCAGAAATCTAAGAGGAACCCCGTTACATATCACGATTATATAGGATAGCTGCCTCTGCGACCGTTTTGAAAATTTTGTCGGTCGGTGCAGGTGCAGGTGTCGCATCTTACGCATTCATTCCCCTCATTATTGGCTATGTCCATAGGTTCATGGTTCCTATGCCCGTTTCTATTGTTTTGTTGGGATGAGTTATTGAAACTTCGGCTAGAGTTTTGGCGGGATTGACGACTTTGTGAGAAATTGTTTCCTTGTGTTCGGGGTTGGAAAGAGTTTGTATTATTGTAATTGGGTCTGTAAGTAGTCTGTGTGGAATTGTTGTTGTTAACACGTGGGTGCGTATGAGCGTTGTTATCTTGCCTAGGGACATAATTATTTTGCCTTGATCGATTGAATGTTTGATAAAATTGCCTATTTCTGCAATCATTGGGTCCTAAAGACTGATGACCTACCTCAATAATAATTTTGTATGCCTCACCTAGGGTCTGAGGATTCCTACTCAAAATAATGGTTTTAGTAGGTTCGGGAAGGTTATTTTTGAAAGATTCTAACGCTATTCTATTATTCGAGTCTATCATATCTGCATTATATTCGTTATTATTTAAAGTGTACGCGAAGTTAATTCTACTCAGAAAACAACTTATCTCGTCATAGTAATTTCCAATTGTCGTCTTGACCCTAGCTGTTCTTATCTCATCGATTAATTTATTTACTGGAACTTTTTCTCCAAAACAATTTTTTATTACTTCCTTTATCTGTGCCCATGTATCTAATCTACCATGTTTATGAAGTTCGCACTTGGCCCTACCAACTATACTATCCTTAATGTACCCAATCAGAATCGCTTTAGATATTTGGTCGAATTCATTTAACATAAGCACTGGTGATTCTACCCTTTCCAGAAAATCCACCGTACATGTTTCGTCCCCGTCGTACTGGGGTATCTTATTAATTAAATCTAAAACTAGTCTAAATTTTTCAATAGTATGCACAGCGTCCATTGTATAGCAGCTTACCGGTACTCCGCTTTTATGTTTCTTCTTTTGTTTTATGTTGTTGGTGCTGTTGGGCCCTGGTGTTGTAGACTTTCCGTTACTTGTCGTATGTTAAATGGAGCTCTTCGTGCGGGTATGGTTCAAACTTCTGAACCACGCATACGTTAGCATGAAATCATGCTTGTTTGAGTTCGATGGTTGTGGTGGCTGTTTTTGAACTAAATCCACGAGGCTCTACTAAATGTATAATATTTGAAGCCGCTTTGGATTTTTTTTTTTTTTTTTCGTTTTTCGTGTCACAGCAGAAATATTTAATTAATATGTTATTAATGCATATTTTTATATTATTAAATTAATAAATATTTTTCGCTTTTGGATTTTTTTTTTTTTTTTTGTATGATTTTCAGCGTATGGTCGATTAATTTTAGACTATTCACTTTCACACTGTTTCACTGTCTTATTTCCTTACTTTTTCACTGTCTTACTTTTATTATTATTATTTTTTCTTTTAAACCCGCTTAGTTTACCGACTGCGCCAATAATAATTAAAAAAGCACCGAGTTTCAATTTTAGAAACGAATCACGTTTATTTTACGACAAGTTAACATTCGTTAATTGATGCTTCTTGGGCGACTCTCTTCATACAACTCACTCGAGATCTCGCGACTGGGCTCTCCAACTCACAAACCCGATCTTCTACAAGATCAGGTGAGAGGAGAGAGCCAGGATGTACATAACTTCATGCACACTCAACGTTTGCTTGCAAACGCTATGTGTACAAACAGTTGCTAATACGTGGATAAGGTAGTGAACATTGTTATATAACAATATCTTCCAATTCGGGCTAAAAATAATCGGTGATCATGGCGCGATAACGCTGAGCCAAAAATCAGCTTCGTCACTGAAAATGATTTTGCGATGAAATTCATCATCTTTGTGCATCTTCTCCAGAACCCAATCGGAGAACGTACGTAGCTTCAAATGGTCCATCGGCCTTCAATTCTTGAGTCAGCTTGATCCTGTATGGGTGTAAACCCAGATCCTTACGCAAAATACGCCATAATGTGGTCTGAGCGATGCCCAATTCTTGAGAGCGCCGTGGAATTGACTGATTTGCATCGTTTGCTACGGACGCCTGAACGGCAGCGATATTTTCGACACTTCGACCAACCCATTGTCTCACTGGCACGGCAACATCACACAACGAATATGTAGACTAAAATTTTGCACTAAACTTGTTATTGCTTGTCTACTAGGGCGAGAATTACGACCGAAAATTGGATTTAACGCTCTTAAAGTCGCAGTCACCGACTCCGAATTTCGGTAGAAAATTTTTATAATTTGCATACGTTGCTCGTTTGTGTACTTTACCATGATGAAAATATTGAGTTTACTGAATAAATTGACAGTGACAATTTGATGATTAGTGAAACAGTGCGTTCACAAATTAAATTCAAAGTTGTCAAGTCCCTATTGGAAAACCCTTTACCATTGGGTCCAACCGAGAGAGAGAGGCGCGGATAACTATTTTTAAATTTTCTTAAATAATATTATACTCGTATTGTAATATTTACTTTTTTCTACTTATATTGCAGATTCCCTAAAATAAAAAAATACTTAATGGGAACTGGGATTACAATGTCATTCGTTATTACTGGCTTAGTTACATATTTTCTAAAATTAGATCATACTCATCGAGAATCGCCAGAGTAAGAAACTATTGAAAACTATTTTATTTACATTCCTAGTGACTTTGTTTAATTTCAATTTAGATCCTATCGCTATTTCTTCTGGCTTAATGGCGATAATATGTACTACAGCTATACTCCTTTCTACATGAACTTTGGCGGATTTGTTTTCGGATCAATTGCAGCATTCATATATCTTAAACTTAGAGGCCAAGGACTTAATCTAAAAGGAAAGAAAACAAAACTTAATCTGGTGGTTAGTTCATTGTTTCCCCTTTCCATTTTAATTTTACTTTCTGGTGATATGCTTTACCAATTCGGGTTAACCAAGCCCTCAATTGTAATTGCAATTTATGCAGCGTTTTTCCGCAATATCTGGGCGATTTTATGTTGCATTCTGTTGCTTCTGATGAGTTTCAAAGTTGGGTGTAAGCTTTACGTATTTTGATTTATATATATATTGATTTCCTTTTTTTTAGTTATTTTTTATAAATTCTCATCGTTGAAAATATTTGGACCGTTGGGACGACTATCATACCCGGTTTATTTAATTCATTTTACAGTCGTAAGATGTCTTACTGGATGTATGCACCAGCCAGAGTATACTAATACCTTAATTTTGGTAGGAACTTAGGAACTTATTACAAACAATATACTCGTATGTATATGCTTATAAAGACCTTCTTTTTTTTATACGTAAAAGGTTATGTTCATCACATCAAGCATAGTGATATCCCTTGTTGCGGCCTTTTTCTTGTACATATTGGTTGAATTACCGTTTGCGGTTCTTATTAACGCAGCTATCACACCAAGTGGTATGAATACCTCTTTATACATAATATTCCTAAATAATATCCTTATCTTCTTCTTGAGCAGAGAAGCCTGAAAAAATTGCCGACAAGACGCACGCAAGCAATGGGGTCCAAGAAGAGGTGACAAAACAACGTCGTGAAATTATGATTAAAATCTACCCACAAGAATAAACACAAATTTTAAGTAAACGACTGTTTGGATGTTGATCATATATAATATATATGTATTTTTGTACTATTTTAAAAGTTTAGATACTGTTATCGCCGCTCCATATCATGTGAGTGTCCACGAAGGAAATTATCGTGAGTTAAAACGTAAGTGTCCGCCATCTAACGTTTTTTTTTTCAACTAGTGCTTATTTCTTGAATGGTAACACTTAGCTCATGTCTGATTTAACAGATAATTAGTTTTAACCTTCCGCTGAACGAATATGTTTGTGTATACGCTTGAATAATGCTGGGAAATATTGCCTGCGATCGATTTAGAGAAGATGCCGATTTTGCCAAAAAAAAATCATCTTTTCAGATGAAGCTCATTTTGATCTTGGCGGGTATGTAAACAAGTAAAATTGTCGCATTTGGGGCACAGAAAACCCGCACGCATACATTGAAAAGCTGATATACCAAAAACGAGTCACTGTTTGGTGCGGATTTTGGTCCAGAGGCATAATTGGGCCATTTTTCTTCGAAAATGAGCAAGGAGTGGCCGTTACAGTCAATGGCGATCGTTATCGGGCCATGTTGAACGAATTTTTGTTCACAAAAATTGAAGAGGAGTATATTGGCAACATTTGGTTTCAACAGGACGGCGCTACGTGCCACACAGCCGAAGCTACACTTGATGATTTGCGCACTGTTTTTGAAGATCGCAATATCAGCCGCAGAGCTGATGTCGTTTGGCCACCTCGGAGCTGCGATTTGACACCGTTGGACTATTATTTGTAGGGTGCCGTAAAAGATAAGTGTTACGCCGACAAGCCAGAGATAATTGACGCTTTAAAGGACAATATTCGTGAAGCCATTGGTGAAATACAGCTGCACACAATCGATAATGTGCTTAAAAATTGGACCGATCGTGTAGGCTACTGCATGGCCAGCCGAGGCAGCCATTTGAATGAAATTATTTTGAGCTAAGTGTTACCATTCACGAAATAAGCACTAGTTGAAAAAAAAAACGTTAGATGGCGGACCCTTTTCTTAGGCCCAGCGCTGACAGATATCAATATACTCGTGTGTGTACGTTAGTTTTAAGTGTTTGCAGGTTATGACCACTAGGCAATAAAGAGTTCGACAGGACATTCCCTAAGCTAGTTGTTCGACATTTTGAGATGTTATCAGACAAGGTAAAGTATCTCTTACATTTCTTGAGTGTCTCTTGAGGAAACCTAAGCATTTTACGTGTGGTATCTAAGGGATACGTGTTTGAATTTTGCTTTAACGACAGCATTAAATTTCGCTCGGATGTGGTACCCCAATGTTGGTAGCTTTATTTTCAGAAAGATAGTTTCTTATCCATTGAAACCAAATGCATGCATTTTTGACAAAATAGCTTGATGACAGTTTGGCATCTTTTAAATACTTACTTGTGTAAGTTCGGGGTAAACTTGGGCCTCTAACAACAAGCCTTTCTAGTTAGCTCGATCCTTAGCTAACTACCTCTATTTGCACACTCCAAGTCGGTTGTGCAAGTACTCCAAGAGCGTGTGTGCCCACAATGAGGCGAAGCCTTCCGTTACTTTGCTGTCCCTCCGGGATAGATTCGAAGACTTTGCAGGCCGGAGTGTTGGTGTCCATTCGCTCTATATGTGCAAGCCATCTCAGGCGACTGATGCGCACTTTTTTAACTAGATTGGTATCACCATACAGCTCGTGTAAGTACTCTGTCGTTGAATCTTCTCCTACAAAGCTTGTCAAAGCAAACCGGACTGGATTTTGTACTTAAGATTTTCCCTTCGAAACGACTGAGGATATCTTCATCCGTTTTGCAATAGAGTCCATGCTTCAGCGCCATAATGTAGGACTAGGATGATCAAGATCTTATATGTTACATGTACAGTCTCTTTAGTTGTTCGGGATAATGCCTTTCTGCTCAATTGCCTTGTTATCCCAAAGAACCAGCGATTGGCGAGATTTATTCTTCGAATTGATGACAGATCTAAGGTAGACAAAGTTCCTTCCTACCTTAGAGTTTAAGCCGTTGACTGTGACGTTCTTTCCAATTTGGCGATTTTGATTCTGCATTGTACTTGGTTTTGCCCTCATTTACCGCTAAACCAATTTTGGCAGCTTCCTTTTTAATAAATCAATATCATCGGAGTACGCTAGTAGTTGCACAGACTTTTCAAAGATTGAGCCACAATGTTGCCTTATGAGCTCCGCACAGTTCCTTCAAGTATAATGTTAACGAAGTCAGAAGATAGCGCATCACCTCGCCTAGAACCTTTCTTGTCATCTAAGGTCTCAGTTGAATCGTTATTGACGTTGACGGAGCAGCGGCCGTTTTTCATCGTCATTCTGCACAGACGATTTGACAAGGATACCGAAACTATACATGGCTCTATATAGCTTGTTTCTATAAATGCTGTCATATGCGGCCTTAAGTCCGATGGTGGGTATTGATTTGGACTTCTTGATCTTATCCAGAATTCGCCGGAGTGTGAAAATGTTGTCGATTGAGAACTATCTGAGCTTATCAGAGTGTTGACAAAGGGTTGGCAAAGATAAGATCTTGTACGCAATGTTCAGAACACTTATAATCTTTATTGGCGCTGTTAAAGGGGTCTCTTTTTTTTCTTTTTTTTGAGAATCGGGCTAATTCCATTCATTCCATACACTACCATTCCAGCCATACACTATGCTAACCAGATCTTAGAAATGAGTTGGTGTATGCTCTCATCAAAGTCATTCCCAGCAGCTTTGAATACCTCGGCCGGTCAGCCGTTAGGTACAGAATAGTTGTTGGATTTAAGAGTAGTTTCGTGACATTTTTTTGAGCCTTGTGACGGCGTAGGCGAGTATTATGCTGCAGGGCGAGCTCTCATGCGCCTATAGCGGGCCGATTTAATGTTTTTGTCATTTACGTGAACTTTTGAACGCATATCATATCGATATTCCTTTTCTATTATACATTTTCCAGTTCGAGAAGATCACCCATCATTGCGATGGCGTTCTAGCTTGTGATGGCATATCTATGCCCGCTCCCGGAAATCCTCGAGCTCTAACACAAATATTTTTATTTATGTGTTCGAATATGTACGTTCACTTCCATCAAACCACAACTTTTATGCTATTCTTCTTCCATCCATACGCACTGGGATACGTCAATATTAAAATGTATATCAGACTATTCTTTTTCGATGGGCTTAAGGTCTTAAGACCCTTAGAACCATATGACAAGTGGTAAAACGAACTGCTATATATACTCGTACATATAAATTTTTTTTAAATGTTCAATTTGTCCTATTTACCTATTTAATGATAAGAATATAATAATACTTATTCTTCATTAAAATCTATCTATAACTTACAATGAGGATAACGAGTGTGCAGCACGGTGTTTTTAGATTGATTTCACAACATGCTGTAACATCACTCGCTGAAAATCTGTAATAGCAGCTGCAGCCTCAATTGGTATTAAGTCCTTCAAATGGCTGGCGATGCTTCTGCTAAAGTCCGTAAACTGATCTTGTTCGTCTGTAGAAAGAAGTGGTTTACTTATGAGTTCATAATGTTCATATTTATAACCTGATTCGGACCCTTGGCTTGCGCTATTTAATATCGCATTTATAGCACCAAGATAAAAATCATGAGTCCCAGCACCCGACTTTTTTGTTTCATCCACTAAGGCGAGTGTTCCGCTACATAAGCGGAACGTAGGGTTTTCATTTCGGTCTTTACATATTTTGTTTCTGCTCCAAATCTTCTGACGATTTCCTTAAAAACCTTTTTTTTTACGTCTACTCGTTTGTAGAGATGGGTTCCGTAGTTCCAGAGCCGTTTGTATTGCTTATACATTTCTATTAATTGCAATGTGTCGTTTTGCGAAAGCGGAAAATCCATCATTTTTAATTTTAAAATCAACTCGTATGCACCGAGAATCAAACCAAATGAATTTTGCTGCCAAAAGCTGCTTTGAAATTTCAATCAGAGTTCATGACTACAAAGAAATCAAGTCCACAAAATTACGGTCTATATTGGACATGACTGAAATAATGTCTCGTGGAGACGGGCTGTTATAATTTTCTGCACAAGGGCTATTGAACGATTGCTTTGCAGTAGCGCTGTTTTACTGCAAAAAGCAGTTTGTAAAAATTCAAATTTTCTCCAAAAAGAGGGAAAGTTAGAAAGGATCTAAAATTTACCGACTTACAAAACCCGCCAGCACCAATTGGTTAATCGTAAATATATTTTGAAAATCATTATGAAGAAAATTTAAACCATTCTATCATTGCCATGTATGCAAGAATAAACACCGCTGGCAATGCCCAAGGCAACCACTTCTAACTTCACAAAACTCAGAATCATCCATTACAACTGACAGTCGAATTTCGAAAAATCGTTCATTCTGTCAACCTTGGTCACCCTTAAAAGAAGCAAATTTCTTATTTTAACTTTTACACCTTCTTCGGAGCTGAAAAAAAAAATTGCTTAAGTGATCCAATAAGAATACATTTTCAAACAAAAATGGCAAGTGCACAAATTGATAAACTAAAAACGTCCATCGACAAAGGCCTCCACGACAAAACCAACCCCTGGTCGAAGGGATTTGATTTCTTGGAGTCCAAGTCAGGTGTACCCCGACTCTATTTATTCGGCGGTGAGTAATTTTTAGCCCCAGATTGGCTTGCGCCCAGTAAGTAGTCTAATTAAAAAAAAAAGTTCATAATCCATATTCAATGTCATGCTAATTGTTATTTTGTGGTTTTGTTGTTGCCGCCCTTTTTAACCTTTTTCTTCTTTTTTTTTAATTTTTGTTCGTTTTGGACTATTTATGATTTTGAATGTTGATAAAACCTTTTAAAAAGCACATATACCCCTGTCGTTATCTGAATTTTTTTTTATCAAATTTTCAGTGTAAACTGGGACGTTTTTTTGTGACAACTTACTGTGCCCCGCTGTCTAGGTGCACGTTTTGAATACAATTTTCAATGGCAGTTAAGTGACACGTAGTCTAGTTGAAAGTTGTTTCTGATAGCAAAAAAAAAAAACAGAAAAGCGAAAAAAAAACAAAATATATCCGCGTGGAAGTTATATTTTCATTTAATACATCCACGCTTCTTATACCTTGGTATCGGCAAGTTACCACGTCCGACAACATGGCACGCACGCGTCCGCTGCCACAGCCATCGTCGTCCGAAGATACGAATTCTAAAATTATCTTAAAGTTACTCAAAGGTACTTCATTTTATTTTTTTTAAGTGCCCCCCCTGAGTTTGAAAGCAATAAAGATCAAGGCTTTTACTACATCGTATGAAGTAACCATTGTAACTTTGTGTAACCCTTGACACGCATGTTGAGTGCGAGTTCGAATTTTTCTTCTGAGTAATTAGATGCAGTTAATTTTTGTTTTGTCGTGTCAAGGTCTTGGGAGATTACTCCAATTGCTAATTGCCATGTTCCTGTTAATAAAGGACGCAACAAAGCAAACCTTTTTGGGGTGGATAGTGTGAAATAGTGGAATTTATTGCGTGTTGAGGTAGCCTTTATCTCTACATACTGAAGTTTGTCGTAACGAATATGGTTGTTGAGGTAGTGAGTGAATCATTTTTTTTTCGACTACGACTACTACTTTATTGCAAAAGCTTAATCCAATTAAAAACCACTCAAATAGACGGATGCTTACACCATCATTAAATATTGTGAAATTGGAAACCTCACGCTTTAAATCTGTGATTAACGTCGTGAATCTCTGATGTTGCTAGGATTGATGTATGAGTCTAACGATGTAGTGAGTGGCTTTGAGAACCAGTTTTGTGTTCTGTTTGACCAGCGATTAACTGCCAATCAGTTGTAGAGTTTCATAATGGATCTACTTCTATTGTGTAAGTGGAATAGATCTAATAAATTTAACTATTTTGAAGATTGTGAGGTTGTGACGATTACTAGCATTGGGGATATGAATTCCGAAAATTTTCACACAGCCTGTAGCGCAATCACTAAATAAAAATTAATTTAATCATCTTGCCCACTCGAATGATAATTTTATTCCTTTAGATGTCAGCCTTTTGTTTTTCTAAAGTGAATTAACATCACGTTTAACAGGAAATCGCACAAGCAAGTACAATAAAATGAATATTTGCGGGTTAGCTAATGCTATGCTATGTCCAGACACCTATAAATCTAAATCTGATTAGTCTACAGTCTACGACTGTTTGTATCGAAAGATGAACTGAAAAAGCGCAAAAACTAGAAGCTGCCTTCATCAGAGGGGGTATTAAAACTGTGAAGAGTTCTACTTGTTTTTTTTTTAAACCCTGCAGCATCCACAAAGGGTTTACGACATTTTATTTAGTCAATATTGGGCATTACGTCCGTTTTTTTTTTTTTTTTTTTTTTTTGGAGCCCTTCAACACTGCAGAGGTTTCTAGTCATAACTTCTTCCTCTTTTGTCCATTTGGTTCTCGAAGCTTCTAGCATATAGGGTCATCCAACAAGAGGTGTCATTTTAAATCAATAGAAACACGCCACATTTTTGTGGAAAGTGGTGTTATTTTTATTTCAATCTAAAGTACAAACTCTGAAGTTAGTAATGGAATACAATACCTGCCAAATGTGCGTTTCGGCTGTGCCAACAGCTGTGCTATTTGTTTTTAGTGTATGAATCGTTGGTGGAACATTGGCGTAGATTTTATTTTTAACATAGCCCCAAAGGAAAAATTCGAATTTTGTTGAATCACACAATCTTGGTGGCTAATTTAAGTCTCTATTCCCGTACTACTGAAAATAAACGTCGTTCGCGTCCATAGCATCAATTTCAGGCAAAAAACAGGCAGTCAAGATCGTTTTGTAAAGCAATCCATTCTCTGAAACGGTCGCACCAGTATCATTTTCCAAAAAATATTGCCTAAAAACCGCACCAAATTGTCACTCGTTGTGGATGGTGAGGTTGTTCAACTATTTCTCTTGGTTTTTCGGAGCCCCAGCTCAGCAATGGCGCGAAACTTAAAATGGCACCTCTTGTATGACCTTCTACATATTTATATTCGCTAAACTAAGTTGACATTGCCGGACATGCCGGACATTTGCATATCTGATTTTAATATGCTGACTCACTGATACTTCTTAGCCTTTATGAAGCAATCCATTCTATAGGGTGACCAGACAAAAACGATAGCAAAAAAAACTTAAATAAAAAAACAGCGGTGTGAGATATAAAATTGATTCTGGTTTTATTTTGAAGCTACGTTCATGCGGTTATGTACGGAATAACATCATTCAAATGGCCAATTTTAGATGACTCGGTCCAATATGTGCGGTGTTATTCCCGCAATAGCGTATCGAATGTTGTCCTCGAGCTCGTCCAAAGTGGTTATCTTGTCAGAGAAAATAATCGAGTGGTGTCAAATCGCATGATCGCGGCGGCCAATTGATGAACGCTCGCTGTGAGATTACCCAGTCACTAAATTTCTCCTTCACACCTTCGAACATTGCGTCACTTGTATAGCATGTAGCGCCGTCTTTTTGGAACCACAGCTCGAATATATCGATGTCGTCGAGCTCTGACAGCACAGAAAGTCGTCGGTTGACATTGCTCTATACCTGAGACCATTGACGGCAACGGCAACGTTTAATGCCATAAACCCCACCAAACAGTCAATCTTTGTGGATGCATTGATTCTTGGCCGAACACATGTGGATAGTGTTCGCTATAATAACGTCAATTTTGCTTGTTGACATAGCCGCTGAGCCAAAAATGGGCATCGTCCGAAAAGATGATTTTTTGGCCATAATCCGAATCTCCAGCCAACATTTCCAGGGCTCAAATAGCGAACTCAGGGCGTTTTCTATGGTCGTCCGACCCCAATTTGTGCGTCAGCACAATCCTATACGGATATAGGCCCAAATCCAAATGCAAAATAAGCCGGATTGACTCTCTAGCGATACTCAATTCAGCCGATCGGCGCCGAATCGACATTTCTGGGTCTTCTTCGATTCTGGCCGCTATATTTTCTTCATTTCGCAGCAATATCTGTCTAGTTGGTGGCTTAAGATCGAAAAGAGTGTACTCACGCTCAAACATTTCCACGGTGCAGCGAATTGCCTACACACTGAACCCATGATGACGACCGACCTCACGACGAAATTTTTAATATTTTTGTTAATATTTTTTAATAATTTCCGCACGTTTGGAAATGGCAAACCATATTGAATATTTCGGCAGCTAGATGTCATTGGTAACTTTGACAGCTACTGAAGCATAACTATCGGAAAAACTATCATTACTATCAGGTCACCCTTTACATTGCGGGACCTAAAACAAAATATAATCGCAATCTCAATTAAAGACAAAGATGCGACTACCGCTGTGCCTTGGAATATCTTCGGTTCATCTATTCGCATTTCACTCTTTAGTCTTTAATATTAACGGACTCTTGTTGTGATGTACTCAATTACTTAGATGTCGCTGCAGTTCGGTGTGGGCGTGAGCGTCAACAACTCTATTAAGTCCTCGGGGTCTTTAGCTAACGCTTCCATTTGCGTATTCCAAGATAATTGACCAAAAATCCACTTGTACGCGCCATCCAAGTCTTCCTCTACTTCGAACCGAACCTTTTACAAATATATTCATTCGATTTGCATGTCCTTACCATTAAAAGCGTGTTCTGGTCAGCCCATGGAAGCCTGCGCAGAGCGAATCGTAGGAATCTGGTTAGCATATTCGAGAAGTGGCGCAACAAAGGTGATGTAAGGGTCAGAGAACTCTTTGGACCATCGTTTAACAAAGCGAAGCGCTGAGTTAGCTCTGCTAATTGTGGAAGTAATGTAGTAATAAGATGCGGATATTGATTCAGTATCACATATAACGCCCATGTCTTTAATTGAAGTGGGCGAAGCTACGAAGGTCTGATATATATATAGTAATTTCGGTCAGGAAGTGTTAAATACTTCCGGGAGTATGAGATGGCTTGGAATTTCTTTATCTTGAGCTCAAGGAAGTATAGATTTTCAGGTCATCGGTATAGACAGACATGCGTGAGTTCCTTTTAATATTTACAACATCATTAATAGTCAAAATGAAAATTATTGGATTAAAATGACTGTCCTGTGGAACACCCCAAGTGGCTTTGATTGGTTCAGACAAACGGGAACCAAAAGGGCTAGGGGTAAAAGCGCTCTTCCAAATAGGATTTGAACCAAGAAATCAGCCCAGATTGAAAACTGTGTGCATTGAGTTTGAAAAGAATTAACTTATGTGCAATTTTATCAAAGGCCTTGCTAAAGACAGTAGTAATGACATACACATCTAGACATACGCAATGTACTAGAAACGAATTCAAGAAGGTTGGTAGTGGTTGATGTGTCTTTAATAAAATCCATCTTTGTTTTGTGCAGAGATAGATCTGCAATGAATCTGCGTGCTCTCAATCATCTTGGGAATGCAGGATAACTTAGCAGTGGGTCGGTAGTGTGTAATACCTTGTTTGAATCTTTTTTTATGAGTTGGGACTATATTGTACTAGGTGGCGCAAAAGTCATCATCCTATCGTAAGATGCTATAATTTTTGCAAATAGCGGCAAATGTCAATTCTACTTTAACATTTGTGAAGTAAATATGTAGATACAAAATACACGTTAACAAGACATGAATTGCTATACTCCTAAAAAACGCGGAATAAATGTAACGATAATTCGTCGGTGGTGTTGTTGGCGCAGCGTGAATTTTGGCGCAGATTTCCCGGTCGTCCGACACCAACTGGGTAAACACTACGACGTTTTACCGCTCGTCTAGAAGAGTATGGTACAACAACAAATGCGGCGCAGCTGTTCTGCTGAGAATATCGCAGCTGTGGTTGAAGATTTCGCAGAGGACACCAGAATACCGACCAGACGACGTGGTACGCAATTCGGCATCAATTGGCGGTCTTTACAGAGAATTCAGGTGAAAGACTGTAAGATGTTCCCTTACAAAGTGCAGATAGTGCAACAGATTAGTTGTTGACCGCAAAGCACATGTAACCCACACTCAAGCCATCCTGAATCTCGACCACGAGGAAGACAACTTTTCATCGAAAATCATCATGAGCAACGAGGCCCATTTCCATCTCTGTGGATATGTGAATAAGCAAAATTATCACTTCTGGGCACCGAAAATCCACGTATAACCCACGAAGAGCCATAACACCCGCTCAAAGTTACTGCATGGTGTGCTGTTTACGCTGGATGTGTCATCGCGAGCCTACTCGCGACTACTGTGAACGGCGAGCGCTACAGAACCATGCTCAATGACGTTCTCCCAATTGGATGAATTGGGGCTGGAGAACATGTGGTTCCAACAGTATGGAGCAACGGCGCATACTGCACAAGCCAAAACCGAAATTCTGAGGGCTCGTTTTGGCGATTTTACTGGCAAGATCCCCTGATTTAACTGTTCCAGACTTTTTTTGTGAGGTTTTTTGAAGTCACAAATCTATGTCAACAAGCCTCAGGCCCTTGAATCCTTCAAAGAGAATATCTGTCATAAATGCGAGCACCTATCGCCGGAGGTACTGGCAAGAGTGATGGAATTGGTCATCAATTTTGGCGTCCACTTAGCCGATATTATTTTCTCGATTTAATAAAAAAAAAAATTTAAGACATCAAATAACCATAATCCAAAAGCAGAACCAAAGTTTTTCATTCATAAAAAAAATTACAGCCAAAGAACATCAGGTGGCAACTTTTCCTCCACCTTATACAGGGTGCTGCATACCGATTTCCGAGGTTTTGAATAGCCCGTTGACACATTTCGAAGGATATCGCTTTCACTTCTTCAACAATTCGCTCCCTTAGCTCTACCAGGTTTTGGGGGCGACGTTTAAACAATTTTTCCTTACGATATCCCCAAAGAAAGAAGTCGCCATCATTATTTTCAAATCTAAATGCAGAATCTTCCTCAAACTGCAGTCTGAAACCCGAAATGCAATAGCGTGCCTTCGAGCAGAACGTCTTGGCGATTGCCCGAGTGCTGCTCTCACCAGCTCCACATTCTCTGGTGTTGTGATAGATCTTCGTAGGCCAATCACCTGTTTCCTCCAACTGTCGAATCCAGAATCGAATTGCGGAATGTTAAAGAGTCGCACGGCAAAGCCACGATGTACTCCAGTCCAAACCATGTTTGCTACTAAATGGGGAATGCCGACAGAACAAAAGGAGACCTAGTGCAGCTGCCTACTCCCACCACCGCCCCACCAAACAGCTCAATTGGTTACCCTGTATAAGCGCTTTTCCAAAGGCGGGGAAAAAACCCCTGGGAGATAGAAAGAGATGTCTAAGTGTAGTTATTCAAGTAACCGAAGTATTCGGGATCCGGGTCTTTAGTTTGGGTGGAAAACGATTCACTAAAGAAATTAGCGATGGTTGTAGGATCAGACGATGACATATTGGAGAATTTGAGACGGATAGCAATCAGATTTTCTTATTATTTTTTTTTCATAATAATAAAGCGAAAGGATTGTTTGGGGTCAGAAATCAGGGTAGATTGCATCCGGTTGAGGTCTATCTTATAGGGAGTATCACAAAATTGAGAAGTGGTAGTGAGTGTGTAGGTAATTCCGATAGTCAAATTCCGAACCAGATTTAGAAGATTATGAAGGATTTCTCCTTAGGTTGTAAAGGGCCGTTTGCGTAATATAGTGGAAAAGTATCTCTTTGCTTTTACTTCGGCTATTAGCACGACCAATTTCTAAGTACCACTTCGGTACTTATTATACCACATCATACAAGACATTCCACGATATTCTTGAGCCACAAAATCGTATGATCAATTCCCGTCTCACTAGTTGACATTTCCCAAACTTTGGCACAACTTGTGGGAAATTAGATCCCGTAAAGATTCCGATAAAAACATAAACAATTACGCAAGGCTAACCACAGACAAACTCCAGTGGGGCCTAAGTTTTTTGTAAGCCGAATCGGAGAAGAACTTAAATGGCCGTTGACAATGTAAATTACAGAAAATAGCAGAATTAAGCGACCTGCTGAGGTTATGCTGTAATACTGTTTATTAAAGTAACTACCTGAAATACTTTCCGAACATCCATCATGCAAGTTGACTTATACAAATTAAAGGGTATCTGGTATATTGCAGTGACTGGGTAGACATATTAAGTTTGTTTAGCTGAAGCCCAAATTGATTCCGATGCACCTCGGTCTTCAAAACACACGTATCAGAGGATATAACCTGCAAAAGGAGAAAGCTTAGAGCAAAAGGAAATAATCATCTCACCGAATCTCACTCTAACTCTTTATCACCTCTCATCCTTAAATCCGTAAACCGCTTCACTACCAATTTCTTATTCCAGTCCGAATACTATGAGAATACTTTTAAATTTGAGATGAGAATAATTTAAAGATAATGTCCAACGTCCAAATTTGACGGTAATTACGTACTCAAATCTCACTATTTATTGACTTGTTTTTCGTTACACCTGGGCGTGCAGTAAACTAAACGATGCGTTCCGAGCCCATGCCACTGAAACACTCGTAAGTGCCCTGTTTAATTGACAATAATGCGCAACCGATTCGAATAAAAATAAATATCGAAAATAAATATGAAATGAAATTTCCGTGAACATAAATTAATGCCCTTTCTAAAAATACACGCGTGTATTGAATTAAAAATGTATTCAAACGCCTGCATTGTATTGTCGCCTCTTCTGTGGTTGGATTTGTTTGTTTCGTATTAATCCCACTAAGCTAACATTGCAATTTATTTGGTCGTAGTACTCATACGGCAAATGACATGAAACGTGCATATGGTATATTTTGAATACTTTGACAACAGCTAGAGAACATTTATAGAAATGGCATAGGCTCAAAGCAAATTTCTTGT
Organism: Volucella bombylans; assembly: GCA_949129095.1. Taxonomy (NCBI): domain Eukaryota; kingdom Metazoa; phylum Arthropoda; class Insecta; order Diptera; family Syrphidae; genus Volucella; species Volucella bombylans. Next base: position 124,373,812 of record OX422141.1, on the reverse strand, counting down.
GTTCGACTGGTGTCCCTTATTTTTATAAGTGGTGAATTAGGTTGAGGTGTTGGCATTGTTGTTTAACCATATCGGAGATAGTGAATATTTTATCTTGTGTTTGGAAGTAAAGGAAAATGTTTGAGAAGTTAACCCATAAATTGCATGAGTTGTTGACTGGTGAAAATGGTTTCATTATTCAAATTTGTAAGGAAGTTACGGTTACTGCTTTACTGAGAAAAAAATTTATTAATTAGATTTGGATTGAAAAATTCTTAATTTTTTTTTTTTATAAATTTTCAGGTGTTGCTGGTCTATGCGTCGTCTATTTGATTTTCGGTTATGGTGCACAATTGTTGTGTAATATAATTGGCGTTGTTTACCCAGCTTACATTTCAATTCATGCAATTGAATCGAGTACAAAATTGGATGACACCAAATGGTTGACGTATTGGGTTACATATGGCATCTTGTCGATAATTGAATATTTCTCCGTGGTTTTGACATCGGTTATACCACTCTATTGGTTGTTAAAGGTAAGATATGATGATTTTTGATGAATTCTTTTTTTTCTCTTTATTTGAGTATTTTTCACACTTTAAATCCTCCCATCATAAAATTCTGTTTTCCAAATAGTGAAGTTCATAATGATCTTTCTACGCTGTCTTCGCATGTCAGGTCCAAACGTTTTTTCCACTTGCAAAGAACTCGTTCAAATCTTAAAAACTATTGCTTTCACGCAACTCCTGTCGATATTCCCCACACTGACAACTTTGAGTTTGTCTTACGGCTGTCTTTACGTACTTTGTTGCTACATTTACCCATCTCAACCAGTTGAGTCTTATCGACCTGTAAGTTCATGCAGTGGATTTTTTGACTGATGATGCACAACCTGAAGATTTCATTGTTCTAGTAGGAGGTTTCAACCTCCCTCACCTTAAATGGGAGGAAGCTTTCCGATGATTCGTCTCATTTTGTCTCTCTTAATTCGACCTCTGAAATAGAAATATTGATGGTGGACTGCCTAACCAACTCAAGTCTACATCAGATTAGTGGAATACCTAATATAGGGTTTTCCAATAAGGACTTGACAACTTTTTTTTTTTAAATAAAACCCAAACCATTTGAGATATTTCAAAAACTTTATTATCGGCTTGAAGTACAATCAAAACATTTATGAATGGAACTCGACTTCGTTCATATGGCCACAGCGGGCACGTTTGCAGCGGTCGATTCATTGGATGCAATTTTCAACGACTCGGCCGAAACGGCCGCTGTTTCGCGTTTAATGTTGGCTCTGAGCCAACTCCAGCTTCGTCACTGAAAATGATTTTGCGATGAAATTCATCATCTTTGTGCATCTTCTCCAGAACCCAATCGGAGAACGTACGTAGCTTCAAATGGTCCATCGGCTTCAATTCTTGAGTCAGCTTGATCCTGTATGGGTGTAAACCAAGATCCTTACGCAAAATACGCCATAATGTGGTCTGAGCGATGCCCAATTCTTGAGAGCGCCGTGGAATTGACTGATTTGCATCGTTTGCTACGGACGCCGGAACAGCAGCGATATTTTCGACACTTCGACCAACCCGTTGTCTCACTGGCACGGCAACATCACACAACGAATATGTAGACTCAAATTTTTGCAATAAATTTGTTATCGCCTGTCTACTAGGGCGAAAATTACGACCGAAAATTGGAGTTAACGCTCTTAAAGTTGCAGTCAACGACTCCGAATTTCGGTAGAAAATTTTTATAATTTGCAGACGTTGCTCGTTCGTGTACTTTACCATAATGAAAATGTTGAGTTTACTGAATAAATTGACAGTGACAGTTTGATGATTAGTGAAAGATTGCGTTCACAAATTAAATTCAAAGTTGTCAAGTCCCAATTGGAAAACCCTTTACAATGAACAGACAACTAGACCTTGTCTTCACATCCGATTCAGATAACTGTGTCGTTTATAGGAGTGATCATCTTCTTTCTACCCTAGACCGCCTTCATCGCCAATAATTATATACTCATATCAAAATGGCAACACATGTGTTGATTCGGAAGAACCGACTTTAACAAACTTAAAAACCTCATCAGCAACATTAACTTTGATTTTATTGCTGAGACAATTAACATTGATCTTGCCCTATCAAGGTTCTATTCGTTAACTTTCTCATGTTTTGCCCAATCGCTTGTGTATACCTTCCGAAAGGACCGCATATCAGCTCCTCCCTGGTACAACAAGGAGTTGCGCTCTCTCCGTAATAACAGAAACAAGTTGTGGCACAAATTCTTAAGAACTCGATCTGATTCCGACTACAGTAATTATCGATTGGTATACAATCGTTTTTCTAAACTTTGTGAGTCTCTTTACCTTGAGTATCTCTACCGCATGCAATTTAGCTTAGTCTCGAAGCTTAAACGCTTCTACCAGTTTGTTAATACCAAAAGAAAGTCAGACAGCTGCCTGTCTACTCTTAAATTAGTGAATCTTCTGCCGACCCAAAAATCATTTCAAATTTCTTTGCCTGCCATTTTAACAAATCTTTTTCTAAGAAAACAGCTGAACCCGATCCTAGTTACTTTAGCTATATGAGAAAATACCCTGAGATGTAATCCGTCTCGCTTTGGTATCTGCAAACATTACCAAATTTAAAGATGATTTCTCGTCCGGCACTGATGGCCTTAGGGCTATTGTAATAAAAGAGTGTGTTACCCATCTCGGTCCTCCCCTTGCTGCCCTATTTAACTTATCTGTCTCAACAGGTACTTTCCCTTTCCTATGGAAGGAATCTTACATCATTCCTATTTATAAAAAATGAAGTAAGGCCGAAGTCGATAATTATAGGCTCATAGCAAAACTCTCTTGCATACCCAAGCTTTTTGAAAGCATAGTCTATCAACAACTGCTACCGTACTGTAGGCCAACTATCTGCACAAATCAGCACGGCTTCATGAAAGGTAAATCAACGACCGCTAACCTAACAGAGTTCGTCTCTAGGACGCTTCATGCTTTAGAAGACGGTGATGAAGTCAATTCAATTTCCACAGTTTTCAGTAAGGCATTCGATAAAATTTCTCACCAACTTATCATCTTTAAACTAAAAAAACATGGCTTTTCCCCTCATTTTGTGGCATGGAGCAAATGCTATTTAGAAGACCGACAATACAGGGTCATCTTCAATATCCGACCCCATTAAAGCAACATCTGGTGTCCCTCAGGATAGTCACCTTGGTCCAACCATCTTTATCCTCACAATTAATGATATAAATCTCATTTTAACGAACTCTAATCTTTCTATTTTCGCTGATGACATGAGAATTTCCAAAGTCATCCCATTGCCTTCTGACTCCCATTGCCTGCAAGATGACTTGAATAAGTTTTCGGTATGGTGAAAGCAAAACTTTTTGGAGCTTAATGTCAACAAATGCCAAGCGATAACCTATTCCCGTAAACGTCTACCTCCCCCTTCAAGAAACTGCTTCATCTGCGATGAGCCTATTCCTTCCACTACCCAAGTACGGGATCTAGGAATAATTTGTGACAGAGAATTGAATTTCGACGCACATATTGACAGCATTATAAATAAAGCTAACTCTGCACTTGGCTTTATCAAACGCTGGTCAAAAGAATTTTCCAACCCTTACGTCACAAAGTCCCTGTACATTACTTTTGTAAGGCCTCTTCTCGAATATTGCAGCAGGTTTATCCGTTTCGTACTTCATGGTCTACCTTGTGCCCCCTATCAGAATAGGCTAAAACTAATTAGCCCGTCCACTATTTCTCCTCGCCCCATTAGGTTAAGTATATCTTTGTTAGTTTTTAAACCTAGCTTTAAGTTTTTGCTTGTTACTAAGCTTAAAAAAGTTGTCCGGGGTAGACCCGGGCCAATAATAATAATAATACTTGCTTAATCCAACTTAAGTTGGTATTATACATAGTAATTGGCTGCAACAACAGAGGGTTAAACAAATAAATCGAGTTCCTACTTACTCTAGCCTTGAACACTGATAAAAGGAAAAATGGAAGCCGAACGAGTTAATATTTTTACAATTATTTTTATATTATTTATTGAGTGACTAAAAATCTACAAATCGTAAAAGGCATTCTTCAAAATTGCCCTCTAGCACGACCTGGAACGCCCTGATCAAATAACCAATCGCAACACGCAGAACATCCAGAGAAAATTATCCAGTGCTCGATATCGCTTACACCCTTTTACGAAAACTCAACCAGGCAGTGCTAAATATATGAAATTTGGTAGTGGTCCTTTAGCCACATGTCTTTCCCAGGAAGTCCTACGTATAGTTTTAAGTAATAACATGGAAGTAGGTAGTTCATATTTCATATCACATTTCTTCTGGATAAATGCATGTTTTAACTGTGAAATGAAAGAAAACAATTTTTACAATACAAGTGAATCCCATATTTTGAAAATGTAATTGGCAAGTGAGATTCCAGTTTAGCAAAGAAGGCCCATATAACTCAATTTCTGCTGGATCTGGTTCTGATTTAATAAAGCGTTGCAAAAACTGCTTAATGGTGATGGTGAGGTGAACTCCTCGATCCTTCTACGACATTCTATGAAGGCACAGAAGCCCTCAAACAAAAAACCATTGAATTGTACTCTTTGTATGCTCCTTTTATAAGAATTGCTTAGCCTTTTGTGGAAAACGAAAGGTAAGCGCTTTAGTAATAAAGTGCCTATAGTATCAGCAACCATCACCTCACCGCCGAGAAGCTGCAGCCAGCTGCGACCGTATGACAGACTCACAGGGATAGAGCTCCACGGTGTCGCAACAATCGTCGAAAGATGTTGGTTTGCTTATGCCCAGCACACTTAGGTGGCTAGAAAAAGCTGTACACAGTCTTTCTTCCTGAGGGACAGCACAAAAGTCGTTGACGGGGAAGCCGTCGGAAAGCATATTCTCATATGAAACCTAACTGTTAATGGAATCCTTAACCAAGAACGCAATCAGTCCTAGTGAAAAATTGGGTCCGAAAAAACTCTCTGAGCCTTAGAAAGTCCATTGGGGATTTAATTTTCCGTGATCCCATTATGCACTGGGACCAAACAAGACTTTTTACATCTACGATGCTAAGCCATTTACAACGCATGTTAGCGATCCTTACAAACTCCACTTACGAGTTTATCATAAAAACATGGTAGCACAGACATGTTTATCTGACGTTTAATGGCAGTTCATATGTCCGTTGGTGAACAAATTTAATTTATTTTGAAAAAATGTTGGTGGGATATGTAGGTGGAGATCTTTTCCCCCAATGAACCGAATTCGTCGGTGAGAGCTTTTCGCATACCGGCTGTGTAAAGCTTTCGTTTTTTATTTAACATTTTTACTTCTACTCGACAGTGAGTAAGTGCTAAGTGTGTGTGCCAACACTTCTTTAATAATGCCGGATAGAGATTTTTGCGAAATTTGTACAAGTAACAGAAGTTAACAGGACAACAAAAACTTTTTTTTTGCAAAACCGATTTATTTTGTTCAAAATAGCCCCCTTCGTGTTCAGTGCAGCGATTTGTACGGTCTAAAAGCACGTCGAATGAGTGTTTTAGATCGTAGGCCGGCATGTCGATATAAGCCTTTTGGATGGCTTCTACGTCCACAAGATGCTTTCCTTTCATCGGCAAATGCATTTTTCCGAAAAGGTATAAGACGCACGGTATAAAATAAGGCGAATACGAGGAGCGGTTGGCAGTTAAAATGAAGTTCTTATCCAATAAATCGGTCACAAATGCTGATCGATGAGATGGCGCATAATCGTGCAATAAACGCCTTCTTGCTGCTGCGCAATATTCTGGCTGAATACCACTCGTATTCGTGCAACCAAATGCTTCAAAACACCAAGATAGAATTGTGCACTAACGGTTTGGCTCGGTGGAACAAACTCTTTATGGACAATGAATGTCCTTGGCATCGTAAAAGCAAATCAAATTTATTTTCACTTTTGACTTCTCCGAACATGTTTTTGAGGATTTTGGCTCGTTTGGCGCCTTCCAATCGGCATTTTGGCGCTTGTCTTCTGGATTACGTTTCATCACCACTCACAATGTTGTAAAGGAAATTTTTGTTATTTTTGGCCTCCTTGATGGTGTCCTTCGAATGTTGAATTTTGAGCAATTTTTGGTCGATGCTCATTTTTGTACCGATGACACAAACATACTGTTCGTTCTTCTTCGTTGGTTCGTTCGCTTCTATTCGTCCAAATGTTATGAAATTTAGACAGTACATCACTGAAGGATCCACTTTTCCACACTCGATACACAAAATGAGCGATTCCAAGAGCTAATAAGATATTGCATTTGTGTAGCATTTCATGATTGTAAACAACCGAAACCAAGAAATTTTACTCAGTAATATTGCATAAATGCCATATATCAAAAAACAATCCAGTTATAAGCGTTTAATCGTGTAGCAATATTTATGACCGGAATGGCTCTTAAAAAATCAACATCCATCACTTATTGGCTCAGCACAAAACGCCACCAATAGATGTCGTAGCCCATGCTAATAAGTTTTCACATCGTAATGTCTGACATGTGCTGTTATGTCACACACTGTTATGCGATAAGATTAGGTAGTGTTGCTCCTTTCACTTAGTGTACATCTCATTACGTCTTTTTCGTGGCGACAGGTCATTCATAGTTTGAACAGACTATAGAAAAGAAGAGCGGACAATTCTTTATATAGACTTTGATAATCATGAATCTTTAGATGTGAAAGATGCTCTGGTATTTCTATAAACCATTTGCCAACAACTACCTGTTGTAGTGGTATAATTATTTCCAAATCTTTTGATAAAGGAAATGTTAGATTTTTGATTGTTTATCAATTTCCTATCACTTCCCTATCCAGGAAAGGCTGCTTATCAAATCATCGAAATACCGATCGGCATGTACCATATGTAGTTAACACTTCAATGTTAGTATTGCTCTACGGTCTCCTACAAAATCCATTTTCAAATCCTAATTTTCATTAATCGGAACTAATTAGAGCATGATAGAAATGAAGGGAAGAATTAACCTGTAGCAAACGAAAATTGCCGCTCGTTGAAAAGAACCTCTAGGTAATCAGTAGCACACACAAAAGAGAAATATTGTTTATAGCACCGCAACTACGGAGTCCGAAATTGAAATACAATAACACTGCGGAAACTTTAAACGGTTTTTTCTGAATCCGGATAAGATTTTAAGATATTTTTTTTCTGTTTTAATTAAAGACATTTTATCGCGTAATTGAACCTTGAAATAAGTAAGCTAATTATAGAGAAATTGCAATTGACGGCAACAGCTATTCGGTGGGCACAAGAACAAGAACCCCTTGCCAAAAATCGACTACCTATACCTGTGCGAGTGATCTGGACCGGCTGCCTTAGAGGAGACCTATAATTGCCCACAAGGGCATGCCTTGATACAATGTCACTGGGAACCCTATAAAGAGATCTTGGACGCTCTTTTGTAGAACCAAAGTGGGGTTCTCAAAAGTACTTGGGAGTTCTCACCTTTAACGCAATCAATCCACGCCATGCTATCTATTTAAACGTAATGGCTAATTGACGAATTAATTATGTTCGCAGGACAGTTTTGCCTCCGGCTGTAGTGATTCTTGAGAACTATATGTTTTAAGACAAAAATAAGAAACTAAAACATTATCTGCAAGAAATTGGTGAGGCAAGTCTCAGTTCTTCACTGCTTGCTTGTAGAAGGAGTAAACATTCTTCCAAGAACGGTTAAAGTAAACATTTCCTCAAACTTTTTATATAACGCATACTCGGACAATACGAGTATTGTTGCAAACGTTGCAACTTTAAGAAAAATTCTCATATAAATTGATTGTGCTGGTCTGGAACTCGCTAGGGTAGACAACAAGCACTAGACAAACCATTCTTAAATTCATTTGATGAGATTTTAGGAACAGGTTTTAAGGAACTGACATCTTTTCTAAAATCAACAGGATGGATTCAGAGTTTTTATAGCAAAATCTCTCAACAACTAAATCTAATCGGGTTCTTAACTGAACAGCCACTTCGACCCACTTACTTCCCTTTGGCGCTTAGCCCTATAAAAATAGGTCAACTTGAAGTTTTCGCAAGGGATGCCAATTCTTTCCCTGAGCATCTATGGGAAGTACCTTTGTGTCATTTTTGAAACCAGTTTCTCTAGTATTTCTAGTAATAGTACTGCCCGGTCTCCTTACTCTACTTACAAGACGAAAACTCATATTGTTGATTCGTTCTTAGAAACCCTTGAAAAACAGTTCGAAATAAGGGTTAGCAGGCTCCTAGGTTTTGCTAAAACCAGCAATACTTCAACAGATTCTCATCAAAGGCGTTTTATAAAATAAATGAACCTGCATGATCTCCTACCAGTAATCTAGCCTAACTTAACCTAAGTGAAAGTGATAAGGCGTGAGTTCTAGAGCGTATGTACAGACCCGCATTTTTCTTAATTGAGTTCAGCTCAGTTATTGTTTTCGTCTACAATCTTGCTCTCTACTCTCCTATTCAAAGACCCCACCAACGATTATTGCTCTTCTATATCAGACCAATATGTCCCCCCGTGGGTATGAATACACATATAATGCCTCAGCATGTGTTAAAGGAAAATGGGATAGAAAGAGAAAGAATAAGTTTGGGCTCAGTGGTTATTTCGTCCCACGGGTGGCATTCAACATTTAATGGGGAGACTAAATTGTTAGTGGTAGTTAGCTTGTTATTGTTTTTCTAGTCACTCAACTACTCATCTTACTTGATTTAAGTTAGCCGTAAAAATGAATGTTTTCCGGGCGCAGTTGAAATTCGAACACCGAACCTACCGATTTGGAAGCCAGTTCACTACCACTTGAGTCACGGCCACCAACTAAGCGCGGTCTTTAGTCAACTGCCTCCAGATATGCACACCAAGTTGGCTGAGCTCCACAATAAGTCACACCAGTACGAGTAAATGCGGTATTTGGCCAACTGCCTCCAGTTGTGCTCACTCAAGACTTCGGGCCGGAGAAGTAATGTTGACTCACTCTACATGTTCCATGCGACGGATGTCTTGACCTGGTCAGACAGTGTGCGCATAGATCGAATATATATGTCTCCTCCCCCAATGTTCGCAAATTTAACCAAAATTAACTCAAAGGACCGCAATAGAAACGATGAAGGGTATCTTTATCAGCCTTTGCTAACGTCAATGCTTCTACTCGGTAATCAAGAACGATAAGGGATTTAAATGGTCTCCTTAATGTTTTTTTCTAGCAAGGCCTACCAGATTCGATGAGATTCCCATTGTAATTCTGCACAACCTGATGTGTTTAGCAGGGCTGCCATCATCCCAGTCATTCGATCCGGAAGAAATTTGCTCACTTGACAACGTGTGCAGCCAATTGGTTCCTGGAGTTCTGGGGTTTTCTCCAGGATCCGCTGTAGTGTAAATATTTGATGAGCTGCGGATAAACCGGGCGGCTAAAATTTTGAGGTAGTAAGGGTCTTTATCTACCTCGGCTTCGCTATCAACTCAAACAACGACACCAACGAGGTAATCATGCGAAGATTCACTCTTGCTAATCCCTGCTTCTTTGAGCTTAGAAGACAATTTAGTAGTAAAACCCTCTTTTGTGCAACCATAAGGACATTATACAAGACACTGATCATCCCAGTCCTCCTTTACGGCGCAAGAGCTTGGAAGCGGATGAAAATACTCTCAGGCACTTCGAGAGAATAGTTCTTCGGCTAGTTGTCAGTCTCGTTTGTATCAATGGAGATTGGAGGAAATGTTTCAACAGCGAACTGTACAGTAATGCCGACCTCGTCAAAAAAGATCGGATATCTAGGTCACCTTAACACAAGTGGCCTAGCGGGAAAGATTTTGGCCCCAAACCCAGAGGGACAACGCAGTACAGGGCGACCTTATCTTAGGTGGCACATACAACTGGAAGGGGACCTCAGTAAACTTTGTATGCGCTACTGGACGCCGCTGGCAAAAAACTGCGTTATTTGGAAAGGTAAGTTAGTTTAGGCCTCGGTCCACCTCGGACTGTAGCGCCATCTGTGTAAGTAAGGATAGACGTTAGCTTAAACTGCACTGATAGGGGCCAATCAAATGATTTCAGGTGTTTACACGATACGGAAGACAAGATCTTGTAAGAGATGTTAAAAAGGCTGATGACTCGATAATTGGCGAAGTTAAAACGGTCTTCTGAATGGAAGTTCCAATCGTCAGGCATTCTTTGCCCACGCCGAATGGTTGATTCTGCGTTAGAGCCTAGTTTGGGTCATCTCTGTCGTTTAAAAGTCTACACAAGTGGTTTCTCCATATCGTCAGCACTAGGTTTCTGTTAGGGTTTCCAAGAGTTGACACGTTCTTTTTGCCCCTTCATAAAACTTCCAAACATTGTTCCCCGGGTAGCACCTCTCCATTTCCTTGATCGCTGGCTTCCCATACTCTTTTGTTTTTCTCCACAAAAGTCGATAGTCCTCCGTCTTCATTTACTTATAGAACGCACAAATCCCTCTCGGCGGCGGTCACTACAGCCCAACCATTTTAACTCATTCACGAAAATTGTTCTTTAGTTGAACACTTTGATGATCAAGCACAACTTATAGTTTTGTTCTGTCACCATAAAAACACTTCATCATGACCCCACTAGGCTCAACCTTCTCTTAATTACAAAATGAAAATTTAAGCAGACATAATAGTATCCTATTGATATTGTTCCTGTTCTTTCTTTTCAGTGCATTTTCCTTATTTGGTGCATGCTGCCCATTGAGAACAATGGGGCATCGGTCATCTATCAGCGCGTTGTCCGTCCATACTTCTTAAAACATCACGAAGGTAAGTTTTTTATACGTATTCCCTCCTATCCAACCAACTAATGACTGTTTCTCTTTACAGCCGCCGACAAATTACTAGGCGAAATGATGGACAAAGCGAAGAAATCCGTTGAGGGTGTCTACAAGAGCGATTAAATCTCAAACATTTTCATATTTTATACTAAAGAGAAGCTAAATTGAAACTATTTTACTGTCTAGTATTATAGGAGTGCATTTTTATTGACACAATCATCTCTTCACCGGTTTCGTGATGCTTTCATCTCTATCCCTTTTAAATCTCTCCAATCAGGGACTCTACTCCATAACTCAGTCAAATTTTGCATGATCGTGTCTACAATTCATTTTTACCTTTTGTTTTGTTCATAAAATAAATAAAATATATTTTTGTGTGAAATTTTTAATAAAGAAAAACAATAACAGAAGAAAAACAAAAACGAAGTAAACCAAGTTTCCCAGTGATTATTGGAATATGCCTTTCGATTAAAAATTGTTATCACGCTTTTTCCGCATGAGAATATGTAATACGAACATTGTAAAGCAAAATCCAGGAGTTAGCCTATAGTTTTAACAAAAAATAAATAAAGACAACTGAATCAAGTCTTAGATTTATTTGAACGTGTACTCTGTACAGCAGTTTATTCCTCTTTTGCCTTTCCTTCGACTTCTGCTTGGGCAGCTTTTTCTGCGTTACTCTGTCTGTTCCTCCATGCGGTCATGTAAGTTTTCGGATGGATTGGAGTGAAACCAGCAATGCCGAGGAGCTCTGCGGCGGGTTTTGATAGATGCGCACCATTACCTAACCAGTGGCGGACTCTTTCGAAGTTAAACGACACCAAACGTTCGTTGTGCTCGTTGACCAGGGGATCATAGGAGCCTATTTGTTCGATAACAGGTTGATGTTGGTTTTTTCTTCTCTACAGATGAAAAATAAAATTGTTAGAAAGGGTTATTGCTTGAAGAGCAAGGGTTTTATCATGATGGGCATTACCTCCATAACAACTACGTGATAGAAAGGCCTATTCGTGCATCCCCAACGCACACAACGGATTATTTTGGCGGAACGTTTGTAGAAACGACCCATTCCACTTGCCGGTGAGAGTGACATTATTCTTATTTATTATTAACAATTTAAAATTAAAAAATTTAATTCGCGGTTGGTTCTCACAGAAAAAGAACTGACAACTCAACTCATGAGGGATGACAACATTTGACAGCTGTTGAGTAGGATGTTCATTATTTTTGATCTTTAGTACTAATAACACGTTCAAAAATGTGTTTTTAGTACTCAAGTGTGGAATTTTCATATACAATTTTATACCTTTTGTATGATAACTACGACTCGAAACGAAAATGGACACTGATTTGAAAATATACTACACCAACTATATAGGCGAAACTATAAAACTAGGAAGCTTTCACTTGGTTCATATGGGCGATGAAAAAAAGATATATTTTATATATTGTTCTCTGAACACTTTGATTATTTCATGCAACTTTTGTGTGGGCTTCCCCTTATTCACCTGTGCGTGTTCTGTTTTTTGTCCGTGTAGTTCACTGAAGAGCCTTTGATGATCGTCAAAATATGTGGAAACGGTTTCATCACCAGCAAAGATCTTCACATACTTTAGTGCAACGAACAGTTTTTCTGTGTCAATTATAAAGTAATACATATGAGTTTTGACTGTTTTAAAATATGATCCTTCTGTTCATGACCTCAAATAAGTTTTCTTTTAGGAATCGTCTGGTATTAGTGGGTTTGATTCTCATTAATCGAGTCAAATGTTGAGCCCTTTAGGTACATTTAAGAGTTCGACGAAAATGGTCAGTGGTGCAATGCTGAGACTTTTAACAAGAAAGTAACAAATCGTTTGTTCCGAAGGCGCAAGAGCGTTATCGTCAAACAGGGCATTCGAACTAATCGAGTTCAAACCGACAATCATTTTAGCACATCTATGCAGGGTTCTTAATTATTTTTTTAACTGGAGAAAGGGGTTTCTAATGAACAACAAGTCAGGGCAGTTCAAAAATGGTTATCTGTATCGGTGTTAAATCACCACATTATAAACGAGTTGGAATGAAATACAATTTCTACTCACTGTTCCCCTTTTTCGTTCATCGTAAGAGGATGAAGACACATATGCATCAACATGCTATTCTGTACATCCGAGCTATACGGGTCTCCAAAATATCTCACATCATGCAGTTTGACACTCACACAATACATGGAATCAATGGGAAACAGCCTGGGGTCTATATGGACTGCACGGTGTATGTTAGCAAGTTTATTAGTCGTAAGAATAAGATTCAGATCGATATCAAAATCATACTCGGACACTAAACTCCGGGACTAGTTGGGAGGTATTATACTTCTGGTTTGACGAGAAGCACATGCCACAAAAATAATCAACTGAGCGATCCGAACGGCTCCGAAAGTTGAACCGCCAATAATATCGACCGCATACTGACTCGACTAATAATTTTTTGGTCGTCCCCGACTCTTCAACAAAAAGACGCTGCGATATAAATAAAATTAAATGTTTAATGTCGGACGTTTCAGCGAACAATGGATCTATGTAGCTTGCTGCTTTCTATGTGGTTTGGAAACTCCTTGCCGAGTTCTCTTATATCTATTATAGTTTGGAGTAAAACGTCACTGTCGACACCTATGCCTTCGAAGTCAACAAAAAGAAAATTTACATCGGAAAATGTAAACTACACATGTGGCACCTTAGAGAAGATCCGAGGAAGACTGATTTATTATATGAAGTATGAAAGCACGGTACTGGCTGATGATTTTCGGACGATAACCAAAGGAAAAGACGTAAGGCAAAGGCAGTCGAAACAAAAATTCTTAGTTACGTATTGTGCATAAAGAGGATAGACTAAGGAAAGGCACAGCCGCAGACTTTACAAGCTGCTTTAAGATATAGTTATGGAATGCTTCCGAAACTGTAGCTAGTTAGATGGCCGGCATCAACTTCAAGTTTTTATACCGAAACCGACGTTTGAACGAGTATACTGACATATGTCAAAACCGGCAGAGATTCGAAGAATATAACAGGGCAATTTTGGCTGTTAAAATACTATATGATACATGGGAGACCTGCGGAAAAGAAATAATCTCGTTGTCAGCGTTCCGACGGGTGCCTAAGCGATCTCGGGTTTTTGTTTTACATAAGAAGCCCACGCTCATTCTGTACTCTATGTATTGTATTGACTGTCAATTACCAGCTTGGTGTGAGCATACAAGCAATTCGTTGATTCGTTATAAATTTGAAATTTTGTTCACTTAAACAAAAGTCAATAAATGTTAGTAAAGCAAACATTGAATCTGTTTACAATAAATTTCACAATTTCTCTCTACGTACCATTTCAATGTGAAAAAAATCAATTTTAATTAAAATTTATACCAATTGCATAAAAACAAAATACAAGAATCAATTTAGACGAAAACTCATTACTGAACATACCCCCCGGGGTCACGTGACCTCCATATTGAAGTGCGTTTTCTCGGCGCATTTGCAGGTACGGTTTGTGTCGCTCTCACAATTTTACTTAGTTTTTTGTATAAATAACTCGAAAATAATCAAGCAATTGTGGTAATTTATAGTTTTAATTATTCGCAATAGATTTGTGTTAAATTTATTCAATTCAACGCAACGGAATAAGTGAAATTTGATCGAGAAAAATTCGAAGATGATCAACTCCAAGAACACCGGACTACTCACTCATTTGAGCCGCTTGTGTGGTGTGGAAAGTTGCCATTATATTCCGCTAATTGTCCCAAAAGATTGAAAAAAAAGAACTAAAAAAAGAAGAAGAGAACCATACATAATTCTCCGGAGCAATGGCGTCTCTGTGTATACTTTGGTGGGCACATGGCCATAATTAAAATTTAATTCGGACAAAACTCCCAATTCCGCATAGAAAACAAAGAAGAAACTCGATTCCCGTGTGGAAAATGGAAGTGGAAATTTCGCCGATAATTGGGAGATTGTTGGCAGCGAAAAAAAATGAGAGTCCGAGAATTGAACAAATTTTTCTTTTCTACATTCTCCGCACACTCAGATTTACCCCCATTTTGTCTCTATCTTCGGCCTTCGTTTTCGTTCCTTTTCTGTGCGTTTTTTTTTTTATTTTTTTTCTCATATTCCATTTCGAATGAAATGTGTATCTGCCCTCTCGTTCAAGTGTCGAGTCAAGTTGGACAAGTGCCTTTGGCTAAAGCGAGTGCAATAGATTTATTTTCAATGAAATGCCGACAACCGACAGGTTTACCAAATTGACGGGCCCAAAAAGGAATCGTGTCGTCGTCGCTGTATACCACACCGCACCAACCACCAGTGCTATCATCGAAGCATACAAAACAGCCCAACTTGAGAAGAAGAACACAACGACAGCCAGCAGTTGAAGTAGCAATATCAAAAGCGCCCAACTGCGAAGGAGCGAGTAAACGAATAGAAGAACAAGAGGCAAATAAAAAAAAAACGAGTAAAGAGGTGTACGAACGCGATTCGGATAAAGAAAAAAAAAAGTATTTTCCTTTCGTAAATCCGTTGGCTTTTTTTGTGTATGCAAGTTTTTAAATATTTTCCAATTGATAATTTCCATTTATTTGTAGAAAAGTTACATAAATCGGCGTTCCGAAAACTTTTCCCAGGCGTGAAAGTGTGAAAATTCTCCAAAGTGTGCCTGAACTTTTCAGAGAGGTGTGAGGAATTTTATTTTTCCCCAAAGAATCCGAATGAGTAAACCACACGAAAATTGAAGGAAAAGAAAAAAAAAAAAAACGAAACGAGGAAAAAACTTTTCGGTTTTCGTCCCACAACAAAAAAGAAAATGGAAACTGTTTCTGTTCCTCTGAAAATTGTTGATTTGTTATTGTGTCCGCCTGCAATATATTATATTTTTGCACAGCATTTAATCGGGTAATCTACACTAGCTGATTCATCGTCGGCTTTGTCGTCGATGCCGTGGTCGTTCCCGTGTTGTGTTGATGGTTCACGTTCGAAGTTCACACCTCTTTTAGAGCTAACGAAATGGCAACCGGTTGGAATAATATTCTTCCAGACTTTATACCCCATAAACAAGCAAATATCATATCATATATTAGAGTTTCCTTATTTTTATTTTAGTCTAGATGACTCCTCTTTTCTTTACATTGCATAATCAATCTGCATTAAATATGCAAAGAGAAGTTGAAGAATATCTTCATATCAAAAACGAAATTGAAAATCAGAAACTAAAAATGCAAAATGGAAAATTGAATGCTAATTGAAATGAAAATGCATAAAATCAATACAGCAGTGCATGTCACATCTTATCGAATACATATGTATGTACCACGCATTTGTTTTGTTTTGCTTTCTCTACAGTGCAGTCAGTGGGAGCAGCGGTATTAAAATAAGGAAATGGCCAACCAACGCGATTGTGTACATACTAGTTGTGTTGTACTTTGGATACGTGTGTTCTTTTTAAGTTGTGATGTCATTTTTTGTTCTGAGTTTTATGCTAAAAAAAAAACTTTGAGAAGACCATTTTCGATTCGAATTTGTTTATCAAAATTTTAATCTGATTAAGAGACTCATTTCTTTTTGTTACGAGTATATATTGTACATAGTAGGTCGGTATTTCTGTGTGTGGCGTGTCGCCTTTTTTCGTTTCTCTTTTTTTTTTTTTTTTTTTTTTTTTTTTTTTTTTTTTTTTGCTGTATTCCGATAAGAAGTGGCTATCAATTTTTTATTGTTTTTATTTTTTTTTGTCGATATTGACAGTGGGCTCTTGGACTGATTTCTTTGTTATTGCTTCTTGTCATCGGCATTGGTTGGTATGCAACCGAGTAATATAGCACACGCAGCTTGTGAAGTAGTGGAGTCTTAATTTTTATTTTCTGAAGTATCACGTCTTCTTTACATGCTCAGCTGTACTATGCCAGTTACGATCGACCTACTTTTCCCATGGTCTTGAATAAGAGCTGTTGCTTTTGAATTGAAATTATTATTATGTATTTGAATTTTGTATTCCCCCTTCTTATTCTTCGTTGTAATGTAGATATAAGTTATTCCATTTTCACTTTTGTAACCATTGTCATCTTCTGATTTTGGGTTACAGTGTTTTTATTTTTATTAAATCAGACTGTCTTCGTACAGAATGTAGTGAGACATTCACGGATATGAAACAAACAGTTTCCAATTCCTTGTATATAAAAAAAAAACATAAAATTCCAACACACAATCATTAGCCTTAAAATCGACACAGTGGCACTAATTTAGGAAGATAGGAAGGTGGAAAAAAATATCGGGCCTTTTGTAGCAAAAATTCAGATATTAATTTTATTGAACCAAATATGTATTGCCCAATTTGTGCTACCACCTTTTGTCGTCAGTGGTTTTCATTTCATTTAAAAATCATGTGATTTTCACACGCTTTAATTTTAGGACAACAAAAGAGTGCTGCAAAGATTGGAACAAACGATAATCTGATGGTGCAGTGTTAGGATTATACGGTATCAGAACTTCCCAGCCGATGTCTTTAATTTTTTGCAGAGTCATGAGCATGTGTGTCGTCTGGCGTTGATCAATTGTGGCCTCTTTTTTTTTAATTGCTCGCAGTTGTAGCTGATGATGGGTGATACTCTTCCAAACTCTCCAAACAAACAGCATCACATTCCTTGCCGTCAATTCTAGATTTACTTCTGTTTTGAGTCGTCTATTTCTTTGACAAAGAACACTTTCGCACAACATTGTCGTATGTGACCCAT
This sequence comes from Volucella bombylans, assembly GCA_949129095.1. NCBI lineage: Eukaryota > Metazoa > Arthropoda > Insecta > Diptera > Syrphidae > Volucella > Volucella bombylans. The sequence continues at coordinate 124,356,238 of OX422141.1, read as the reverse complement.
TTTTCACCATCCGTTACCATTCGCTTCAAAAATGACTCGATTTCGTTCCGTTGCAACAGCGATTCGTTCATGGAAATTCAATCACCGAGCTTCTTTATACAAATGACTTGAAGCTGTTTTCTGGTCGATCATACTTTACCGATGTCATGACTGATTATGTGCCGGTCTTGCTCAACTTTTTTCATGATTTCATCGACTTCTTCAGTGATAGGCCGACCGACAATTTTCCAGAGCCAAAGCGAGCGAACCATTACCTGGCAGTAGTTTTCGATTGAGTACCTTCACCAAAAATAGCACACGCATGCCATCGTAATAAAATTGTAAAATATATCGAATTTGCTCAAAAATTTCAACTATTTTTGCTTGCAAATAAATTTTTATTCACCGCACAATCCCAAAAAAAAAAAAGCGTCTTCAATGGACAGCTGATCTGTTAATTATCAAACACAGATAAATTCCTTCGTTAAGTTATGATACTTCAAAGTCAAGTAAGTGGGTGGCCGTGGTTCAAGTGGTAGTGAACTGGCTTCCAAATCGGAATGTTCGGTGTTCGCATCCCAATAGCGCCCGAAAGACGTTCATAAGATGAGTAGTTGACTAGAAATTAACAACAAGCCAACTAAAAATTTAGTCTCCCCATTAAATGTTGGATGCCACCCATGGAGCGAAATAACCACTGAGCCGAAAAAGGTCCTCCACTACTTTTTCCCCAACCTATTACTTCAAAGGGATATGACAGGATTTCGCATCAGGTACTTAGTTTGATGAATGTCTTTTCCAATTGATTAGGAATTGCCTTTCCGAACCAAGTTGTTTGGGGCGGTTTACAAAGTCCGATATTCACGTAATGAACATTAGTGTGCCCCAGGGGTCCACTATGTTTCCGACACTCTAATTTTTGTTAGTTTTGTTGAATATATTGTCTCCTATCGTGCTGGGCAAATAATAGTTACCACCTCCGCAATTGGTATCACAAACTATTAATGGATAATCCTCTGATAGAATTTTTTTATTTAGGGGGTTTTTAGAGTAATATTTTAAGTGTAGTAAATAATGTGTTAGAGTAATGCAAAAAGAGAAATTTAAAGATAAACGTTTTAAACAAATTTGAGTGGATTCCAAAAAGAGAATTTACTTATGCTTAATTTTTTTTTATCTGAAGTATTTAACTGGGGAATGAAAAAGTGATTAATACACTTTGTATCGTATGTCCAAGGCCAGCCTTGGCTGCTTAAATTCTGTTTTTCATATAATCTATTAAATTTTGTCAGTATTTACTTGTTATGTCACTTTTCAAGGCTTCCTTAATTGTTTTCACAAATTCTTCTTTGCTCTTTGGGCTCCCCGATACTATTTTGGCCTTTAAAAGTGCTCATCAGTTCTCAATCGAGTTCAAATCTGGTCTGTGCGCATGCCAGCGTATTGTTTTAAACCCAATACTTGTTACAAAATCGTTTACCTAATAGCACACAAGATGCAGAATTAGAGACAAATGAAGCCACATAGTTATTAATGTCAGATTTTTGTAAGGAAGGAAAGATGATCTCTCTTCATGTTTATGAAGGCGTGTGCGCCGGCGAAATGCAGCCCCGTATCATACGACATAGGAGAGATTTTTTTTTTTTTGTTAATACGGACTCTTTTTTTTTAAATCCATGCATCCAAAGTAAGCACTGGATACCATCTAACCAATCGAGGTTACATTTACATTCGTCAGTAAAGATAGCAGCTTTCCAATCATTTTCGGTCCAATTTTGATAAATTCTGGCAAATTCCAACCCTGCTGCTTTCAATTTTGATGTCAAAGATGTTTTTTTCTTTGTCTCTTGGCTACTAACCCGATTTCTAATTTTTTTTTCTGATTCTTCAAAAAAAAAAAATCCGAATTAACTAGCTTTGCCGATTTTAAATCCTGTCTTCCTTTTGGGTCGTCTTTTTAGCTAAACCTGTGCCAGGCTGACGTTGCACATATGAAAATTTTCTTTAGAAATTTCAATATTATCTTAGAAATAGCCCCGGCTTCATTGTATTATAAAGTCAATTGAACACTGTGGTTCACTAGGAAGTTGTTTACTCATTTTGACTACTTTGCACTAAAAACAAAACTGAACTGAATTAAATTTCAAATAATGAAAGGAGACACAAAAATCAAACAGATGGAGACCATTGAAAGGACAATTCAAGTCCTCTCCTTTAAGGTTTTGGAGGAAAAGTCATCCCTGCTTCTCGGTTGGAGAACGTGAATATGTTTAGCTCAATAAATTCCAATTTCAACAGCATAACTAACTGGGAAACGATTAACCGAGTGGAATTAAAAAAATACAAATAAACAAATTGTAGACGTAACAGTCCGGTGAAAAACAAGGCCTAGTCTCACAATCACTATGATGTTCGCTTTGTCATTTTATACACAGTAAGAGGGGACCTATGATATTTTGCCTTCATATCCGGCAGGGCTTAAGAGTGATGACTTCACAGAAATAATTTGTTTTTTCTGATTTTGGCGTTGGCTGAGGTGTTGTGATTATAGACACTCTTACTCATCAACAGTTGAATTTAATTCTTCGAAATCACAAAGTTTTCTGTACCTAACTCAATGGCATTTCCCTTTTGCTCTGTGACTAAACATTGCTCTCAAACTCTGGAAAATGTATATAAAATAAAAGACCCTTCTCGACCAAACTCGCAACTAGTCAAAGCTATCGTTGTTATCACCGAGTTTTATTTGTGAATCGTTGCAATTTGGTCTCTTTATAAACATTAACAACTGATTTTTAGAATTCTCATTACTGGAGTTTTACAGCTCTTCATAGAGTGACTTTTTTGCAGCTCGTCTATGCTCACCCAGTTCACAATTTTCTGCTATTTGAACTCGGCAAGAAAAAAATTTTCTATTTGAAATCGTTGGCACAAAGATTTTGAAAATTTCCCCCTCCTAGACTTCCCTATCCTTGGTACATAACGTTCAGTTTATTACGGCAAGTTTTCTTAAATTCCTTATGTTTATATCTTTGGACGGATTCTCAGTTTCCCTATACATCCCGATTCAGGGCGCTGTGATTCGAAGACACTTAGGTCCGTTCATTTACTCGATATGGTGTGATGCTTTCTTATTTATGTAGTTCGATAGAAAGGAGAGGAAGGAAAAAATAAATTTTTTCGAAATTCTTCGGCTTCCTTTTTTGAGACCTGGGCCTCAATCTTCATTTTTAGTCAGGGGTTTTCATTTCTGCAAATTTGTGTTCCTCTAATTATGTAGGACCATGCGCTTCGTAGAGATAACAGTTTACTTTCGAAGAACTTTTTTCAAGACAGTGCCACCGCTTCGCCGTTATTTATAATATTTGCATCTACTAACCTGCGCCTAGGCACCATCATGTGTGGTTTCTGATAACGTGATTTAGATTTCGGAAACCTTTTACTTTCAAATGTGTCTCCTCTGAAGCTGCATCATATACTCGTATATTTCAGTCAGTCGGCTATTTTACCTCTTACTAAAGTGTTCCTTGCCATTGTGTTAGAAGCTACGAACGAAGCTTTTTAAGGCGTATGTTTGATTTGATTTATCGCCACCTCTGTCTGTCTTCTTCTGAAACTCCGCGTCGGTGTTGCGAAAAGGCTATTAAAATATTTAGTACGTATCGTACATAACGACCTAAAAATATTTTCAGTGTTTTTGCTTAATAAGCGCTTAGCCTAAAGGGTAAAAAATAACATATACTCGTATAATAACATGTACGTGAAACAGAACTTAAGGTGCGTGTCCACTTGAGAGCACTCGAGTAGCTTTCCATATGAGAGTAAAATTTCTGAGAGTAAATTTGCGGTAGTGCTCTCGTAACCGTGTCCATTTCACTTTAGTTATTAGTTGAGAGTAGTCATCATGATGTCATATAAGCGGAAAATTGCAGCGGCAGTGGTTTTTCATATTATGCTGGGTTAAACCATGGATCGTCGACATCAATTTGGAGCTGGATATAATCTAACAAGGGAGCTTCAAATCGAAGGTCCTCAACAATATAGGAATTTTTGTCGGTTGTCAAGCAGTCAAGTGGAGAATATAATACAATCAGTTGGACCGACCGAATTCCAGTTCGAGAACGTGTTTTGCTAACACTTAGATTTTTGACATCTGGTATTTTTTATTTCTTCATATCTTTCTATTAATTTAAATTTATTTTCGCTGTTCCACATTCAAGCCATGCTCGCGACTAGCCACTCTCAGAATACGAACATTGTTTGAAAAGTGTGAGTTGATCTCAGAGAGTAAAATAACATCTGTCTACTTGCGAGCAATTCTTTAAAAGTTTGAAAGCTGACAGTAGTAAACCAGCTCTCTGCGAGTTGCTCTCAGATCCGTGTCCACTTACGAAATTTCTCTCGAGAATGGTTTGTGAGCTAAATCGCCCAAATTTTACTCTAAAGTGGACAATCACCTAGAGCATGTGTGCACCCATACGTGCTCTCTCGATAATCAAATATTGTTTTCCACGTTTTGGCAATCAGATGGAAATTGTTTTTTAATGCTCCCCAGATTCAGTATTGTCTTTCCACACCACGGACAACATGCAAATGCAGCCTTCGCTTTGCTTATTTGTTTGGTTATATTTTTTTCAATTCTGTCTTCGGTCAAGACATAAAAAAAATGTTTACCGAGTATACTCGTATTGTTAGGTCTTACTTTAGGTTTTGCTTTAGGTCTCGTAATCTTCCGACGACTTTCCTCTTATAGATCGAATTAATAGCACAAAACTATAATTTTTTCTAGTATACCTCTGCATAACGCAAGCCAAAGAAATTCTCTATTCACACTGTGTGACCTTGTTATCCACTCTGAGTCTTGAATTGTGATACTTATCTGTTTTGTAGTAGTCTTTTGATGAACCCATTTTTTAATTTATTTTGTAATACATATGTATATTCTCTGGTGCCTTTATGTTCTACCTTCAATCTGGAGGAACTAGGGTCATAGACAAGAATTTCCTTTTCAGCAACTCTGGCTAAGATTTATAAAGCCTTCATGGAATGTTTTAGAGAAAACTCGTCCATGTGTCAGATGCATCCTTTATTCGCATCAATCTTGATCTTCCTCGGTAGATTTATTTCTTTTCATATGTGGACTCAAATCTGATGTCGAAGATTCATAAATATGGTTAGCCTGGGTCAAGTTTTACCGATTTTCTATTCTTTTTTGAATCAGATCAGAAGTTTTATCATTACTACTTTGAACTTGTCGTTGGTGCTTCTAGAGCCTTAATAGCCATTTGGCTTTTATTGAATTGATACTACTTATATTAGCGCTTCTGTTTATGGGAGATAATAAAAAACCAAGTTGCATCCCTGTATCTGTAAATCTTAAGGAAAAATCAGGTGCAGGAGGATTTCCATCGCAGCTGTGGTTACAGATAGATGCCTTTCTCTAGACGTGTAACATTGTACTTCCACAATGAAATCTACGAGATTAGGATATCATGAATCAACATAAATCTGACAATGGCTGTGCACATATTGTACATATATCAAGTCTATCACACTTGGTCATTCAATTCAATTTTAAAACTAAATGTGCGACAACGCTAATCATATATGTTTTGCCAATCTGTTTCTCATTTAGACGCCAGTAGTAAACAAAATAAAACTCTCTAAACAGTAAGAATATGATTGAATTGTTATTCTTCATTTATGAGTCATTTCTCGTAATCAGTTTTGGCTATTGGTGCGTAAACGCTTATCGACATTTAGTTTTGCATATTGTATGGGAACAATTTTTTTTTTATTCCAAGCTAAACAAGATCTCTTCTGGATGAGTCAGGTTGGGTTTTTATTTTTTTTAAATAGTTTGTAGCTGAGCATGTTGTAGATTCGCTCAATTGTTTGTTATTGGATCCATTCTGAGAATTTCAATAAATTGCATAGCAAAATTTATTTCTACATATCTTGCTTAAGCTCTACCAGCGTAGTTTATTTGTTTACAGTTTGTACACTTCAGCAAGATATGTATGTTGTTTCTTGATATTTGCTTCGATAAGGACTTAGTAATTGATTGGTTTTCCTTTACGAAAATCGCCGTTCAATAATGAAGTCCACTTAAAATTATGTCTTATCATTTTTAACAGCGCTTGACTTCTTTCATAAGAAAAAAAAAAAACGTAAGAAACACGAACATAAAGTTTCTATGACAAAGAAGCGTTATCATCCCTTTGGCATGTCTTTTTCCAATTATTATATTTTTTGAATTCCATTTTCAGCTAATTTGTAAATACAGTGTACATAGACATGAGCACACAAAATCGATCCAGCGGCGGCGGTCGCAATCAAAAAAAATCAAATGCTGGTGGCGGCGATACATCGAATAAAAAAGGTGATGTAGGCAAAACAGAAAAAGAGAAATCACAACCAAAGGTACTAAAGGTTAACACAAAAAATCTACTTAAACCCTTTGAATAGTTATGAATAAAATGGTATTTTTTTTAGCCCACATTAGACCAGATTCGTATCGCTCAGGCCGCAGAGATCAATAGTGTCGCAGAGGATCCAAAAATGCCTGAAAAAGTTGCAACATTGATCGAAATGACTCAAAGGTCTGAAGAAGAAGTGTGTTGTGCACTGTATGAGTGCGATAATAATTTGGAACGAGCTGTTGTATTCTTATTAGAAACACTTCCAGTGGTAAGTTAAGTTCTATATAATTATGTATCAGAGAATAATAAAGAATTTTACACATGTAAACTTGTAGGGCGCATTTGAAACGTTAAAGAAGAAAAAGAGTCGCGCCGCAAATTCATCAGGTGAGAACGCAGGTGATGGTGATTGGACTGATGCAAATGCTAATGTGGATAAACGAGAAAAGTCTCGTAATAGGAGTAGCACACGTGGAGGACGTGGTGGAAACGACAGTCGCGGCTGTAAGTGAAAATATATTTTTTAGAAAAAATTAAAAAAAAAAATGTAACTACTGATCTGCTCTGTTTTTTTTTTTTTTTTTTTTTATATAGGGCGCGGTAGAGAGGCTCGGGAAAACGAGAGAAATCTTGCAGACTCTTCAGGTCGTGGAGGCGGTGATGGTGGATATCGCAGCGGTGGACGAGGACGAGGTTCCAGTCGAGGCGGTGGTTATGTTGGGCGAGGTGGTCGTGGTGGACGTTTAGGTCAACGCGGTATGGGAAGAGATCAAGGTGGTCGCAGTAATTATTCTCGACACCAAGATCAAGACCATCAAGAGGTTGAACTGTGGGACAATACGATCGCCACAAATGCTGAAAAACAACAGCAACAACAGCAGCAGCAGGATGATGCTTGGGGCGATTGGGATAATGAGGAATATGTTGGTTCGCTGAAAGATAGCAAAGTATTTACACCAAGCAATTTACAGCAAAATCAACAACCAGTTGCTGGTGGTGTTGGAGGCGGTGGTAGTGCTGAGTTATCAGCGCCACCAGGCTTAGAGCTCCATCTCACGGGTAGCCAGCAGCAGCAGCAACAACAACCGCCGCCGCCGCAACAGCAGCAGCAATCAGCTCATCTGAATAATGAGGATTTAGTTCAGCAGTATAGTAGTGCAGTGGTGAATAATAATTCAAGTGTAGCCGTGTCTGGAGCTGGAGCTCTGAATCCAGCTCAATTCCCAGATATTCATTCGTCGAATGCTGGTCATAATATACGTTTGAGTGGCTTGGATTCACAGCAAATAAAGAGTTCATCAACTCTGTCGGCGGAACAATCTCAGTATTTCAATTCGTTAACTTCGCAGAATGCAGCGGCTGCTGCGGCGGCGGCAGCAGCAGCTGCAGCTGCTGCTTCTCAACAAGCGGTTAATGTTAATTCGTACCAAAACTCTTCTGTGCAATATCCTACGTCTTATGCAACAGTATTTGGGGATCAGAATGTTTCGTCGCAGCCATCTGTTCGTAGGGCGAGAGCTAAAGTGCCTCCACCATCGAAGGTTTGTTCTATTACTTGTGTAAAATATTTTAATCATTTTTCTTATTTTCGTATAGATTCCAGCGACTGCTGTGGAAATGCCCGGTGACACACTGAATAACATTGGTTACTTAGATGTTCAATTCGGTGCCCTGGACTTTGGTACAGAAGACTCATTTGATGCATTGCCTGAGAAGTTTAACTCTTCAGCTACAATTGACAGTCAGCAGATTGTTCAATCGCAGGATGTTTCCAATGACTACCAAACAAAGTCAAGTTCACAGCAGCAGGCCGTACTTTCAGCTGGATTGCAGAATTCGCAAATCGTAAGAATTTGCCATCCGCACCGTGTTCATCGTAAGAGCTAAATTATTATTATTATTTTTTTTTTACAGTCGGATAGCCTAACATCGGGCTACTCTCAACGCAGTTCATCGAATGTCCAGCAACAACAGAATGCAAGTGGGGTAGGTTCAATAAATGCCCAAACCACTAGCTCATTGGATCAGTTATCAAAAAATGATCCATACAATCAGTCGAATACATCAAGTGCAACTGGTTACCAAAGCTCGTACAATCCAAGTTCAACAGGTAATAAATCATCATCATACCAACCGACAGCAACTGGTCAGGGCTATAGTAGTGCAAGTTATACTAATGTGCAAGTAAGTTACAAAATATTTAATTGTTCCTCCTCCATTCGATATAGTTTAAGTACGTACTATCTTCACTTTGTTTTTGTATAACAAATTTTAGGCTTCATCGGCCAGTACATACCAACCACCGTCAAATAATTACAATTCATATAATCAGAATTCTGTAAATTCGTATCAGCAGCAGGCTAATGTATCTTCTGTAAATAGTTCATCGAATTCTGTTGCTGGAAGCGCTGTGAATAGTAGTGGATCAACGCAAAACATTCCCGTTGGCGGAAGCAGTAGCAGTACTGTGAATAATGCAAGGTAGGTTCCATTTATGTCCTTTTGTTTTTCTCTACCTCCTTTTTTGAATTTTGTTTTCTTTTCACGTGTTTTTGTGTTCACCGTTTGTTTTTTCTTTTACCTTTTGAGTTTTGTTTTTCTGATAAACGATAATCGGTGGGAGAGACTGCTAATGAATTAAAACAGAAGAAGTACGAATGAATTTGTCGTGTTGTGAAGCATAAAGGCCGCTACACACGTGCCAATTTCTACAAAGTTTGAGTGGGGAGAAATTGTTTTGGATTCTACATCTTAATTTGCCCGTGCAATCTAGTATTTCGTTCGAGTGGGTTATCGTGTTGCCCTCAATATCGAAGAAAACAAAAAAATGTAATTGCTCTAACATTATTGATTTCGTGCGTTAAAACAAAAAGAAAAAATATTGGATGAAAAATTTTGTCCTTGTGCCACACTAATGTGATGCAAGAGTTGGAACCAATTGATTCCAAGGACTTCTTGAGAATGGATATGAATTGCTTCAGGGTATATACGTTGTCGGCATATTTCCTTTTTTTATTTTTTTGTCGTGGTGGCATCAGTAGCGTCTTTATCGATTTTGGAATATCTTTCCAAGGTAACTTCGAATCTGGTATGCCTTATTTTTCTCTGTTTAATTATTATTATTTTTTTCTTTTTTGTGTCCCGGAGAGAAGGCATAGATTTCCACTACAATTTTCGCATCGTTTTCAAACATTTTATTATTCGCGAGCAGCCAATCTTCACTCAATGAATACTGAGGATCAAATTGTGGCACAACACACATAACACAATTTTTAGGACGCTTGGTTCGATCGGAGCCTAAACGCCCCGTCTGTAGGCGCTTTAACCAACTAAAATGGTTGTCAGTTTTTTATTTATGTGTTGTCCATACTACTCGGCAGCAAGATAGTCATAATAAAAGATATCGATTGAGAGTTAGGCAAAGAATTTCTGAGCAGGTTAAGGTATTAGGTATATATAGCAAAATTAGGTTTGCTGCTACATTGTAGGTGGTCTTCAATTGTTAATCTTAAAAACTAAGAAACAACTATTAGAAGAAGTATGACCTACAACCTTGCATAGATATTTATGTAAATGTGAATTTCAGATCATTTTCGCATTGAACACCCGAACCCAGAAGAAATTCTGTCAATTGTCGTAATTTTTTGTTTTGGTTTTGAATCAAATTATCCAGTTAGTTTTTGGTAAGGAGGCGTAGGAACTTTCGGTAGTTACACTCTCTTATAATAGTACTAACCTTTGAAAAAGGCCTACGAACTTCTACATTCCAGCCTTCAATGTCTACACTTACCAGTTTTAATTAATTTATTTTTTAATTTATAAGCATTTCTTTGGTTAAGGTTACCATCCGCAGATGCACGTTTTTTGTTTGATGATAAAGGTTGAACGCTTAGTAAAGTAACATGAGAGAGAGAGAGACCCATGTTTGTATATTCTTTCAACCGACCCATGAAGTGTCTTTGCCTGAGACATGGCCGTTATCGGATCGAGTCGTTATTGAGCGAGTATTTTTACTTTATGGATTATATACATATATGTCTTATACAGCTTCAAGAGTTCGCTTTTAAATTTTCTCCTCCATTCGCCCTTCTCGCATTGGATATGCATCTGCTTTTGAACCTACCGATAAGAAGAAAATCGGAATTCGAATTTAGTAATTGTCGCACTAGGGACACACGTATCAAAAAGGGCGGATATGCTTCTAAGTTCCTTTAGCTTTACTAGAAATGCAGAAGAAAGAAAGATATCAGACTTAATTTTTTCCACAAAAGATGTTGCCAGTAAAATTGATGGAAAGTTTAACGTAACCTGTTTCCACACAAAAGTTATCCGTTTATATCTATAATGTATGATGGGCCCAGAATATACCTATCTAATTAACACGGTCTTTTGTCAACTTGCTCCATCTACGCACTCCAAGAAGGTTGAGGTCGTCTCCCATTTGTACATTCCACTTAAAACGAGTTTCTCCTCTACTGATTTGTTTCTCCGTGCAGGAATCGAAAATTAGAGCTGGAGCGTGCGTTTATATCAATTTGGCCTATATGCCCAACCATAAGCATTTTTCAGTTTGTAACGATCGATATTGTGTCTTCTGCTCGAAAGCCCGCCAACGTAAACTGAACCAAATACCGCTTAAATAATCCTGCGTTCTAGATGATCAAGAATACCTTCATCCGCCTTTGCTTACGTAAATGTTTATACTCGTATGTTTTAAAGCAGGATCAAGCTGATTAGGGTTTTACGAACAGTCCCCTTGATGTTTCTTCACAAAGTCTTATTATTCAATTGCCTTCTTAGAGCAACGAAAGAGCGTTTGACAACTGTAGATCTTCGTTCAATTTCTGATGAGGTGTCGTTATCAGTTTTAGTATCGGAGATGAGGTAGACAAAGTACCTAAACACCCTAAACAATAGGACATCCGATTCGACGATGTCGTTCGTACCTTCTGGTTGACAGCATATATTTGGTTTTACCCCTATTCACATCTAAACCCATTTTTGCTCCTTGGGTTTCAGTGATAGCTCCCTGCATTTTGCCAATGATGTCTATGCCATCATCGTATGCAAATATATTGTAGTTGCAGAGGCTTTTGGAAAATTGTGCCTCTAGTTTTAGCTTACTAGATAAGTCGCATGATAGTTTGTGTTAATTCTCTGCTGACATCAAAGTTTTCGATGAGATTGATTCCGGTCTTTACAAAGCACTGAACCCTCACCATCGTCATTCTGCATAATCTGACGAATTTGTCTCCCAAATCAATTGTAGGCTTACCAAGAAAACTTGTGCCAGATATATCAATATTTCGACGTGGCGTCGTACTACCAAATATGTTATCGTTTTTTATATTTTAGCGTTAAAATCAAATGACCGCATATCATATTACATTCTTTGGAAACGTGAGTGCATATGAGGCTGATGTTTTAGTCTTGATGCGGTGGATTGTTACAATGCGTACGCTCACACGCCAAAATCTCAAGCCTTATAACACTTTCTGGATGGCATTGATATCTGCTTTGAAGCAGCTTTGGTCCTTTGCTTTTTGTTCGGCTATACGTGTCCCATTCAAGGTCCAAATGTTCTTTAAAAATTCTTTTTGAACTCAGATCCAAATACATTTAAGAAATGATGCCATGTTGACGCCATCGTTAATTCAATCGCTTGAAATTATCCGCCGAACGTCCTCCTTGAGAATTAGTCATTACAGACAGAGAGATATTTTGATCTTGCACAACACTTGCGCTTATAAATTTGGCCAAGTTCAGATGAACGTTGGCTACCACAAGTTGGTTAAATAAGAACAATTTATGTATGGATAGCGCCTACAGTACAACATCCAACCAGCCAGTGACTATTATGGATACACATATGGCAATTCCTGCCGAAAGAATGGAGTAATTTAAATCCAGGGCTATGCCATTAGCGTAATATTTAAAATGTTTCTCGATTTGTTGTTAAAAACTTAATTTTGTTCGAATATGCCAGACACTACACCTGCGTTGTATATTTGTAAATAAAGTCTTATTTTGATTGTGATAGATTGTTGGAGACTACTCAAAGAATCAAAGTCCGGTTGGTTGGTTGGTTTCGAAGAATGCGAACAATGTGATTGATAAACATATCGCAATTGAATTTAGGATAAAATAGTTGGAAAGACTTAAGATAAAGCAACAGATGATATAAAGGGAGAGCCATTAAGTCCAGAGTTATCAACCTCTCGATACCTCTCATTAACAGTTCTTTGCCACGTTTAAATAATCGATCATAACCGAATACCTGGATATGTTTGGTAACAGAAGTTATCCAAGTGTCACAAACGTTGACCTCTGCTCATGTACTTTCCTCTCAGATGGCGATATCTATAAGTTCTTTGTGACTTTCTCTAAAACTTCAGTTCACTAGACATCTTGACTTGCTAATATCTCTTAACGATGCTGCACTGATTCAATGTCATCTCAAATCTATGCTAAAACCGGCTTCTGGTTTGAAAGAATGCAATTTGGAGATTCGATCAATTTTGAAATACAAGTGACTCCACAAGATAAAAGTTCATTTTGTCACATTTTTCCATGAAATAAAATAAATGTGAATAATATTGGAACACATAGTTCTGCATGAATAATGACTTTTCTCGTTATTTTTTCCACCTGATAATTTGTGCACTGATGAGTGTGATCGTATAAGTTTCAATAGACTTTGAGAGTAAAGGCAATGAGAGGCTTTATCATATATCAGGTTGGCGACTAAGTAAGTTTTACCATCCAAAGAGTTTTGCAAAGGTCGAAATAAATGGTAATCTGATGGAGCCAGGTCAGGCCTATATGGTGGATTTAACATCAACTCCCAACCAAGGATTTATGTGGCTTAGCGTTGTCGATGGACCAATTCTGGCCGTTTTTCGTTGATCGCTGTATTTAATCTGTCCAGTTGTTGACAGTACACATCCGAATTGATCGTTTGATTCCTTGGAAGCAGCTCAGAATACATCACACTTTTCCAATTCCAACAAATAGAGAGCAAAATCTTCTTTTGGTAGATATCAGCTTTCAAAGTAGATTTTGCTGCCTCTAAACTGTTACTGTAAACAACCAATTTTTAGTCGCCAGTGAAGATTCGTTATAAAAAAACTTCGGATTCATGTCATCTAAGATGCAAATCGCAAGCGTTGATACGCTTCGTCAAATGAATTTCTTTCAAATCATGTGAAAGCCAAATATCGAGCTTTTTAACGAGTTTTTTTTTTCTACGATCCGACTCGATAATGGCTTTAATTTGATCATCATTAAGCTCATCCGTTCGACCTCCGGAACGAAATTTGTAAACCAGTTTTTCGTTTAAGGCTTCTTCACCATACACATCACGTAACTTTTTAGCAGCTTGCTCTGCGTTTTTCCCTTTACGGAAATAAAAAAGTAAAATATGACGAAAATGCTTGTTTTTGCACTCCACATTAGCATATTAACAGACGCCAAACTAATGTCTTTTCACAAAAATACGCGCAATTTGCTTCTAAAGCAAAGTAAGACAATGTCAACAGAAAAAAAATATGCCATTAACAGAAGCCATTGAATAATATGGCCAAAAAAGACATCTATGTGTGAAATCGGTAATTGCATAGTTGCCAACCCAATACTTAAACTTTGACTTTGGAAAGCTTGCCGTTTGACATCTAATAGGTAAGACATTTTTTTCGGTATACCATCTGAAATTAATACCAAACCTCCTTCGAAGTAGCCATGCAACAGACGTATCCTCATAGTAATATATTAATATGCAACATTGTTTTGGCTAATGTGTCGTCAAGTTGGCCAGCTTTAGTTTTATCATACTGTTGTCTTCCTAATTGGAAATGTATTTGATCACTGGTAATCTGACCTTCCGCAGGCACTCTTTGCTTAAATTCAGGTAACTCGCTTGTCTTCCCACTGTAGATGGGAGCAGAACATTTTCTGAAACTATGCACAACCTAGCCATACTGCTGGAACTTGTTCAACTACAATACAATAGTTTACTACAGATCCACTCTTAATTAAGAGGGTGTGTATTTACCTAACCTACGAAACAGAATTGCTCATGTTGTGCATCTAATGTTCGTAATTTCACCACTCAACCACAATTCGAAGAGCTACAACTTTTGTTTAAATGCATAAGCAGTCTTTACATTTTAATTTACACGATATTAATATTTGATTAACATTTGCTAATTTCAATTAGTGCGTGTTTTTTTGTTTAGTTTTCGTTTTCTTTTTTCCTCCCCATAACTTTTTCATATTTTATTAACAAGTTAACTGGAATATCCCAAACAAAAAATTTGTTTTTCTTTCCCTCAAAAAAAAAAAAAAAAAAATGATTACATTCAATAACAGTGCAAATTCCAATGCCGGATATTTATCCAGCCAGTACCAAAGCAATCAGACAACATCGGCTTATCCATCACAGCAAAGCGCGTACCAAAATAGCCAAAGTGTTTACGGAGGTACTGGCCTTTCAAATAATACAGGGTATGTATGCAATAGCTAACCTCAAATATTGTCTACTAATTGTTTATCTATGATGTTTGATTGGTTTTCTTATGAGTTTGTTTTTTTTTTTTTTTTACCACACCACTACCACCTACACGATCCTTGTATGCTTTTATTTGTGTGTATATGTGTAAATATATATATTTTTTTATTTGCTTATAAATTTTATTAAAAAAAAAAAAAACAAAAGCCAAAATAAGACTGCTTACTTAAATTAATTAGTTGTCCAAGGGTGTGCCATTAATTGATTTTTATTGGTTGCGTAAAAAAATATATTTTTAATTTCGATGTGCGGACTTTAATTTGGACGTAAGTTTTATTATATTTAACGCTTACATATTCATATGTATCATCACCATAACACCAATTAACTAAATTAACTGGTTTTCGTAAAATTTTTTGTTTTTTATGTATGTCACTAAGGAGTAGAAGTCGTGTTGTGAAATGTCTGAAATCTTTTTAAATCGTCTTGACTATGTAACAGAAAATGTAAACTATCAATACAGGACCGATGGCGTAAACTCTTTAATATTTTGAATGCGCTTCCCCAAATGATAAAGCAAGTAACTCAAATAACGCACAGGCAGATTATTACGTATAACGAAAAAGAAGGCGGTTTGACCATCTTGGGAAAATAATTGTCATTAACATGTTAGAAAAGAAAAGTTGCAATAGTTAGCTAGTGCTACTTTTCTGCATGGGTTTCAGATATTTTAAAAAATTTTCTGACTAATTCCTCTGATGCTGATTCTTTTATTGAATAACTACTGATTC
Organism: Volucella bombylans; assembly: GCA_949129095.1. NCBI lineage: Eukaryota > Metazoa > Arthropoda > Insecta > Diptera > Syrphidae > Volucella > Volucella bombylans. The sequence goes on along the minus strand of OX422141.1, from coordinate 124,340,540 downwards.
ATTTTCATCCATATATCTGTAAGATATTTGTTGATAGATTTATTTTTCTGAAATATGGGTTAAATAAGAATCCTTGCTTGCATTCTACCAATCAGTTTGTCCTCACCCAAGAAAAATAGAAGGAGCCGAGTCTCAAATTTAATTCTAGAATTGATGGTAAAGCTGAGCAAAAAACTTTGTGAACACGATAAACCAATAACCTACAAAGTTATACACCCTTTATTTAAGTAATAAAAATTGTGGTCATACTTTAACTAATATTACTAACATCTACTTCAGGTTCCAACGAAAATCCTTTAATATTTTCCAAACAAATTGCAATTGTCGCATTTTATTCGAAAATCTAATTTGTCAAAAAAAGACAGATGCATTAACTCTGATTTATTTTGGATGGTGACTCATAAACATGTGATATTCGTATTAAGTATACTTTCGTCGATACCAGTGGCCAGTTTTTTTGTCTTGCAATAGAATTAAAATTAGTAAAAAACTATTAAAATCAAATTCTTTTTCTTAAAATTTCTCTTTTGACTTTACCAGACTCAGCTGATTCTTTAGAGGCTTTCCTTTGTCTATCGTGAATTTTGACACAAAAGAATTTGTCTTGTTATTCTTGAAAACCTCTTCTCAACTGTTTCGCACTACGACTACCAATTCATCTGGTAGAATAGGTAATCTGTAATCCATTCTTGGTAATTTTTCGTACTCAAATGCTTGTGAACACTTTGTGTGTAGTACAATATAGAAAAGTTCTGGCTCCACATTATAGCAGAATACCCGAAAAATTGTATTTCCTTTTTAAATAAATTAGTCCATTAGCTTACTCTGTGACTGACTGCTATAAAATGACAAATTAACTTTTCTAGTGCTCTTTCACACAAACAATGCATTGCTGTACGAGCCACATGAAAACGTCCAACCGTATAACACGAAACTAAGTAGTAATTTAGATTTATCATTACAATACTTATAAACACAAATACGAGTAAGCTACAACCCCTATGGTCCTATGACTATACACAATAAAGTGCATTGGTGCAGCTGTTATCACCTTCAACTAATAAAGCCAAGCAGGCAGCATAAATAGCACAAGTTTCCAACCTACATAGAATATGTATCTCTTTCAACTGCACTGGAAATGGTCATCCTTAGATGTAGTGCAGTTTTAAACAAGAAATAATCACTGAACGCGAGTACACCCGTGCATTATCTTGAACATATACTATCGTTTCTGCTTTAATTCGTCGTTAGACCGGTCTAATAAGTTGGTATAATATTTCGTCGGAGTTTCATCCTTATAAAGGCAAAAAATGTGGAATATGCCCCGTATATCTCAAAAAACTGTCACCGACCTATCTTCTGCGCTAATTCGTCTGATGAATCTTACTGTTTCGATATCTGTTGCTATCCAAGCAGTGGTGCTTTTCAAGTTACAACGCGGACCTATTGTTCCATCCTCGTATTTTTACTTACCAAACAAAACTTAATACTTTGTAGTGTAATCATGATTTTTGAGGTTCGTTTAACACCTTCGTAGCAAGCTCTCCATGAGCTCTATGGAGTACCATGGTTGTTCAATTCTCGCCAAATCTTCGTCGGAATTTTCGATTTCCTTTTGCCTGATCTTGACCTCTACATCTTTACATTGATTTTCAGTGGAACTTTGTTTTGATCTGTGTAGAATATTAAGTTTTTCTTCCAATTCTTGGCCAACTTGATTCCATTCCTAGTATCATGATTATTCATGAAAATCCGATGTTATTCATCGTGTTATTTAGAATTTTTAAGTACATATCCATTCTACAAGTAGTTCTAACCACTCCATGGCAAGAATTACCAAAAAAAAATCATATATAATGCTAATTATAAAGGAAATGAATCTGTGACCTCATACCGTTTGTGCTATGCCAGCCGAAGCTGGAAATTCATTTTACAATGCCCATCCACCATAAAGAAACTTCTGTTTCAAAAACCCCTCCAAATATGTATGTAATGTTTCCAATTCCATAGCTGTATATACTAGTAGTATGATAGTTGTCGATTTGTTAGATTTACTACTTCTTATCAAATAAACTAGAAATTTTGTTTGAACATTTTATTTGTATAATTGTTTACTTTAATCATTGTTCATTCTATTTATCGGATTTTTTTTCGGCAGTGCTATACAGAACACATTGCAAAAGTACGCATTCCTGTTGGTTTTTTTCAAGTCAACAAAAACAAGTTAAGAAGAAACCTGTACTCACATTGCCACACATTGAATCAAAAATAGTCTGCAGGGTTATGAAAAATTAACCAATGATTCTTGTGACGCATATTTGCCTCTACCTTGTTTACTTCTGAATATAACACTCTTTGCAGTGAATGAAAAAAAAATTTTTTTTTAAAATGTTTTTTTTATTTTATTCAATATAGTTCCCTTTTAGCTTGATACACTTAATCCAGAGATTTTCCAACTTCTTGATCCCGTCCGAAAAGTAATTTTCCGGAAGGTCTGCAAAATACTCCTCTGTGGCGTCGATGATTTCCTCGCGTGAGCTGAATTCTTTATTGATGAACCATCTTTTGAGGTTTGGGAAGAGATAATAGTCCGAGGGAGCCAAACTGGGCGAATACGGTGGATGCGACAGCAATTGGAGCCGTAAGTCATTGATTTTAGCCGTGGTTGCGATGCTCTTGTGCGCCGGCCCATTGTCTTGCAAAAACAAAATTTTTTTTCGCTTCATGTGAGGTCGTTTTGCAGCGTTTTCGGCCTTCAATCGCTCCAATAATACACAGTAATACTCGCTGTTGATGGTTTTTCCTTTTTCGACGTAGTCCACAAAGATATGCCATGACAATTCCAGAAAACCGACGCCATAACCTTTCCGACCCATCGAGCCTCCCTCGGCTTTTTCGGGGCACTCGTGCCGGTTTCAGGCCATTGCCGGCACTCATTCTGTTCTCTGGTGTATAATAGTGGATCCAAGTTTCATCAACAGTTACCAATCGACGCCAAAAGTCCGCCCGATTCCGCATCAGCAAGTCCAAACACTCTTTCGAAGTGCTCTCGCGTTCGTGTTTTTGGTCAGGAGTGAGCATGCGCGGCACCCGGCGGCAGGATAACTTATACATTGTAACCGCATCGGAAGGCCGGCCGCTGTGGACTTGATCGGTAGTGGAGTTGCGGCCACCAAGAAACTCTCGAAACCAATATTTGACGGTGTAATCTGAGGGAGCATTAGTCCCATAATATTTATCCAACTTTTATTTTGTTTCCTTCGCTATTTTACCTCTCAAAAAATAATGTTTTATGAGGGAACGAAAATCGTTTTTGTCCATACTCAACATGATGCCAAACACGTCAAAAACAATCAGCTGTCAAAACAAAACTAAAGACAGTATCGCACTGAAATTTGGCATGTCTGCCTAAATATGAACGGACTTCAAGGCATCATAACCTTTTCTGAAGTAGCAGCGCATTCTGGCGGTCAAGGAGGTTACTTTTCACCCCACCTAGTACTGCAAAGATTATTATACCAAGAGTTCGTTCTGGTGGATTTGATGCGCATTCGGGAATTGGCTGTTGTGGAAAAGCTCAGCATAAACTTAATAGGTGTCGCCAAAATTATTGACACGGTAGTCCGTTTTGTGACCATCTCCACAGGTATAGCCGACATAGTTTTGCTATCGTCCCTTGCAAAGACTAGTATGTTAATGCTATAGTAAGCATCCTCTTCATATAAGTGCTTACATATATGTACATATGTTAGATATTTGCGAGGACTACGTGTTTTACCTACGGTGTGCTTGAAAACAACGGTTTGATTTAGAAAACCAAAATTATTTATTCATAATATCATGCTTTTGACATATCGTTAATGTGCTTTATACATATGTATGTCGTTCAGTCTCCTTCACTCCCAATTATCGCATCGAATCTTTGTCGATAACGTAAGGGCAACTTTGTTGCATATTTTTGCGGTAATTGTCATCAAATTAAAAATCAGTTCAACTTGTTTGATTGCATTGGCTACCAACACATTGCACAGTGGTTCCGCTTCCTAAGAAATCCGGTCATAGGGGTTTCGTATGATCGTATCGTAAAATAACATAATTGTTTGTAGACCTATAGACAATTAATTAGCAATTACAGAGTTGCCAAATTTACAATAAAAAAAGGTTTTTTAGGCTGATTAACAGCCATAAAGTTCGAGGTACGAACAACAAAGAAACCAATTAAAATAATATTTTGTTTCGTTTTGAAACTGAAGCACTGAAGCTTTGTTGATATTTTACTGACAGTTTTTTTTAACTTTACAATAATTTTTTTTTCGTCTGAAGGGCCGATTTTTGTGGAAATACACATCTAGAAATTTAAATATCGAGCTAATCCAAAATTAAATGCTATTGTAACTATAACTAATCTACTACTATATTTACTACTATCTATACAGCTAACAAATGTAATACCTTTTTCGATAGAACAGACTTCTTCTTTCGTGGCAACTTCTTGAGACCAGAAATAAAAGGGTCAGAATTGAGAAGAGAACTGTTCATCAAGTCGGTGTTTGTGACAACCCAAGACATTTTCCTGGTGTTGTCACGCCTAAACTGCCTAACTAACTTCTTTCAGGATTAGACTGCTTCCTCCGACAACTCACCTATTGACAATAGGGAGTTCTCAACTACTTCCGACCCATGAATCAATCACTACCTTATGTACTGATGACGGCAAGTTGTACCAGAGATAAGCAGCAACAAATTTACGCGCGCTCTCTAGGGAATATTCTTTAAAAGTTGTAATATTTATGTTGTATCCTGACGAGAGACACTGCAGCAGATGGTAGCATCTGTCAAGAAGGTCCTTGTCTAATCCAGAGATTTCTGCTGAAATAGCTGAATTAGAAGAAAACCTTTTCGCAGTGTTCCCGTCGTTTGATGTATCTCCTCCACTTCGTGGTTTATCAACAATCAGTCCTAACTGCTCCCTAAAATTTTGCTGATCGAGTTGTTTTTTTCTGTGCAAGAAGAGCTTTATGTTCTGCTGAACGCACCTGCCATTTTGGAAAATCTAACCTGTACGAAAGATGAATAAAATATTCAAAGAAACGGATGTATGAGTGAAGAGGAGATAAACCAAACTGATATCTACTAGCATCTATGGTTTTACTCAATGATTTCTCAATGTCATTCATATCTTTTGGAGTCAAACCACAAATATACGAGTAGCACCTGCTACAAGACATGCCACTAAGGGCGCTACACACTTTACCGTCAACCATACTTAATTGTAAAGAATGCAGTACCTTTATGTCCCGGCCGTTGCAGGTGAAAGAGGATGATTGCAAGTTGTTTATTTTGTTCTTGAAATAAGCCTCTTCTTGCGCAGACAGATCTTTTGTTTGTTTCGAATTGAAGTCGAATAGTCTAGGCCTATAATATCTTGTGGAGCAAGGCCGTGGGTTTTTCCAATCTAATTGATCCGGGTCGGAAGTATTTGATTTACAAATTAATTGTAGAGGACAATAAGAAGTAACAAACATAGTACCATCCTCGATACTAGAAACTCCAAAACACTGTTTGTATTCACTGTGGCTGGTACTGCCATCAAACCCCCATTTACCGATCAAAACCAAATCGCCATTAATGGCAATACTATCAAGAACTTGTTTTTGAGATTCCAGTATCCGAGTTGCAGTATGATCTAATAAAGATTGTAGTTCTACTTCAGCAGACGATTCCGTGACCAAGATTTCTGATGCATAACACCGCTTCTTAGGCTGCAATACTTTTTCGTATGATGGTAACACGTTTGAGGATTTTGAATTAATAAAGTCTTTCAATAGTAGGTACTGATGTTTTGTAAGCTTAGCCTCAGAGATTAGAGATAACACTTCGTCAGTATAAAATTGTACAGAAGCGTGCTGGAATTATTCAAGAGCGAGTTAACAGCGGAATTATCTACTTTACTTAGCTCTGCTAGGCGGCGTCGTTGTGATCTCTTGCTGCACTCCTCAATGTCATTTCTGTGATGATCCTGTTGACTGTTTGAAGAAGGCACTACTGCTGCTGGTCGTTGACTGTTGACATCTGCCACAGAAGTTGGTAGGAAAAAGCACACTTCAATTTCTTCAAGCCATTCGGCGTACTTCGGCACCATGTGTGAATGTTGGTAGGAAAAGCACACTTCAATTTCTTCAAGCCATTCGGCGTCCTTCGGCACCATGTGTGAATGTGTTCGTCCGACTTGCTTCCAAAGTGCTACAAATCTTATACAGAGATTCTCGATTCGTTTTTCCAAGTCGTCAGGAATCACATTTTCCACATCAGGCAAAAACTGCAACATGGCTTGAAAAACTTGACGCCGCCGCTTGAGTTCTGATTTACTGCCTTTGATAGACAGACAGCCGATGCAGAAAAAAGAATGTTTAAAACAATGGATTACGAAACCTTTTATATCATCAGGTAGTGTGACAATTAAAGGGTAATTGAGCGACTAAGCTGATTCGGCGGGTATGTTTCAGATCGACGAATCCGGGTTTTTCTGTTTGAACATTTCTGTATATATGGACTATTTTTTGTGCTTCGAAATTCGCGGTGAAGGTTAGAAATAGTTTTATTATGCGCAGTCGCCACACACCTCAAGAGATTTTCATCCCGTCCATATTTTTATATCGGTGAGCCCACTCAAATTTTTTTTTTAATTCATTTTTGAGTTAACAAAGGCTTGGCCGCAACGGCTTTATATTAAAATCTTTTTCTGAGTCAATTTAGCAAATACTGAAGATAGAAACCTCATGACCTTTTTCTTATAACATTTGCCTTCTTTTTCTAACCTAACTTTGTTATTTATTTTTTTATTTTTCAAAAATTGTAAGCACTTTGTTTTCAACAACTTTTGGAGCAGACTTTGTTCTTTTCCGATCAGGCAAATCATCAATGTTTCCATATTTTCTTTCTAAATCGTTTCACCCTTTTCCGAAAAAAAAAACTATCTGCCTTTCAAAGATACAAAAGATACTTCGCTGATCATTCGTTACAGAATACATTTTGTAACTCCAAAAACCGAGATGCAACTGAATTAAAATTTTACTGCGCACTAGAGGAAGAATAATTCCAATAGAAACCAAAAATGTTTATAATCTGCGAACAACAGATTTATTTCTATGAGCCACACGGTTTTGCTAAACACTGTAAATTCATACATATATGAATTAGTCCTGGAAGTCCTTTTTATAGCCCTTCATATTGACTTGTGTTGTTTGACTATATTCCTTAATAAAAGAGTAGAGTTCTAACCTGGTAATGTCTAACTTTTTAAAAAGTTACAAACATATTTTTTGAACGAATGAAACAAACCTACCGTTATAAACGGATCCGACGGAATTCACTTTTATTCATGAATATACCACCGAGCCAACTAAAATTCGTACGTTGAAATCTTTGTCTTTTAAAATTTTCGCAAAAAAAAAATGTAATTAGATTTACCTGCATAATCACATATTTTTTTTATCAATTGGATTGTTCCAATCTTTATTTTTCTACTCATCGTTCATTGATCTATTGTCCTTTTTTATATTTTCAAAACAAATTCCTTGTCTTATTCATGAACACAAGTTTTTTCTTCTCGTTTGTTATTTTCTTTACATATTTTTGTCTCCTCATTTCTGGTGGGCCATATCTAAATTTTTTTTTCTTTCGTTAAAACACACATATGTAATTATGTTTGATTTACTTTTATTTTTATTTCGTGTCCTACACGTTTGATTCGAATATTGTTTTCTCTCTTAATTGTGTTACCCAATTAACTTACTAAAAACAAAAAACTCAACTCGCATCACATATAGGTTCACTGGTAGCACAAGCACTTCATCATCTCAGTACAGTAACTTTAGTAGTGCTAAGCTAAAGGAAACTTCCACTACATCGTCTAGCTCTCATTATGAAAGGTAAGACTTGTTAACTGAAAATTCTGATCTGTTGCATGTAGTTTAACTTTTATTTAATGAAAAATAATAATGATAAATGTATATATTTATTGTACATTTGTATTTGTAATTATGTAATTGTATTTTACTAAATTGAATGAACAATCTCTTCATATTGGTTGCGTATTTTAATTTTTTTTACTTTTTCACCTATCGCTTACAGTAGAAAGTAATTAAATTTTAGAAAAGACATTTTACGATAATTTTTTCCGAAAAAATAGCTCTGAAAAAGTATTTTAATTATACAAGTGTGGTAAAAAAAAGGAATATACAACTGGTTTTGTGTCTGATCACCCTTTCTTAAGTTTAAAATTTTCGACTTTAAAAAGCCACAAGAAAGCAGGCGGGAGACGGCTAATTTACAATGTTTTCAAATCAACAAACAGAAGATTATATCGGTTTTTCCCCAACTCTTTCATCATCTAAGCTACTAGAATCTGCACTATGTGAATTGCAATTCGCATTTTTTTTCCATTTTGGATAAGAACTTAATTCTGAATGTTCATTCAGGCAACGCTCATTTGATATGTGAATGCTAGACAATAATGCACTAAATGCTCTTGTATTGCGACCAATATCATCAGCATATGCTAGTAACACAAAATTCAAATAGAAGGTTAAGCCAGTTTGTAATACAGCTTTTGTTTTACAACGAATAAAAGAAGCCATAATTATGAAGAAGTACATGGTTCGAGATCTACTTCCCAGTATGACTGAGCAGCTTTTGTCATACCTAATGAACCTGTGAACTATTAGAAATTTGAATCCAGCTACAATATAGTATGCATGCATTGAGCATACAGAATATGTTGAGAAGACTTTACTAACTTCACATTCTCGTACAAGCATAATTTCGATTACAGTATGTACTATACATTAGCTGATGTTACAATTCGGGCTGTTCTTTTTCTACATGCGCCCGCAAATCAAGGCGAGGTCTTCCTTTACGTTGCTGCCCGTCTGAAATGGATTCGCACAAATTTCACTCCAAAACGTTAGTCATCATTCGATCCACGTCTAAAGCCGATGCAATCAGACGCTTGTGAGTGAATATATATTATATATTCTGCTCTTAGTTCCATGCATACTGTCAACGTTATTTTCTTCGCTTCTTAAAAAAATCCTTATGCCCTCTCACCATACGTAGCTAGCTAGAAAGGTATTCGCCATTTAGAGTTTTCTCAGTTATTTCTAAAAGAATTCTTTCAATCGCGATTGAATTCTACGTTTATGTCAGTATTCAAGCTTACCACGGGTACTACTTTCTCAAAGTTTTAGCTAACAATTATGGCGTCATATTCAAGCCTTGGTACAAATTGTCGTTTTTGGCAATTTTTGAATTACGAGTATTATGCTCCATAACGTTGATGACATCACACTACAGCGTGTCACTTAGTCGAACATTTTTGTTTTTGACAGCAAAGATATCTGCGGATTAGAAGTTCTTGTTCGTTGTAAGGCAAATTATTTGGCTAATGGTGGCGTTGTGCGGCCTATAATTACACATACAAGGATCTATCAGGCTGTTGGCGTAGGGTTTTAGGCATTTACTGGAGCGCAACAAAAAATATCAAGCATGCGATGCTAAGAAGATGGTCCTCCTTCTTAAGGTCGACCCATAATAGGCGAAAGGATCCGTACGTATACGTACGTTCCCTGCACCCATAAGACAGGATTGCTTGTAATTGATTGTAATCGGATGCGTAGGTGTACGTACGTTCCCTGCACACATAATGCAGGATTGCTTGTAATTGTTTGTTGATTGATCATGCTAATCCATTTCCGCAAAAAAATTCACATACACAAAACACAAAACAACTTGACTTGGCAACTTGTTAATTTAAAGTAACTTTTCGTCCCGTTCTGATATTAGCTTCAGTTTGTTTTAACCTATTATAATTGAGCCTTTAAGGAGAGGGGGATTATGTTGAGAAATCATTCGTTGGACACACTTTGGTTCGACTTTTTTCAAAGAAGTTAGTGTATGCTCCTTTCCAAATCGACGCTCTCCCACTGTTTTAAATATCTTGGCGGAGGGTTCGTCTGTCTCTCTAGTCACGTGGACGAAATGCTGTTCATCCTCCTCCACATTGAATAATTCATTGAATTTTTTTTAAATCGATTCTATCATGTGATAATGATTATTGCAATTTTTGCTTAGTGTGTGCCAATGTAAAACTCGATTCATACAAGGAGTTTAGGGGATTAAAGAGGCTTCTCCACCATTATTTCATCCTTCAATTTTTGTATGAACAATCAACAACCGTCAAAAAGCTTTTGCAAATCTCTTTTAGATATACAGTACTCCCCGGATAATAGCACATGCACATGGGTATAAAATTGTGTTGCTTATAAGCGGGTTTTCAATTAAATTCCTATTAAGCGGGGACCCTTGTAATAGCACATAAATGTGTTTTTAGGAGGGTATTTTCTCAAATTTATAAATACATACATAATTAGATTTAGTTACTATTTTTTTTATTTATTAATGCAAAAAACTAACAAAATAACAAAACACAAAAATATTGCATTGGACAACATGTACGTATCTCAGTCTTAAAAAATAAAAATGTTAGTAAATTCAAGTAAAACTTAAATTGTTAATATGTACAGTTAATGAAAAAAATCTGAAATTTTCCTTTGAATCATTGATTTTTCAGTAGTTTCCAAAAAATGATCCTCTATTTCATCTAGAGTTCTAATAGTAAGGTTGTTTCCATCCAGGTAAGTTACTAAAGTCGCATGAGCCTTAAGTGCATCTTTCCTTGAAGGAATTTCAACCACATTCTCGACTACTGGAATTTCCGTCTCCAAATCTTCACCACCCGTTACTGAACATTCTTCAAATGAAACCACATCATCACAAATTTCTTGATCGGTTAAACATCCGAAACATTCTAAATCATCATCGCAATTCAGAATCTCGTCAAACTCTTCTTCTGTTGAGAACACACCATTCTCTTCCAATACTTCTTCATCCCCAACGAATCCATCTTTTACAAACCCAGCTTTCTTAAAAGAATTTTTTATAGTCTGCGGAGTAACAAGCCACCAGGAACACTTGGTAATTTTCAATGCCTCTAAAACATTTATTGATTTTACGAAATCTGGCAAAGTTTGTTCATTTTCGAGTGCCAATAATTGTTTTCGTATAAGATTCCTCCTATAATATGCTTTAAAACACCTAACACCTGATTATGCCCTGATCCAGTGGCTGTATAATGCTGGTAGTATTTGGGGGCAGCATACGAATTTTCACATGTTGAAGTTTCACGCCAGGAAGCAATTTATGGCAACCTGCATTGTCGACAAATAATATTATTTGCCTATTTTCCTTTTTCATTGAGTAACCATCCATGATTTCTTTTGGTGAAAGTACGGAATGGGAATCGTTTTACCCCGAAAGCAATGAGGATTTTTTGCCTTTCCTATGGCATACACAAATTTTTCTGATCTGATCCATCCATATTACAAATAAATAATAAAGTTATGCGATCTTTGCTCAATTTGTATCCTGCGGGATCTTCCCCGTTCTGCATCAAAGTTCCAGAAGGAAGCATTTTGTAATAAAGCCCACTTTCGTCCCCATTAAAAATGTCTTTTTCAGAATATCCGTTTAATAAAGTTGGTAAAATATTTTCGATCCATTGCGATGCAGATGGAACATCAGCATCATTTCTTTCACCGTGAACTTTCTTGAAAGTAATGTTTTCCTTTTTTGCCACCTCCAAAGCCAACCATTGCTTGGCTCAAAATCAGTAACGTTCAAGATTTGAGCGAATTTTACGGCTTGTTCTTTTATAAGTGGTCCACTTATAACAGCATTGTGGCTTCTCATTTCGTTAAACCACCGAGCAACAGCCTTATCCAGTTCTTCACTGTGTCCTGAACGAACTCTATTTGTCTTTAAGTTCTTATTCCCTTCGACAATCTTACGTATTGCGCTTTCTTTTTGTAAAATACGTGTAATAGTTGAGGCATTGCATCCGTATTTTTCGATAATATCTTTTCTAGAATTCCTTTTGTCTTTAAGTGATTGATTTTGTCGAGAATTGAAAGTTCTGTTCTTTTTCTGGGTGCCATGTCTAAAGAGGAGAAAAGAAGTAAGAGTTATAATTCCACACCGAGAAGCAATTTTACCCATTTTCAGTACGAAATCCTTTCATTCCTTTCAGCGAAAATAAAATAATAATTTAATCTTTTTTTGAGGCAAGCACAGAAAGAAAAACACAAACTATCCGATCGTCGCAGGAGATACGAATGAGTTTTTGTATCATTTTGCAAATGTGTTCATAGACTTGGTCATACACAATACGCAGGTGGCAGGCGCGGCGCGCCGGCGACACACTCAAGTGTAGCTTCTACCGTTGCAATACACAAAATTGGATACAAATTGCAAAGCAAAAACAAAAAAATTCAATGTGCTTATAAAAGGGTAAAATACCAGGTAAAGCACAATTTTTGTTTAGATTTTTATTTGATAATAAGAGGGGGTTGCTTAAAATGGATTGTTATAAAGCGGGTGCAATTGCATAGGATGGCGTTGGTAAATCTCAACTGAATAAGATTTGTTGCTATTAAAAGGGTTTTGCTATTAAAGGGGTTGCTTATATCCGGGGAGTACTGTAATTGTTTCTTTCATAAGTGTTTGAACCATGAGTTCTTTTTAATTAGGAGATTATGACCACAGGCTCTTTTGAATTTTCATCATTTCTTTGGTTTGGTGCAAAACTCTTAATTGTTTTGAGCAAATGAGGTGAGTATAACACGAATAAGTTTTTGTTAGTACGTCTATGTATTATGTTTCTTTATATATGCATCGTTCTATTTGTATGTGTACAATTTGTCTATTTATCTTTGGTCATTTGTTCTTTTATTTTTCTTGTGGTATATAGAGCAATTTTCTTAAAGTATCATACATTTTCTCAAATGATTATCTGCTAACAGGACAAACGGCAACAATTTATCATTTATAAGATTATAAAATTTGAATAACTTAAGAACAAATAAATATTTATTTTTAGTGTTTCAAGTGTAACATCGAGCAGCGTTGTTAGTAGCACCGTAAGTTCAGTTCCCAGTTCGACAGCGACTACAAACAGTATGAGCTCACCGTCGTTGGGCTTGACAAATACGAAAGTAACAAACTCAGCGACAAACGCCAACAAAAACAGTGGTGGAATGGTGCCCAATATCCAAATGGTTAGTCAATATATTCAGACTGGAGTGCCCTACTATCAGCAACCAGTATATTCTTACGAGGAGTTACAAATGATGCAACAGAGAGTGCCACATGTGGTGAGTTCCTGCTGCTAAAATGCAAATGAAAACACACACATTCAAGAAAAAAAACACATAACGCACGTTTTAGTAGAATATTTCATTCATTTTCGATTCAAAATTTTTTGCTTAAAAAGATTCAGAATTGAAGCGGAAAAAAAACTCATGTAACTAAACCTCTTTTTCATCAGCAGAAAATCATTAATAACAACCCACCATCCTCCTAACATACATAAGTTTCGACAAATCAAATTTATATAATTCGCTTTGTATTCTAACATTTGGCCCATTTTGTGTTTGTTTAAATGTCATGCCTCGAATAGAAATGCATTCCCATAGACATTTCAACAAATGCGTTCTCATTCTCATTCGATTCTCTTCGAAATGACAACAGATTAATTTTGTTCTGTATTTGTTTGTTTTGCATTAGCAGGGATACTATGATCTGAATTATACACCGACAAGTTTAGGAGCTGCCGGTGTGCGTGATAATTTAGGTTCTGTCGCATATTCAACAATGACTGATGGTCGCTTCACCAGAACTGACAATAATTCTAGCCCCGTAAATAATGTGAGTGAAAATTTGTGAACTTGTAAAGTACAAATTGTTTTATATATTTTGAATAGGTGTCTAGTACGATGTCGCAACAAGCGGGATCTAGCGGTCCAATGCTTAACGTTCCTTATGCATATTTTTATGGAGGTAACATGATGCCCGGCGGTTTCCAATATGGCACACCAGCTATATATCCGGTTTGTATTCGATTTATAAATGTCCTAAGATTCTCATACTAATTGTTTGAGTGTAGCAGCAAATTCCAGCTGCAAACACAGCATCCGGTGGTCAATTCCCTAAGCCGTCCTACAATACTGGATATGGTTCAACCAGTTATGATGCCCTAACACAGGCTACACAGGACTACACCAAGGGAGCTTACCCATCCAGTGTGACTCAGCAAACAAAATCACAAAATGTTACGAATCCACCACAAGCTGGAACTGGTTCCGACATCACTTCGTCGATGTATGGAAAGGGTCATGTAGCATTAAACAAAGTCAATGTAACTAATAGAAAAAACTCCTCAATCAAATTAGGTCCCTCTTAATTAAGTTTATGTCTTTATCTCTTTAGTCATATGAAAAGCAAAATTTTCACTCCGGTACTCCACCGCCATTTAATATGGCAAACACACAGACTGCTGGCGGAACATCAGCTCAACCCTATGGAATGTACCTGCAGCCGATGCCAACAGGTCATCACAATATAATCCATCAACCCATTCACCAGGTAAGTTTTCATAATCTAACACATTCAACAAATCATGTTAATACTTTCCTTACAATCAATAGCGTTTTATCACAAATCAGTAAAACAGAAAGAAAAAAAAAACATTATGACGATGAAATCTGCTAGTTGCATGTGTTGTATTGATAATTTCATTTTAGTTTTAAAACAAATAATCCTCTTGTTGCTAATCATAAAATCAAAATAAAAAACATTTGTAAATAGGTACATTTTCAATCACTAATTTCAAATTATCATATTTTTAAGTGTCTATGTTATTTAGATTGTCTATTAAAAATTAAACAGGACAGAAACGTGGAATAGAATTGCACGACGTTGTCCTGCCAACGTAACATTCGTAAATGTTGGGGTTATAAATCCGATCATTGAAGTTGTGAATTGGATGGAATGTTTGAAATTACATGAAAGTAGAAGTACGATGTACATAGGTGTCATTGGCAAAAAAAAAAAAACGAAGGAATAATAGTTGCCCTTTTGAGTATTTAACCACTTGAACGAATTAGGTCGAAAACTATTCAGTTCAACACTACGTAGGTTATGATAAAAACAAGTAAAACCTAAAATTTACTCGTAACGTCGAAAATGGCATTTGAACCAATTTTCAAAGTACTTTTTCCACTCCAAACGAATTAGTAACTGCAAAACATGCGTTTTAAATGCATCAAATGCTGCTTTAGGCGTCGAAAGGCGTTTGCATAGCAATTCATTTTTTGATGTGCGGGAATAAAAAGAATTCATTGGGTGCCAAACCACGGCGGCGGTTCGGCGGTTGCTTTTCCTTATTTCTCTAAAGGCTTCCATTCCGAAATGACCGTTCTACGTTACACTAATGGCGAAATGTGTGGTTTTTCCAAAGAAACAGGCGATCATTTGCTGTGATTGCTTTGTGCGCGAACAATTTTTGTTGAATTTGATTCGTCTTGAAAGACCCATACAGTCAACAGCTTTTTAGCTTCGGGCTGATATGCATAGAATCATAATTCGTCGTCTGTCACGATTTTATAGACTAGACACGTCTTTTGAAGCACTAGGACTACATTTTTTCAACATTTCTTTGGAAAAATCGACACGAGCATTTCATTGAGCGATTGTTAAATTATGCGGTATCCAACGCAAAGAAATCTTTTTAACGGCCAAATTTTCATGCAATATTAAATGCATGCGAATGTAACTAATGGCCAAGCATGCCTCAATTTCACGATAAGTCACATGACGATCTTGCAATATTAGCTCCCGCAGACTATCGATATTTTCTGGCACAACAGCCGATTTTGGGCGGCCAACTCCGTCCGTTAGCGAACGACGACCACAATTGAATTTGAAAAACCAGCGAAACACAGTGGCCCGGGATGGTGTGTCATCATCAAAAGGCAAAACGAGTTGATCAGCACACCATTCTTGAGTTATTCAACGTCGAAAACCATAAGAAATTATCGCTCGAAAATGTTCACGATTTAATTCCATTTTATGGTTGAGATGAATTTTTCAAGTCTCTGTAAAAAACGCAAATAGCACTCGTATGACAAAACGTTCTGAACACGTGTACCATTAAAAAGGTGAAACTTTACGATGCTTATAACAAATTTGACACATCTACACCGGTGTTGCCATATCTCAAAACTTAAGTAGCAACGGAATTATATTTATCTAAAGACCGCGACTGCTCAATTGTTCCGTGCAACGTTTGTCTAGAGCGATCCTTTGACAACTTTTCTTCGCACCCTAGGATGCGACTAATCCACTGCCAATGTGTCAGCATATTTATTAAATAAATAACTGCTAAGAGTGAAACATTGTCTGACAAGTTGTGTTAAAAGATTTTGGTTTCCATTTGATCGCTATTTTTCATATTTCAAATTCATCGAGTGGTTACAAGAGATTCGACGTATTTCCGCTAAATTGTGTCTACCTACATTATTATATTGTAGTAAAGTGTTCATTTGCTTTTCTGTGTTTTTTTTTTTTATTAAACCTTTTGCATTTGATTTCAATCGCCTTATTAAGTTTTATATCCGATATGTTACCCTTTATCCGACTCAGAACCAGTTTTTAAGCTTATGGTAGTGCTTAGTATGACAAAGACTATTGGTTTATACTCTTTTACAAATATGCTCAACAAACTGCAGGAGTGGTAAGTTTCGTTGTAGCGTACATGTTCTGGATTCCAACCACTTCTCACTAGATTTTCGGCAGGCAATGACGAACTTCGGAATGTGAAATCTTCTCCTTATGAAGAAGTTTCACAATCAGCAACGAATCGGAGATCCCTCGCTCTGTCTACAAAATTATACGTTGTACAATGAGCTTTGACTCTATGGGCCAGCGCACACTAGACTAATTACCCCGGGGTAAAACTGATTTTGTAGAAGTCTCCCTCTGAAGTGCAAAGTAAGAAACGGTTTAAATATTCAACCAGTATTGAAGCGGTTGAACATCGGGGGAAAACCAATACACACATAAGTTTCCAATTTTAAAGGGTAAAAAAAAATTATCAGAAATACCACTGCAATCGAAACCGGTTCATTTATACACAATTTTGCCCCGCATTATTCATCCAGTGTGTAAAAGATGCCCCGGGGAAAAGTTAATCCAATATGCACTGGCGCTATGATTTTAAACAAAAAATGTCGTTCCTGTCAAGTTTATTTAAAATCAACTGGCAATACCTTAAATGTTTCTGCTGCTTTGGTACATTGTCTGTAGTTTATAAACACAGTTTTTTGTCGGAATTGACATAGAATAGACATAGAATAGAATGAACTGCTTTAAATGTGTTCACACATTACATCTTTGTTCTATAATTGTTCTTCAGACTAGGAATTCAGATTTTAGTTGTTTTGCCAAACCAAAGTGTAGGTGTTTTTTCTCAATAACAAACTCTTGCCATAAGTTGAGTTAGTATTTTGCTTTCAGGCATAGAACTTTTCCAATTTTATAGCTACCAACACTAACATTTTCGTTTTATCAATCTTCAATAGCCGTAAGCAACATGTTTTCCATCAGTCAATAACTCAGAAAAACTCACACTGCACAGCTCATCATCGTGACTGCCTGATACGGCAGCATCATTTCTAGAACTCAAGTCGATGAGTATTTTGGTTTTACACGTTAATGCTGTTATGAAGAGTTTCTTTTCCTTTTTTTTTCTTTAATTTACAAAAACTAGATACAATACAAAAAAAAAATTCAAATTAAATGATTTATAGAACTCCAGTTTATGTTTTTGATATGACAAGAGGGGAAAGTATCAATAGTTAAAATGTTAACATTTAATATTCTGTTGATGGGGAAAATAACTAATAATAACAGGAACAGAAATGAATTTATTACAGTATGGTCAAAAGAGAAAACACATTTTTTGACATTGATTAAAAATACTGTTCTCTTTCTCTCACACCTAAGGTTTTCACATAGCTGGAGTAGTTACAAAGTTTCTAGTGCTGACACGTGCATTATGGTTTTCATGTTGTCTGACATGGTAATAGCCGGATTTTGCAAAAAATTAAAATTTTGTAGCAGTACAAGTACCTTAAAGGAAGGATTCCAAAACTTTTGAACAACACAAAACTAGGAGTTATGCTATTAACTTTAGCCATAATTCTAATTGTGTGCTTTTGTTTTGTTAATAAGGGTTCTATATTATTGAAATAAGTTTCGCCCCAGTAAGAAATGCATACATTCATAGCCCATCTTCAAAATTGATAGATTGCAGTAGAGACTGAAGTGGTACGAGTACTTCTGCTTCAGAATTATATTAAGATATTGTATAGGTATAAAGTGTGATCGTTCCAAGTGAGCTTATGATCCAGTATAATAGCTAGGTATTTAAAACTGTCAGCACTTTCAATTTCAAAGCAACCTTCACAACAACTAATAGTATCGTTAAAAGTCATAGCTCCCTGGGAAAATGATCAACTACGCAGAATCGTAAGCAATTTGATGAGTGGTGGTAAAGTGGAAAGCCATTGGATATTACACCCTTCATATTAAATAGCAAAAACTTGTTTTGTATTAGAATACGAAAGATACAATCAGCAAATGTTGTAATTTAGCCTTTAAAGGGTTGAATAAATAATGAATTTACATATACAGTGTTGGCCAAAACTATAGCACGAAAAATGGTTATATAGGAAAAAAATAAAGAATATTAAAAAAGCTTATGAGAGTTTAAAAACGTTTATATTTTCGTTTTCATTATATATTACAAATAATATTATAAGATAAAAATCCATTGAAAAATAAGTGGACAAAACTAAAGCACATTTTCGAATTTATAAACAAATAACACAAAAAAAGTTTTTGAAACTAAAACTTAGTGGCATATCCATTATTTTTGGCTACCGCAGCACATCGACGAGGCATTGAGGCAATTAGATTGTCAATAGTATGCATTGGGATGTTATTCCAAGCAATTTGTGCTTGTCGTAGAAGTGAGTCCAAATTATTGCATTTCCTTTGATCTACAATTCCCCATAGATTCTCTATGGAGTTGAGATCAGGGGATTGCGCTGGCCACTTCATTACAGTTATTATTATTAGGGGTGGCCGTGGTGTAGTGGTACTAGCAATCGCTTCTCACTCGGAGGGGTCTAGGTTCGAATCCTGCCCATGAACAAGTCTTTCAAGTTTTTCAGTTGTGTAATTGGAACTCAGACAGAAAAATTCTGCGTATGAAGGCATAACACTGACACGTAGATTTGGCTGTTGTAGAGTTTCAAGCACAAATAATTACTGCGAATTATTAACCTTCCACTCTGAGTGAAGTAAAAATAAAAATTATTAACAAATTTGAAAAAAAAAAACTAGTAAATTATGTACAGAAATACTGTTCAAAATTTCAAAAGGATCGGTGCAGTAGTTTTGAAGCTATGAGGGGCACTGACTTTAAAAACGTGAGTCATGGGGAAAACGGAGCTAAAATGATGCGAAAATAGGAATGTACGTGTACGTCAGCTCGATAGAATATTTACTGCTACACCAAATTTTATACTCTACACTGACAAAATATACAGTACAGGTATAAGGAGGTACAAAACTTAAGTCGAAATTTCTATAAAGAGATCTGGGGTGTAAGATTAGGTATTATATAGAGAGCGAAACATCTGCCAGGTAACATAGCGCGCTCGAGACTTAACAACTTTTTTTTTAAAATAAAACGCAAACCATTTGAGATATTTCAAAAACTTTATTATCGGCTTGAAAGTACAATCAAAACATTTATGAATGGAACTCGACTTCGTTCATATGGCCACCGCGGGCACGTTTGCAGCGGTCGATTCGTTGGACCTAATTTTCAACGACTATGCCACACATTTCGGCCGAAACGGCCGCTGTTTCGCGTTCAATGTTGGCTCTGAGCTCTTCCAACGTCGTCGGTGTGTTGGTATAAACCAATTACTTAACGTAGCTCCACAGAAAATAGTCAACCGGCGTTAAATCGCATGAACGAGGCGGCCAATCGACTGGCCCATTTCTTGAGATAACACACTCATCATACTTACTCTTCAATAAATCGATTGTAGCGTGTGCTGTGTAGCTTGTGGCATCATCCTGTTGAAACCAAATGTCGTCCAAGTCCACATCTTCCAATTCGGGCCAAGAATAATCGGTGCTCATGGCGCGATAATGCTGACCATTCACAGTAACGTGGCGATCGTTATCGTCGACGAAAAAATATGGCCCAATAACGCCGCCGGCATGCAAACCACACCAAACAGTTATTTTTTGTGGATGAAGTGGTGATTCATGAAGCACATGTGGATTTTCACCCGACCAATAACGAATATTTTGCTTATTGACGAACCCATTGGGCCAAAAATGAGCTCGTCACTGAAGATGATTTTGCGATGAAATTCATCATCTTGGCGCATCTTCTCCAGAACCCAATCGGAGAACGTACGTCGCTTCAAATGGTCCACTACCCGCTCTCAACAAAAGGGACATAAAAAGCTTTAAAAATATTCTCTGGAGTGACGAAACAAAAGTCAATATGTTTGGTTCTGCTGGTAGGCACTAATAATATGGGACTGTTTTTCCTGGTATGGTGTGGGACCATTATTTTGGAGTAAAGAGATCAGAACACAGGAAAAATATGCAGAAATACTAGTAAACGTCATTGCTGCCTTATGCCGAAAATGAAATGCCATTGTTGTGGAAGTTCCGACAAGATAACGATCCCAGGCATACCTCGAAAAAAGCCAATACCTTGCTTCAAGCGAAAAAAGGTCTCAGTTATCGATTGGCCAGCTCAGTCGCTCGATCTAAATCCTATCGAGAGCTTGTGGTCTGAAGTCAAGAAAGAGTTGGCTCTAAAAAAATGTTCGATATGGCCGCATTGTGGGTTGAGATCAAGGAAGCTTGGGAACGAATACTAGGAAAAATCTTGTGGAATCCTTCTCACTGTATCACCAGACGGTATTAAAAGGTTAATGAGATATGCAACCAAATGTTAGTAAGTTTTGTATAGATTTCTTCTATAATTTGCTATAATTTCGATTTTTTGCTTATTCTAGGAATCAAACCTATTATTTTTTCCAAGCCCCCGAAAATAATATAATTGTTAAAATTAAAATGAATTGCTTTTTATGTTTTCCAAATAATTATTCTTAAATAATGGCATTGGATTGCCTGGCATATAAATGAAGTATTCCTTAATAGTACTAATCAAATTACAACCTAAAGTAAGGAAAGACTATGGGAACAATGAAGAAGGAAGTTAATTTTTGTGCCAATATTCAATGGTCTACATATTTGCAGTTACACATCTCTATTTTGAACTTCTTTCTAAGTCGAATCTTGATTTTAAACACCGATTTTTTGTTCAGTTGTTTTATCACTCGAATATCACTATAACCGGAAAACATTTCGTCGTAATTTTTCAGAAAATTTACGCACTAAACAAAGTTTCCTTGGAATCGTATTACGTGAAAAACCAAAGTTATTAAGATTTCTTAACCATATGTACGGCGTTCAATATATTCTCGGTATCGATATGAAGGAAAATGCGAATTCAATTTAAATTGTTTTTATTTTTCAATATAATCTCCCCTAACATCAATGCATTTGTTACATCTTGAGATAAGCTTTTTTAAACCCTCAAAAAAATAAATTTCCTCTTTCTCTGCAAAATACCCATTTATTGCCGACTTGAGTTCTTCATCATCCGAAAATCTTTTCCCACGAAGACATTTTTTCAAATCCGGAAACAGGAAATAATCACTAGGGGCAAGGTCTGGACTATAGGGTGGGTGTTGGATTTCTTCGAAACCACAATCTCGCGCAGCAACCTTGGAAACTCGCGCCGTGTGAACAGGAGCGTTGTCATGAAGAAGCAACACACCCGCTGCGAGTTTACCCCGTCTTTTCTTTTTAATTTCCTCCCGCAAATTATGCAAAGTGGAAGCGTAGGATGTGGCGTTGATGGTTTCACCTTTTTTTTTGTACTCAATGAGCAAGATTCCCTTTGAGTCCCAAAAAACTGTGGCCATGAGCTTCCCGGCAGACGGAGTGCCTTTGAACTTCTTCGGGGGGTCTGTTCCTTTTTTATGCCACTGCATTGACTCTTGTTTGCTTTCAGGGTCATAGTGGTGGACCCATGTTTCGTCCCCAGTAACAATTCGATCCATAACACCGTCCGCGTTCTCACTACACATCTCCAAAAGCGCTCTACAGCATGCGATTCTCACTTTTTTCTGAGGCGCTGTGAGCATTCGTAGCACCCACCTTGCACTGACCTTTGAAAGGTTAAGATGGTCATGAAGAATGGTGTGAATGGTACCAATTGAAAGCTTGGTGATCTCTGCCATCATTTTCACCTTTATTCGGGCATCCTCAAGAACAAGTTTTTCGACTTCTTTGATGCTTTCTCCCGTACAAGCAGTAGCCGGGGCGCCGGAGCGGGGGTCGTCTTCAATGCTCTCTCTGCCTCTCTTGAACTCACTTGACCACTTTTGCACAGTTGATAATGAAGGTGCGGAACCCTGGTAAACAGCCACCATCTCTTCATGAATAGTTTTTTGACTTTTTTCTTGCTTAGTGAGAAATTTAATTACAGCGCGATGCTCAATTTTCACCATCATCGTCTCAGTTGCCATTATGATTCTGTTTAACTAGAGATAAAACGCGAATTAATAATCACATTTATATGAAATTACATGAATGCACTAAAATAATAGTATTACTTGATAATCAAGTCAATTTATATATACAACCACAGCTTCACCCCGATACCGAGAATATGTTGAACGCCCCTTGTAGGTATAACATCCAAACCATGTTTTTCTCCCAACGGCAAAACAAAAACTAAACATTTATTTATAATGTACCAATAAAAAGATAATAGCGTCTACTTGACAACCATTTCAAGGCATTCTTGTGTAAGTACCATGGTCGGACTATACAGCGGATATTTTGCTTTAGGGTCTGGATTATTCATACATATCTCATATCCCCACAAAAAAAGATCGAGTGGTGTGAGTTAGGCAAGTTAATTTACTCGGAAAAATAAATTTGTCTCATCGTGACTCTAGCGGTGTGCGGAATATCACAATCTTGCTTAAATAGCGTTCTGTTGTTAAACAAACCCTTCAATACAAACCCAAGCAATACACTTCATTATAGTCCTTTTCGAATCACTGTGCAATTGGAAAGCTCCACAAAGAGAGACTGGAAGCGCATGCTACTCACCTGCTCAGTGATAAAATGATATTTACGAAACGACTGAACTTTCTCCACTTCCTTTCATATTTAACCCATTTGCATCATAAGCGCATATATCATCTTTTCATTATTTCTTCTTTTCAACACAATAATTATGAAGAGAGTGCTTTCCATATAATCGTCATTGCCAACTCCACTGACAAATATATACAATGGACATGACACGCCTTCTGCGTCCATGTATTCTCTCTACACTCTGGTTTTGCATCTGTCAATACTGGCTTCTTATCTTTTCCACAATACATTATCCAATGCCATTCACGCAGATAATCAATACGCGCTGAGACTCAGTGCAATCAACATCAAAGTATGGTTACGCTCGAATTTCGTCTGGATCACTTCCAGGATTACTAGAAAAGAGGGCCATGCACAAGAAATTGCACGGTGATTTGAAACGGACTATGGTTACTGTTTCCCGCTGGTTAAAAAAAAAGGGCCAATTATTCCGCGCCCCGAAACGCACAACACACTGATTTTTTAACAATGTAATCGTTGTTGATGGCTTCGTCTATGTTGGTTGAGACGCCAGTAAAACATGTTCTTTTTATTTATGTAAATCGCCATCGATATAAAAATGTGCTTTGTCACTCAACAGTATGCTTTCCAGAGTCCTCGATGTTCGTAAACATTGCAGCATTGTCCTACACGATTTGCATTTTGCACGAGTATGTGGGTGGCCGTGGTGTAGTGGTAGTAGCAAACGCTTCTCACTCGGAGGGTCCAGGTTCGAATCCTGCCCATGGCAAATCAGTTTTTCATTGTGTAATTGGAACTCAGACAAAAAAATTCTGCGTGTGAAGGCATAACACTGACACATAGATTTGGCTGTTATAAGAGTTTCAAGCAATGAAAAAAAAAAATACTGGGAATTATATCTCGAATCACTCTGAGTGAAGAAAAAACTCTCCGTCTTATTCGGACTCCCACCCCTGGAGAGCAAACATACGTAGAAACCAAACACACCTGAGTTTCAAACCACTACAAAAACAATTTTCCTTTCTCCTCCTTCAATCTTTCCGCCCGCGCCCTGGCAACAGTAAAAGGGTATCTAACCTCTTAGGCGCGCGTAAATTATAAAAAAAAAAAAACTAATAAAATCCGCAGTCTTTCTTATTAGTTTACTCGAATTCCATGCAACTTCGTCTCGTACTTAAATGACATGTTCTGACATCGAATCAGATGATGATAGTCCAGCAGCAATTCTATTCCTTCTTTTCTGAACCTTTACACCCATTTGCGTGTTTAAATATTTGTGAAAAATGAAGGGGTGGTGCGCTCCCAATCAGTGACTCATAATGACTGTGGAACCCGCAAAACATGCGCGTCAAACAATACAACTGGACTCACTAACCATACTACTATATTTTACATTTGTTACTTGAAAATTGTCCACTGGACACCCCTTATTTGAGTATTTTATATTAGGTGTAGGATTTCGTAGAAAAGGATAAATGACCGCCTCTAACTTAAACAATTAAAAAACAACGTAATTCTTTAAAAAAACAACAAGTTGACTTATTCCTTTATTTTTTGTGTATTTTCTGTATTCCTCAGAGTTTTTATAGGTTCAATTCATTTTCTGATTCCTTGACATTCAGAAGGGTTTCACTGTATTTATACGAAATTTTGATATTGCCGAAAAGTAACAAATGCAAATCTGTAGATTCAATATTCCGCTGAATATAACACAAAAAGTCAATATTAATTGTAAGGGTCAGAAAGTCAATTCGGCACTACTCTAGTAAAAATATATAATGCTGTAAAGGAATAGTCAAAACAATTCGCCAAACATGCGCAGCTGTGAGGTACGCTTTAACATTTCATGTGTAAATATCAGCTATCCTCGTATCCTCTTGATTTATGTTTCTCATTATATTAAAAAAAAATAATAAAAAATAATCAAGCGAATAAATGAAAATTCTATTTCGCTTTTAAGTCGGGTTTTGAAAACCAGTACTTGTTTTTTTATAACCGGTAATTGGCAATTTAAATTAAATTGGTGACGTGGTTCAGTTTTATTTCTGTTCAATAGACTAAAAGCGTTTTTCTGAAACGTTTTCAACTTATTTATATTGGCTGAAATCATTTATCTGTTTTATTATCAAATATGTAAATATAATTAGCAATTCATCAGTTAGCTAGTATAATCTTATGGAACTTTTCCCTCTGGCATATAATCCGCGCGACCTTCATCAATTCTATTACTTAACCGAGTGTGGCTTAATAATTTCAAAATAACAAAAGTGTTCTTTTTTTTCATTTCACAAAAAACATACTTTAAGTACTTAAGTATTGAAAAAACAAACAAAGATTTCTTGCATGATTTATTATTTTTATTATTATTTTTTGGTTTTTTATGGTTCGTCATTAGATGGACGGCAGAATTCATAACTCATCCCGTCGGGTAAGTTAGCAACTTTTTTGTGTTGATTTTTTTTTCTTTTCGTTCTTGCCATTTGCTTAATTGTTTTAATTCATTTAATTAAATATGATAACTATTTGTAATAATTCATAAAAAAAAAACATAATCAGCTATTTTAATGCATAGGTACATGGTTTTTGAAAATGAAATATATATATAAACATGAAATAATAAAAAGATTTATAATACAATAATTAAGGAAACATTATAATACATGTTTGTATGCACTACCCCGTTCATAAG
This sequence comes from Volucella bombylans, assembly GCA_949129095.1. Taxonomy (NCBI): domain Eukaryota; kingdom Metazoa; phylum Arthropoda; class Insecta; order Diptera; family Syrphidae; genus Volucella; species Volucella bombylans. The sequence goes on along the minus strand of OX422141.1, from coordinate 124,314,601 downwards.
TTTGAGATCATCATCAATTGTATGAAAAGAGGGTGGAAAACTATTTTGTGTTTTTTTATTTGAATTTACTTGACTACACCATGTTTTAAACAGAGTTTCCACGAAATAAGAGAAAAAAAAAATAAATTGGTTGAGCTGCGTCGAGGTATCCTCCTCAAGTTTTTGTGCGTAATTTCTATCAATTTTGATGTTGCTTCGATTGCCATTCTATTTCAGATGTCGGTCATTGTTGAAGAAGAAGACATTTCGCGAATATTTCTGTCCAAGTGATTCCATAAAATTTCAATTTGGATAACATTTTCGGTGACTGTAGTAAACCAAAACCTCTTTTTAATTTTTTTTTTTTTTTTTGTAGAAAACTGATATGCAACTTTGATTTGTTTGGAGTCTTTAAGGGAACGTTCAATGTATTTTCGGTTAACACGGGAAAGAAAGTCACAACAATTTAATATTATTTATTTTTCAAAGGATTCAACAGCACGCGGTGTCGTGTACCGAGTTCCCATGTCGTTCAACATCTACTTACCGCGCCCAACACTGCTTGATTTCGGTGATCTAGTTGATCTTTATTCGACTATCTTCTAGTACATGTTTCTCAACTTTTTCCAAATTAAATTATGTAGAGGGTTGGTGGTCTTTCACTTAGGATTACTAGAAAACTAATAATCAGAATTGTACGAAATTTTGTATTTATACCCTCAGATAGTGTAACTTAATTAAATAATTACAATAAGAGTAGGTAAATCCTTTGCTAATCACCCCGATAATACATTAACGGGGTGATCGTATCTTGTTAAAAGGCAAATCCTTTTCTAACTAACCGAAGACGATATACTTTATTGATCAAAGTCGCCATTGATTTCGATTCATTTTCTGAAGCCGATGAATGAAATCTTCGAAGGCGTTTTCGACAATATTTGATAATTTGTTGTTGGGGAAAGGTTCGGCGAATAAGTTGGTTCAGATAGAGTTTCGTTCATAAGTTGTAGAGTTGTGCTAAAACGTTCCTTTGCCGGAACGAACATGGAACGGTTCCTTTCTTGAATGGAACTATTATAATTCCGTGGAACTATATAGTTCCAACGATGTATCAGAATTAAAAGAGGTTCATGTCCGCGGATTTAAGTAGTTCCACAGACATGTTCGGATAAATGAAATGATGAATGTCCACAGAACTACGTAGTTGAAGTTGAACAGGTTGAATATTGAATGACAAATACATGTGTGCGGAAATGTAGAGACCGATCTACATGCATGTTCGCTATGTAGGAAAGCGTGGATTTATGCTATGGTGTAAGGAAGATTAAAATATACCAATGTTTCAAATAAAAATATGTATATTTATTTTGAAAATATACAGCTACAGCTGTTATCTGCAATTCAAAAGAATAACGAAATTTCGAAAAACTTTTATGAATGGGTGCATTTCTAGTTACACAGCAGAGGCAGACATGAAATGTCCCATTTTCATTCTAGTTGGATTGGTAGTTCCAGTTCCATGACAGTTCCAATACTGCGAAAATACTAACACATACCAACGTCAACGCTAAACTACATATGCATGTGAACATGAACGAATGCAATACACTTGTGCAGTCAGCCGCCGTGTTAATCAGAACAAAATAAAGATTTTGCGAGGTGAACTTCTTGTGTGTGAACTATCGGAGTATCGGACATGTCGGAACTATCGAACATGTTTAGGTGGAGTGTGTGGAACGATTGGAACTAGTTCCGACAGCGGACATAGTTCCAGGAACTATGTAGGTCCGGAACGACTCAACGCTAATAAGTTGCATGGTTGTATCTGTATGCAATACATGTTAATCTTCTCTGAGTGAAGACTTGACTTTGGAATGTCTTTTGGTCATGTCATTTTCAAGGCTTACATCTCCTGAACAAAATTTATAAAACCAACACTAATTTCCTCTAAACCCCTTTCTGATGTTTCTGGTGGCTTCTGCTGCATTATGTCCACGCTTGAATTCGTAATAAAAAGTTACACGGCTACAAAACCGTTGACAGTGATCTATAGAAACAGTGAAATATGGGCTTTTGAAAATCAGGGTTGTTCTTTTTAATTTAACATATGGCAACTGTCGTTCTCTTCGCATTAACATATATTAAAACATCACCATGTGCAATAAGTTAATAGCGTTTTCATCTAGAAAGGTATCCCTCTCTGTTCAGAATGACTTTGATACATTAGAGATCGCCGGTTCTGTAAAAAAAAAAAAAAGAGCACCTACACCAAAATAGAGCCTCCCCAATACCAGCGAACGAAACAATTCCCTACGTTTTAAACATATGAAATTAGATCCATTAGTTTAAAGAGTCCTCTTCCAATTTTGCTGTAGTCTTTTTTTTTTTTTTTTTTTCATTTTTCCTAATTTTTCCATAAGATCAACTTGAACTTTCGTTCGTCCTTTCTTTTTGAAAACACAATCAAACAAATTTGATTTCTGAGAAGATTTCATCTGTAAAGTATAGAGATGTTTTCGTCTTGATTTTATATTCCAATAATCACCTGCGTTGAACGACTCATTTTCTTATTTATGTATGTACTCGTATATAAATTCTTTCCTGTTTTTCTAGCTTTGCTTGGCTTTAAGTTTTTACTAAATTCGCTACAAAATCTTTCATCTTTTCTTGTGGCTAGATTATTTATGCTTGATTTCACAAAATATCCCATTTTAATTTATTTAAGTCCTTATGCTCGCAAAATCGATTCAGTTTAAAGGCAGTTAAATTTACTGTTTTTACGAATGGCCACAATAAGTTGGATTAAAAAAAAATCTTACTGTAAGTTAGCTACATGGTTAGTATAATAATGGGTACAGTGGTGGTCTTGAACTTTTGAAGGATAGTGTACCTGGAAGCTAACGCAGTGTTAATAATAATAATGTAATTAATTACTTATTATTAAAGTTATAATAATAATAATGAAGGATAGTGTACATATTACCTGTTTGATGAACGTGTAAACGGATGTTCAGTGTTTTTTTTTTTTTTTTTTTTTTTTTGATTTATTTAATCCGATAATGATGAATTGAAAAATAATTTGTTCATGGGAAGTAATATTTCGTTTCCGAATCTATGATGCATATCTTTTTTTACAAACTGCAGGTTCATGTGTGTCTTAAGTTTTCTGCTCAATAAATATTCAAATCCGAATTATCTTTTCTCGACTTATGATTTTTTTTGCACAAAGTCTGCAAACGGTGATAATCAGTAGATAAAAGGGCAAATAAAAAAAAAATAATGATTGTTGAGGTCGTCGAGCGTTGTCTCGCAGTAGTTTTGATCCATGCATATCGCCCAACTCTGGCTATTTTATGCGCGGTATCACAGGATGAATTGTCTGCAATATGAGTCTACAGGAATGAGTAGTGCGCCTACCGACAAGTCTACCACACTGACACAATAACGTTCCGTGTGTGAATTCTCTGCCCGTTTAATTCAATTCCCTTTGAAGACGGAGGTGTAGATTTCCAAGCGCAAACTATATATGTCATCTTGATAAAACTTCGTGGTCCCTAAACTACAGCCTAATTATTAACCAGTGAATTGATTTATTGCCCTGTTGAGAAAATTCATAGGTATTTAGAAATAGAATAGATTATGAGTGATTACCACCTTCACTTTCACTTCCCAATACTCGTATTGTAGGATATCATTTTATCCAATTTACTGTCTCAAAGTTTTGATAAACCATCCTTAAGGTGCTCAGAATAAAACTGATTGCTATCGACACCATCTAAATTAAAGTTTATCTCGTCGCTGAAAAAACTATATTGCACTCTTTTAAATATGTACAAGTCTGACATAAGTTTCGTGATTTTCTGTCAGCGCAGGTCCTTTTTACCAAATGCTGAAGATCTTTGGCCTTGTGATAATTATGCTAAAGTTTGAATTGTTTCATAGATCCGTTGATAGGTAGAACTTGCACTTCAGACCGTATTGACCGACATGGTCAATACTCTCGTAATTATTATTATTTGTGGCGTTGTGTTCACCCATAGGTAGTTGTTACAGTTTCTTGGGTCGCATTTCCCTTTATACAGTGAAACCAGAAAACTCTCCGCTTGTTATGTATTCGATCTTCTCCCGGTTTGATACCACCATACCCACTGGGGATGGTAGCGGCAGGTATTTTCGGTCATCGGATTTTTCGTGAAACAATATTTTTTGAACTGCCGAACCGTTTTTCTCGAAAACTTATCGAGATATGATTTTGCAGTGAAAGAAGCGAAAAACTGTACCTTGTATTTAACTGGTCGCCAATTTATCGAAAATTACATAACAAAGAAAACCTCTACACTCAAAAATAGCAACAGTAGTACTAACAAAATATAAGTTCATTTGCTTCAGAAACTATCAAGGGTATCTAAACTTTTGATAGTTATCTCCAGTCGGCTCCTTAGAGAGGTTAGGTCGTCGTACTATGTAAAAAAGCTGGATTCAAATCCAAATAGCGCACATCGAGATAGGTAAACAAATAATTATTGACGTTACTAGCCTCTCTACACCAAATTGCAAATTTCTCGAAAAAAAAGGTTTTAGGTAACCACACTTATTTGTGAACAAAAATTAAACGAAAAAGACAAACGCAGAGAGATAAGCACCATGACCAATATCAAACTATAAAGCTCGAGGAGTTGCATTTGATAGAATCCTTCAAACATCCTATTCTTTTCACCCTAAGCCGTACAACTCGCTTAGCTCTTTATTTCCTAGTCAATATAACCTTCAAACATTTAAACCAACGTTCACCGGTGCCTCTCTATCCATCCTCCCTGATTTTCCTTCGCCCGCGCTGTGTGCCAGCATTTTAAGGGTACTTATTGTAAATCCCATGAGCACGCGAAAATTATAAAAATAAAAGAAAACCCTAAAAACAGGAAAAAATGTATATTCACTGGCGTCTTTGTATTTAAAGGTGATTCAACTTGGAACATTTCTAAATGGTTCGCACCTCCCATCTTTGGTTGCTTCCCTAATTTATACTGATGCAAGCACAAGATTTTTTAGCAAATTTTTCTTTGCCATTTCCCTGGAAAGTTTTGTGTAGTCTTTGTTTGAGGCACCCCTTAAAAGGGTCTTTTACAAGTTGAACTTGTTGTTGTTGTTTTTTTTTAAAATAAAACATGTAAATACTTAGATTCTTTCTGATGTTTTTATATTAATATAAATATGGCTCTTAACAATAACATATTTGTGAAAAATAACATCAGAGCACGTCTGCACGCTCTCATACGAACATCAACATTTTGAAGGACTCGCTCACACATTATCGTATTAAGTTCATTAATTTCGGTATGAATTTATGCTTTAGATGTGCAATTGTTGATGGCTTATCCATATAAACTTTACTTTAAAAAAAAAAAAAAAAAAAAGTAATCTAATGGTGCTACATCGCATGATCTAGGTGGCCAGTGTATGTTACCATTACGTGAAATTAATCAACCTGGAAACTTAGAAACGTAGATAGCTCAATGTTTGCACGTGCTGTGTGACTCGTAGGTCCACCCTGTTAAAAATAAAGATCATCTATGTCTATTTCTTCAATTTGAGGCCACAAAAAATCTTCAGTCATTTGTCTATAGCGCTCTCCATTTAGAGTAACAGCTCTTTCATTTGTGTGCTGGATCAATGATTCCACCAGACCAAACAGTAGATTTTTGTGGATATAATGATCTTTCTGAAATTATTCAATGATTTTCTTCTTCACAGATGCGACAATTTTGTTTGTTGACGAATGAGCTTCATCATTAAAGATGATTTTGCGTGAAAAACCAGCATCATGATCGACCATTTTCATAAAGCGTTGTTCTAGCGTGTAAATATCCATGGTTAAAATTGTACATATTGTATGTCTACTTCACAAATGTCAAAGATGACATCAGAAATTATTCAATGCCAACATCTAGACGTGACTTTTGAAAGACCATGTATAAGCTTTTTTATGAGCTACATAAATGTAAATATTGTACAAATGGGCACGTATGATCAAAAATATTTCGATAGTCTTTATGCAGCAATCGACCTTTATCGCGCGCAGTAATAATATTATTTCGTCTAAGTGAACGTACTATACAGGGTGTCTCCCCTAATTCGTCAACGATAATTTGGGAAATGATTCCTGGACAATTTCTAAGAAAAAAATCGTTTTACAGTAAGACTCTATCTCTAATGTTGACAGCATTTATCGAGAATTTAAGAAAAGGCTTACTTTGGTGTACCCTGACCCATGTTAACGGAAATTGCTCTGTTAGTACTAATGGTAGAAACTTCGAAAAAAAGGGTTTTTTTTCTTTAAGCTCCAATAAAAAATGATTTTGTATGGTTTTAGATAATTATTTTTATGTGTATACTAAAACAGATATAATAGGTGCTCAAAGTGTCCTCCTTGGTTTTGTATTCAGGCTAGAGCCCGTTTATTGATGCTAACTGCTGCTTCACTTTTGATGACGCTTCGAGAATACGCTCTTCCAATTCAATTCAAGTTGCTATTTCGGTTGAATAAACAAGTTCTTTCATTCTTCCCTATACAAAAATATGCAATACTGTAAGGTCAACGGTTACCGTACCCTTCATATAGCGAAATCTTAACTTCATGACCATAGTGGGCTCAACCGTCCTGTTGAAAATATGATGAAGTTACAATAGTTGAATCAGCGGAATGTCCTCCAACTATGCTGGTAAATCATTTCGCAAAAACTCCAGATAGTTTGTAGAATTCAGCCTAGGTGGGTGGTGGTAATTTTAGGGGCCGATTAACTGGTTTCCAAGTACACCTGCCCACATATTGATGCTGAATTTGTGTTAAAATGATTATGTCTCCTTGTATGTGGATTGTCCGCAACCTACGTACGAGGGGCGTTCAATATATTCTCGGTATCGATATGAAGGAAAATGCGAATTCAATTTAAATTGTTTTTATTTTTCAATATAATCTCCGCTAACATCAATGCATTTGTTACATCTTGAGATAAGCTTTTTTAAACCCTCAAAAAAATAAATTCCCTCTTTCTCTGCAAAATACCCATTTATTGCCGACTTGAGTTCTTCATCATCCGAAAATCTTTTTCCACGAAGACATTTTTTCAAATCCGGAAACAGGAAATAATAGGGTGGGTGTTGGATTTCTTCGAAACCACAATCTCGCGCAGCAGCCTTGGAAACTCGCGCCGTGTGAACAGGAGCGTTGTCATGAAGAAGCAACACACCCGCTGTGAGTTTACCCCATCTTTTCTTTTTAATTTCCTCCCGCAAATTATGCAAAGTGGAAGCGTAGGATGTGACGTTGATGGTTTCACCTTTTTTTTGTACTCAATGAGCAAGATTCCCTTTGAGTCCCAAAAAACTGTGGCCTTGAGCTTCCCGGCAGACGGAGTGACTTTGAACTTCTTCGGGGGGTCTGTTCCTTTTTTATGCCACTGCATGGACTCTTGTTTGCTTTCAGGGTCATAGTGGTGGACCCATGTTTCGTCCCCAGTAACAATTCGATTCATAACACCGTCCGCGTTCTCACTACACATCTCCAAAAGCTCTCTACAGCATGCGATTCTCACTTTTTTCTGAGGCGCTGTGAGCATTCGTAGCACCCACCTTGCACTGACCTTTGAAAGGTTAAGATGGTCATGAAGAATGGTGTTGATGCTTTCTCCCGTACAAGCAGTAGCCGGGGCGCCGGAGCGGGGGTCGTCTTCAATGCTCTCTCTGCCTCTCTTGAACTCACTTGACCACTTTTGCACAGTTGATAATGAAGGTGCGGAACCCTGGTAAACAGCCACCATCTCTTCATGAATAGTTTTTTGACTTTTTCCTTGCTTAGTGAGAAATTTAATTACAGCGCGATGCTCAATTTTCACTATCATCGTCTCAGTTGCCATTATGATTCTGTTTAACTAGAGATAAAACGCGAATTAATAATCACATTTATATGAAATTTTACATGAATGCACTAAAACTAAAATAATAGTATTACTTGATAAATAAGTCAATTTATATATACAACCACAGCTTCACCCCGATACCGAGAATATGTTGAACGCCCCTCGTATGAAGATTATGAAAATTTGTGATCCCATCTCTTGTAAATTGAGATTTCGTCCGTTCAAAGAATTCTGCTAATAAACTCGTTGTCATCTAAGCTCCTCAGCAGCAACCACGTAGAAATCACATATCTCTTTTCCAAATCATTGGGAAGCAGTTCTTGTACAGGTGTATGTTGGTATGGATAAAAATTTTCTCCATGCAGTACATTAGAAATTTTATGTCTGATTGATGGATCAGTTGTAACAGCTTATAGCATTCTTTCATCAGCCGGAAATCTTCTTACTCGTGGAGTTTCCGCATTCAGTCGTGTATTTGAAACGGATCCTGTTTCCTTCGATGTGTATTTCCAAATATGTACTATTTACTAGGAAATCGTCAGTTAGGATAAAGTTCATGGCATCTTTGTCGCGCTCTAGTTGAACTTCCATTCCACAGCCCATAAACGTAAATATAATGTCTGCGTATCATTGGTTTGTAAATACAGACGTTTCAAATAGCGTTTCTTATCAACAGTAACCTTGGCGTAACAAATTAAACTAATTTTTTTTTTAAATCTTTTATACCATTTTTGTTTTGTAAATTTTCCAAATGGCCTTCATACCCCAAACCTAACTCTTTCTGATAACTTTTAAGGAACAGGGCAAGGAAAGGAGGGTTTTGACAGGTAGTCAAATAAACAAGCACGCTTTAAAACTTTTTCATAGTTATGCAATTTCAAAAAATTATTGGATAATTGTTAATTCTTGGAAAACCAGTCTTATTGTCAACTGTTGCTAGAAATGTAGGTAAAAAATCAAAAATTCATTTTTTAACCTCTGCAGTAGGTTTACCAAATATCATAAAATCTGTGGGTGCTGCTACACACTTGCTGAAGATTTGATTTTATTGCTACGTTCATAAGTAAAAATAGTAAAACGTTATGTTTATTATACATTTTTTGGAGAAAATTGACCTCCAGTCAAAAACTAGCATAGGCAAGAAAATGGAATAGGCTTTCAAATATCTGAAGACTCAAACAAGGTATCAACTTTATTTAAACGCAGTTACAAAGGCTAGTAATTCTTCTATAATAAAGACAAAGTCCGAAACGAAGTTTATACCATTAATACTAACAGAAATTTCCGTTAACATGGATCAGGGTACACGAAAGTGCATTCGATAAATGGTGTCAACATTAGAGATAGACCCTTACTGTAGATCGATTTTTTTCTTAGGCATGTACCTAAAAATCATTTCCCACACTGAAGTCACATCATTTAGTCTATCGAGAATAGTTTTTCTCCGCATTGCTTGAGATAAAATGTGCTCGCTTTGAGTCTAATGTGATGGTTTTTTTAATTACATATAAACGAAATGATGTAAAAGTTACATAATTTGTTCTTTTCCCGCGAAGGGATGCTTGTTTTGTTTATAGCTGTCGTTTGAAAATAGCAATAATATTAACAACACCAGAAAAGCGGGTTTTTTTTTCAACAATATTTGTTTGCAAGCATTTTAAAATTGATGGCAATAAAAATTACACTATCATTACCGTTCTTCTAGCTAAACAGCTTCAAATTAGATTGAGCTACGTTTTAAATCCCCTTAAAGTGTTTCAGAATTTTGAAATTGTTTAATAATGATCAGATATACATATGTATGTATTAAATGAGGATCAACGAGTACACTCCCGCATAATCATAATTTACTTAAGCTTGGCATAATAACTTTGAAGTTCGAGGGCTGTATGATAAGTACCTGTGTTAGGCAAGAAAACGCATTAAAAAAATAATTTTTTTTATTTATTTCTCAATATAGTCTTCTTTCAGCTGGACACATTTAATCCAGCGATATTCTAACTTTTTCAAGCCATTCAAAAAATATGATTTGTCGAACTTCGCAAAATAGGTCTCTTCTTCGGCGATGATTTCCTCGTTTGACGAGAATCGCTTTCCGCCAAGCCATTTTTTCATGTTTGGAAACAGAAAGACATCACATGGGGCCAAATCTATAGAATAGGATGGGTGAGGTAGCATAATTCGACCAGTTTTGCTGTGGCTCCGAAGTTGCGATTTCGTTTTTACTCCACTGTTAGCAAACGCGGTGCGCGTGGGTGCCATCTCGCCGATAGCTTTCTCATGTCCAATTTTTCTTGTAGGATATTTTGTATGCGTTCAATTGAGATGTGTACAATGTCAACAATCTCTCTAACCTTCACCCGACGATCTGCTACCACGATATCGTGGATTTTATTAACCATACCTCTGTAGTCACCTCAATCGGACGGCCTAGGCGCTCTTCATTCATTAAACCAAAATCTGATGGTAGTCATCGAAGGTGCATGGTCCTTATAAACGACATGCATCTTCACTTTGATTTCCTCACACGTCTTCCCATTCAAAAAAAAAAAACAAAAGAAATAGAATCACTGATCGGTATTGCTCTTTCTCCATGATTGCAAATAAACTTGATGACGTTCAACAACTGTCAAAACAAAGAAATTTTGACAGTCGTTACCGTTGTAAAAATGACGCTATATGATGGCATACACATTTTGCATCAGTGGTAAACACGGTTACTTATCATACAGCCCTCGTATAATACATTCAAATTATCCAAAATAATTTTTATGCTCGCTAATATTCATTACTTTTTTTTTCTACTTTTTAAAAAAATAATCAAAGTTAATTAATATTCATGCCATTTAACAACAGCTTTAAATTTTGTATACTTTCCTTCAAACCAATTATGCTCTAACACAATTATAGATATCTAGTACACATATACCATGCAACTAAAAGAATAATCAATTTAAACAATGTGTAATCTTTTTCAGTTTAACTACAAAAATATTTAACGAAAATAAACAAAAACAAAAAAAAAAATATTTCACAGGATTCAAACAGTACTGGACAACGTCAACAGTCAAGTAACCAAACAAAATCAGCTACCAAACAGGGCTATTCACCATCTTATTGGGCAGGACAAAACTAAATTCCAGCTTCTAAAATTCACAGCTGAATGTCGTCATCGAAAGCCGAAAATGTTTTCACTCACACCCATAATTACCACATAGTCCAGAAACCAACAACAAAAACAAAATGAAAAAAGTTTGCATTAACAACAAAACAAAATACACTACAAATCCGATTATTATAATTTATCTATTTAAAATAATAATAAAAAAAAAAATACAAATACAAATACAAATGAAAAACAAAAAGAAACATATTTCAACAAATGTACTTTTTAAACAAATTAACCAACAGACAGATTTTTTTTTTAGTAACTAGTAATTGCTGTTCCTCAAGTAACAGCAAAATTAAAATATAATTAAAAAGAAAACAAACAACAAAAAAACGCGTTCTCTTTGTACATCAATTTATCGATGTGCGGCTCTTGCTAGGAAAGAAAAATAAATTACAAAAATTAAACAATTCAAATAAAATTAAAGAAAGCGTCTTAATTTGATAAATGTATACATATATATATATGTACACACATGTATGTATATAAATATATAAATACCAGACACACGTTACACACATACAGCAAAAATAAATAAAAATAAAAAATGAAAACCATAAACTGGATATTGTTTCTTTTTAAATGTTTAACTTTTTAATATACATATATATATATATATATATATATATATATATAAAAATAAAAAGAAAATAAATATAAATTAATACATAAATATAATAATTATTAAATAAAATTAGTAACACGTCTTTTAATGCTAGTATATATGAAATATATAAATATATATATATTTAGTAATATGTATCTAACTACTTCAGAATGCAAAATAATAAAAAAAAAAAAAAAAACCAAACATTTCTCTAGACACACTATGAGTACGCCCACAAAACAAACAAAACAACATCGCCAAAGCAAAGCAATAGATCAATCGAATATGACAACATTAACCGTTTTGATTTTAATTTGACTTCACAACACTGACTTTGTTGTCAATTGAACATTTTCTAAAGGATTCATGCTTGCAAATAACTGATTTATGGTTAAGTTGATTGAACTCGTATCAAGGCAAAGCCCCTGAGTGTCTCTATTATGCTGTTGCGGTTTTTTTTTTTGTTCTTTTAAGCACTTTACTCATCTCTCTTTCTCTCTCACTCTCTCACTCTGTCTTTCTATTTTCGAATTGACTTTCTTTTCTTGGTGTCGTTTGTAACAATTCACGTTAAATTAAAATTAAACACTCATTCTCAACTGTTTAAGAGTTGACCGACCGATTGTTGCTGAGTTATGTTGTAAATTACAATTCGAATTGTATGCGAGAGTGTTTACGAAAGTATTTTTATTTTTAATGCAAAGAATGTAATCAATCAACCATATACATACATATATGCAAAACGTATATTTTTTAGATGTTGTAAACATTTTTGAATATTCTATATACACATTTAAGAAAAATAGGCCACATAAGAACATTTCTGCTCTTGTCTTTTTTCTTTTCTTTTCCCATAAAGCGAATTGTTGTTTTCTTCTTTGTTTTTATTTCTTTTAAATAAATAAATAAATCGATTTGTTACCAATAATATATACAAATTTTTTTTTTTTGTTTATTATTATTGTTTAATTTTAAATGTATTAGATAATAAATATATAAAACACAAATACCAATTGAAAACTTTAGATATTTGTGTTTAGAGTTCTAAATAAGCAAATACTTGTTTATATCTTCTTCCTTATTAATATTCTCTTTTTTAATAATTAATACGAAACAACTTCAAAACACCATTAAACACCGTCACACCATTTAATTGTCGATAGAAAATCAAACAAAACAAAAAGTATATATATATATATAAGAATTAAAAAAAAATTAAGGAGAACAATGCGTTTCAGTTTTAGACTTATAGCAAGAACAGTGAAAATGAAATAAAAAACAAAAAAACATATGTTTACACTTTTTTTCTTTTTCATTTAACTAGTATCTCATTATATATTTTTATGTTTTAAAATAAATAAAAAAACCTTTTAATTTTTTACAACTTAAAACAATACTAAAATTTATATAAAATAACAAAAACAGGAAAAAAAATAAACTTTTTTAATTATGATTACAAAGAGTAAAATGAAATGGGAAAATATATATATTTATATATATAATTAAGATCAAATAAAGAATATAAGATCATTTCTTCTTCTTTTTTTTATTTTTAATATGTATATCCACATCTTTATATATAAACAAAATATATATTTATAGCTTTATCGTAAAATATAAAAAAACATTTTTATTTTTTTGTTTTTAAATAACGTAAACTAGAGGAAACGTACCTTTACGTGAATAAGAAAATAAATAAAAGGACTCTTATTAGAGAGTGGCTTAGTTAAAAGTAATAAAAAAAATTGTTTATATAGAAAATAAAACAAACACTTAACTTGAATTAAAATTGATTAAAGAAAATTTAAGTAAAAACAAAGTGGGGATGAGCGCAGTTTGTACTTTTTGAATGCATACGAAAAAACAAAACAAATTTGTTACTACCTATATTTTCTGTTTTTTTTTTCATTGTTTTTTTTTTTTGTTTAAATAAAATTAGTTTCAGTGTAAGAATTAAAACAAAAAAAAAAGTGAGTTACTTTTCAAAGACATGACACAACACAACCAACCAGAAGAGAATTAAAAAAAAAATTAAAAATAAGAAAACAAATTACTAAGAGTATATTTATAATGGACACAGAAAGAAAAATAAAAAAAGAACATTTAATGGCATAAAGTGAAGAAAATGTGTTTAATTTTTTTCTAAAGGAATTCAAACATACAGTGTTGGCCAAAACTAAAGCAACTTTTACATAAACACAAGCCTCTGCGATAAAACTGATTAAATTGCATTATGTTTTATTAAGTTCTTTACAGAACAAATAAAAGTATTCGAAAACCAAATAATTTTTCATAAGCAGAAAAAATAAAAAAAAAATTAAAAAACTCTAACCATGTCGATTTTAAGCTGACCAACTTCATAGTAATTTCATATTTAACAATAATCATCGCGACTAAACCGCAATATTTTGTGGCGAAACCTTTGTTTTTTATTACTGCACTACACCTTCTTGGGACACTCTCAATCAGATTGGAAATTATAGATCGTGGAATGGTTTTCCAAGCCTCCTGGACTTAAATATAAAGCTTGTCCCTATTCCTGAATTTCTCCCAAATTATTCGCCGATCTACAATCTCCCATAGATCTGCTTTCGGTTTCAGATCGGGGGACTAGGCTGGCATTCCATAACATTAACTTTCTGATCCCGAAACCACTCTTGAATTATTTTCGAACCATTCTTCGGATCTTTATCCTGCTGAAATATCCATTTCAGTGGAAATTCTTTCCCAGAGTGTGTTTTCAAGTGTACTTTTGTAAATAAATTGGTCCATCTATTGTATGTATGATCGTGTCAATTCGATCATTGTCGCTAAAAATTCGACACAAGTCATTCGAATACATGGTAAATGTATAGTTGTTTAAGCTGCGCACTCGAAACAAAAATTCTTGGGCAAACATGTATGAGACACAACATTATTTTTTCGAGTTATGAATGAATGTTACCGAACGGATGGATGTCTCCATATGCATGAATTCATCATGAGTGTATGGTATATTCGAGTATCTATTGTCTAGAGTGTGTTCAACCACCGGAACAAACGAAAATGCGTTAACTTTCATTCTTTACTGATAAGGAACGAAATTCATAATTACAACAAAAAACACAACCTATGAAATCTAACATTGTTTTGTGTATGGACATGGGTAAGGATATATTCGAGTGTCTGCAGTATCTTGTGTCGAGTGTGTTCAACCACCCTAACAAACGATCATTATTTGATAATACTGCACAAAATACCCAAACACTCGAATGCATGTATCTGCATGACTCGAATGTTTCAACCAACATGTATTTTTTAAGTTCATGAGCAAACGATTACTCCTTGCTGCTCAACGAAAGTGATTGCTTCAAACAAAATTTGAATCATTGATCGGGTATACACAAAGGCCGTTTTCGAAAACGTCATTTGATCGTCAAATTGATCGTCATTTGCAATACTTAAGGGTTGCGAACATCTAACTGCAAACGTCGTTTGGTATCGTTGATCTGTGTCATCTACATGATTTTTTTCTTGCAAGAGCATTTGACGTTTTCGAACAGAACAAAATGGAACATTTAACACAAATGATTGAGAAATTGAAAAAATTAGGCGATTTTATGTATTTACTATTCAGGAGACTGAGATTCCCTTGAATATTCGGATTCACTATTTTTTTTTCTAATTTTTATAATGCGCAGCACAGATTTGTGGCTGCTTTTTTGCAGCGCAGATGACGTTTATGAACATCTGCCCTGTAAAAACTGCATTATCGAACATGCTGCAATGGCAGTTTGATTTATAATGACGTTTTCGAACAAATGACTTTCGCAGCTTGCGTTTAAGAACATTTTGCAAAACCAATTTGATGCAGATGACGTTTTCGAAAATGGCCAAATACAAAGTATCCGTTGCAGCTCTCTGGTGTGGAAATACTTAATATGGTCATTTGTAAACTCCAGTCTTGTTCTTCTGTTTTCAGGTGAAATAAATGGTTCCTTTACGATCAAGAAAGACTACTATCAACAGCTTTCCGGCGAAGTGTCCTGGTGCTAGCTTGTGTACTAAGCTCGTTTTGTAACTCCCTAGATGACATTAAGGGATTACTCTTTATCGTCCTTACGATTGCTTTGTCTTACCAGTATGTGGTAGCTAATGGCCTGCCACCTCGGTGAATCGTTTTGACGGAGTTGTAAAATTTTGTTAAACGGCTTATAACCAATTTCGGGTTGGAATACTTTTTGGATAATTCAGGTTGTGAAATACGAGTACCACATTTATTATACATTCGCTAATAATTTTTTCTTCAATCTCATCAAAGTACTTATTTCTGGTAGTTTAAGGAAATCTTCTAAAGATCTTGCTGCAGCAGACTGATACACGCGAATGAGTCATTTATTGTTTTTTTTTTAATATTGACAAATTCGATATGAGTAGTTTAGGTCAAAGTAACGGGTTTTCTATTTTTCCCGTAAAAAAAAATTAGGAAGCACATTGAGTTGCTTTTGTTTCGGCCAGTTGAAAAGTAAAGTAAATTTAATTCGATGTTTGTATTTTTTTTTAATACGCTAAAATTACTGCTCATTGATTTGATAAATTAACCAATAATATTCCAAGCTATTTTTAACATTTCTTTTAACTTTGGTCTTAATTTGTATGAAATGTACACTGTGCATACTAAACGTACTCCCGACCTGTGAAGAGTCTTTGGCTTTTACTTTATTTCCGTGACAGTGGCAGGCACGCCTTAATCATCTATGACGATTTGTCAAAACAAGCTGTGATCTACCGTCATATGTTTATTGTTGCGTCGTCCACCAGGTTGTGTAGCCTACCCCGGTGATGTACGAGTATTCTACTTGCCTTCACGTTTGTTGGAACGTGCTACCAAGATGTCCCCAGCCATGGGCTGGGCCTCATTGACTGCTTTGCCTGTTATTGAAACCCAAGCCAAGGTGATGTGTCTGCTTACATTCCAACCAATGTCATTTCTATCGGACGGTCAGATCTACTTAGAAACCAAATTGTTCTATCAGGGAATGCGACCAGCCATTAACGTCGGTTTGTCTGTATCACATGTCGGATCAGCTGCTCAGACCAAGGCCATGAAACAGGTGGCCTGACTGAATTGGTGTTCGCCTGACCGAATTCTTGAAACAAGGACAATAAGTGCCAATATCCATTGGCGATCAAGTTGCTGTAGATGTAGATGACTACTGCGGTGTTCGTGCTAAGATCACAAAATTCGAAAAAGAATTCTTACAAGACATCAAGACCACCGAACAAGGTCTTCTTAACCAAATCGTTTCGGAAGGCAAGATCTTCGACACTGTAGATGGCAAACCTAAGGACTTTAACACTAAATTCTTGTCAACATTCAGCGGTTAAATTGTATTTATTTCACCGTGTTCCACCGTCACCAGGCTGAAAATACACCGGGGCAGTCAAAACGTTTTTTGATTCACAGGCAAGAAAACATGTTTTATTTCAACACACACTAACCGAAACACAATGTAACAAAACAAATCATTTCGTTTTTTCTGTTTCATTTGGGTGTGTTAAGAAAATGCAAAACTTAGTTAGTCACGCATTCTCAACGAAGGCTCTCAAATAAATAAACGCCAGTACAAAAAAAAAAACAACAACAACGAAATTTTGTTTCTGAAAAACAACTTTCCAGCTAACGACCATAGATAAACTAACCTAGATGGCAAGCTTTCCAGATATTGGAAAATCGAAAAAGGGTTTGTACTGATCGCCCCTAACCGTGTGACTCTGCTGTGAATAGATGTGAATTGTGATCAATGGCAATTTCCCTCCTTTTTTTATACAAACCACGCCCATTTTAACTAAAAAACGTCATCCACATTACACACACTCGTGCAAATCGCTCTTATTCTAGCAATTTCACTTGTGAATTGCTCTAATTCTAGCAAATTTTAACAAAGTTATAGAGATATAAAAGTGTTGGAATTCACTTACAGTGTGTCTGTGCGAAAGTTAAGGGTTTGCAAAAGTATTAGTAGAGTTTGACATCTAGGTTAGTTTATCTACGCTAACGACAACGATTCATGTTTTTCTATTTCGTCTTGTTTTTTTGCTTCGTCGTATGCGGTGTGTGTTGCGCCATAAGCAAGTGTGTAATAAGCTTTGTTCAATGAGAAAAAAGGCAAGGCAGAGCAGCGCAAGTTTGTGAAAAATGTCAGATCAAATGAGAGCAGAAAAGTACGGCCATATGTTAGTTGTCAAAAATGACAACTTCATTTTCGATTGATGGATAATTATTTGAGTTTACAAGTTTAGTATAAATCGTGAAATAAAAACAATAAAATAATGGAACTTAATTTGTTGAAACGTGTTCATTGAACACGAAAACCTGAAATGTTCATGCTCTGGACTGAGCTGGGCAGCCTCATTGAACAAAGCTATAATCAACAACGACGGTGACTTGAAACGTTTTTGTTGCATTCGGTGTGTGTTGGTCGTATGGAAAGCCATGTATTTTCGACAACCAATCATAAAACAGACCGAGTCAAAAACATGTTTTTTTTCTGTCGCCTGCTTTGGTGTGTGTTGGCTCATAATAATCAATGTATTGTTGTTCGATAAGACAAGAAAAAACGTTTTGACTGCTCCGGTGTGTTTTCAGCCTAACACCTTCAAAAGAGCTAAGTCTTACCACTGTCATCCCGTAAGAAGAGAAAAAACAAAAAAATAATTTCTATTAACTTAAGGGTACGATTTAAAAGTTAAAACAAAAAAAAATCCCGGACCAAATATTCGACGAAGAATTTGTTTTCAAAAGTTTTCACTATCTGCTCTGCCTTCCTGCTCATCGTCCGACACTTGCCTCCACTAGGAGGATCAATGTTTTGTTTTACCACATTTTATTTTTTCAGTACAAGCACTGACATTTCCATTTGTAATTTAAAATTATGATATACATACATATATGTATGTGTAACCTTTAGTTCAGTGGCATACGAGTACATACCACATGTATATTGTACCACATGAAAGTCCGATTTTTTAGTAAACATTTAACAACCAAAAGTTCGTACATATTTATTCAATCAAAATAGAATCAGTTGGCATCTATGACATTCCTCCAACGTATTGGAACTATTCCTTTTTCGTAGAAGTGCTGACTTTTTGATGCAATGAAATTTTCAAAGGCTTTTGTGACCTTTGCTCGGTTCCGGAAGTCCGTTGGGGAAATATCAGGAGAGTACGGTGGATGCGGAAAAATTTCAAATCTCAACTGAAATGGGGTCTAGCATTGTCATTCAAAAGGATCGGACCGTGCCTATTGACCAACGCAGGTTGCTTTTCAGCTAATTTAGTATGCAATATGTCGATTTCCTCACAATATTTAATAGCGTTTATCGTTTCTCGTTTATCGTGAAGATCGGGCTTGGAGTGTGTTTTGGTTTTTCATCTGCATCCAACTACTGCCCAGATCTTTTATGATTATCATCACAGGTGACTATCCGGTGCAAAAACCGTTCAGTTTGGTTTCTTAATGTAAGCAATGCTCAGATTTCCAGGCGCCGTAGTTTTTGGGATTTGTCCAGTACATGGGATACACATTTATCGATTTTCTTTACCTTTACCCTAAAATTCTCACACGTCAAGCACACGTACCACTTTATTTTATAAAAAAAGAAAATCGGACATTTCATGTGGTACATCCCAATATATACATACGAGTATGTACGTCTGCTGGTCTCTATTCTTTGATTGCTCTTCAAATCTGTTGTTATAGTGAACTCAATAAATAAAGACATAAAAACCAAACGCAAGACTTTCAATAGAAAATAATACAGTATTGTATTGGCTTCCCAATCGGACGGTTCGGTTCAATACCAGCCGTGCCCGAAAGGCTTCTTTTTTTCCGCCAACTGAAATTTCGTGAGATGAATGGTTGCTTAAAATACAACACGAAATCAATTTAATAATTTAGTCTCCCCATTAAATGTAGGATGCTGCCCATGGAGCGAAATAACCACTGAGCCCAAACCTCTTTCTCTCCCTCTTTCTATCCAATTTTTCAAAAAACTTAACACGTGCTCCGGCATTTTAAGAGTAGTAATATCCTCTTGCCTATTAAGTTTTTAAAAACAAATAATACAAAATGTCATCACCTATATTTCAGCGCGAATATTCTCTTTTAATTCCGAAATGAAGGTTGTTTTATTTATGGAAAGGTGACATTTTTTTTTGACTAGCAAAAACGACAGTAGCCGATCTATGAAGAATGGTTCCAACTTAATGTTTACGGCTTACTAGGCTGTTTTTTATGAAGCATATCCTAATTATACAGCAGTCTTTCAATTATTTGAAGCTTTATCTACACCGATAACGACATAAATACTGGCTTATAAGGTCTGAATAGTTTGCGGTTTATCAACATACACCAACGACTTTACTTAGCTCCACATGACGTAATCAAGTGTCAAATCACAAGAACTTGGTAGCCTCATTCGCGATTTAATGTTTTCGTTGAATCGAGTCCATAGAAAGCTAAAGGTTTCATAAGCAGTACGACATGTAGCTCCATCCTGCTAAAAATCACATATTGTTCGGATTAATATCGTCCATATTTTCGAAGAAATAATCACTGATCAATGTCCAGTAACTTTATCCATTGACTGTGATGTCAGAGACAGCTTAATTTTTTGGAAAAAAAATTAAGACCGATGCGACACACGCCAGCTTGAAGACCGCACAAATCAATGCAATTTTGTAAGTGTAATTGAGTCTCATGAGTTTTCTGGATTTGCCTCACTCCAGAAACAACAGTTTTGCTTGCTCGCAAACCCTTTGATCCAAATGTGAGTCTTGTCACTAAACACGATTTTTCGATAAAACATAATTGACGACTTCAAATTGTAAATGAGATCAAACTGCGAACTGATGTCACAAGGCAGGGTCTCCTTCTGTAGCTACTGTACTCCACGATCTTTTTGCAAAATTGTTTACATAGTACACGGGCAAAGGCCAAACTGCTTTTCACTCACAGCGGCTTAAGTTTCTTCTGTACGCACATAACGTTGGGGCGTTGTTGGTGTGTGGGGTTCGAAATTTGTCCTCATCCCGAGAAATAGGGAGATCAGTTAGTCGATTATCGGAATCAAAAAATCAAGTAAAAAACGTTATGCGAATTGAAGACGGATTTTCAAAACAGGTTTGACTGATACATAAGCATTCTTTCATTCAATCGTACGTTCGAACGTTTCGCGTACTATCCAAGGCTACGAAAACCAAAAACTATATGAGTTTTTGACAGTTTTGGGCTTACTTTTGTAGTTTTGAACAGTACGTGAACAGATGTTTTATATTTTCTTTCAAATATTCCCAGAGAAAATATGTTGATGCTGTCAAATTCGGTGAACTCGAGGGCTAGATCGTTAGAGATTTTTTGTTGTAATCTTCGAATTGAAGTATCCACACAAGAACAAAAGTCCCTTCGTTTGACTGGTGAGGACGCCAGGGGATATCTCCATAATTACTATTTCTTTTACTCGGATAATTTCCCTTAAAATTTTACATCGGGACTAGTGCGTTGCATTTCGATACCGTCTTCCTGTAATAGAGTTTTCTTTCTACCTAAAAAAAAACAGTTGCAGTTGTACACACTGAAGCTTATCTATCATTTAGCAGTTCGATCAGGGATCTCTGGCAGAAATTCTACATCACACTATCGTTTTTGGACAATTTTGGGCCTACAATCCTCTTGCATGAGTAGAGAACATCCTTTTATTTCGGCCTGTAACATTTTCTTTCCACCCCAGCTTGCTATCCCGGATGAGGCCTAGATGACTGGCACTTCTCGAGAAGCTCAGAGAGTGTCATTTATTATAAGAGGGATGATGTTTCCCTTGGAAGAGGATCAGCTGCATTTTTGCCGGATGTACGCTGATACCACAGGTATGTGTTCAAGGACAAAGTATACCTAAGCCGTACTGCAGAATGTGCTTTTAAACTCATTTATAACAAGAGTGCCGGAGCGGATGGTCCTCCTGCCATCTTATCTATCAAAAGCATTGACGGCCATTTAAGTATGTAAAATTATTAGAATGCATGTGACAATTTATATTTTTTTCATCTGGCCATTTTATTCATCCATCGTATAGGTTGACGGAGTTAGTCATCTATCTGAAAATTATCCAAACTACCGAGTACAACATACAGAACGATAAATATCAATTCATCTACCAAAGTTTATTTAAATAACGGGAATTTTTGTGAATACATTTTCAAATACATATACAAAAAAATAATAAAATCAGTTGATGAAAGTACGATAATAACAAATCCTATCACGTTGCGCAAAACTATTGTGTATGGCTTCCCAAAGAAAAAACAGACTTATTGATTATGAAGCAGTTTTGTGAAATCTGTATATGCCGACTCTAAATCGAAGAGAAACTGACGAACCTGTCCATCGCTCAATTCATCAGACGCTTGCATATCATTCAGTGTAGCCAACCACCCTTCAACCTTTGTTTTTGCCTCAAAATCGGCAGGAATCAACGACAAACGATTCATGGTATCAACTAAATCCTTAAGTTCAAAATGTAATTCATCCATGGTCTTAATTTTCAGTCGAAGTTTATCCATTATTGTTATAAACAGTGATACAATATCGGCAATGCATTTACTTGTATTGCCTTTGTCATCCTTTATCGTAATCGGACGATCCTCCTTGATGCGTTCCAAGGCGGCAGGACAATCCAATCGGAATTTCTTAACAAACGTATCGACTGTAGGAAATTCATCGCCCTGTACCTGTTTAAATGCGACTTTATATTGCACCAGGAATTTGGAGCATGCAGCTGTATACTCCTGAGGTGTAATGCAATCTCGAATGTATGCCTTTTCTAGATTTTGGAGTGTATTTATGATAGCGTACAAATCAGCCATGTTGTCGTATTTCTCACGCTCTCGTGCATTGCGGAATATTTTCACTTCTTCGTATACCTCGGGATTTTCTTGCATTCTATAAAAAACACGGAAAAACTATTTTGTTTTAGAAAAATAAATTACAAAAATCACTTCGGCAATTAATTTTCGTTCTAAAAAGGATGACGCATTTTTGACAGTTTGTTTGCTTGTATCAGCTGGACAGAAAATTGTAACAGAATACCACACAACATTAGAATGATGTGTCTTACAAGAACAGGTTCTTTAATACTTGTTTAAATAGTTCTACTTGTGGAGTCGAATTCTGTTCACTGTTACCCAGTTTATCCGACAGCTCTATGTGCTTTGGTTCAATACCCGTAGAAATGCTGGTGTTTACATGAAATTATCCAAAATGAGCGAGAGAAAATTGAGAGAAGTTTAAAAAACAGCTGATTGAACTGACACTTGACGCTAACACTAATACATTGTTCTTATTTCTCTGCCTTTGCAAATATTTCGTTTGCAATCCCACATTTTAAATACTCGTACACGACTAATACCTGCCCGATGATGAAAGAATGATGAGAGCCCGAGAGAGTAAAATGTTTCAATGCGATTTGAAAATGTTTATATGATATTTCAAAGCGGTTACAAATTTTCAATGCGTTTTAGAAGCAAGAATGAACGTATGCGTGTTGAATATTTCAATGCGGTTTGAAGTGATCTTTATTCGAGCGTATTGAACCAATGCGGATATCTTCAACGCACATCGTGCTGTCGGAGAAACTGGCTATATAAAGTGAAGTGGAACTCCCGTGGACCAAAATACTATTTATGCCATCCCACCATCCACGGATAAACATCATACATACATGTACAAGTCATCAATAGTTAAATACTCATACGTTACAATAAATAGGCCAAACGCCACGGTGATATGAGCAAATTTCAGTTCATATTAAAGGTCCATTCACAGCTCAACGGATTCCGAATGAGCTGACTACGAGCAAATCATTTTTAGTACATTTAAAGACAGGCAAGTGACAATTTTTCTATTCCAAAAGCACAGAGTTGAATTTATCTGTGGATTAGTAAAAAAAAACTCAAATGAAATTAGTTTTTACTAATCAACGATTCGCTTATTTCTCCGCGAATGATAAAATGATAATTGTGAAATGAAAAAGTAGCTGTGAGTGAAATGTAAAAATTTGCGAATATTCGCTCGTTCGTATCGCAGTTCGCTCAATTGTGAATGGACTTTAACCTCCTGTGGAACGTACACATATGCATATGTACTGCTCCTTGAACTCACATTTGCTCCGCATATACTTACAATACAAACAATAGTAAAATGAATAAAGATGCAAAAAATAATTCAAATAACGCTGCTTTTCAGAGTTCAAACTCTGGAGAACACAAACACCGAAACGTTATGTTTTCCAATATATTTTTTTTAAAGACCCAAAGAGAGCAGAACCGAAATGTTGTTGTCATAATCCCGACCACTCTTGACATGTTGGAGCTTTAGGTCTTCCTTTTCTCTTAGCAAGAGTTTAGGATGTTGCCAGTTGATAACAACAACCGGTATCACTTGACTGGGGCTCGTAACTTAGTTGATCAAGCGCCTGTGATTCAAAGTCTTTATTATGTCAAGCTACAACTCGACACAGGATTGTATTTCGATAAAATTTTGTAAAATTATCAAATTTCAATTGTCAAAACTTCTTCTTTATTTGTACTTCCATTCCATTTCTTAACAAGAAATAAATGTCAGCGGTTTGGTTCACCGATGTTCTCGAATGAAAGCTCACAATAATTTTATTTTTGCACTTAGCGGGCACTCAAGAGATTTTAAAGTACCCTTAAAGTCTTTGCACACAGCGTGGGTGAAGAAAGTACATTCCATATGCAAATTGTGCGGTTCAGGAAAAATTACGATATTTCATAGTACGTCCGAACGTGGGCTTAATGCTAAATTTTGCAACATTCCTGGAAACGCCAAATAAAGGGGAAGCCAAACAAACCTCTATCATCTTCAACCGTATAGTTGCTTCCAGAAATGCAAGTGATTAATGATACCGATTCTGAGAATTAAAGCGATGTATGCGCCTCTTAGACTCTGCTGTGAAACGATATGTATATACAAGCAATTACTGATACCAAGACAAGTATCAAAGAGTGGCTTTACAGACGACATGCGGAGTTGTTATAAGCAGCGGACTAAAATAAGAAGTCTTGAGCCTGTAACCATATTCTTCCAGCCTGGCAAGCGCTTTAAACTACGGTCACAGGAAAATAGACGAGCTCCTCCACAAAACATACGAGCAATGCTATATGTAAATATTAATTTAAATTTTTTAAAGTGATTTTAACGCGGAATATCACTGTAACTAGCACATGGTTTCCTGACTTCAATATTTATAGAAGAATATGTCGGCCATCTGATCATTACACAGCCAACCAAATTGTTCATGTTGTGATCGACTTAATCTTCAATTCTATAGATGTTTGAACGTTTTGAGCGACCAATACAAATTCGGATAAATGCCTAGTTGCTGCAAAGGTATGTCACAACATATTCATACTTATGCTTGTTCTAAAGAAAGCCAAAAAGTCCAGATCAAGAGAGATAAACCATATAAGGTCATTTTAAGTTTTGGCATTCCTGCCAAACTTGTCAGATTGTGCAAACTGACGACCTCGCTGCTTTGAAAAAGTCGAGTATTTTGAAATCAATAAACGTTTGAGCCAATAGAAAATAACTCCGATTCGAAACCTCGCATTATGTGGCGCTCATCATTGAAAGGCCACCTCAAACATCTTGGAGTGAGCAGCTAAAGGGGTTGGACAAACGCCGCACTCGTTGGAGAGGTTTATTGTTTAGTCCCAGATTAACTTCGGACTGTATCGCCCTCTGAGTAAGGAAGTAAACAGTTGAAATATTGACTTCATGGAATCAGTGCTAAACAAACATTTTTATTTAGTATTTCGGGACAGCGACCTTAAGCCGTCTAGGTTGACAACGTGAACCAGTTAAATCGTACAAAAAATAATCTAACAACCGTGAAGTACTGACCGATGATATTGTTTAGATAACCTTTTAATCAAACATGCATCTGCCTATAGGTGAGATGATTATCCTCTCTAGTAGGACATAAGTTGCTGATGTTTTGTTAAGGTTGTACTAAATGACTAACGGTTCATCTAGTACAACAACCACCTCATTAATAATTCTCAACTAAACAAACCTTGCCTTGTTGTCATTTACCATTCAAAACTTTTCAAAAAGCCGACCGAAATGGGTGAGATCGAAGCAATTTGGACAAAAACTTATGAGATATTTCCGATTTTAAATAAATCCGTAAGTAAAAATCTCTGACAACCACTTAGGATAACATTTCTAAACATATTTTTAAATTCTAGATACAATGCACCTCTGTATCAAATGAGGACTTCGAATATGTTATTGAAAAACTTACCCAACTCCAAATTACAGATTGTGTTTACGAATCAATTCTAATGGAAATAGATGCCTTTCTTCGTAGTAAAATTGTCCCAGAATTCTGGTCCCAATTCAACACGACCCAAGAGGAAGCAGATAATCCGTATTTACTGTTTGTGAAGTTCCAAATGGCAATAATTAAGTTAGAAGAAGATTATCGTAACATTCAGGAATTGATTCGAAGAATAGAAGTGCTAAAGGAAATGTGTCCACTTGAGAATTCAGAAAACCAAACCAGAAATGATGGTAACGAAATCAATAATATGCTGAGGAGTGTGCTTTTGTCCCAGTTGCCTGCTAATTTCAACTCGGTGGTGTATGCTTTCTATAATGTTTCATTTAAAGTGTTTGCCAATAGTCATCAGACAAGCGAAGGTAAGTGTGATGTCGAATCTGAAGGTATTCCACTCCTATATGTTAGATAAGTAATCTTTTAGATGATGATATGGCTGATATAGATGAAGTAAAATGTAATGGATGTGATCGTGAAACGGATATGTGTCGTTGTCAGAATCTTGTTTGCTCTTTTCACAAAACTAATGACCATTTGACTAATCTTGGTCTGTTGGATCGGATTGCTGGACATACGCTAACTACCCTTATTCAGCAACGAATTGCAACGCATGTTAGAGACACATGTTTGGGGATCTTCGACAAATGCCATTTGAAGGAATTGGA
This sequence comes from Volucella bombylans, assembly GCA_949129095.1. NCBI lineage: Eukaryota > Metazoa > Arthropoda > Insecta > Diptera > Syrphidae > Volucella > Volucella bombylans. The sequence continues at coordinate 124,287,863 of OX422141.1, read as the reverse complement.
GAAGGTAAGCATCAATGAACTTGAGTTAACGACTGTACAGTTTTCCACTGTCCTTACATAGCCAAAAGTTATCAACATCATACTTTGCAAGAAATACGTCTTCGTAGGCGTGATATGTGCTACTTTAACAATTATGTGGTATTTGGGATGCATCCCTATTAGCCTTAAAACAAAAAAATAATGAAGTATTGGTGTGCCAGCCCTATTGTGGTTTTTTTTACCTACTTTTAGAGTGAAAACTACTTTGATTTTGTGTTGTACTGGATATTGCCAAAGTGGAGGATATTACTGTTTCGCTCGTCTTTAAAAGAGAGTGGATGTTTTCTAGCTAGGAGGCGGTGCTCGCAGACCTACTAGTTGTGTTAGTCTATATGGACCAAAAAAGTCTTGCTTATTCTATTAGATTTTGATTTTGAAAAGCGTTGCGGCTCTGCTAACAAGAATTAGGTTACAAATTTATTAGTTCTTCTCTTTATGGATTTTTTTTCTTTGTTTGGTAGTTGTGCGGTTGATGTTTTAGAGACCTACTGCCGCTACTACCGAAACCAGATTACTTCTTTGAATTTGAATTCTTCACTAAATTTCAAGTATTGAGTGGGGTTGTTTATCTACTATATATCAGCTCTTTCCACAATTTAAACTTTTTTTTAACGCCGTTGGTTAGGAATTATTTTGCCCTACCTTCTGTCCAAGCAAGAGCCATTACAGCGAAGCATATGAAGTAAAGCGTGAATTTATATATATCGGCTCCAGTTCGGAAAGAAATCCTGAAGAATGTCAAAATGTACTTTACCCTTTCAACCCTGTTTAGCTTAATGATAATGAGCATCCGACTGTTAGTAAATTTAGACTCGCCGTTCAACCGTCTCGATTCCGGTAGGGAATGATTTCTCTGTTAACACGTGAGCATTACTTGATAGAACGTCTTTTTACCGTAATCCGGTTGCAATCCATGGGAGTTCAGTGGAGGATTTTCTAAAACGCGTAATCCGGCAGCTTTGTTCTTATAATCACACCCAACTTGTAGCGCCTAGAAATGTTGTTTTAATGGTTCTACGTTCCTTTGTGTGTCTATTTTTTTTTTTTTTTTTTTTTTATAATTTACGCGCGCCTAAGGGTTTAGATACCCTTTTACTGTTGCCAGGGCGCGGGCGGAAAGATAGAAAGGAGGAGAAAGGAAAATTGTTTTTGTAGTGGTTTGAAACTCAGGTGTGTTTGGTTTCTATGTTTACTCTCCAGGGGTGGGAGTCCGAATAGGACGGAGAGTTTTTGTTCACTCAGAGTGATTCGAGATATAATTCCCAGTATTTTTTTTCATTGCTTGAAACTCTTATAACAGCCAAATCTACGTATCAGTGTTATGCCTTCACACGCAGAATTTTTTTGTCTGAGTTCCAATTACACAATGAAAAACTGATTGTGTGTGACAAAATTGTCCGCTCAATGACGAACATCTTGCATTTTGTCAGGTGCTGGGATCTTCGATTACCTTGAACAGTCGGGATATGATAAGGAGCGACGATAACTACTGGCCTAGCTAGATTGCTAAGTGAATACTGTAGTTGGAGACCTGTGAAATCAAATAGTTGAAAACCATTATATATTGCCAGTTTGTGGAGACTGAAAATGCGAGTTAGCTCAGCAAAGATGTCTGCTGTGCCGATTTTAGATTCGGACATGCTTCGTTTAAAAGGTCGTGAAAGTTCTGCACAAAAAGATTATATCACCGATTTTTATTATATACATTTGTCCGTCATCTGTTAGATAATCATCGGTTTAATCTTAGAATTCCAATCATTTAGCGGATGATGGCTTGCTGATTCTAGTACTGCGGTCGAATATTTTCCGAGTAATCTCTCCAAGTTTTTGGAATTAGGCTTAGACTTTTAGTTTTCTATGTGTCTTTGCATTAGAGGAAATCAACTCGGAATTATGTCTTATTGTTTTTTTTCTTGATAGTTTCGAAGCCTGAAGGATTCTTCAAGTATTGTATAGATATTTGACGTCATATGACTTGTGCATGGCGCTTGACATACACTACTAAAGCGTTGCCTTTCGTTTTTCTTCGTTTTCATGGTGAATGCTATTGGTGTGGATCGATTAAGTTTTGACTTTTTAGTTGAATGTTTCTTACTTAGTTTCTAGCCCAATGACTAATTTTATGCAAATTTCATCAAATATAAGGTTTCTTTGCCGGAAACCTTTGCCGTATAATTCCAATTCCGTGCATCAAGTTACTTGAAGGGCCTTTGGCATGAACGGTATTCTTCGAGGCAGAGCGTTGGCGTTCATAAGCTCCATATGACCTATATGTGTATTGCGAAACCTGAATACGTATCCTTTTTACTGGATTAATCAAGGTGTATAGACCGTAACGTTCGTGAAGAAATCTCTATATATTCTCAAAGACACGTTATAGTATTTTCTAACTATGCTAACTTCCATATTTTTACCGTATTATTATTATTAATGCGGTTAACTTCTCTTCGCCTAAAAAACCTCTAATTCTTTTCTACGTTACAAGAACCATCTTAGTCGTTTCGGATCTGGTTCGGCTTTCTTTGAGAAATAGGGTCCAACTATGAAAATACTGCAAGACAGAGATTCAGTTTCTCTAAAACCCCTGTTAATATTAAAAGGCTGTTTTACGTAACATGACAGTGCTGACAGTTTAAGGAGAATAACTTATATTATGATTCTGAAGCTAGATATACTTTATCTTTTGTAATATTACTGTTGGTAGCTCTCTTTGATCTGGCCTTACGCGAAGATTTGGTTGGGGTTGGTTTGGATAACACTGAAAAATGCACGCAGCTTTATTTATTGCGCTATATGAAGCGTTAAACGAAGGAAAAACTAAGTCCACAAGAATTCACACCGAACGCCCAATCAACGAGAATGAATAGACAAAACTTTGATCAATTTGTTAGTGGGGAAATAGATAATCCCTGGACTAAGACTACATTTAGAGAGCAAACTCTTGCGTACATCTTTGTTTATTTATTACAATTTAGCTGCGTCACTATTTAGGCAAGCTACATAATTACCGAGCGCCTTCCAACTTGCATGTCTATCAACAGTGAGCTCTGCCGGACTAATTTTTCTTGTTTATTCCAGTCTGCAAGCTTTGACACCTCCCTTGCACATCCGCCAATGAGAATAACCCTTCTTATGTTCATTAATATTCCCTTTTAGTGGCTGGATATGATTGTTCTAAATTGGCTCACTAGAATCTTCAACCGTGGACACTTAAAAATCAGTCCAGATGACACCAGAACACAGGCAGTGATACAAGACTTCAAGGTGAAACTAACATACTTCCTGTACGAAACATATGCGAACATTATCATTGAACAATTCTTCAGTATTATCATTGGTGAGTCATTTAGATAACCGCATTCCTTTCATGTTCTAATGTGTCTTCCATGTACAGACTATCCTGATTCTATTCCTGCAATTGATGACCTCAAAATATGTCTGGAAAAGATCGATCTGCGGAAGCATCTTATCAAATCTCTCAAAGAATCCCTAGAAGCGAGAATTCTCCATCCAGGTGTCAATACAATGGATATTCTCACTGGATATGTTGCAGCGATAAAAACCATCCGCCACTTGGATAGTAGTGGAGTGATTTTAGAAACTGTCACCGAACCAATTAAAGAATACTTAAGAAAACGCAGTGATACCGTCCGTAGAGTTGTTACAGGTTTGACTGAAGAAGGTCCCACTGATCTAGCCGAAGAGTTGGCTAAGAGTGAGGCCTTAAAGGAGAATATAGATGCAGCTGGAAAAGACGAAATGGCAAATTGGGAAAATTGGCAACCAGATCCAGTGGATGCTACGCCAGGTGAGCTCCAGAGGTTGATTAATCGTTGAAATCCACAACAAAATACTTGTTTTCAGCTGCATTCACTCAAAACCCAAGAAGTAATCGTTCCGCGGACATAATTTCAATGGTAGTTGATATCTACGGCAGCAAGGAGCTCTTCGTAAATGAGTATCGGAACTTACTGGCCGACAGATTGCTTTCGAATCTCGATTTCAATCCTGACAGAGAGATTAGAAATCTAGAGTTGCTCAAGCTGAGGTTTGGAGAGACTCTCTTGCATAGTTGTGAGGTGATGCTGAAAGATATAAGTGATTCCAAACGAATTAATGGACATATTCAAGGAGATATAGGCTACAATGAGAGTAGGTTTCGTTTAAATAAAAAAAAATTGTTCGACATAGATTATGTGCTTTCGTTTCAGATAGAAAATTTGATTTAAAGTCACTTATAATCTCATCGCAATTCTGGCCAGCTTTCAATAAGGAAACTTTGGAGCTTCCCGAAGAGATCGAGGAAGAGTTTAAGAAGTTCACAAAATCCTACGAGGCCTACAAAGGCAATAGAACCTTGTGCTGGCGCAATGTGACTGGTCGAGTGGAACTTGAGATTGAACTAGGAGGCCGAACGCTGGAAATCACTGCAGCTCCCACACAGGCGATTATTATTTATCATTTCCAAACGAAAAGTAAGCAAAGGTTTGAATTATATTGAAGAGTAAATGGTACATTCGAACTTTAGGTCAATGGTCATTGGATGAGCTGAGTGCGATAATGAAAATACCTCCATCAGTGTTGCGACGTCGAATTGGGTTTTGGCAAACTCAGGGTCTTTTACGAGAGACTCAGCCAGATGTTTATGTCCTGGTGGATGAAAGCGCCGGTAATGAGATTGAGGAGATGCAAACCACCGACATTGCTGAGGACGATGAAAGCGAAAGTGCTATGGCGTCAGCAAGTGATCAACGTGAAGAAGAACTCCAGGTAATAGAATATTTTTTCTAGTATTGATGAATGACAACGTGAATTGTCTATATAGGTCTTCTGGTCCTACATCGTTGGAATGCTAACAAATCTGGATTCCCTGCCAATCGAGAGGATACATCAGATGCTGAAAATGTTTGCATCTCATGGACCCGGCGTTGAATTCTCGCAGGAAGAGTTGAAAAACTTTCTACAGCGTAAGGTACGAGAGCACAAACTTATCTTTAGCGGTGGCGTTTACCAGTTGGCAAAATAAAAATCAGTACATCCAAGTGTTTTGTTTATTTTATTATTAATTAAAGAGGAAGTTATAAAAAGTGTTATGGCTACATGGTAGACTAATCGTCGTCAACTATTTCTTCAACATCGGGTGTAGCATCTTCTTTCGCGCTCTTCGCCTTGGAATCCTTTTTCTCTTTTATCATTTTTCGATATGATTCAAGGTCTTCTTTAAGCGGACTAATAAAATCATTAAAATCTAGCTCTTCTAGCGCTGCTAAGATGTTGTTAGCGGTGATGGTTTTATGATTTTGTTTCTTGGCCAATGCTGTAGAAGACGACGTGAGGAATATAACGAACACAGATGCCGCCCGGGCGATTGCAGCTCGAGCTTCTTTACTAACAATAGCACCATCTGGAAGCGCTTCTTTGATGAGACGAGCAACAACAGATGTTGGAAGATTCAAATCTTCTATCCTTTCAACCATTTTCGAGCAAATACCTTTATTTTATACTTTTGGGAAAAATTATCGAACTCAATGTTTTGGCGGACAGACGACCGGTGAAGTTGTGACAAAAATGTGTTTTTGACATTTTACTAGTGATGTGCATGTTATCGATAACACGTGTGACATACATATGTATATCGACGTATGCAGCAAAAATATTAGTTTTCTCAAGACTAAAAGCCGAAAGTTTTTTTATTGAAATTTACGAAAAAAAACCAAATGTTCGAGGTGGATGGCCGAAAATACGCAAAGCCAAAGTTTTGTGCATGCAGAGCTTTGTGAAATGTATGAATTATCCAACAATGTCAAGAGATAAGCAGCACTTTTAAGTATGTAGTGATGCTAGAAACTGCAGCAGCAGAGCCTATCGTCGGGGAAAGACTGTGGCAATAAATCTTGAGCTTCGCCAACAAAAGCCTGACATCCGATCGTGCCCCCTTAGAAACGGAGTTGATCTAATGAAATCCTTTCGAGCTTGATATTCAAATCAGTAAGGGTAATTTTCACACCAAATTCCATTCCACTATCGAAAATGGGTAGAGACTAAGCATGTGGAGAACATATTATTCGATAATTCCTTCGTTCTATCTATGACATGAGCGCGAATATCGCGGAAGCCAAAACTCTGAAGAAATGCTGCAACAATGTTCGACGTCAAGCAATTAGATATACCGCATAAAATATTCCCAGCTTTGCCCAACCAGCAACGAAAGACTCATGCTGCGAAATTGGAGAGATTTGACTATTCCTAAAGTAAAAATTAAGGCCCATTAAGAAAACTCTACTATAGAAATAATGTTGGGAAGGATTTCAAAGAGAGGACAACAGCATGCACAGCCTGAATAGAAGATTGCTGAAAATCTGCAAAGTTTACTTCTGCAGACTTTAATAAAATTTCATTGTCAGGCAGCATTTCCGCCTATCTGACCAAGAAGGGAGCAATGTCTTAATTCTTAATGATATCCTACAACCTAAAGATCACGCAAACAACTACAACAGGCAGCTGAGATTAGAAGCATATGCCTCATCTGTAAAATATAGTCAAATGTTGAGGTCTTAGGGTGATAGTCTTCCCCGTAAATGGAATGGTTTGTACGATCTTAAAAAGGAAAGACCCTCTTACATGCGCTATGTTTCGTCGATCTTGCCATTCTCATACTTCGTCGTTTTCTTGTATTTTAGTCTTAGAACGTACGAGCCATTCCAGTACGTTTTTCGTCGTAATTCTCCACAATCTGAATTAATTGGAAGGAACCCCAAAATGAGATAACCTCTGTGTAGCTCGCCTCTATAAATGCTGTTATATGCAGCCTAAAAACTAGGTCTTGATATGTCGTAGTGTGAATATTTAAACAATTGTGGATTAACGCGACTTAAAGCCGCCCTGTTAGATAGGTTGAGAAATTGTTACATGGGTACGCACAATATAGGAGGCAAAATCTTGTTCGCAATATTAAGGCGATTGTTGCGTCTATAGTTGGCGCAATTTATAGTCTCCGCTTTTACGGATCGTACAATAGATAGTAAAGCTCCATTCATCACACATATCAATTATCAAATCATAGAAATTAGTTTGTGTATGCCCACTGCGAAGGGTAGACCGTCCGGTCTGACAGCCTATTCACGTTAAGTTCAGATCCTGTTGTATGGTTCAATCTACGTGACAGCAGAGTTCGGATTGTCTCTGTCGTTAAACAGTCTTAAGAACTACTATTAAATGCCCTTTCTAATTTCTACAGGTCTCTGTTTGGTTCTTGATGGCTGTAGACATCTTATTACCTTTTGGTAAAACTTACAAAAGTTTTTTCTTTTCATTTCCTTAATCACTCGTTTACCATGCTTTACTTTCTTCGGAGAATCCGATGTTCTTCTGTCCTCATTTTCTCGTTGAACCCATGAACCGCTTCGTACACGAATTGTTTTCTATGTGTACTTGCCTGCACTCTTCACCAAACAAACGTTTGGTGATGCCTCTTGGCATCGATGCGACTGATCTTCCGCACTTGATGTAGATGGTAAATATATTGAACAGTGATTGAGGGATACGCGGTCGGCAAAGTTTTCGACGGTTTGTCGCAAATGCAAATGCAGAATTTTTGGACGTCAATAATAATTGAGAATTGCACTGCGCCTATTGTAACATGTTTAATTTTGTCAACTGTTTTATGATTAGAAGCTTTCGTTTTCTATGGAGCGCATATCAGATTGATGGTGGCGAATTTAGACTTGATTCGGCCGTCGCTTTCGTGCCGACAATCTGTAACAAATTAGATGCTGATTTTAACCTCTGTAGTAGTTACCGAAGTATATTTTACGGTTTATTATTTTAACCCATTTCACTGCACTTCTTGAATGGAGGTGATATCTGCTTAATAGCTGTCTATGTCCTCTACCCCTTGAAGCTCTGAGCAGATACAGATCCGAACTGCATTGTTCTTTTCGTAACTCTACAAGGCCACTTTACTAACTTGGCACTGCAGTCCGGGTTGGACCTGGGCTTCAACAAATAAGCCTCTACAGTTAACGCGGCCTCTAGTTAATTGCCTCCAGTTGCGCAGACCGAGTTGGCTGAGATACCCATCTACTTGAGCGCACCAGACGAGACGAGGTCCTTCTGGGTTGGAATTGAAATCTCTTCGAACTGGAGCGTTGGCATTCTTTCGATTTACATGTTCCACCAATCACAGGCGATTAATGTACACTTTTCTGGCCTGGTTAATGTCACTGTACAGTTCGTAGAGTTCCAAACCCCGTCAACACTAACAGGACCAAAAATCAATTGAAGAATACTGCGTTCCGAACGGTCAAGGATGTCTTCAATCACCATCGCTAACCTCCATGAGTCTACACCATAAAACAGGACTGAGATGATGAGATTCTTATATAGAGTCACCTTAATGTTTCTTCATAGCCCTTATTACTCATTTGTCCTCTTATAATAATAACCCTTCGTTTGATGTCATTATCAGATTTAATAGCGCAGCCGAGCTATACTACCTCAAAGTATAGCCGAGCTATACTACCTCCTTATTCAGGGCTGTAAGTTGCCACAATAGCGTTTCAACGTGGCCTAGTAGTTAACCCTACAAGCAATCCCCACTTATTTGCCAGCAATTCCGGATCCAGTAAACCTCTTATTCCAACACACTCACTAGCTCTGAAAACCCCTTACTGACGTCAGCTACAAATACTTTAAAGTCACCTCTGTTGATTCAGTCATGGGAATTCATCCGTTAAATGTCCTCCTTCTGAGGTTTAGTCATGTTTGACACAATATTGTGTAGCAATACCCTCCTGCTTAACACTTAAATTTATAATTTTACCTATTCAAGCCCGGTCTCCTGTGGCTTCCACAAGGAGCTGAAATACCCACAGTTGATGTGTTGACATAGTAAAACCGCTAGGCATTGCTAAATTCACATCGCCTTAATCCTACAATGCCAATCAATCAACAACTAACTTACAAAACCATAAATTTACCTTGAACATACTACTCAGCTTTAAAGAGCATTTGTTCCGCAGCTTTTGAAAGTGCCTATATTGCTAGATCATGATTGTGTCAACGATCAAGACAAAAAATACTATAGCTGCCATCTCACTATTGGTAAAACCACGATTGAGAAAGAAAGCTCGTTTACCTATTTCGGATGTATCATTGGAGTTTAGTTCATCGAACCCCTTGTGGGACAAGAACGCACTTAAGCTCATGATCGTGATTGCACGTCAACTGTTCTGCCCTACGTTGGCCTTGGGCGGCCCACTCGTCTGCTTTATTTCATTGCATGATAAATTTCGCGAACAAATTTCAATCCACTGCCATTTTCTCCTTCGTATTTGGATGTCCCGACCCTTAATCGCACGAAGTTGGTCGTTCGTCACACGGTTCGACCATAAAACCCTTAAGTTGTTACGTATACATCCATTAATGAAGATTTACAAGTTAATTGTATCAGCCTTATTCGCCTTCCACGTACTACACCCACATAGTTGCACGGATTCTACGTTGGAACGAAACAGGCTTGATTTTAGTGTAGAAAACATTTCCATTTCCAGGTTTTAGCCATAATACAGGATAGATGACAAAAAAAAGAAAATTCTAAAGCTTTCTCACAGCTCAACAAGAACATATGTTCTACTGCAAATAAAAGATGTTGTCCAATCTTGAATCAATCATTCAATCCATTTAGAGATGACTTTCAGAAGTAATGATTAGATCACCCTAAGACCTCAACACTTACGAAAACCACACTGCAATATACCTAAACTGACTCAAAAGGGACATATCAATCGATCGAGAAGTATTAACAATAGAAGCCAGAGACTTCATCCAATTATACAATTTAAAGTGAATTATTATAGTGACTATAATGACCTTTAACAATACAAATTCGTCTTTGATGTCCAAACGCAATAAATAAATACCCACCGTTGGCCAAAGTTACGACCGTCGTTATTATCTATTTTACTTTTTGTCACGAATTGAACTTCTAATTATTTATTGACATGTTTCTATCCTTTCACTTCACCCTATCCTATCCCCTTGTCATTTAGCTTGGAAGCCATCCAAAAATAAACACACGCTTGGAGTCAGAATCACTCGACAACCAATAATCGCTGTCGTGAGAGCTGGCATAATAAAAAAGCATTAGTCACGCAATCTGATGGTTCACCTTTTATGCCGACCTATGGCGAGTTAGAAAAAGCCATGCAATTGCACCTTACACATTCCACGATAAGCGGTGATGCCTCTTACATCACACCAACCAGAAACAACAACGAACGCGAAACCTCCCCAGATACAAGTGTAATCGCAGCAATAAGAAAGGCCAAGACTTATTTCTTGAATAACGTTTTATTGTTTTCTTGATTTTTTCCCGTTGTTTTTATTTTGTTATAAAGTTTGTTGGAAATGCTTCGATAGTTTTATCAGCTTAATACTAAGAATGACGAATATGTTCGACGCCAGGGGTATCTCTATTCGTAGACCCAGTTCTCGGCAGCTGGAGCCCATGAAACTAGTTCATCTTCGGTGAACCATAGAGCGATTTCCTTGTTAGCCGATTCGACAGCATCGGAACCGTGGATGATGTTGCGTCCAACTTGGATGCAGAAATCTCCACGAATGGTTCCGGGTAGGGAGTCAGCTGGATTGGTGGCACCTAACATCTGGCGGCCGGTCTTTACAACGTTCAAACCTTCCCACACCATTGGAACTACTGGTCCAGAGTTCATGTAATTAACCAAACCGGGGAAGAATGGACGGCTAGACAGGTCAGAGTAGTGCTTCTCGAGCAAGTCCTTGGAAGCCTGTTGAAAAGAGGAGAAACAAAAGGAGAAAGTGAAAATGATGACGTATTTAAAAAGTCACAGGATGCATATGTGAGGTTACGTTCACATGCGGTTCTCAACTAATTTCCACCTGCATCACACTTATGTACCATCATAAAGCACTTTACGGCTGCACGTGATTATACAATTTTCAACTTTGTTTCCAATGTGACACTAGTATTAGCGGTACTTTCTTCCTCTCCTCGTTATTCGAAAAAATTACATTTTTAAGGTTATGGGGTGAGAAGAGTGCAAATGGTGACAAGTGTGGCGTGATGATGGTGGTGGGAAATAATTGATTTTAAAAGATTTCGGAATACATACCCACATGAATTTCATGGCGACCAATTTGAAGCCCTTCTGCTCGAAACGTTCGATGATCTTACCAACGATTCCACGCTGGACGCCATCAGGCTTGACCATGATAAAAGTGCGCTCCTTATTTGCTGCCATTGCTGATGAGAACAACGAAAAGAATGCCAAAATTGAGGCGATCATCAAAATGCCGGAGACGTTGATGACGGAGGGACTTTGCCGTTGGCAGTTGCTGTGCTGTTCAGAACACGTCATTTAGAGCGGCGTAGTTGTGGAAAAGTTTCAATGGCTTTTCCTATGTGTGAAAGAAAGAAAGGAACAAGTAATTGAATTAAGTGTTGCCGTAGACAGAAACCGGTAGATGGTTGGAAGGTCAAAATCGATAAATAATGAGAGAGCGATAGCAGAAAATGATAAATGTCAAGCGAATTGAAAGTCCACAATGGGGATGTGTTCGAAATGTGACACTCATGTAACGTAACGCTGTGGCAGAAGAGGATTTAATTTTCATTACAAACGTTTATATTTAAAATATGTAAATTTCATAAGTATAGGATTGAAAAGCAAGTTAACGATATGAAAACTTTTTTGAAAAAGGAAACAGAAAGAAAATAAATGCTCTCAAAACAAATTAAATGCTGTTACTACTCAAATAGAAATTATTTTTAAATGTTAACTTCATTGTAGCGTTTAATCACCTTTACTATTTGTTATTGGACGCAGATTTAAAAATAAAGTCGTGTGTCTTAGACCTATAGGCGAGTAACTGGTGATAATTGGAATCAAAGCTAATTTCACTAACATCAGCCTTATATGCGCTCATGCACTAATGGAGGAAAAAGGAAAAGCTACCAAGGAAGGTCTTCACGAGCACTTAGAGAGAATCTGTGACCAGTGTTCGAAGGATGACGTAAAAATTGTACTCAGTGACTTTAATGCCAAAGTAGGAGAGGAGGACACCTTCGACAGCACCGTGGCAATACACAATTCATCCGGAAAGGAATTTAGGCTAATTGATTTTGCAAGTGGACTTCCATCGTCGTAGTAAGCACATGTTTCCCACACTTCCTACATCCAAGTATCCATAAGGCATATGGCGGTCTCCTGATCAAAACACGATAAGTCAGACTGATCACATTGCTGTAGACGGAAGACACACATCCAGTATTCGAAGTGCTAACATTGTCCGGGACCACTACTTAGTTGTAGCCAAAGTACGAATGCTGATATCAAAGGCAGTACAGTGCCAGGAAAATACTGTGAGGAGCTTTAATGTCGGACGGCTACAATATCAAGGTATCGCCTAAGCCTTCACCGATCGCGTCTTATTAAACCTCTCTCATAATGACGCTTCAACAACATGAAGTGCCAAGGATTAGTGGCGATACTGCAAGAGTGCCATCAGGAATGCCGCTTCTGATATACTAAGTTTCACAAGATGACCACAAAGAAAGTTATTTGTACATTTAGTCAAAGGAACATATGTCCTTGGAATGGATTCTGAGCATTATCTATCCAGTTCTGAAAATAGGAGAACTTTGAACTGTGGGATCAACAGAGGCATACGTCTATTAAACGTCGAATACAAGATTCTCGCTGCCGTTTTATGTGAACATGTTAATCCGATCTCCAACAACCTGTTACGTCCATATGAGTGTGGTTTTAGACTTAGTAGATTCACGATTAATCTGTGAGGTTGGATATGATAGATAACATCTATAGAGACGAGCTATGCAGAGACAATATCTTGGCATCTATGCCAAACACGATGGATGTCGATGCAGAACTCACGCTGCTCTCTCAAAGTCGGAAGAAACATCACCAAATAATATGTTAAAAATTGTCTCAGATAAGGTTACGAATTTTCATGCTACTTCTTTAACATTGTACTTGAAAATATTGTGCGCAACTCACAAGTCAACAATAGAGGCAAAATATTTAAAAAATCTGTCCAATTTCTCTCTCGGCTAGATGACAATGCCATAATCGGGAGAAACCAGCGGGATGTCATTGGGCTTCTGTGAACATTGAGGCAGAAGTCCCAAAAATGGGTCTGGCGGTCACTGAAAGCGAACAATTTTCTCTGTGTGATTTGGCCACGTCTGCGTTGAAGAAGTGTGTAGGGGAAGTTATAACGAAGAACTACGAGTATATCAGCTGTAGAACGACATAGATCTGCATGAGGTCATGAACTACTACGGACTACAAATATGGAGATAGTACTCCATCCTGTACAGTAGTGATATTCAATTCCTAATGACCTAGATTCGTATTTATTAAGAATATATTCCAGTGTGAGGTTGGCTCTGAAAATTCTCTCTTATTTCGAGGTGAGTTTGGTGGTACCTCTAGACAGAAGTGCTGGAAGGATACTGTTCGGTCCTCGTGATCTAGGGCTTAAATTAGTTTACTACCCATTCTATTCTTTCAAAGGTTATAACCTTGATTACTATGCAGTCAAACTGTCTGTTATTATTTTGCAACATACCGTCCTGTTCTTCCATTAAAATGCCGTTGAGGAAACTTGCTGGATCTTTGAGTGTGCCTATGTGGGCATCGAGAGAAGTCTATTATATTGTATTTGGTTTCCTATAGAGTGTAGTACTCTTTTCAAAGCCTTTTAATACAAAGAAAATATATTCTGAAAAATTCTGAAAGAAATCAACAGATACGAGTATATTGTTCAGTTCATAGAAGTTGGGTCTTGACATATCGCATTAGCAGCATTACATAGTTACTACCCCTTATTTGCAATCATTATATAATTAGTTAGTAAGAATTCTGGCCTTTCATAATTTAATCATTACTGATAATTGTCCTAGCGAGCTGTCAATGGAGCGGTTCGCGACTTTTGAAACAGAAGCGGCAAAGATGAGTTTAGCGCTCAACGAAGGAACATTGATGCCTAGGACAAAGCGGAACGTTTCATGTAGCAAGGGATTTATCTGCCTCGACTTCGCTATCAACTTCGAAAACGACACAAGGATGAAAGTCTTCACCATGAACGTCGTGTTCACATTTTCATGGTGTTAGAAGACTTTTTGACAAGTGGAACACTTGAATCGGAGCATTTTTAAATTTGAGCAGTTGGTCTGAAACATACCATTTTTCCTATTCTTCACACTTCCTTGCTCATCAAAGATCAAAATGAAAAAATATGTCAGAAAAATATGTCCGAAAATCCACTTTAGAAATGGATTTTCGGTGGAAGTAACCCTTCTTCTTCCCACTTCAATAAAAAGCGTTCCCTCTCTTTCGTGGAATCTTCTTGCCCGCGCCAATGTGAACAGATACAAAGAATTACTCTTTCCAATCGCTGCATCTTTGGGCTCAGAAGGGAGTTGCGTAGTTCAGCCCTCTCTTGTGGAACCAAAAACACATTATACAAATCACATTGAACAAGCCTGAACATTGACAAAATCTGATGAAAATGCTCACGGGCGCTTCGAGAGAAAAGTTCTGCAGTCGGAAAATCCGGTCCAAAAAACCATAACACGAGGTTTGAAGAAGAAGCCGAAATAAAAATAGTCGGATCACACAAATTCGAAAAACCTGCAAGCTCTTGGCCTTACAAACGAGGTGATCCAAAATAGATTGACCTATAAAAAGATTATAAGATCCGCTAATAGAGCTACAAGCGTCGCTGCAGCAATGCAGGTAAATACACTTTTAATTGTTTCTCTGAAACTTTTTTGAGCAAAATAATGATACTCGTATTATAGGTACTTTTCTACTTGAAGTAATTGAGAGAACCATCACACTACCAAAACAACCAACGGCAACACTGGCAATAAATAAAGTGAGACAACAACTGTCAACCATCTTTTAGACATTTGTTTTATTGAAATTTTTCCTACGGACGAGTTGATGTGAGATCCCTAAATTTTCGGTAATAATATTCCTTTACCTCTAATTTATGCAGTGAAAATTAAATTCAGCTCAATCCGCATACAAAACCGCACCAGCAGAGCATATTACGCAGTGAATTCTATAAAATAGTTAACCTTATAAAGATTTGCACAAAAATATTAACAATCATATTGTCTGCCAGTGTGACGGATACTAATCGCGCAGTCATTTGAGCCGAGTTTATGGAAAAATCCAAAAAATACATGCACACCACTTGTACCGGGGAAAGACCATAAAACAAAATTCAATTTGACAAAAATAGGAATTCTGAAAAAAAAAATCATAAAAAAATACAACAACAACAATCACCGAAAATTAAATAAAACACAAAAAAAGGAGTACATAGAAAGAAAAATTCCTCCCAAAAAATAATCGCAGTAGCTCACCGAATGGTGGATGGATGTGTTTCGTAATTTTCCATTCATCGTCTTTTTAATGTACAGTGACACGAAAGAAGAAACCGAATAATAAAGTGAGAAAAAAAAACAAAAAAAAAACCAACCATCACCACTACCAACAAAAATACAAAAGTAGCAGCAAACTAACTTGACGCGTTGGTTGGATCCCCTCATTGATTTTCTTTCCAACTTTTCCTTTACTTTCCATATATTCGTCTGAAAAGAAACAAAGCAAGTTGCAAATTTTCGACCAAAATCGATTTTTAACAAACGCAAAGCAGCATTCGCATTAGAGCAAACATATAAATCAAAAATTATACCTACAACGGAATTAACTTCGAAACATCTCCTGTGATGCAGTCTCAACAGCAAAGCCTCAATCAGCAACAACAACAGCAGCAGCAGCAGCAGCAGCAGCAGCAATCTCAAGCGCAGCAACAACTCCTACAACAACAGCAGCAGCAGCAAGCCGCCGCTGTAGCAGTTGCAAATAGTGCAAATTCAGCCAAAATGAACGACAATCAGCCATTGTCCTCCGTGGGTAAGTACTTTAGTTAAAAACTATTTTCTTTTCTATTATCAAAATCATTAATTCGATGGACATTGAATTGATCGCGGATTTGTGTTTATTGAAATACTAAATGTAAGGAAAGCCCCAGTACAGGAAGAGAAAAAGGTCGGTTATATGTTGTGTGGAGAAGTTCAAGGTCGTTTGGCTAAAAACTAAAAAAAAAAAAATAATAATAATAGTATATATTGTACGCATTAATTTCGAGTTACGTGAACAATAATGTATTTATAGCGCTGCGTTGATAAAAATGTTTTAAGCTAATTAAGTTTTACAAGTTCTATCGTGTGTCATACACAAATGGGTGGCATACTTCAAGTAGGAAACAATTTGTAGGTAGTGCTCATAGCCCATTTTATGCTCATCTGAAAACAGTAACAATGTAATGAAGGGACCAACCGGGCCTTTTTTCACATCTTCTACACATGCACATGCACATGAGCACTGTCCAATTATACTTGGCGTTAAAAATAAAATTTCAAAGGTACGAGTATGTACTCGTAATCCAAGTGGGGAAATGATGAAAATATGCACAGCACATGTGCTTTTTTCGTTCGTCACTAAAGTATCGATAAACTAAGCGGAAATGTAATTTTTTTTAACCAGAATTTGCACTACAAGTATTCTGTTCATAAATAGTTTGGATTAAAGCGAATAAATTGAATACAAGCCAGCGGTCTTGTAAATGGCCAATGAAGTATTCTATTGTTCGTCACAATGTCATGTACGAATGGGCATGATTGGGGTAGAATTATCAAGTTTTTGATCTTTGACAACCGGTTATGTAGTTTATTTGTTGCTTAAATCTTTTTTTTTTGTATGTTTCATTCTTCTATCGAAGTTAGTATACTTTTGTTGGTCTTATCTACCACATGTGGTTGTATGTCTGATGGTTTTACCATACTAAGTGGCCGTGGGAATTTTTGAAGAATTCTGAGCAGAATTTAATTTGTTAGTGAGACTGCACACTGGAGATGTTGCAACGTTTTTGTAGTTTAATAAAGTCTTCCTCATATGGATACTGACATACAAACAAAGTTGTAATGGGAACGAGAATGCGAAGAGACGCTTACTCAAAATTGGACACGTGCAAATAAACAGTAGCTTTGTTCAGTGAGGAAAAACTAGAACAGAAAAGCACAGATTTGTGAAAAACGTCAAATTAAATGAGAACAGAAAAGTACAGCACAGCTGATTTTGACATTTTTCACAATTGTTTTCTACTTCGAAGCTAGGTGCAAGATTTTCTGCTCCGAAAAGATTGGAACAGCCTCACTGAACACAGAGCAGAACAGATTCGGACAGAACGTTTTCTCACTGAACAGGAAAGCTGGTACTTTTTTGTTCGGGACAGTCCGGAAAAGTCTCACTGAACAAAGCTAGTGTCTTTTTCACTAATAGATCTTCCATAAGGGATAACTTTCAAGCCGTGAAAGTTCTTCGATATTTTCGCTCCGTATTGTTTGACAAATCAACTTTGGAATTGCCTAATCCGCCCTCGATCGCAACGTTCCGTTCACTATGTTGACAATTTTGCGAAATATAAGAGCCCACCTGATGCAAAAATTAAATGGCTTGTGACGGCAGTTCGCGGATTGGGTTCTTGGGCAGTTGACCAAAATTTCAATCTAGAGGAGGTTCATAAGACTCAATTACTCGTGCGTATGCTAATAAACCGTAAACAAGGCTTTGCAAGCCAATATTCAATTAGTTATCAGTGAGATAGAGCCACAAGTACTTGAAATAGTGGCTGAAAATTGGACCGAGGGGTTGATTTTTATCAAAAATATCCGAGGATAAGATAGACTGAAGTCGTGTTCAAAAGATAATAACACGAACGGTCGTTGTTGTTTATAAAAAAGTCTATACCTCCTGAACAAACATGCATTACTTTGGGGAAACTACATTTTCTCTAAACAAATTCTGAAACATAAATATAGATTGATAAGTGATAGAAAGAATAATAGACAGCTACCTTTTCAAATTCATTTAGGCTTTTAGAAACAATGCTCTGCTCAAGTCGGGAGATCATCGCCAATGTCTCTGTCTAGAAATTTCGAATCGCAATGGAATATGACAATGATCAATGACTTTGGTAAAACCAAACCTATGTACAATCAGGGAAATTGGTAATACAATCGAACACTTCCATATTAGTTCCATGTAATCAACAAGGAGAAGATGTTTCACGCAATCTTTTCAACACTTTTATTCCCAAGAAAACTGGGTAAAAATATAAGAGGGGACATTTCATCCAGTCAGTTCTCTGCAATGTACCTCAGCGTTGTACTATAAATTTCTAATTACCTAATTTGCGCCACATTTGGTTAAGGTAGCCTGCTCTTCTTCCTACTAGATTAAGCGGATTTTGTGGCATGTTATACTTTTCAATGGAGTTATCACTTTCATTTCCTTTGCCATATGCCGATGTCCACAGACTCCTTACATATTTTCACATAGGGACTGTTATTAGAATGATGCGTACACATTTGTTAACGAAGATCCCCAGTTTTCGTGTGAGAGGAACTGTTTATTTTTAAGTACTACTTAACCATGCATTAGCCGTTGAAATACGAGTATAATTATATATAATGTATCATATTTCTCCCAGATATCTGCATTGCAACTGTGTTTTTTTTTTTTTTTTTTGTGGTTTCCTAAATTTGCTGGCCTTCGAGCCATTCTACAGGCCTCTCTGGTTTGGATCACCCCTTAATTGAGGCCAGAAATTGGCTGTTGGTTCCGCATTTAAATGATTTTTTTCTGCATCTTCTTCGAACCTTGGGTGAAGACTTTTTGCTTTTTGGGCCGAATTTTCTGATGCTTAGCCTGGAGTTTTATTGCACTTGAAGTGCGACATTTTCTTTTTTGTCACAAAATACTAAAGGGTTTACACGCCACTGAAGCCTCCCTATGGTCATCGCAATTTATGATTAACGACAGCGCTTAATACAAAGCGGCAATGCAAATATTGTCTGCTGTTACACGGCGATTTTGAGTCATGACTCTTTTCCTAATTCTCTATTTTTTTCATTCTGTGAGGCTGATGCCATTACACGTTGACTCTTTTCCAACCATCTAATTTGACAGCTCTTTTTTATTTTTTTTCTTTTGGTTTTTATGTATTTAGAGCTCTCTAAACGAACATTTTTAACTTATTCTTTTGGTCTTTAAAAAGTGAAAAATTAAATTAGGGGACATCAACAAATTACACTAATTAATTGCTATGGTATATGGATACCGACAGCAGCGGAGATGAATAAATAGCGCTTACCTTGTTAAATTTGTGTAAAGAAGTACTTCGATGGTTATCATCGATTCGTCTAAAATCATATTCATTGCATCATCTCTTTTCATCCTGTTAATATAAGTTACGTCAGGCTTATACCAAGTCTATCAGCTCTAAAATCAATTCCTTTGACCAATAAATTTCTTCTTCCGTCGTTTTTTTACTACCTGCCATTCATGGGGAAGGAAAAGATATGAAGCGAAATAGAAGAATAACGAACAAGAAGAAGAAGAAATGTCAAAAAAGAGGCAATGAAATTCTACCCACGACTCACTGGGTTGCCGTTGTGTTATTTAATTATATTTCCTCCTTTGCACTTGTGAAATTTTAAAAGAGTCAGCGTGTCATACCAGTTATTCAGTCTGGTACGTTTTTTTTTACAATTCCTGCCAAGGAAAAACTTCGTGTAGAAATTTGTAACAATTGGTTTTTCTTTGGCCAAGAATTGAAAAAAAAAAAAACGTCAAACCAATTAAATTTTAAAAGAACTGTCAAAGAAAACTTTGACATGAACAAAAAGGAAAAAAATGAGCTTCAGATTGAAGTGAATTGTTCGTCTAGTACAATGAAATTCATTAAACGCATATCCCATCAACAAAGTAGTAACAATTACCAATCCAATAAAAATCTTGTTTGTTTTGTTTTTATTTGTCACTTTTTACACACATTTTACAAAAAGGCGTTCCCGCGAGATGAGGGAATAGAGAATTCACCCTTACTCCTCAAACTTAAGCGAAAAATTCTCTTTTACAATTCGTTACAACAATCTCGCGGGAACAGGCCTTGAAATCAATAAAACACAAATAAACAAATTATATACTCAGGGCAGTAAGATTTAGAGCGAAAGCCAGCTTATTTTTTTTTAATGAACTTAACACCAGAGGATGTTGTAGTCGTACCCTTAAAACGCATGAGCACGTGTTAAGATTTTTTTTCAAAATGGAGCAGAAACAGAAAGAAAGATGTTTGGTCTCGATGGTTATTTCGCAGTATTGCATGCCAGTCAACATGCGGCGACAATATTATTAGCATAATTGGAGTTTTTGTATTCTAGGCAACCACTCGTTTGACGTGATTTTATTTAAACGAAAAAAAAAATGTCCAGTTTGGAAGCTAATACACTACCACTTGAGCTAAGCCCATCCACGTGAGTTGGTGAAAGTTGAATCAATGTGTTCTTTATTTATTATTTTCACTACTACGAGTATTTTCGCTCCGGAGTCCAAGTAGTCACTTGCTTGCAAAGCGAGGCTTATTTCTTCGAAATGGCCGATGCAAGACCAAAAGCAATAACACAACATAGTGTGACCTGCCATCCCTGATTACTTCGTGTGGGACTAGGTAAAATTACTGGTCATTGGTGATAAACCATCTTGAGAAGATAACAGCATTGTGACTGTTGTTCGTGACATACGGCTATAGTGTACAACCAAAATGATGTGTGCTCTAAAAATACGGTAGTAAAACATGAATTTAGCATTTGAATCGAGTAAAGAAATGTACAGCAAAAATTTCAAATATCAAAGTGATGCCTGTTTATACAATTGAACTAACTCACCAGCGAGATGATTTAATAAGAAAAGTATTATTCATTTCACAACAATTTAATTGATGTGCCTTAATATGCATATCAAAATAAAAGGCAGAACTTAAAAACAACGCAATAAATGGAAATAATTAGAGTATATTTTGTGTTTCGTTCTGTGTTCTGTAATTTTTATTTTTCAACTTACCAGGTCAGATGTTAACTTTTATATTTTAATTAAAGGGGAAAAAGAAACAAATTTTTCATGACCATTTCCATTATTAAAAACAAATTTATATGGAAACTATTGGTATAAAGCTGTTCAGCACCAGGCTATTTGTTGTAGAATGTCATTATTATTCAAACCATTTAGCAACAATTATCACCTGAGAATTGTTTGTTGGTTTTCAAAGACTACTTGGTTTAATAAAGACATGAAACCTGAAAATCTACATTCGGCTGAGAATTTGCTGGTGCTGATACATCTGTTTTGATATCGGTAGAACACCATTTGCATAACAACTCATTCACTGCTAACTAGCACAGTGAGTTTTATTATGATAAAAACTGAAAACAAAAGTTTACTTTTGCGATCGTTTAAGGATCGTTCTGTATTTAGTCCTCCCATAAGTATTCCTTCCGTAGCATATACAATTTCTTAGTCGGTATAGTAAAAGATGATTTCTATAGCGCGTTTATTTGTCAAACCCAAATTATTTTTGGAACAGAGGCATATTGACCTTTTACTACCGTGGAAGAGAAATGTAAGGTGAAGAGCTATAAGCTGTAAAGTATTAATGCTTATGTTAGGTTTAAATCCTTGAATGATCTTGAATGTTTCTTTACTTTTAGCTAGATTTGGCCTTCGGATTGCGGCAGAGTTTATTGTCACTTAAAATTGACGCTCTAGAATGATGTGACCTAAATTGAATTACAAGCTGTCGAGTTTATTTGTAAGCTCGAAGATGATTGGCCAGAGTAGTGATATATATAATTTCGCATTATTAGGAACACTGTACTAAATGATTTGTTTGCACTTAAAAATAAGTTTCCAGACGATTTAACGTATGATGTTGTGTAAAATGCCACAATTCGCATGACTAATATTTATCAGTCATCAAAGACTAATATGGCAGAAGTACTTTTCATCTGGAACTGGATGGATTGGTCTTCTCTTTTTCCTTGAAGAAGTATTAATATCTCCCTAAAATTTTTTTTGGTCATTTACACTCTGTTCTGAAAAACGGTTGCCCTTACAAGTCGCATTAATCCATTTAAAAATATTTTGAGTTCTTTTTAGAGAAATAGGGAAGATGGATGTATGAAAATTCGGTATAGTAGTTACTTTTTGCATTCTAATTTTCTTATGTGGGGCATCTAAGCCCTATATAGGCCGGTGCAAACTAGTATATGGACATTTTCAAAACTGTCTAAATGCTTATTCTCCACACTCATGAATTATAATGATTTATTTTATCAGAGGAAATGAGCACAAGTCTAATTCACCACCGATCTAGTTCTCTTTGAATTGTTTAATGCAACTTGAAGTCGTTGCCCAATTTGGCTAGCTTTTTCAATAGAAAATTTGTCAAACCTTGTCGATTGGGAGTTAGTTATTGGTGATTGGGTAAGTGTGCCGGAGAATTAATACGGAATTATTGTATGACGTTTTTATACCACAACTGTTGCAGTCTTTAAATGTAAATTCTACATAATTGATTTATAAATGTTTCCGTCTATCAGTATTTTGGATAAGAGAAAACGCATAATATATAAGATATTTGTTTCTGAAAGATCAGTACTTATTTAAGCCAATGTCGCTAGAGAGAGGGGTGCACTAGGGCTTCCACCAAAAAGCCTACTTAGTTCAATTTCCTTTCCACCTAAGGTGAAGCATTTATCTGCTGCGTTGTATGTTTCAAATACTTGCCCTAGCAATTTTAGTCGATTGATGCGGACTTTTCGAAGAATCTTTCGTTCAAAGCGGCAAAGAATATTTTCATCCGCCTTCACCAAGTCCATACTTCTGATCCATCGAGCAGGACGGGGATGACAGAAAGCCCCAAACTCAATTGTTTGGCCACGGAAACAGTGTTTGATTTTTGACATTAATAGCAGAGTTGTGGTCAGCGAAATTGGTAACTACCTCAAAGCCGTGATGTTCTGTTCGATTCGCTGGTAATCTGCTCCCCATTTTGTGAAATCATATTGCTGCCTCAATACTTGCAAACGCACAGGAGAGCACTCGCTGACATACTTTTGGAAATTTACAATTTTATTAAGTATGATTTGAAAGATGTCACATGACAGCTTATCACCTTGTCTAAATCCTTTTTTTTTTAGATCAGAGGACTTAGTGAGGTGCTTTAATATGCGGCCTTGGAATCGATGACTCACCACCTTGAGTTTTGGATTTTCTCAAGGATTTACCGTGGTGTGCGGCAAAGCGTGCTGAAACTCCATTCATCAAGCATATTTTTTATCGACCAAATCATGGAAATGATTTAGTTTATACCTCCTACCTAGTCATCTCCTACTGCCTTAGAAGACTAACATCAGTGTTCATCTGGTTCGGCAGCCTTGTTTTCAAGTTTCCTTACTTTATTTTCGTCGGGTGGAAAGAAATATTGGCTTAGCTGAATGAAAGATTATTAAGAAATATTCCACGGTATAACAAATCTACGTGAAAATATGTTGAAGACGATGCCTGACTTTGCAGCAGTCCAGTAAATCTTGCACAAAGTACATATTTCTCTCCGACTTTTGGTTAATGTGATCTCCAGTTTGAGTTTTATTTTATGTGGGCCTTGATGTTACCTACTATATATTAGAAATTTATAATTCAAAAGTTCAATATTATTTGAGCAGTTAGTCGACGACGACGACATATAGCAATTGGCGACAGTGGAAGAAAACGGTTTGCCCACTTCTGAAAGTTCTTTATAGCATTGTTCTCTTTGGCCGGAAGTTGTATTTATAATTTCATTACAGAGCATTTGGTTCAATAATGTCCCAATAGTACATGACGATTTCCGGATCACAAAATTTGACACATTTTTCTATCCACATTAGTCAGGAAGATGCTTAAGGTTCAGGGTTTCCCCTTCCCCCAGAGTTAAAGAGATCCAATCATATGTCATGCCTCGGATAGTGAAAGATCAATGAAAGCTTCTTCATGTTTCTGGGCAGTTCGTATGTTATCGGATTATATCTAATTATTAGTATATTGCTAATGCCTGTCACCGATTTTATCCCCTACTCTGAAGAGTCGATCTCAAGGGGTGTTGGTTGTTTTTCTGTCGCATTGTTCATCTTGATATTTGCCATATTCTTAACAATTTCTGGGTATTTTTGTAATCACATCGATCAATGACAAAGCAAATATGGGTCATTGCCAAATCAGTTTGTTTGTTTTTTCTGGGTTTTCTTTTATATTATTCTTTAATATATTGTGCTTGATCTGTTTAAACAAATAGTTGCTCCTAGCCCTCTCCCATGTATGTTGTCTCTAAATATGTAACATAATCGTAGACGTTGTCGTTTGCGAGTTTCAAATTATATTGATCTCAAAGCAGGCATTGAATCGTTTTTTCTTTATATTCTTCCGTAAAAAAATGAGAAAAATTATACAGAAATTACAATATATGTAAGAAGGTTAAATTGAATATATGTATGTGTTCAGGCATGAAGAAAGCATGTTCTTGGTCATGTATCGTAAGGGCCATCGGTTATTTAATTTTTCTTTTCTAGCTAAGGATTACACAGTTGATTTGAATTTTATATTATGGGAATGTTAATCGAAGCTTTTGAATATTAAGCAGTTATACATTTGTATCTACGTATTATACATTTTCCTACCAAACAAAAACTTGAAATTGAAATTCACAACAAAACATTTACCTAGCTGTCTCCTGTCGTTTACATATTCATCGTAAGATTTTAAACTTTTGTTTTTGAGTTAAAGCGAAGCCCAGCTAATCGTGAGTTACAAAGAAAAAAATTTTTTTTTATAGTTTTTCATCCTTACCAAAAAATGTAAGTATTGTAAAAAAAAAACAAAGTTAATGACTAATAGCTTCTAAAGTTTATTAAATTCCAGAAGATAAAAGTTAAAATAATATTTTCAGCAAACAGGTAGTATTTCAGGTTCATATATAAAGTCACATGTTTTTCTTATCTTTTAGTAGTCGTATTTGTATCATTGTAATCAATTAATAGCATCATTTGAATTATATTGATTATAAAATGTTTTATTACTGCGGTACAGTATCTTTATACATTTATTTGTAACTCAATGATTTATGTAAGAAATAATATTTCAGCGTACTTTTGGTAAGTCTTAATTGAATTGAATTCATCACTTGTAATCAGAAAATATATTCAATAACTTCCTCACTAATCCTTCGTACACACCAAATGATATACCGCGTCGTACATGCTCGTACAACGACGGTATATCGTATTTGGCAATCTTCGAATTTCTAGTTTTTCCTTAGATAATGCCTACAAAAAAATAAAAACAAAAATTCGCCCAACGTTTTCGTAAGTTTTATTTTTATTTATTACATATTTTCTTTTACATATCTACAATATATGCCTTGTTGTTATTAACCGTATTTTGAATTAGCAATCAATCATTTATTGGCTTTGAACCACATTGTTGATATACGATTCTTCTATTTTGTATTACTTTCAGTTTTGGCCAAACGATATTTCCAACCACGTAAGTAGTATAACATTTGCTACCACCACCTATGGAAGGTTTTTTTCTTCACCCAATATCTGCATTTAATGTTTTCTGTTTTTTTTGTCTGTTTTCTTTCAGCATGATTCCCTATTGGGTGTTAATCAACGTTAATTAGAGCATTGTATTAAGCACAAATTATATTAAGTGTGTTTCACTTTACAGAAAAAAAAAACGAATATCGTTAGATGTAGGATGAAGTGAGTTTGCGGTGTTGATACGATGTTGATATACTCGTTGATACAATGCCGGTTTCGGTTTAAGTAAACAAACGTGATTTGTTGTTTCCTTTTAAAGTGTGAGTGTGATAATATGTTTAAGTTGTGTGATTTCGCTCGTGGGGGAAGAGATAAAGAGTTTTCAAAATTGATTCAGGAGTGCAGATATTTTCTAACATCTTACAAATCAGATGAATAGAAGTCGAAACAATTTGTTCGAGAGCATTTGGCTGAGTGCTATTTGAAAATGTTATTGACTGATCAGATCGCATTTGTTATTCAAACCATATTTTGTACCATACATCATAGTCCGATGAAGCTTATAGTCTGCCGCCAAGCTGAGTTGAGTGGTCACGCGATCAAAATCGTTTGCAACATAAATATAAATTGATGTGACAAGATGTTTAATAAAAGTTTTAACATCTTGGCAAAGACTTTATTCATACTGTCACGAGAGGTACATAGGAAGTGTTTTATTTATCGAGTATAATGGGAATTAACATAGTGACAAATAGAATAACTATGACAATGGAATAACTAAAGCCAGTTGATTCAATATGGGTTGAAAATAAATCTCTATTATCTAACAGGAAATTGAAAAGCTATTATTTGGTCTTATCGGCGGTTGCAAATGCAAATTGCTTCGACAAAAAACTGAAACAATAACTACAAAATACTACTGACGGATATCTCATAGATTAAATCCTTGTCTTTTGTTTAGACATATTTCCTTCTGTAATAATAAATAAAACTTCTTGCTGGTCTTATGGTCACGTCACCCATCATTTGCTACACAACCTCAGAGACCTCTTTTATGCAGAAACGCATTTAGGGAGCCATGTCCGGTTAGCAGAAAGCCCAAACCGAATTTGAAACTCAGCACTGGTAGCTCTGTCATGGTCGATACATCCTGAAGGAAATTATAAGTAACCGTAGATTGGAGGCACCCCCAACATCACCTGTAATGCGTAGATATGGTCCTACAAACTGGTAACCAACCAAGCAAGGCAATTCTCTGACAAGCAAAGGTTCGCTGACGACCACACTTTAACATTACCCTCTCGTAACAAGCCGATGCTTCAAATGTTGCACAGGCAATAAAAAGGCGCCACCGTACACACTACGAACGGTGCGTCTAGTGCGTCCCCAGTCAGTTCTAACTCACAACACTAAGCAGTCATTCTCTTAACTTGATGAGGTGAGGTAGGAAATTCATCCGCTCACCTATCGTTATGCCTAGATACTTGACCTAAGTCACATACGTAAGGTTAACACTATTCAGGCGTATTGTGGGACCTCGATGGACTGCTTTCAATGTGCCATGGAGCAACATTGTCACAGTCTTCTCCGGAGATATGCTGATACCAACGATTTCGCATCCGGCGGCAATTGGCACAATTCTTTCAATTTCAGCACGAAACTGACCTTCCAGAAGGAGAAGCAGATCATCTGACAATAGCCACAGGAGTGGATCCATCATGAGGTTCCATATAAATGGACCACAAATGGGCCCTTGAGGACACTCCGCTCTACATTAACACTAACCCTATCATGATAAGGTTCGACAAAAGCAAGCGTGCCAAAGAACTAACTTTCCAATAAGCCGATTTCCAATTAGTCCAGTTCTCGCAACCTGGTCAAAATAGTCTGTAAATTTAAATTGTCAAAGACACCCTTAGACAATAAAATAAAGACGAAATATTATGTAGTAGGTATTCGGGAATGGCCTTCCAGATGGCTTTCACCATCTCCCCGGTCGTATCATCTGTTTCAGGAGATTTCTTGGAACGAAGAAGTGAGACACCATACACGACCAGGTTTTAGCTCAGGAGGAACCGCAGCCTCCTTAGAAGAGGAAGCCAGCCTCAACACGTTCTTGTCTGGGAGAGAACTTAAAAAGCAGGGCGCTCGGTAATCTCTCCATGTGGATAGCAAAGAATGATTCACACGCATGCCCTCAATATCAGCAGTCCGTTTGGTATTCCTGCAAATTTTATACAATTTGCCCCAGTGATGGTCCCTATTGTCTGAAACAAAATGTCTCCATTCGGATTCTTTTGCACTGACTATTATTACCTTATACACAATTTTGGACATAACGTCTCTTGTGTTTAAAGTGAACCCGTGTCTGTATAAGACTTAATTTCACTGAATGCCCATATATTCATGGGAGCAAGGATACGCCTTGCCATCGGTGGCATGTATTGTCCCATGTGATGAGAGCACATCTCCATCCTTGGTATGAGTCCAGTCCTACCCATTAACCTCTTGCTCTTCTTAGGGTCCCAGCAACCAGTACTTATTGCAACTCTTCATTGGGTTGAAAGCAACTGGAAGACCCTTCTTGCGTTATAGGTTTTAAACCCCATCAGTGGGCTTACCACTACTAATCAAAACCGGGCTGAAGTTCCGGGGCCCTGACTCCCAGGGTACCATGTTAAAAGTTCTGTTATGGACTACTTCAACAGGATCTATGGCCAGCAGCTTGTAACTGGTCAAATCGTAGCAACCTTCAGCGGCGTTAAGTTCTGAAAACCGTTACGACAACATCAGTATTTGCTCTACCCTCGCTTTTTATTAGCAATTTCATTGGTGGAAGAAGCCTTGATAATTGGTCGAATGCCCACTCAATTTTGGACAATCAATGCATAGCAAATATCAGTCACAATATTGACTTTCAAGTCGTCAATAGTTTTTGATTCAATAACTTCAGCTGACCCCAAATAAAATAGTCAGGAGATTACAAGCTGCAGCAGGGACAGGAGGACACAGAGTGATCTATTTCGCGACATCGCCTTCTCGCTAATTTGTGATTTCAATAAATCGATGATTTGGTTGCTCTATTGCAGGAAGCGCTATCCTTTTGAAACTACATATAGCTCGATATAATATCATCCATATTTTAAAAGAAATGCAATGACTACTTCTTCACTTCAGCTTCTGCAGTAGTCATTATGCACGATTGCAAGTCATTCCACATTAATCGCAATAGTTAACCTACAGCGATAATGCAAAACACGAAATGTGCATGTTTAAGACTAAGCCTTAGTAATGAGACCGATTTTCTCTTGTAATAGATCTACATGATGACTTTACTAATTTCTACATCATCAATGAATTTTTGCATATAATCTGGCGTAATGGACCTTATCAAAAGCGGATGAAGCCGTTTCGAGAGAAAAATATTCGGTCCCGTTTGCGTTGACGGGCTTTGGAGGAGAAGATTCAACGACGAACTGTACGAGCTGTACAGCGCCATCGACCTAGTCGGAAAAATGGGCATCAGTTGCCTGAGATGGCTTAGAATCGTAGATCGAATGGACACCAATGCTTCGGCCAGCAGAGTCTTCAAATTTAACCTGGAGGGACAGCAGAGGGAGACCTCACCTTAGGCGGGGCGCACAAGTAGAAGGGGACCTCAACCTAACTAAAGTGCGCAACTGGAGACAGTTAGATAAAGACCGGACTAACTGGAGAGGCTTGTTAGTTGAGGCCCAGGTTCATCCCGAACTGTAGCGCCACCTAACTCAACGTATTACTGACGTATTACTAACGTAATACTCATAAAAGAGTGCGCATGTAAGACTTGACTCTCTACCTTGCTAGTTTGTCAGTTCTTTCATTGTCTGGATTATTCACATCACTTAATATCCATCATATTTTCATTTTAATGACTGACTAGCTTTTTTTTTTTTGAAGAAGTTAACAATTCTCCGACAAAGTTCTTCTCTGCAATGGTTTTTCCAGCCTTACAGTTGTAAGTAATTGTAGTTTTTCACGACGGGATGGCATTTCTTATCAAGTGCCGCGCACTTACGATAAAATAGGTCTTACAACAATCATGTATCACAGCAGGTTTAAAATCTCACACACAAAATGGTTGCAACATCTATTGAGAAATAAGTCATCAAACAAAATTTTAGAAACAGTGTGAGAAACCTCTAAGATCGAAAAGTCCCATTAATCGAATTAAATCTTAAATAATAAGCATCTCGTTTTTATCGTGAAAACAATTTTGACTGGAAATGAAAAATAGGATGCAAAACGGTTGATTTGATTGGGATTTAAGTGAGTGAGGCAGTCGCTTTGGTGATCATCAGCCATGTAACACGTTTGGTGTGGAAGTACTGGATCAAATATTTGCCGAAAAATTTCCCTCGAACCGACCGAATATTCTTCATCTGCTCTTTTTCATTGAAAGCTGAACAGTAAAAGTTAAAGTCTTATACAATCTGCCTTTCCATTCGGGATAAGGTTTGATTATATTTTTTCCGTCTTGCTTCAAGGCTTTAAAGATTATTAGTCGAACTAAATAAGACACAGTCAAATACTTTAAAAGTTGTTGTACTGATTTTGCGACATTGTGTTAAAACCGTTATGGGGGGGGGGGGTACTTTTTTATTCCTTTTTGCATTTTTTCGTCCCTTAACCTATTTTGTCCGGTGAAACGCAGTGATTTGTTCAAATACAAATCCTTCATTTCAACGCGGCATTGATATTGGTTCTTTTTCTGAAGTATTAATTGAATTTGTGCGTAAATACGCATGTTTATACGACCAGAGTGATAAAAACTACAAGAAGATTGTTTCAAATGCTGAAATATGGGAAACTATTGGCAAAGATTTGAATGAAAATGAATGAAATGACATTTCGACGAGTGATGACCGCTCTTTGTTTGACGTCTTCTAATTCGGCAGTTACGTAAAATTACGTAAAATTATATCACCGCGGCGTTCAAAACGCGTTTTGAGCTTTTAGGATATGAATGGTACTTTGGTACTGGTTCTTGAACCATACTTGATCGATTATTGATTTGTATTGAAAAGTCATTTGGCAATGTGTCACTTGCCGTTATCCTGTTAGGGATACTTCTAATAGTATCGGAAATGTCGAAAGTCTCCTATGTTATACAAACGACGCTGAAATTTCATACAATGCATTGCATGTACTTAACAAATTTATCTTCAGCACGAAATTGCTCGGCTTGCAAGCCCTCTTTGTTGAGAGTTCAGGTTTGACGGAACTAATAAACTGTCGGAACGGAATGCCTTTATATTGTCTGCCAAAACGACCTTTTTCGGCTTCTGGTAAAACTTCTCATCTTTCAATTTTTCAGTTATGTCCTGTGACGTTTCTGGTGGGCTTTTGACTGATCTTCTGTCCTTATATCATGGGTAGAACTCGTGGAGAGATGTCGGGATACGTGATCTACAAGACTTTTTGATCTAACAATTTTTAAAGTAGGTATGGGCTAGGTATGGGATGTGAACTATTTTTTTTTAACTATGACGACCATATAAACACCGTTGTCCTAATTGTGTATTAAAAGACCCTTAAAATAAACTTGATGTTTCGGAAAGTTGTGGAGTGCTTGAATTCAAAATGCAGTTTTCATTCATAGTTTTCTTTTTCTCTTTCTATTTTCGACTATAGACCAACACATTGGCTTACTTCTGGATGTAGTTTGCATTGTTTTTAAATTTTGTATATCTGATGGTCGATTATAATCGTGCAAACGAGTAAAAAAAAACCCTTTTGTTTCATGCTAGCAAGGGTATTATGTTTATCGCGTTTGCAGTAATCACGTTTTTCTAGGTTTGCGTATCTTAATATTATTTTTACTTCGATATTGCTACATTTAATTACATATACCTTGTGGATCTTATCGAAGAACATAGACAAGATTTTGAATCCGACAGACGACAGACAATGCAATGAAAGGTGAGTTCTTATTCCAATGGCAGAGGAACTCTGAAAATATTGATCATCCTATGGAAAATGCTATTTCATTGCTTGGCCATTTCCTTTGCGTACATACGAGTACATGTATGATTATCTGACTTACTCTACTTTCTCAGTCAGTGTAAATTTTTCTATTTTTCTTTTAGATATCACAATGTATCGTTAAATTTTTACAACCACAAAGTGCAGTAAAATTAATCGATATTAAGGGCCCAATAATTCAAGTACATATTTTATTTGAAGACCACGGTTTTTTTATGAAAATGAAACCAAATCAAACTGACGGTAGAATTATCTGGTTAGTTAACTAGCCAAGGAAGGCAAAACCCTGCTATTTATCATAAGTATGTTGTTTACAGAACTCGAATACTGAAATGAAATGCTCATGCAATGGTTATAAACAATTGTCGATGTCTACCAATAAACTGATACGGAATTGAACATTTACTTCTTTCATTTTGTTTACTTTTATTTTTGCAAAACATTTTACTCTTCTCACTGTGAAGAATTATTTGTCAACAACTCTACGAGATTTTTAGCCGAATTTGATGACAACACTTAATGGCGAAAAGAGTTTGGTATATGTCCTTGCTTGTTATACATTAATTTCAGAATATAAACAAACTGCGATTGAAGTCATAATACAAAAGCTATTCAGTTGCACTAAATGGACTGTGGAAGAAACTGAATCGGGACCTAATTACGCATTAGATCGAATACATTTCAAAGCGTTATGTTATTTGGTATGTTACCACAGAGAAACTACCGATACTAATCGCAAAAAAGTACCTCAATGAGAATCTGTAATTGTATGTTAGCATTTGTGAGCTGAATTTAATCAGCTGACGTCATGACTGCATACTTTTATCATGTTTAATACACCGACCGGCTTAAAAATCATTTTAATTTCTTATTTCAAAGCGAGGACTACCTCCAAATCATTTCATAAGTTATGTTTTTTGAATCATAAAGAGGTACAGATCTATTCATTTTGTTTCTGATTTACTCGTACGAGTACCTCATACATTGTGAAATTTTTTTAACAGTTTATTGGCATTTTAAAAGTATCGCATACATATGAACGATTTAATAAGTTATGACTTTTTTTAAAAGACTACTTATGTTTATTATTGAGCAAAAGCTGCTAAGTGTTTACAGACAATTTGCGGAACACGGAATGCCAACTTGATAAGGTGCGATTCCCCTGCCTATCTTATAATCATCAAACATTTATTGCTTTTTAATGGGAAAGCTGGTTATCTTTTAAAATAATTATTCCATTAAATGATAAGCAACTTTTGAACAAAAAACAGAAGAAAAACCTAAGAATATAATAGTACCTGACCTTGTGAGCTAAAGACTCTCAAAGCCTTGTGGTTGAGGACGCACATGTGTTATTATTACTCAAACAACAGCCTTTGTTTTTCGAATTTGTTGTTATACGAGTCTATACATATGTAATTGAGTAGCTAGGTTTCCTTCTATGACGAAGAAGAACATAAAGTTCTGATGTAATTTCAATCCGATTTGTTTATTATTTTCCAAATAATGGAAAAACACTATATAATGCCCTGCGGCTTTAAGTCCGTGTGTGATATAATTATATTTATGATAAGCCAGATGCTAATTTAATAACGAGATAGTTGACTGGTGATATTCAAATTTTTCAGCTATCCGGAGGATTTAAAAAAAAAACTGATAAGATGCTTGATTTCTTGCTTATACCGATTCTGTGACCAGGGACAACAGTTTTGTAGATATGACAGTGGTGGTTCATTATTAGAGATTTGTAATTACTCTTTTCCGACTCTTGACAGCTTTATTTGGGAATTAGATGGTCACCGCAGATTGACTCTTAAGGAGGTTCCCCCGTGTGATGGGTTGAACAAATTAATTTTTTTTTTGCACAAATTGATTCCTTAACATGTGTAGAATATGCTGGTAAGTGGTTTTTTAAAATTTGAAGTCGCTATAAGGATACAGCAGTTAGAAGAAGCAGATGTTCGGAGCGTTGAGTTGAGTAGTAGGAGGCCTGAGACCGTTCTATACAAATGTGCACTTATATAAGTATAGAAAAGTTTTGACAATTTTATACAAGTATAGAAGGAAATTTTTATGGTTACTTGTTTTGTCAAACTTCGCATCGCAGATTGATGGTAAGCTAAGATTTTCATAGTTTTAACCGTACTTGAAATTTTAAACGCGTTTCTCTCCTCTCAAAACTGTGTTTCTCAAACTTTCCTCCATCCTATCTCGAGAACGGTTTGACCGATTCACTTGAAATTTATAGGATAGACACAGCACATATAGATTCTAGGTCACTCAATGCATTTAGGCTTACAGATTAAAACACTGATTTTGTTTTTCTTCTTGACAAGCCAATCAGCCGAAATCGTGGAGGAAGTGAGTGCTCTGTTTTTCAAGGAGTGTGTCTTCGGAGTGGTACAACTTACGATCGAATGAAGATTTTTACATGAAATTTGTTTTACCTACTCTTGAAATGGTAATAAATAAATGATAAAAAACTCAAAGTTATATCTTTTCATTAGTGGCAAAAAAAATCCCATAAAATGCACGGGGGAACCCCCTTAAGCGAAATCCAATTCAGTATGACAATAATTGTGAGAAACATCTTTCGAATTTTGTCACCTATATATATTTTTTTCGCTATGCTCTTGAGGACACCTTTTGAATTAGAAAAATCCTGTTTTTTCAGCTCTCAAGTTGAGGTTCTGGCATCTGAAACTGACTTTGCAGTGTTCACCGCGATTGGAGGATCAGTACCCCTAAAAAAAAAAATCACTCAACATTAACTGGAACTGTATTTAACAGGTCTGCGGAATACCACATTTCTAATACAATTCAATACAATTTTTGTTTGGTTGCGTTGTTACTAATTTTTTCCTCATAACCGGAAGAAAGTCTTGGAATTTGATGACAAGTTTGTGGTCCAGTGATGCATTTGTTGTTTCTTGATTTTAAGTATCGCCTGTCAATGGCCATCCATATATCATAATTATGTAACAGCATTATTTGGTACAATGGTCATCTTTGTAAACGTCCCACGAACATTATGAGGTGAATATCACAGGTCTATGAAATCCTTCGTCGAAGATTTTTTTCATAATTCCATTCCAACATTAGAATTAAAAAAATTTAGTACTAATATGAAGAAATTTCCATTTCCAACTTAAAACAAAGATTTAATTTCCTCCAGTTTTGCAATTTGCTGTTGTTGGTAAACAAATTCGCTTCATATCTGTATGTCGTAGAATATAAACAAAGCCTCACATGACTAGTGACTCAGTCAATAATTAATGCGAAATATACTAACCGCTCATGTATCCTAAGCGTATCATGTTTCGATTGTTTTGTTTGCCGTTTGTATGACACTTGAAAGGGAACTGTAGTAATACAAAACAAGGAGGTAGGAAAGAAGAATTTAAAGATAAATAAATCTTCATTAATATAAATTCAAAATATCCAGAAATTTGGCAAACGTCATCCATTCTCAATGCCATATTTACTAGTATTCTTACGTAAGCAAGAATAGTAAGAATTTGTAGCAGATCTGGGGAACGCCTTGATTGTTTAAAAAGTGCACTACAAACTAAGAAAAAAAAACGACAAAGGAACGCAAATTAAAACTGGGACCATGCATCTATTCGATCTTTTTTATGCATCTAGCTACTACGTGGATGTGCTAAATTTATTTTCTTTCATGCCAACACTTATGAAGGGCAAGGATAAACGCCTTGGATGGAAGGCAAAATGCCAAATATTCGTGTAAACATGTCAAAACCATGACAGAGGGTCAGGTATATGGTAGTCTTTGAGTTACCCGACCCATGAAGTGTGTTTGCTTGAGACACTTGTCCATTCGTTGAATGTGACCGAGCCAGTATTTCTACTTAATGGACTACATCTGTCATCAAAGAGTTCATTTTTACATTTTCTGTTCCATTCGGCTTCCTCGCGTACGAGGAAAAATATTCACTAACTACTCAGCCTCTGGAC
This sequence comes from Volucella bombylans, assembly GCA_949129095.1. Classification (NCBI taxonomy): domain Eukaryota; kingdom Metazoa; phylum Arthropoda; class Insecta; order Diptera; family Syrphidae; genus Volucella; species Volucella bombylans. The sequence continues at coordinate 124,252,273 of OX422141.1, read as the reverse complement.
CTACTGATAAGAAGGATATCGTATCGTTCAAGCTAAGCTCTGAACTTTAAAGAATTCGAATTAAGTTATGGTCGCACTATGAAAGCACGTATAAATCAGGACAAATGTGCTCCCAAGTTGTTATAGCTTCACCAGAAATTCAGACGTAAGATAGATATTAGTATTTACTTTATTCTTTCTACGAAAGACTACTAGAAAAATTAGTGGAAAGTATATCGTAACAATATGTCTTCTACTTCTCTAAAGTCATCCGTTTATATGTATAATGGATTGGGGATCGCTCATATGTTAACCGTGGTCTAAACCAATATACCTCTCTAGTTAAGCAAGGCTTTTGTCGATTGGGTCTAATTACGCACTCCAATATGGTTGAGGTTCACTTGTGCTTGCTACCTAAGACGAGTTTCTCCTCTACTGCGTTGTTCCTCCAGGTAGGAATCGAATTCTATATTCATTCGTTCTACATGCTTAACCATAAGCATTTTTTAGTTTGTAGAGTTCGGTATTGTGTCTTCTGCTCCAAAGCCTGTCCACGCAAACAGGACTAAAAGTCACACAAAGAATCTGAAAATGATCAAAAATATTTTCGTCAGGTTTGGTTTACGTCCATGCTTGTGTCCCATAGAAAAGAATTGAGTTGGTTAGAGCCTTATGAAGAGTCCCCTTGTCACAAAAGACAGAGAAACAGCGTTTGACAACTGTAGCTCTTCGTTCGATTTCTGATGAGGTGTCAGATTATGAGTTTTAGTATCGGAGATGAGATAGATAAAATCACTAAATACCTCGAAGTTATAGTTGTCTATTCTCAGTATTCTCTCAATACTTGTAAACTTAATAGCGATAGTTAGCTTTGTTCTGCCCATGATATCTACATATGTCATCATCATAAGTACAATAGTTGCATCGACCTATGGAGAAAGTGCGTTTGGTTTTGGCTTGCAAGTTTCGCGCAATTTTCTCAAGCGATCTTAAAGAAGCCACATGACAGCGCACAATCTCGTCTACACCCTTGTTGAATATCAAAGTCTTCAGTATGATTACTTCTGATGAGTTTGTCAGGGATGCCAAGATTAAACCTGGGACTGTAAAGCTCATCTCTATAAATGCGCCTAAAATATCGATAAGGAGGTGATGTGTGTCAATTTGGATTTGTTGGATTTTCTCTAGGATATTTCGTGAATATTTGGTTATTCGTAAAATTACTCGGTCTAAAATCGAACTGAATGGGTCGAACCGAACTGAATCAGGTCGTTAAGAAATAGTTTCAGGCATTTACACAATAAGGTAAGCAAAGTCTGGCACGCAATGTTAAGACTCGCGCCTTTATAGTTAACGCAAATTAGAAGATCTCCCTTGTGTATCGGACAAACGATGTTGAAGTTATATTCGTCAGACATTCTTTCCTCCAACCAAATCTTAGATTGTGTTAACAATCTGCAGAAGAAGGCTTTCCATACCGTCATCACCGACTGTGGACTTACTACTAAATTTCTAATAAGTTTCTCTTCGCGTTTTGTTGCCTGGACACGTTCTCTTTACCTTTTGGTAAAACTTCAAAATGGTATATTTTTGATTTCTTTGTGCAAACTATTTCATACCACCTCTGGAAATACGAGGGCGGGTCAATAAGTCCGTGACTTTTGGAATAAAACACAGATTTTTTGATAAAAAAATAATTTTATTTTTCAACGTAGTCTCCCTTGAGCTCTACACACTTTGTCCAACGCTTCTCCAATTTTTTTATCCCTTCCAAAAAAAATGATTTGTCGAGGTCCTCAAAATAGGCATTTGTTTGCGAGATGACTTCATCATTGGAGTCAAATCTTTTTCCACCAAGCCATTTCTTCAGGTTTGGGAACAAGAAGTAGTCGCTCGGAGCCAAATCTGGAAAATAGGGTGGATGAGGGAGCAATTCATAGCCCAATTCATGGATTTTTGCCATGGCAACTGCACATGTATGCACCCTTGCATTGTCTTGGTGGAAAAGAACTTTTTTCTTGGCCAAATGGGGTCGGTTTTTTTTTTCAAATCGTCATTGAATCGGTCCAATAAGTTGGCATAATATTCCCCATTGATTGTTCTTCCCTTTTGAAGGTAGTCAATGTGGATTATCCCGCGTGCATCAAAAAAAAACAGTCGCCATAACTTTATTGGCTGACAAACCCACCTTGGCCTTCTTTGGCGCCGATTCACCCTTAGAAACCCACTGTTTTGACTGTTGTTTGTTCTCTGGTGTGTTGTGATGGATCCATGTTTCGTCGACGGTTACAAAACGGCGCAAAAACTCCTCCATATTGCGATTAAACAACGCCAAACCTTCTTGTGAAGTGAAGCACACGAAATTCACTTTTTTCCATTTTCTCCTCAAATTAGTGAGTAGTCTGATAAAAATAGCTGTCAAACACAAACTAACTGACGCAGCAAGTTTAAATTTTGACAGGAGTCAACTGACAGATGCCTGTTGACAGGAGCAGTGTTGCTGTTTCAGTAAAGAGGTCAGAAATTCAAAAAGTCACGGACTTATTGACCTGCCCTCGTATATCAACGAATTAAATAATCCGTTAAATGTTTACAACATGAAGAAAAAAGGGGGAAATGAGTAGACAGAAATAAAACTACCTGAAAAATATTGGTTAGATATGAAATATATATAATAATTCGATGTACAAGTATTTCGTCACATGTACAAGTATATTGACATACTTTTCTAATCGGAGCAAGATAATTCTGAATAAAGGACATTCAACATCAATATCGATAAGAAAACAAGTTACCATTTCAGGATTATTGATCATTTAAAGGAGTTAAGGTAAGTTATTTTTAAAAATTTAATTTTATTGTAAAAATGTAATTAAATATTAAGAAATAAATAAAAACCTTAAAATATTTATTTTCTGTTTTTATTTGTCACAAATTGCAAATTGGTTGCTGCGGCACTTTGCAAGAAAAATAATTGATTGCCTGTCAGTCGCGTTTTAGTGAGAACTAAGTTTAAACACCAACAATTTATTTTATGCGTCGGCTAATATAGACATCCAAATAATTTAGGACTGCAATAACTCGATTTTTTTTTAAATTGTTTTTTTTTGGGCTGGAAAAAGTTAAACGAATAAAATGAAAAAATGAAAAACATCTCCACACAACAAACGACCGAAGCTAGCTATATAAATATATTTTTTGCTTACCGCTATGAAATCATATTTTTTAACACTTTTTTAAATAGTATCAACCCCTCTACCAGGTCTACTTGAATTGGCTCACCGGGAGTACCAAGCGGTGGATTATGAGAACGCAGAAAAACATTGTATGCAACTCTGGCGTCAAGATAGTGGCAACACTGGAGTTCTATTACTACTTTCATCGATTCATTTTCAATGTCGACGATTGGATAAGTCAGCTCAATTTTCAACAATGGCTATCAAGCAAAATCCTCTATTAGCTGAGGCTTATAGGTAAACCAAAAATACACAATTATCCATTTTCATACAGTGGAGATTGGAACGATTGCCTTAGATTATAGCAGATCAAGTTAATTTGAGTGTGTTTTTTTATTTTAGCAATCTTGGAAACGTATATAAAGAACGTGGACAGCTTCAAGAAGCGCTCGACAATTATCGTCGTGCAGTACGTTTGAAGCCCGACTTCATTGATGGTTATATTAATTTAGCTGCCGCATTAGTTGCCGCACGTGACATGGAATCAGCGGTTCAAGCATATGTGACTGCGTTGCAATACAATCCAGTAAGTAAATTATAAGTAAAGAACATAATATCAAGTGCAGTGGAATGTATCATGAATTTAAATTGAAGGTAATGTATGAGTTTCTTCAGCAGAGAAACTTGTGCAATCATGTTTTTTTTTTTAATTTCCAACAGACTTTAGATTATAGTCAAGGAGCAGATGAAAGGCATTTTAATACTCTGTCTTTGGCATTTGCAGAGATGATAGGGCCACCAATATCTTGAAAAAATATGAGCCAATCACACTTCCTTCGAAAACGCCGCATCGAACCGTGACTTTATGACGATGTAATTGCTCACAAATTTTCAGTGCCCTAGAAGCGATCATTTTGCTTATTCGAACATCCGCATAATTGGAAAAGCGTGTCGTCGTTCATGTTGATTTTCATGGAAAATTATTCTCATCGCAGTCGAAGTTGAATAGGGCTTGATTTTCACTTTAATTTAAAACCCAATTGGTGGACAATCTACTCTCAAACTTAAATTCCTACAAAAAGCACACACGAGTTATGAGTTTTGGAGAGGGGTAAACAATTATTTTGTAATTTATAGTGAACTTTTCGAGACACTTTTTCTGTATAAATTGTTATCTAAGTAAAACGTGACATACTTAATCCTCCTACATAAACATGAATATTGGCTAATATTCAATAAAAAAACCGATCATTCAGATGCCTCTGCCTCATTGAAGAGGTGGTCCAAAACAGAGCGGCCTGTAGAATGGTTTGAAGTTTCGCAAACCTAGCCAACGCCACAAATAGCGCTGCACATTTATTATAAATACTTACCAAAATTACGAGAAGCATAAATGAAAAACTGCACAAGCCTTTCTGGTTTTTTGATTTATTGGTTTTGCTTATATGGATGTTTCGCACGAGAACTAGCATAAAAAAAATGTATTCTCAAGACTTAACTAAGTGCCGATTCAGACAGAATCCAGTTAAAAAAAACAAAAACTTAAATTAAAATGCAACTATTCTGACTACGAATTTTATTGTTTAAATTGCAAGTGCGGTCACTCTGCTGGTTTAACTGGGAATGCCCAACCATTCGCCGCAGTTGTCATAACGACACCTTCCTGTTCCAGCTGTTTCTTGAATTCATATTTTTCTGGTCAATGACACAATGCGAACCTTTGCGGAAATTGTTAAGATTATAGCTGCTACTGCAAAGCATGTTTGGTTTTTCGTTGACCGGCAAGTGCAAACATGCAGCTTATAAGAAGTTGATTTTCTTGATTATAGAACGATGTTTGTTGCGTTGCAACAATGGACCTTTACGAATCAATTACAATTTTTCATCATCATGTAGCATAGGTTGTTGATTCTTCCTCAGTAACCATTTTATTGTAAGATCTGCCTTTACCGCGTTGTTCCCCCGACATGGATTTTAAGGAATTCCGTACCGGAGCGGGGATATTCGTTTGCTCAACATGTCCTAGCAATCGGAACCGCTGCACTTCATCCCTTCTGACCAGGATAAATTCGCTGTATACCCCATATAGTTTATTGTTATATCTTTTTCTAATTCCGAAAATCACTCGAATAAATTTTCTCTCAAATATTTTCGTTCGTTCCATGCTTTTGCACCATACAGTAGAAATGGGACGATAAGGGTCTTATACAGTGCTTTCATTGTTATTCGTGAGACACACTTATTTCCCAGTAGCCCTCAAGTCCAAAGAAACAGAGTGGTCTCTAGGTTGGTGTTATTGCGTAAATTTATAGTGGAGTCGAAAGTAGACAAAATCTATTATCACCTCAAGTTATAGTCAATCGTTGTGCTGCCCAACCAGATAGTGTTGAATGGCCCTTCCTTTAGTCATTCTATCTTTTACTCTAATCATATACCAGTAAACCTAACTTCGTCTTTAAGTTCCTAGGGTTTTCGCAGATCTGCGGACTTACCAGATCTAAAATCACATTAAGATCGGTTGATATATTGTAGGATTTCAAGTATTCACATAATACGGTAGCCAAAATTGTGTACAATGTTATGGAGACCAATTTCTCTATAGTTAGTGGAGTTTAGAGAGTCCTCCTTCTTAAGGATTGGGCAAACCATGCTGATATTTTATTCCCCGCGCATACTTTCATCCGACCATAATCGCATTTTACAGATGAGTTGGTATATGCCTTTACCAACTCAATCCCTGCAACTGTGAATAATATGGCAGGTCATCCGTCTGCTTCTGTAGCCTTATTGGCTTTTAGTTGATATATCGCTATCCAAACCACTTAGTCTGGCGGACGAAGTAGTTGTCCATCATCATTCTCATTGAGCGGTTGGTTCATTCTACCTGTCAATGGAATGTTGGTCGTCCTCACCATTAAACAGTCTGCAGAAATAATCCCTCCAAGTTGGCAAGTTCTTTTCATATTTTGCAAACATCATTTGTACGGAAGCTCCACCATTGATACATGTGCTTTTCTTTTTAAGAAACCGACATTCGTCCAGCCTCCTTTGCTTATAGAGTTCGTGATAAGCTCTCGTCCTTCTTTGCACCGCCTCTTGGCCCTTGTTTTGCTGCATGAGCTTGTCGATACTGTTCGAAAAACTATAGGCTTCGTTGTGGTGGGCGAATGCAGCCTATCATATCAGATGCGGCTTCTATGATGGCTTGCTGACAATATCGCTACTGGTCTTCTGCGCTTATTGTTGCTGCCATGGGAAATTTTGGAAGGAAATATCCTTGCCCTATTGCTGTTTGGATTTCAAGTTAATTCGATAGAGAAATTTTGATCGGTCGGAAGCAGAGAACTGCATTGAGTATGATCGTGTCGATTCGATCATTGTCGCCAAAAATTCGGTACAAGTCAATCGAACACATGGTAGATGTGTGGTCGTTCAAGCTGCGCACTCGAAACAAAAATTCTTGGGCAAACATGTATGAGACACAACATTATTTTTTCGAGTTTATGCGGTAGTGTACTATTACTGATTTTTAATCTCGTGTATGTCTCGCCACGAATGAATGTTACCGAACGGATGGATGTCTCCATATGCATGAATTCATAGTGAGTGTATGGTATATTTGAGTGTTTCGAGTATCTCTATTGTCTAGAGTGTGTTCAACCACTGGAACAAACGAAAATCCGTTAACTTTTATTCTTTACTGATAAGGAACAAAATTCATAATCACAACAAACAACACAACATATGTAATCTAATATTGTTTTGTGAATGAACATGGGTAAGGGTATGTTCGAGTGGCTGCAGTAAGTCGATTGTGTCGAGTGTGTTCATCTGCATGACTCGAATGTTTCAACCAACGTGTATTGTTTAAGTTCATGAGCAAACGATTATTCCTTGCTGCTCAACGAAAGTAATTGCCTCAAACAAAATCTGAGTCATTGATCGGGTATACACAAATACAAAGTACCCGTTGCAGCTCTCTGGTCGGAAGGCATTTTAATATGAAACCCGATCAGAAAATTCTCTTGCGATTGTAGAGTTCCACGTCGAATCACTTCATAATACTTCTTCGTTTTTCTTTTGTCGGGCATATTCGTGAGCACATTTCAGGATTATATTTGCGAATTTGGTTTTGATGCGGATTGTTATTACATTTTCGTTCAGCTGCCTGAAGCTTAAGACTTCTTGCCTATGTCTTCCTCTGATGAGAAACCCATTCCGTTGGACTTCTTGGATGACAATAATATCCGCTAATTGTTCGGCTGCACTCGTATGTGGATCGCTGTCCGAATATTTTACGTGCATAGCCAAAAGCGGCTGTCCGTGTTTTGTTTGGTACGGTCAACAACAGCGAGTCTGTCCCTATTCTAGACTGTTTGTTGCTTCACAACATATATAGTGTTTAGCGAAGTCGGATTGACAGAACCATCCCCAAGCTGGAGGGCCAAATATATTACCAATTAGTTCACTTGATATTCCGTCGTCGCCAACTTTATTTTGACAACATTCATATGTGAATTTATTGGATCTGCGTCTAATGTCGCCGTCGAGTCTATCTTGGGAGTTCCTCCGTCATTTCATTTTGTCTGAACACCCGTAGGCATTCACGTTCACCCAGCTGTATGTGCGGTTGTCCGAGTGTTTTATTAAATTTGCGAAATCTCAGTTTGTAACAGTTATCTCAACAATTCAGTCTGCTCTCATAAGCGTTTCTAAATCCTTTTTTACTGCACTTGCTTTTCTTTTACACACAATTTTTTAAATAATATTCTATCACTCTTTCTTTCAGGATTTGTATTGTGTTCGCAGTGATTTAGGAAATTTATTAAAAGCACTTGGTAGACTAGAAGAGGCAAAGGTATGAATCAATTTATCGACAAAAAAATTTTAAGTATAACAAATGTGATAAAAAAGTATAAACACACAATCGCGCGAGATATTATATATGTATGATAACTTTTCAGAGTGAATGTTTTAAAGCTTTTGCATATTATGAAAAATATATAAACAAATTTGATTTTTACATAACTCAAAAAGCACAGGGATAGTCGACAACAAAATTTCCCCCCCCAAAAAAAAACAGCAAAACGTTTGCATTCATGCATAGGTATATGAATTAAATTCGCGGTAGTTATTAATATAACAAAAAAAGAAAACAATTAACTTTGAATTCATTTAAATCAAAGTACTATTATATAAATATTTTTTTAGCTCTTTAAGGTGATATAAAAATGTGCATACAACTTTACCGTATGCATTATGATTCTTTGTTTCTATTTCAAGGAGGAACTAAAAGCCTCTTTGATGGAAACCCATACTTTCAATAATTTCTTTTCAGTTAGATCTCCTCCCTATCAACAAAATTGAAAATCATTTAAAATTTCAATGAAATTGGCATTTTTATTTATTTAATTTCTTTTTTTCATAATTTCTCCATGGTTTCTATTTTTCAATTAGGCTTTGAGTTTCGTTTGTCTTTATTGTTCATCTCCATTTGTAGTAGATAGGGGAGAAAGAGAGAGCATGGAAAGGAGCTGGATTATACTGCATCTCTAGGCCCATGCGATGTTGTTGTTTGCGCATAACCCTTGGCGTAATTGTTGCGTAATTTGTAATTTTTTTTTCCGTTGTTATATTCGAATTGCAATTTTGTATGCGTAAATTCAAAAGAAAAATGGCCTCTGTCGTTAGGTTAAGCGTTCAGTTTAAAACATGTTTTTTCTATTGTTGTTGTTGTCTTTGTCTTCTGTGAATAACTTCTTAAATGACGGAGTTTATTTAAGAATATTAACTATGGTTAATGAAGTTGAAGTTTTTTTTTCAATTAATAGCTAAAAATAAACCGATTAGTTTGTATTGTTAAATAAAACTCTCAAAACATATATCATTCATTAAAAATAAATGAATTCAAAGTGAAATCACTCTTAAGGTGGGAAAGTTTGAAATACTATTTAAAAAAAAAAACAATAAAATCCAACAGGTCGGTTTCATAGGGATATGGAGTTCTGATGAACATTTAATGTAGTAGGTTGATGTGTCCAGAAAGGCTACCGGTCTTGATCCAACATATTTAATTGGTTTCCTCGCACCAGTAGCTGCTTAGTATAGTAGAGATTTGTTCCGCTTTGTGTCAAAAAACTGTTTTTATTTTTTGGTTGTTAGTGCTCAATATAAAACACAAAGCTCATACTTTCTTAACAGGCTCGTGCAAGTTTTCGCAAAACTCTACAAATCCCTCAATCAGTTCCGGTTTTCTGTGAACACGGAATGAACGGTGTTTTGAAACCATTGTTCATGAGACCTTTGTCTCATTGAAGTGAATCCTGTCGGAAGTTGTTGAATTTTTTGCCTAGAGTTCAATGTCTATCTTTGGGTAATGCTGGATATCCGCCTACGTTTTTTGTCATTTTACGGTGAATAGATTAACGCCAGAACAACGCGCGCAAATTGTGCAACTAGTTTTGAAAACTATGGTTCGGTTCGCCAAACTTGTCGTACGCTTGGTTTTTTTTGTTTTTTTTTTTAAAGAACTTAACACTTAAGAGGGTATGACTACTTCTAAAATGCCGAAGCAGGTGTTAAGTATTCGGAAAATTGGGGAGAGAGAGAGAGAAAGGTATTTGGGCTCAGTGGTTATTTCGCTCCAAGGGTGGCATTCAACATTCAACATTTATTGAATTGAATTTATTGTATTGGGAAGCCAATACACTACCACTTGAGCCACGGCCACCAACACCATCCATTTTACGGTCGACATAATCGTTCATCTGAGCAAGTTATTCGGAACACGATGAATCGTTTTCGCACCACGTACACTCTAGTGGATAATACGCATCCCCAAAGATGACAAACAGTGCGAACAGAAGAAGTTATTGCCGTTGTGGAGCGCAGTGTTGAGAAGAATCCGAATGAGTCGATTCGACATCGTGCACAGCAATTTTAGTTATGCCCATCCACTTTGTATAAGATTTTACGGAAAGATCTTGGCTTAAAAGCTTATAAGATCCAGTTTGTGCAAGAGTTGAAACCGTGTGACCATTATACGCGTTGTAGTTTCGGTGAATGGGCCGAAAACATGTTTCAGCTTGATTCTCATATTCAACGCAACATTTTGTTCTCCGATGAGGCCCAATGGATTTGTAAACAACAAAATTGCCGAATTTGGTGTGGAGAAAACCCAGAAGCCTTTGTCGCGACGCCCTAACAACTATTAAAACTTACTGTTTGGTGTGCTTTATGGGCTGGTGGAATCATCGGCCCATATTTCTTTAAGGAGGATGCCGGCCCGAATGTTATCGTCAGAGCTCTATAGAAACATGATTTCTGACTTCTTCGTTCCTCAGTTGAATGGCATTGACGTGACAGAGCTTTGGTTTCAACAACATACGACACGGCGCGCGACAATGTCAATTTATTGCGGGAAACATTTGCGCTTAGCAAATTCTAAAAAAAAACACCCTTTATATTTCTGTAGTGAATATAGGATTTAATTATGTCCATAGGATCAGCCACCATATTCTTTTAGTCTTATATGCACTACACGATACAATAGTTTAAATGGACAGATCAAGTGGTAGGATATTGAGAATCACATTTATCGGCACATGATCTTTGGCGGTCCTGTGGTGTCCCTATACCAACTGTCCTTTAACTCTGATCAATTTTGTGATATTACCACGGGGCCTGTACATCTAGTGCACTTTTTTTGGTTGATGTCTTCATATTTTGCCAAAAATATTGCTATAAGAATAAAAAGCTATTCTTGCTTTTCGAATTTGGTTTTCTCTGTTAATTTTTTTATTTAAGTTAATGATGTAGGTTATGGCAGCATCAATTTCAGTTTTGCTCAGATATGTTCAGATGTGATTACTTTTCATTTGTGCAGATTTCTCTTCATTTTACCATCATAACAACACCTTACCTGTACTTGTTGCCGGACAATGATGAGTGTATCAAAGGCATTTGCCAAAAAGGTAAACTGCGTCTTTGTTTATCTTTTGGTCAAACTTATTTTTTCGAATTTTTTCAAATTTGTTGTAATAACTACACATTTCATGATAACTACAGTTTCATGATACATTTAGAGTGTTAAAAATTTTCACGCGCGGTCACGGGAGTTTTTAGACCGAAAAATGGGTTTTTTAGGTACCCGCTTTATTTTTAGGAATTAAAGAAAAATGCTTTATTGGTGCAGTGTTTTTGTTTTTTTTGTTCCTTCTCAGAAACATTGTATATCTAATTAGTACTTTTTTGGACCTCCTCTTGCTTTTATTACAGCTGCACATCGGCGAGACATTGACTCAGATAGGTTATTCCATGTGGAATCAGGTATGGTGTTCCAGGTCCGTATAAGTAAATTTTTTAGGTTTACAATTGACTCTGGAGGCTTCTTCCCAACCTTAAGTTTCATTATTGACCAGATATTCTCAAATAGATTGAGATCTGAACTGTAGGGAGGCCAACTTAATACATCGACATTATTTTCTTCGAAGTACGAGTACTTTTTAACCTAAGAAATAAAAAATGCAAATATTATTTTTAGTCATAAAAGTTCTTCTAGCTTATTTAAAAGCTTGATATAAGTCTTTCATATTAAAAAAAAAAAACAAGTTCATACTTACAATTTTGGCTATATGGCAAGGAGCATTGTCCTGTTGAAAAAGGAATCTGCAAGTATCACCAAAAAGACCCAGCGCAGAGGGCTCTAATACATTTTCCAGAACCCGGACGTAAACTTCTGCTGTTACTTTCGATTCTAGGAAGACCATTCTACCTTTTTCATCTCCAGAGAAGCATCCACCAGACTATCACACCTTCAGTTTTGGGGTGCATCCGTAAGATGCATTCAGAGCTCAGTCTTTTCTTTAGTTCTCTTCGCGCAAGAATCCTCCCATCTGTAACATGCAGCTTAAACTTTAATTCGCCGGTAAAGATAACATTGTTCCACATGTCTTGAGTCCAATTAAGATGCTCTTGAGCCCAGAGCTTCAGTACTGGCTTGAGTACTCTAAGTCCAGCTTTCACGAGCCTTTTCCTCACTGAGCTTGATGAAATTATTTTTCCTGTAGCTCGACACAGATCGTTTTTAAGATCCACCGAAGTCTTAAACCATATTATCTCTTTCTAGTTATTTGCTTTCCGGATGGGAAGATAATTCGGGTCAAAGCGTTGTTATGTCATTGTGTTCAATATGTGGTAGGCACCTAAATTTAAGAATTGGTATTTTGCTTTATTGTATTAGATCAATGACGTTACCCCAATGTCTCGTGGTCCTTTTTGACTGACGTCGTGAACAGCAATTTTACATACATAAGCACGTAGTCGGGCAGTTAACAGATATCAAGATCAATATTTTGGAGCATCAAATATTTCATAAAATAAATACCAGAGTTTGCGCATTGGCTAAATGCCGAAAATCCTCCAGAGCAAGAGTTTCTTTTTCTTAGAGAATAACACTTTTTTTTTAAGGAGGTATTTTCACTGTGAGCAAATAATGTTCTTTTTAAATTTCCTTTACGCATAGACTACAGATGGTTGGAATTGTTGGCTACATTGAATTCTCCAGCTCTGCCATCCCGTGTGGAATGAAATTCTTTCAGTCTTTTCAATCTCCTAGCAAAGCATAGTTAAAGGCATTCCCATTTTCATTGAAGCACGAGTATGTATTCTTTTAGGAACCTCAGATATATTTCGGTATAGTTCGATATGCGATTGGGACATTGGAAAAGTTCATATCTTCCTGAGCCATTTGTGAGAGCATGCTTTGGATGGTGTATAAGTGGCATCTTCCAGGATTGTAAAAAATGGCGTAGAACTCCATGCCTACGAACTGGGGAATATTTTTTAAATCCTCAATATCATTCAGTGAGCAGCAAAAAAACAGAAAAACAAAACCCCACTGGTTATACGAAATTCAACTTTATTCTTAAAAGTATTGATGTAAACATTTTACTTATATTTTATAAGAAAAAAAAAAACAGTTGTGTTCATAAAAGTTCACATTAAGACTAAATTTTATTGAAAACTATATAAAGTTGCAGAATGGCAGAAAGTCCACTTTAGCGACGAAAATAAATTTAATCTAATTAATGTGTGGTTTGGCTTTTTATATCAATCCGGACAACGCTGCAATTCATGATCACTTTCATCCACAAAGTGGTTACGTGGTTTGAAGAGAAAACATAAGCGTACTGAGACGGCCGGCAGACAAGAAGTCTTGGTCTTAACCTCATCTAGTACAATACCTCTGAACAAATACAGTACTTCAAGGAAATGTAATTGATGAGTGATCGTCGATTTTAACAGTTGAACTAGATACTTTGTACACTGGCGATCACTAGGATGAGGCCATATATTTTGCAATCGATTTTCACCCTTTATACCGGTTTGAAATTTTGTACCCGTAAACTTTTACTACCTGTGAACAGATACATATTTTCTCAACAGGATGTCATAAAATTAAAGGGTAAATAAGAAACGACCGTTGGAATCTCCCAAGGTCAAACAATGAACTGCTTGAAAAGCGTATAAAAAGGTGCGCCACTAGGATGAGGCCACATGCAAAATCTTCGAAAGAAAGGAAAAAAAAAATAAAAAATGGCAAAAGTTCCACGTCTTTTGATTAAATCCAACTTCTAAAAACCCTGGAAGTGTGAATGGGAATATCCAAGGCAGGGGTCCGAAAATGTTTTTCACTTTTGGAAATTACCGTTCCAGCAAACATTTGTAGTTGTTTCCATTCGTTGTTGTGGACAAAAACTCCAATTCGATTGTGCCATAATAGCGCCCCACACCATTACACCTGTACACATGTACGGCTGTGATGTCTTGCCAAAGGAGCTTATCTCCTCCTTTCTTAGATCATGGAAATAAAAGTTGTAACCATCGGGGCCGTCAAAGTTAATCTTTCAATTGACAACGCGTTTCCATTCACTGCTCCAAGCGACATGTTCTCCTGCAAAATTCATTCGATGCTCCTTGTGTACTTGCCTCAAAACAGGTTTCTTTTTAAGTTTTCTTTTCTGTAGAGTGCCACTTTTTCGGATTATCCTTCGGACCGTTGCTATGCTGGCTGATACTCCGCTGTTGGACCTTATTTTAGTCGCTGGTTGAGTAGAATTTGAGGCACGCCGTAGAATTAACCGCTTTTCTCGCAATGTTGTTGCTCCTGCCGTGCGTCCTTTTTGATTTTTCCCATAGTGTTGTGGATCCGCAAGATAACTGTTTACAAAAGTCTTACTCTTCTATTAAGCATCCTTGCAATTTCTCGCCCTGAGAGTCCTAACTCATTGAAAGTATCTATTTTTCCTCTTTCTGTCGCTGTCAAAGTCTTTCGGGAACCCATTTTTTTTTTTAAGTAAATAAAAACAGTTCTTTTCAAGCCTTTTTTTTAAATATTCTTAACAAAACTTTGAAAAAAATCGCTGATGTGAACTCCTGCAACAAAATATTCGCAATATGAGGCCATTGCGCATCTTTTTATACGCTTTTCGAGTAGTTCATTGTTTGGTCTTGGGAAATTCCAACGGTCGTTTCTTATTTACCCTTTAATTTTATGACTTCCTGTTGAGAAATTATGTACCTGTTCACAGGGAGTAAACGTTTCCGGGTACAAAATTTCCAACAGGTATAAAGAGTTAAAATCGATTGCAAAATGTATGGCCTCATCCTAGTGATCGCCAATGTATGAATCGATGACAAACGATTTCCTCGATTTAACGAATTCTTCGAAATCCCCTAGTACCTGTCCGTAAGAGCTAATGAAAAATATACCTTTACATTACGCATACATTTGTCAAAAGCCTTTTTATAACGAATTTTCAATCTTTGCAAAATATATTTACCTCTATTTAACGAATTTTATACTTATAACCTTTACATAACGAATCCTATAAATTATACGCACTCAATTTCACAATAATTCATGTTTCGACATGTTCAGACATAACCAGTATGTTGTCGTAAGATAATCATTGTTGTTTCATGTTTAGTGTGTTTGGATTAGTGAAAATCGTTCACTATAACCGGGTAAGCAAATTAGTACTTACATATGTGAAGTTGAGATTATTAAAAATTTGTTTACCTCGTTTAAACGAATCTTAGATTAACTTAACTTTTTTATAACGAATCGCATAGTAACGAAGTACTTGGTATAACGAATATTTTCTAATTCCCTTCAATTTCGTTATATCGAGGTTGCACTGTATTGGGTTTTTTTTTAAATTTATTTTACCTAGAAACAAAAGCAGAAGGTTATGTGTTTTAATGGGGATTTATAAGCTTTAATACTTTGAAAAGTGATCACTGGAAAGAGAAAAACTCTAATTATTGAATTATTAATTTAACGCTAACATGTTATGTAGCTTTTTCCGCTTTTCTAAATAAATTATATTTAAACCTTGCACTAGTTTATAAGATTATTGTTATCTTAATGTGTAAGCTTTCAATGAATGAATAAATAAATGAAATGAAATGAAATAACTATCATCCATGGCACTCAACTTAGTTTACCTGACCCGTCCTACCTGTTGGATGAAAAAATTAAATTTTAAATGTTCAAATAATGAAAATATTTCCCTTTGCTTTTTGAGTTAATTAGTGCTTGTTGCTGTAGGTTTTTGAATGCATGAAAATATGTATAAATTGTTTGTATAGTATGATAACACACGAACACGCAAATAAAAAAAAAAAAAAAACTAAACATATAAATGCCATTTTATCAAGAAGTTCATTTCTAATTTACATTTTTTTATTTCTCACCTAATCGATTTCAGTGTAACTCTCGATTTCGTCATATAAATAGTTCACACACAGAATTCAGTGTTCAAAAATAGCAAAGATGTAAGAAAAAAAATTCAAAAAAAAAAAGATAAAAATAATGAAAACAGGAACAAGTTGAAAGGTTACCATTGTGTATTATAGACATGTCGCCTTAACGATAGTATTTCGCAGGCGACGAATGAATATTAATTCTCTTCCTGGTGTAAAATAAAAAAAAAAATAATAAATCAATAAATCATTGTAGATTGAATAGTTTGTAAACAAAGACATTGCTTTTTGTTTCTTAATTTTAATTTGCCATTTTTTTGTGTATTTTTATGAATTGTTTTTTTTTTATTTTCCAAACTGGAAGAGAGCAATTAATTTCATAAATGGACCTTTGCAAAAGTAAATAGATAGAGAGAAAATAAAAATTTAAATATTCTACGTAATGGGTTCTCCTTCACACACTTCCTGGCTGTCAATACAGTGTGGTATACAATTATTGAATTACCAAAAGCCTGATTGATTCAACAAACAGGTAAAGTACAGTGCCTCATGGTGACGTCAAGTAATACAAAAAAAAAAAAAAACAAAACAAAAATCAAAAAGAAGAAAAGAAAACAGAACTCCCAAACTCACAATCCCTTCCCACAGTAAATTCCTTCGACAAAAAAAAATATATTCCCATTGAACTCATTTCATTAAAAATAAACTTATTTTATTGTAAAAAAGAAAAACAGAGAGAGAGAGGAAGAGAAATTTATGGATACTCAGAGATTCAAT
The DNA here is from genome assembly GCA_949129095.1 of Volucella bombylans. NCBI lineage: Eukaryota > Metazoa > Arthropoda > Insecta > Diptera > Syrphidae > Volucella > Volucella bombylans. The sequence goes on along the minus strand of OX422141.1, from coordinate 124,235,573 downwards.
CTTCTTATTTGTTGAGGGTCTCAATTTTACAGATGAACACTTGCACTATTTCAAGTTTACTCCCTTGCTTCTGCTTTGCCTCTCTGATGTCACCGTTGCCCACACAACAGAATTTTCTATCGTTTAACAAATATATTTAAAACATCAATTGGGTACTCGTGCTTTGGCGTTGGTTATCATTTTGCGTAAATACTGTTGTAAATCAAATTATTAAAAAAATGAATAGTTCAACAAAATATAATATTGTACACAGCTTTTTGAATAATTTTCATTTTTGGTAATTTGATTTCCGACTTTGATGTATCCCACACCTGAATTTGTTTATCATATTTTTACTACTAATCTTGTTATATTATCACACATTCACATCTTGTAATTAATTAGATTTACATAAAAAAAAAATACAAACTCTACTTTTAATGATAAAGTTTCAACAGACTAAATAGTTTTGATGAATTCTGAAAGATGAGCCTTTTCTTATTTCTCATCTTCATTTCTATTTTTTCTAAGTTTGCGATTCATGTCCAGGTACCGAGTATGTCGGATTTATTTCATTACCTCCCGCACCACAAAAGATGGTTTCTTGTTCGATGAATCAGTCCGCGAATGTTCCATATTCTCTCTGTGGTCTCTGGATTTAAGTTATATGAGCATGCTTACAAAATCAGTATACGTCATTCGGAGCCATAATATAAGTTATTGCGAACGATGTTTGTGAAAGGTACTATTGTAGGTTAGGTCCCCAATTGGACTTTAACACATCATTTACATGTATTTTATACAGGCGTTTCGGACGTAAAAAGAACTGATTACTACCCTCAAATCTCAATTATTTCCACAAAATTCACTGGTTTTTTCCTCTGCACAGGGATGACTGTGTTGAAAGAGACAATTTCACTACTTTAGAGCCAAAACGCTTAAAAACGGAAAACAATCCATTTTGTAGATGTGCAGGAAATAATATAATAATATCCGGCCAAAAGAAGAGGGTAAAACATCTTGATTTGTTACAAAGCATGTGCGCAGGACAACCATATTTCCGTACGGATCTCATCGATTTATTAAGTTGTACCACATGAAATGTCCGATTTTATAGTAACAATTTAAAAGCCAATATTTTCTTTACCTTTCCTATGAGAGAATTGTCATTGGGGATGGGAGTATCCATCGTAATCTCCCACACCGATTTCGCTGGGTCCGCATCCACCGTTGCTCTTCAAACACGTAGTTCATTTTCGAGGCTGAAATCTACTGAACGGAACTTTCCAAACCAATGTCGTATAGTGCTACATCCTCAAATGTGTCATTAATGTTTTTCATTGCCAATGACGCATTATGTCCCATTTTAAATTCGTAAAGAAATAAGGTTCGAATTTGAACTGCTGACATTATGGTAAATAATTCCTAAAAAAATAACGGTACTTATAACGAACCCTCAAATTCTCACACGTCAAGCACACGTACCATTTTATTTTATAAAAAAAGAAAATTTAACGTTTTGGTATAGATGTTCACTCGAGAACTTATTATTTGCGATTAAGTGAAAATCTGACATTTCATGTGGTACGACCCAATAGTGCAACCGCAGCTTTATATTTAAGCTTTTAGGATCTTTTAAGTCTTTCGTTTAGTCTTTGCTTAGCTGATTCTGCTGCCTAATTTAGTTTTAATATGAACATCGGGCTATAGCGCTTCTTCAGCTTTAGTGTTGGCCAGTTTAATTTTCAACTCGAAGACATTTGATCAAATTTACAAAAAATCAAGACTCAGGTTGCTAGCGGTCTTCCATGCAGCAAGATGGTTAAAGTCCCTTTCCGGAACACTTCGTTCGATGATAGTACATTGGGGAAGCATCAGACTAACATAGTTCGGTAGATAAGGAAATATTGCAAATCCCAACTCTAATCACTTAAATGTGTGAGACATGAGGTCTATAATTCAAGAGGATTGGACCATGCATGTTGACCAGCTCAGAGAGAGTTCGAATACGACGACCTCATCATGAACTATATCGATTCCCCCCCAACAAAATTCTATAGCTTTTATCGTTTCCCTTGTTTGAAGTAATGAAAAGTGGATTGCCCCTTTGATGTTCATAAGATTGTTATCATAAACAGATGACAGGGTTTGGAGTTGTTATTTAGTTTTTCGCCTGAAATTCTATTTGTTGCAAATGATTATTCGGTGCAAAAACGGTGCACAGATTTCTCAACACCGTAGTTTGGAAATTCATCGTATAGCTTTTTCTCGAGTATCTTTAACACCCCCAAGAAAAAAAGTTGTCGATGGGCGATTTCGTAAATTTTACATCTACCGATGTTCTCAAAACATTGGTGTTAATTACGTTTTCCATTTTACTCTCCTAGACGGAAGTCTATAAACCTATCTCGAATGGTGCATTACATCCTCAAGTGCGCCATTAATGGTTTTCGGTTTATCATATCACAAAATTTCGTCCTCTGTATACTAAACAATTTCTGGAAAAAGCTACTTGTAACAAATATATAAAATATAAGTCTGACGTACGTACCACTTCATCTTGAAAAATAAAATTGGTGGGTATATGTTCACATCAAAGCTTCTTGTATTGGACTCAGAAAAAATTACGAGTAGTTATATCATTTGATAGAATCAAAAACTGTTCATCCTTTACATATCCACTTTACTTCGTTACATCATTGCCATTTATACCATATACGTCTGCAAACTCAAATAACACTTTACAGGTTTACTTTCTTTTGGCTACGTTTATGTCGTCAGAGTATGCCACTAGTTGCACGGACTACTTCTCGTGTTTTGTATATATAATTTTTTTCATTTCGAAAGAATTGCACGATATCTCGTACCTCCCTTCAACAATTTTTGGCAATAAAGAGGTGCGTTCTCTATTCTCATTCTGCACGAACGAATAAATTTGGAAGAAATGTAAAATCTCGATATGACTCTATAAAGTTCTTCTCTTCTTGGGATCAACAAATAACGTAGCGCGAATTCATTTGAAATTAAGGAAATTGTTCAAAGATTTGTCGTAGTGTGAATATTTGGTCAATGAGTACTCATTTTTACAGAAGTCATCTCCGGAGAATATTTACTTTCATTAGTAATCATTAATACTGAATATTACTTTCCACACTTCAGCAAACTTGGGTTAGTATTGAACTTTTCGCTCTACCTGTAATAATCACTGTTTAACGGTATGTTATTCTTTTTGTTTACAACCTTAACTTTCAGACTGCGTTACTAAAAGTGTTTTCTTTGCAAGGTAGGTAGGTAAGAGTGGCTGTTGGAAACACTACGAGTAAATCACTTAGGTCTATTGGCCCATTGTGATGCTACGTAGATCTATGATCTTCTTACTAGTGGAACCAGTGTGAGCTTACGATGATGCGTAGGAGACTGTTTACGTCTATATTTTTTAGATCGTTTAGGTCATTGTAGAAGAAAGCTCCTAAGTGAAGATTTCTTCTCTGGGAGAGAGCTGGACATGTACAGAGTAGGTGGAGGATTGTCTCCTCTTCCTCCTTAGAATAATCAGAGCGATTCAGATCTAGCTTTTCCCAGATTTGTTTGATCGCTAGACATGTTGGTCAAACAGTCCATCTAAGGTCTGTTCTTTTATTGCCATACTTTGCTTAGCTTTGTGTTGAAATCGCCGAGAATGATCATGTGAAGAGCATTGTTTATATCCTTTGTCTTTCTCATTTGTTAGACAGTGAGCGCTTTTGTCGATTTTGGTCTTTGATCTTCATCCCTTTTCCTAAATTGCGTCGATATCTACTTTGTAGCAGTCTAGGGGCCAATCACCCCTGTTCTGTTATACGTGTGGATCGAACGTTCCCTTCACCTATTCGATTCACTTTCACTTCGAATCGGTATCCTGCTATACGGCGGGCGAACTGCCTTACCGGTTTCTATTTCAAAGTTTCGAAGATTTAAACGTCACCCGTTTGGAAATGTAAATGTCATTTCAACTGTGTAATTTGTGTGGAAAGAAAAACGAATATGGATAGTGCAGCACTTTATTTCAATTTTAACTCGGAATCAAGAGATTCGAGAGGACATTCGATTCGTGCGTATAGTAGAATACTGACCTGAATTACCGACAAGTGAGTGTTTCACTTCGAACAGCAGGATAGCAGGATCTGAAAACTCGTATTTGACATAAACATTCCCCCCGGCGTATAGCAGAATAGGGCTGTATATCACTAGTTTGCCTGCCGGTGGTCTGTTACACAAACTGGGAATGCATGTGTAGGTTCGATTGTTACGCTTTGGTTCATTGATTTGAGTGAATGAAATGCAATGAAATATTTTACATCAGAGGCTTTGTACATTAATGTTTTCGATTCTAAGGAAACATTTTATTCAAAACACATAAACAGGCTGCCCAGATCTTTATTTGCTGAATTCATAATTGCATAATCTTATTATTATATTGTACATGCTGCAAATAAGTACGTGTATGATTGATGTTATTGATTTATCATCTTAGATTTATCATCTAAGAATTTTCTAATACAACTGTCAAACTATAGTCTTTCGAAACAATTTACTTAAAATATGATACAATAAAATAGAATAAGCAAGATGTGAATGTAGCGCAAAGCGTAGTGCATTCCTTTGGCGTAAATGCTCGAACAAGAAACACTTCAAGCTATTTTCCGGATATGCGTAACTCATCATTTTTTTTATTTATTTGTATAAGCATACAAATAACTATTGTGCGTAGGAAAGATTCATTATTTATTATTATAAATTTTTTTTTTGCGAATAACGATTGTAGGTGCGGCGTAGAATTCGTGTCTTTGCAAAAACAAACGTGAACCCAAACAAAAATAAACGTTTCTAACAATTTATAGAACATAGCAGCTAAAATGAAACCACAACTATGCGCTATGTTTTTTTTTTTTTGGGAAGTCCTCAACAATTTGGAGCAATTTACCAATTACACTTTAATTATATTTTCTTTATTAATTCCACAAAAATATAAAAAAAAAATAAAACAAGGATTCAAAGGAGAAACGTCGATGGAAAAATTGCAATCAATTTTTACAATTTGGCTTGAGAAAGAAAATAGAACAAGGAAAAATCTATTTGTGGTTTATGGAAAACAAAACCGTTATTTTGTTGTAATTTTTCCCATCATTTTCTCCGCACAAAAGAGATAAAACATAAAATGAAAAGAATTCTGTTTTATTAAATTTAATTTCCATTTATAAGCAAATTTATCTTAGAAAAAATGTATCTAATCTTAAAATTAATTTTTATTTTTTATTTCGTTTAAAAAACCAAAAACACAAAATTGAAATATCGATTTTTGTATAAAAAAAATCAAACAAATTCGAATTATCCATTCGATATAACTAAAACAAAAAAACAAAAAAAAAATCTAGGCCTGTTATCTGAAAGCAATTGAGACCTGTCCAGGATTTGCTGTCGCATGGAGTAATCTTGGATGTGTCTTTAACGCACAGGGAGAAATTTGGCTGGCTATACATCATTTTGAAAAAGCCGTCACACTTGATCCAAATTTTTTAGATGCGTACATTAATTTGGGCAATGTTCTAAAGGAGGCGAGAATTTTTGATCGGTAAGTAAATGAATTTTCTATAATACATATACTGTCTTTATTCCATTTAAAACAAGTTAAAATCTGTCAAAAGTCTGTAGGTTTTGTTCTCTAAGTGTTCCAGGATTTTACGAGTATATAAAGAATTCTCTCAAATGATACCATTCTTTTTTATTTCATTATTTATTAAAATACTAAATTTATTTGAAAGTAATTACCTTGCTATTTTTATAAAATAGTTTTTGTTTTTTTATAAAAAAATTATTTTTATTGAAAGAAACATTAACAGAGAATATGAGAACAAGTAACGCGTGAAGGATAATTTGGTTGAACTATCGCCGCACAGTGTGTTATTTTGCGAATCTAGCGGAACTTCATTCGTTGAGCGTTTGAATAATTTTTTATTTATGTTAACCTGATAAATTATACAATTATTGTATGTTATTTTGTGAGTTTTTAAGCTTACTTGAGTTTTAAATATATATTTACATAAATTTAACCCATGCTACGCTTTACAAATCCTCTCTTTTGACCATTTTTTTTTAAATACGAAATCTTTATTGAAATCTCTTGGTATACTTTTTTTCAAATGGCCCTTAAAGTTTTGAAACCTAGTCAAATAGGTAATTTTACCATTATTTCATCTTTAGGATACCTTACTTTACTTACTTACTTTAAGTGGCGCTAATGCGATGTCCCTCGGGAGCGGATTCAAAGACTTTTCGGACGGGAACATCGGTGTATATCTCAGTCTTTGGATCTCTACTCTTCTGGTTAGGTCGATGTCGCTGTACAGTCCGTAGAGTTTATTGTTGTATCTCCTCCTCCATTCATCGTCAATGCAGACGGGACCGAAGGTCGCCCGAAGAATTTTTCTCTCGAAGCAACTAAGAACACCCTCATCCATTTTTGATAATGTCCATGCCTCTGCGCCATAGAGCAGGACCGGGATTATTAAGGTGACTTTTGTTGTCCGAGAGAGGGCTTTGCTACTCAATTGCCTTCTTAGCCCAAAGAAACAGCGGTTGGCAAGAGTTATTCTTCGTTTGATCTCAGCGCTGGTGTCGTTGTCTGTATTTATATCAGAGCCTAGTTATACAAAGTCCTTAACTACCTCAAAGTTATACCTGTCGAGGGTGACGTTCTGCCCGAGACGTCGGGGTTGGTTGTCCTTTTTGCTTGACAGCATATACTTGGTCTTGCCCAAACTAAACTCTCTAAACTCGCGAAAGCGCCACTGACATCATCCTGCTTTCTCCCGATTATGTCAATATCGTCGGCGTTGCGAGTAGTTGGACGGACTTTTGAAAGATAGTGCCTCTTGTGTTTGCTCTTAAGTTTTGCACTATTCTTTCAAATATGATGTTTAAAAAATCGCATGACAGCGCATCGCCTTGTCTAAATCCTTTCTGGACATCAAAGGTCTCGATGAGATCTTTACCGATCTTGATGGAGCTGCGTGCATTCTCCATCGTCATCCTGCACAGACGGACGAGTTTGGCAGGGATGCCGAAATTAGACATTGCTCTGTATAGCTCGTCTCTATAGATGCTGTCATACGCTTCCTTAAAGTCGATGAATAGGTGGTGTGTATCGATCTGAAGCTCATGGGTCTTTTCCAAGATCTGCCGTAGTCTGAATATTTGGTCGATGGTGGACTTTCCTGGCCTGATAAGATCTTGAATGCGATGTTAAGGAGACCTATGCTTCTGTAATTGGCGCAGTTCAGAGGGTCTCCTTTCTTGAGAATCGGACAAACAATGCTGAGGTTCCATTCATCGGGCATACTTTCGTCCGACCATATTTTACAGATGAGTTGGTATCTGCTCCTTACCAAGTCATCGCCTGCCGCTTTGAAGAATTCGGCAGTCAGGCCGTCCGCTCCAGCAGCTTTGTTGGACTTAAACTTAGATATAGCTATATTCACTTCGTCCAGGTCGGGTGGACGAAATTGTTGGTCATCATCGTCCAGGTTGAAAGGTTGATTCTGCCTGACAGCGGTATTTGGCTCGTGATCGCCGTTTAACAAGCTGCAGAAATGGTCTTTCCAAATCCTCAGCATCAACTGCGATTCTACCACGATGTTCCCTTGTTTATCTCTACAGGCTTCGGTTCGGGCTTTGTTTCCGTGACATGTTATTTTTACCTTTCTTCCCTTTCTGCTCTTTCTTCTTCCTCCTGAGAAGCCAGTGTTCGTCTCTCTTCTTCTGCTCATAGAGCTCATGAGCAGCTCTGGTCCTTTTATGCAGCGCCGCTTTATACTATATGCATCTTGCTTAGCTGCATGTGCTTGCCGGCATTCATCATCGAACCAGGGGTTTCGTAGGGCATGACGGGTCTTGCCTCACTAACCATTCGATTTGGAAAGCGACCCTCTGAGAATGACCGGTGCACATGTACAAACACTCGATGATAGTATTACACCTGCATTCCCCATAAATGAGATGCATGTTAGCATATTCCTGATCAGTGTATAGAGATGGCATGATGGCATTCGCAATACACAATCACAGGATCAACGATCAACACTAGTCCAGAAGGAATCCAGGTTCGACAGAAACGGTCAGATAGCAAATCAAAGTCGCAATGCAATGAGTCCAATAAAGAAAGCCAAAATTATAAGCACGAAATCAACACGAATACAGAATAATGCGCCGTAAGCGAAGGAGCGTAACGTACGGCAGTAATGCACGATGTGCCTATGCGTCACTACTTAACAATGGTGGCACCTCTATCTGTTTCAATCACACTAGTCGAAATGGAGTGTTTATCCGTCTCAATCACTGTCTATCTCGCTCACACTTGGTACTCATTTTAACTTACTAAAAAGAATTAACTATGAATCGGCTTTCTTTAACAAAATATTTTTTTTTGTCCTCAATTAAGCGTTAGTCTAGCAAGTGTCATACCATTTTGGAATCCAGACTAAATACGCCATGTTTTAAAGTTACTTGCCAAAATGGCATAGTACATTCTTTTGTCAGTACAGTCAGTTCAAGTTGGGTGATTAATGATTTTCAGATACATGAATGGACAAAAAAGCAATATTTTAGTTAAAACCGATATAGTTATGTTTCAATTTTGGACCGTAGTTTATAGAAGAGTTACTCAGGGTTACGTGACAAAAAAAAATCGAAGAAAAGTAAAGATTTGCGGTCACAGCACTCGAAAGATCGACACAGGTTGTCAGATTTCTAAATTTCTTTTTGATTGCCAATAATTGTACATGACTTGGAATGTTTTTATAATTTTGTGATAACCGACATCACTTGACCTATCACCCGTTTCCGGCTTGACGTTGATTTTTGACACACCCTGTATGTACCATATACATATCTGAAATTTTACTTTTCTTTGCCATCCTAAGCCACGTCATGATCTCGATGTTCATGAAATGAGATTCACCATATTAAACTGTAGCTACACTCACAGTATTCACGACGTACTTTCTGGCAAAAGCAACACTAAATCTTTTAAGATTTAGTCTATCTTTCAGAATTTGTCTTGGTTTGAAAATTTTGAAGGTTGTCGGAATAATTCTTGAAATGTCGTTTGCTGTATTTCGTACTACATCTGTTACTCTGTCATAGGTGCATAGTGAAAATTCTTCAAAATTCATAAATCTGGTTGTTCACACTTGCAAGTATCGCTTACAGCATGGCTTTCAACAAACCAGAAGATGATATATGTTTGTACCAAGGTCCCAATACAAAAGGAAGAACTCATACTCTATATTGTCTACAATTTCAATTAAGTTTTTGTATGGTAAATTTCGCAAACTTTTCCGAGTTATTAATTTAAATTCTTTCATAAATAAACAACTTAATCAACATTACACTGAAACATTACTACGGTAGTTGCTCTATACAAAATTATTGTATACAATTTCAGAAAGTTATTCGTTCTTTCTGGTCCATAAATTTCTTCATACCAATTCTCATACGATGATTCTCCAAACACTCTATAGCTTTACCATCATTCAGTGGTGAAAAGCTCCTGAGCTTTGGTTCACATGGAAATTTAAACTCTTATCAGAATCAGCTGATGGAAATGGCTCTCTGTTTCTCTTTTAACTAGTATCTTTCCGACTCCATGTATCCATCCAACATATCGTGATAACAGGGCACACAAAGAGAGAGAGAGATACATATACTTGTATCTGTTCATGCTCTCACGGAATACTGGCAAAACTCCTTCATCCCACCGAAGGGCGTGTTTGTTTTTTTTTTATGTATTCCTTTATGTAGAAGCCTCGACAACTGTCACTTCCAAAGTATTAGTTTGCATCCTTTTGGGATAGAAATGCGAAAAAGGACACTTGACTGAAGAGAGTAGGAGAATGAGAGAGTAAAAACCCCAAGCACATGCGACCGACTCCCTCAATAAAATAATTCTTGTCCGTGCTCTCTACTGGTATGGTACTCGTATTTATTGCTCTCCTTTATCTCAACCTGTTTTTTTTTTTTTTTTGTCCGTTTTGTTCCATGTTTTCTGACAGAAGAGCTATTCAATTTTTTCCACCATTCATATCTCAATAGTTGTCTTACAGGCGTTAAGCAGCAAAAACGCGAAAAGGATAACGTCGCGAGACTTCAAAAGACAAACTATAATTTTTGTTCATCTTTCACTTATTTGAATAATTATCAATTTTTCTTGTATCTTTCATTTGATTTCTACCTTTTGCTGCTAAATTAAACTTTAACTTGGTTTTCTTGTTATTTTGGAAGGTTCACGTTTATTTTTTGTTTAAACAAAATTTCATACTCGATGTGACTTTTCGTAGTTTCCCTTTCGTACTCGTATTTCTTATCCCTTCGTCGTGAATAAAAATTAAAATAAAAATAATTATATAAAAACTTGAGATGAAAGCCAATACATACTCGCAAACACAAGAGATAAATTATAAAAAAAATCCTTCTATTCGAAAAGATAAAGAATAAAATTATTATCTGCTCTGCTCTATTTTTTTGCTACTAGACGTTATCCTGTAAATTGTTGTTTATCGTGTTTATTGTGTTTACTGTGTTTATCGCGTGTGTTATCATTGTGTAGGTGTGCTTATACATACATCTATTTCATTTTAAATAACAAAAATTTATGTCAATTTTTGTGTCGAGGTAGAACCGCCAAAAAAATAATCGCAACAAGCAACAATTTAAGTTTCACCATTTTTAAACCTCTCGTTTTTGTGGTTTTTAACGTGTGAGCATTTCCTGTGTGTGGTAAATAATTTACGTTAGCTCATATATGAGATTTTATATATGCAAAATATATGTCTTTTCTCCCTCCCCATTCTATTTTGTTCAGTTCCATTGCCGCCTAATGAAAATAAACAGAAGGAAATCCTTTAAAAAATCGTCAGAAGTTACACAGAAGTTACACAGAAGTTACACAGAAGTCACGGTATTTATGTTGGTTCTCCTTCGGCGCCTAATTTCGCAGACATGTGTTTCGAAATTTCTTTTTTTCTTTTTCTCGTCTCATCTTCTGCAGGATTTTTGGCCAGAACGTTGCTTGCCTTTTTTCCATTGACAGCAGTTGTAGTCATAGTCAGTCGTAGAACGAGGTACAGCATAATAATTTATGGCAATCCTAACTCCTAACTTCTAACTCACTTCTGAAATATTAGGAAAAGCAGAAGAAATACGAGAAAAAGGAAAATAGAAAAAAAAAATGCGTGTTAAGGAAGAGAACTTGTAGATGAGCAGTTCCTGGCTTTAGGGCGGTGTTTTGTATACAAGGATTGGGGTTAACAACATTTTCAGTTTTAAGAAATTTGTCAAATGTAAGACATGTACATAGATGTGGGTGATGAATGGGGGGATGCTTAGAAATTCTGTTTTTTTTTTCTTTAAGTTTTTTTGTTTACAATGCCAAAAACAAAAGCAGGCCAGAGGTCAAGGCAAAGGTTGTTGGTTCTATGTTCTATGTATGTTTTAAAGATGGTAAAATTGTATGCCGTTTTGGTTTTTGTTTTAGTGTTCCTGTGTTCCCCTAGCCACGTTAAAGAACTAGAATTTCGTTGACAACATCAGAAAGTGGTAAAGTTATAACGAAATCCATTTTTGGGTATTTTTTTCTTTTTGGAAAAGTAAATTTTTAAATAAATTGTGCCTAGGTATCCAGGGCGTATGTGGAACATATGGGTGGTTCTTGTTCGATTTTACAGGTTTTCTTCTCGAGTTTAGTCAAAAGTTGGTTATGAATCTATTTAGAACGGAGAGAAGAATCGAATTTAGTTAATAAGATGCGTAGAGATTCTTCCAATGTGGGGACGGATGATGTCTGATTGCTGATCAGTTGCTTCATGTGTATACCCAGGCTAAGAATAAGAATTTCAAAGAGACAACACTATCATCTCAGATCACGGTACACTACAATCATTTGATCTAGGATCTGAAGATTCAGTCTGTACAGCTTATGGAGTTGAAGGTGATACTCTTTTCTCCATTCGAAAATATTGCCAAATATCCGCCAGTGAATAAAGTTTTCGAATTTTCGCAGTCATTTGACGTCTCAATTTTTGTACATCATCGGAAAAAATCTAGTACTGTATTTGGTTGGACACAGAATTAACCAAAAGTGCCAGATGGATTTTCGTGGTTGTAGGTTGTCTTTTGCCTCAATGTTTGCTCTACGTTAAATATACTTTTGGTATCCGAAAGGAAAGAAAGTCACACAAATTCGAAATAATTGTTATTTTGCAGTATAATTCCGTGACACCACAATACACTTATTACGTAGGGAAATTAAGTTTTCAATATTGTAAAAATGACTTCAAATGTCCGTCTTCAAATTTTCATCATAGTAAAACAGCTTTACACTAAGGTGCTTCTTTAAATTAGGGAATAGGATACCTGGTATCAGTTCTTGGGGGTTATTGTTACTCGCATCTTACAGCACCTTTGGAAACATGCGGTATGGGAATTTATGCATTGGAACACATCTGGCGTCAGACAATCTCCTTTTTTCTTTCATTTTCTTCCCTTGCGTAAGATGTTGCATTTATGGTTTCACGTCTTTTGGTGTACTCGAGGTCATGATGTTACCAGCCGATGGCGTGACTTAAAATTTAATTATGGATCATGACGATGAAGAGTATAAAACCAAAAGAGTATAAAACGACTCGAGCTGTAAAGAGGCTGTCAGGGTTAGAGAAGTGTTTTTTTTCGGTCCTTCAAGATTAACCCGACAGAATGACTACAACGTCTTTCTTTAGGCGTGTAAAATTCCAATACGACCAAAAACTGAGACAAAAAATACTACAATGTCCCAAAGGTAGTAAAAATTGTTGGTCGTTCGTCGAAAACATTAGAAATTCTGCCTCATCCTCCATCCCAACGCTCATTTATAATGAAATTCCAGCTGTCAGCTGTTTGGACAAGCCAAATCTGCTTGCTGCACACTTTGCTGCCAGCCCAACACTCGCAGATTGTGCTTTGACTCCGCCTACAGTTGAGTGCGTCGAATCTTCAATGGGACAAATTCACTTTCGCACTCGTGTAGTAGCAAGAGTTCTTAAAGATCTTAACAGTCACAAATCTGCTGGTCCAGATGGTATATCTCCCCGTCTTCTGAAGAGGTGTTCTTCCTCGCTGGCAAAACCATTGCGTAAGCTTTTACACTTTAGGACTCTCCGAGCGGTTGGAAAACAGCATTTGTCCAACCCGTCCTTAAAGAAGGCGAATCTTCTTCTCTTTCCTCTTAAAGACCCATTGCACGCACGACCCTTCTTTCCAAGATCATGGAAACGCTGATAAACCGTCAGCTCATGAAATATTTCGACTCACGAAAACTTCTCAATGACCGGCAATATGGTTTTCGTAGCAACAGGTCCACTGATGATTTGATGGCATGTGTCACCGAAAAGTAGAAACAAAGCGTATATCTGTCTGGCGAAAGCAAGATAGTTGCACTTGATATTTCTAAGGCATTTGACAGAGTACTAGAGGACTAGAAATTACCCTTCAGAACATTCAATTCAAGTTGTCTTGGACGGTTTCAAGTCTGTTATTCACAAAATAAATGCTGGTGTGCCCCAGGGCTCTGTTCTGTCTCCGACACTCTTTTTAATTTTCATTAATGATCTCTTGTCTGCTACTTCTAATCCAATATATTCCTTTGCTGATGACAGTACTCTCTGCTTTTTATATTCGTTCCCGGACTCACGGCCCTGCTCTTCGGCTGTAGAACGAGAACGGCAGCGTAAATTCTTATTAAATTCTGATATTATCAGCATAACTAATTGGGGAACTACTAACGGAGTATACTTTAATGCTTCCAAAACACAATGCTGTTTGCTGTCGTTAAAGCGAAATTTAAACACCCAGACATTATCCATGAATGGCACTAGCACTTGACCACATATTCGATGTCGCCAAAAATGCTGCGAAATGTCTCGGTTTTCTCAAACAATGTAAGAAATACTTTTCCCCTTCTGAGCTGGACTCAATATATAAAGCATTCATCCGCCCAAAATTGGAGTACAATGCACACATCTGATCAGGTGCGTCTAAAACATCTCTGCACCTGCTATAGATAGGATTCAAAACCGTGCGATAAATATCATAGGTGATGCTAATATCACTCAGTCAATGGACACCCTTGAATACCGACGAAATGTCTCGTGAGACCACTTGGTTCTATTGCTACTTCCACCACCAGTGCTCCATAGAAATTGCCAGTTGCATTCTGCCCCTTCAAACTTTTAACCGTAACACCCGTCTCGCTATGAATGCTCATCAGTATACCCTCAAGCCCACTTTCGGACGTACTCTAAAATATCGTTATTCGTTCCTTAGCCGTACAACTCGCTTATGGAAAGCCCTGCCTAGTCATTATAACCGTCAAACACTTAAAACCAACCTTAACCGGTACCTCTTTTTCCATCCTCTCTGGTTTTCCTTCGCCCGTGCTGGGTAATTTAAGGGTACTTATAAAAAATTATAAGTTATAAAAAAACAAAAAAAAATGGCTAACGCTCTCGTTAATATGATAATGAAGGATAACCGACGTATAGTACCATCTTCCTGTAAGTCGTTTTACTTTTTCTAAATTTTTTTCATAGAGCGACGGCCTTCTTCAATGTTCTCTCACTAAATTCACCAATTTTGAAAATTTGTAGGCGTTTCCTTTGTTTTGTAAGGAATTTATTTACTTACTGCGTGGAGCTTGATTTTTTCAACATTGTCGTGTTAGTCGTTATGGTTGCACTGCATTTAGGATTACTAGAAAATTACTTACGACAATTGTATGAATGTTTTTTGCAAATTACCCGGATACCGAGAATGGAATGTCCTTCGTATCTATGGTTATGTTTTGAGGTTTTTAAAATTAACTCATTTGAGTCGCTATTTTTCGTGGAAACTTTTGCACGACCACCATGGGAACACGTATTAACGTTGCTCTTGTATCCTCAACACTTTGACTACAGTTTGAATAAATCGGAAATTTTGCATTTATACTTCACAGTGTATGGTGTATTTTAAAGGAGGCTTTTCGCTTTACTATCAGTGTCTGTGTGGAAAGTGGTGATTAAGATAAGATGAAGTGTGATGTCTGGGAATACCCATTGCGTTGGCATTTTGGAGAATCAGAGTGAATTACAGAAGAGCATCTATTTTATTGAAAACTTAATCTTTTTCCAGAATCAAATTGAGTTAAAGATGCATGGAAATGCGACAATTGTCGAGATGCGGTTCTTCAGCCAAAAATATTTAATGAAGTATCAAATTTGATGATGCTTCTATCTAACAATTTCCTGGAATAACTAGGCACAAGGGTTAAGATATTAATTTATACTCGTACACAAGTGAATGTTAAATTGTTCCATCACACTACTAATTAAAGACTAATTAAACTTTTCAATTCATGTCATAGAGAAGTCTGCTGCCTTACCTGTAAATTTAGATTTAGCCGAAATGTGGAAGGAATAACTTCACAACGACACAATTTTTTCAAACCTCTAGACAGCAGGTTTAACTGTTTGCCAAAGGTATCTAAGGGCAATATATTGTATGAAAGGCTGCTAGCAGTTTCTTTTACTGATGCATACATATGAAAATCCATGGATATTGCGGATGGTGAACCTTGACCCAGAACTCACTGGTTTCGGTTTGTTAAGCATGAAACCACATTAATACGTGACAAAATTTCGACCGATGAAAACGGGCTTAGTCATTCACAGAGTACATTGGTTAGAATTGTTCAATATAAGGCATCGATATGGTTCTATAGACGTAAAATATGCTGACATGGCATTTGAATTGGCTTCTTCTGTGCTTTTGGCCGGCGGTAGCATGAGCTCCTGTACCTATTAAATCATCATGCACCTATGCGACCACACTTTGTCTTTTATAAAAAAAATAATATGATCATATGTTGCTCGTTTAGTTTGTGGCTATTTTTCGGCTAGCGAATCTATTTGACGTTTGGAAGTTAGGTTTTTTCCAATACGGAATACATCTATGTAGTGGTCAGAGTTGATTTTAAACAATTTCATATATGTAATCACTATTTGACGCCAATCGCCAATCTAGAATTGTGAGGAAGCTGGTGCTACTTTATCTGAAATCCAGCTGAATTACTCCCATGTCGCTCTCTGAACATGCTACGTCCAAGAATTCTTGGAAATAATTATATACAGCCTCATCGGTTTGGCAGTTTATCTACAGCAGAGTCCTTCGGTTCAACGAACATATCTCTCCTTCCAATTCTGTTCTTCGTTACGTACGCCGAATTGGTTTAAGTCTACTTCCAACTGCGCGCACCATCATTGTTAAGGTTTGTCTCGTTAGGTGAATTCGGAGAAAATTTGGCCATCCATTGACGTTCAGGTGCTCTAGAAGACCTAGTCGCTGGACAGCCAGACCCATTTTTATTGCTCTATTTTCACAAATACCTCACTGATAGGCCGATAAATTTGTACCGATTATAGGGTTGTCGTTTGCATGACTTTGTGCCTCTGGTGTTGGTTTGGGAGTTGTGCAAAATACATATCATCATAGCGCTAAGTTGTCTTCGCTCTGGCTAAGAACGTTTCTGACATCATAATATTTGGTAATATTTCTTCAGACTGATAAAGCCATGGAAGTTTTCTATAGATACTGCATATCTGACCGAATTTGGCAGGGAAAAGCGTCTGTATAGTTACTGAAGAGGTGACGTGTATCGATTCTGTATTCTTGGGGCCTTACCAAGATCGGATGGGCGTACCAGGTTTAAAACGCATTGATATGCATTAATCATGTTGTATACGTTGCGATAGTAAAAATCTTGTTGATGCTTAGTAGGCTAATGCAGCTGGTAGTTGGCTGTAGAGTTTCAGGGAACTTCTTTCTTTGTTTCCGGATGGGCAATGGTTTGACTCCTGCAAATTTGTTGGATTTTATTTTGGTCAAAGTGACGGTAGTTTTTCCGTCCTTGATCCGGGTTGAATTGTACGTCTTGTCTGATAGCAGTATGCCCGTCTCTATGTTATTTTCTTGGAAGTTTTGTTTCTGGTCATGTCCTTTTAAATTTGAGGAGTTTTCCGAATTTTATTTCTACAGCATCATCTTTCAATCGCCTCAACTTCGCGTTTCTCGAACTTTCTGCCTCATCGTCGCATAATATGCATCTAGTTTGAGCACAAGTGCTTGTCGGCTGAACCAGGAGTTTTTTACGGTCGCCATGTGAAACATAGGACATCAGCATTTGATGCTGTCGATAAGGATTTTGAGATAAGTTGTTGGAAACGCGGTTGATTAAGGCTCTGGCTTACGATTGTAGCCATCCGACGTCAGACTTCTCAAAGCATTTTCTTGGATAGTACACCTTAGTGTCAGCGCTCGTACATTTTCTACTACTACATACCGTTTCGAGTCAAAAGTTGAAACGTTGGAATGTGCGAACGCCTAGACGTTCTTCGCCTATCGCAATGTAGTCAACCTGCCTTGTCATGTTTTGATCAAAATACTGACATGTGAACCCTAAGATGCGGGAGCCGCATGATTTGCATGACGATTTTCCATCCACTTGCAAAGCCAATCGCAATTTAATAATTTCATCAGAATGTGCACCTCATTTGCATATGTGAGTTGTTTGCTTTAGTGTAGGCAGCCTTAGTTTCTAAAAAAAAATCTCACAAAGACAACCAGATTTTCTTAGCTCTAAATCATGTAAGCGTAACGAGGGAACAGAATCTTCTCTATTATTTAGACCTCGCATCGTGTTGCATGGATCAAAAAATACTTGACACCGATGTGTAACATACATTTCGATTTTCTACAATAAGTGTTCAAAATAACTTTAAGACGCAAATCCATAGATTTTGGTTGGAAGTACAAGGTGTGGTAAAAGTAATGCCATAATATGAATTGGCTGCCATTTTGTTAGAAATGAAAAAAAATTGGGCTCTGTTTTCACGAAAAGTTTATCTGAGGTTGTAAAATTGGTGACATTGAGTTGAAAAAATGATTTCGGTCAAATGGCCACCTCCTGAGTTGATGTAGTACACTTGTGCTCGTTTTACGGCATTTTGAATTGTTGCTCGCAAAACATCTGGCTCCAAATTGGTGATCTTTTCTTCAATGTTGGTTTTCAAGATGATCCAAATGTACCGTATGAAAAGGTATTCGCACTCTATTCACACAATGCGGCTTACCCTCCGTCGCTCCACGTCCTTGACAAAGCTCCGCATTTTTGGAAACCAATACGTCTTTCTAAGCCTTTCAAGAGCTTTGTCGAAGCCCATGTGCACAGCCTCATCGTGACAAATTCGTAGAACTTACTACCGCACTCCTTTCGGCACCAAGTTGTTTAATGATGTCGCGTAGTTTCTCATCTTGCCATTGCATGGTGGCTAGCCCATCATCGTCATCAATGCATATGTTTAGTACATTGGCGGTTGGTTGGCGACTTATGGCATCCACATACCCTACTTTCCTTCCTGGTTGGTGAACTGTCGTGAACTCAAATTCCTGGAGTTTGAGCCACCATCTTGCTACACGTGGTATCATCTTTGCTTTGCTCTGAATTGGTACAATTGCTTCACAATCTGTTATAACCTTAAATGCCTTCCCCAGACAGACAGAAAGTCTGTCCAGACTTTCTACTACAGCTAGGACCTCCAGCTCATAGCTGTGATATTTCGCTTCCACCTCCGTTACCTTTCTACTAAAATATGCCACCGATCTCAGTGTATCATCACGCTTCCCTCGTTGCATCAATATGCCGGCAAGTCCTACAGTCGAGGCATCAGTATGAACCTCGTGATCGTAACCTGCATCGTATAATGCCAAAAGAGGGGGATTAGTTAACGCTGACTTAAGCTTTTTGAATGTCACCTGCTGCTTCTCCGTCCATACGAAAGGATTGTCCTCTTTTAGTAAGTTGGTGAGGGGTATTGCTATCTGTGCGTAATTCGGTACAAATTTTCGAAAATACTCGGTAAAGCCCAAGAACTGCCTCACGTGATGCACATCTTCCGGTTTGGAAAAGTCTTTAACAGCCACTATCTTTCGGTCGCTTGGTCTTATTCCGCTCCCATCCAGTTGATGGCCGAGGAATTCAATACTAGTTCTCAGGAATGCACACTTTTTGTTACTGAGAGTCAGTCGTGACTCTCTTAGAACTATCAGGTGGCAATTTCATTTCCGTCGCTGTCACTCATTTATCGAACGTCGCACACAGGGAAAAACGGCCAGTCTTCTCAAGAAATAATCGAAATCACTTGAAAATTTTTGAGTATTTTTTATTTTTACATAATTGCAATAAATTGTAAAAAAATGAAATAAAAATAAGATCTAAAATTTTTTTTTTAATAACTAGAATAAAATATTGAACAAAGAAAAGACAATTTTTTTTAATAAGAACTCGAATATTTTAACCCATATTCTGTTATGCGTGTGGTTCGAACGTTCCCTTCACCTATTTGATTCACTTTCACTTCGAATCGGTGTTCTGCTATACTGCCTTACCGTTTTCTATTTCAAAGTTTCGAAGATTTAAACGTCACCCGTTTGGAAATTTAAGTGTCATTTCAACTGTGTAATTTGTGTGGAAAGAAAAACACATATGGATAGTGCAGCACTTTATTTCAATTTTGATTCGGAAACAAGAGATTCTAGTGAAGTGAATCATTTTTATGAGGACATTCGATTCGTACGTATAGTGGAACACCGACCTGCGTTACCGACAAGTGAGTGTTTCACTTCGAACGGATAGAAGAATCGGAAAACTCATTCCCCCCGGCGTATAGCAGAATAGGGCTGTTTATTAGCCAGTTGGCTCTGATAGTAAATGTAATATTTCATCCGGAAAACAGAATGCAACAAAGCACTGCCTTCATTAATTGACAAATTTGAAATATATGGGTGATGAATATGAAAAATATGGAGAGCGTGAAACGAATCTACCATGGTAATTTTTCGGCTGATTTTCCTTGTGTTTTCTGAATCTGAATCTGAATCTGAATCTTCTCAAATCCTTATTTCTCGCTTCGAGTGCTTCTTCGGTCATCATTCCAATTGCTATGGAAGACGAGTCAATTATTTCATGTGCGTGGATTAATAGCTTATGTTCACTTGCTAGCATTGGGTACCAGTTATAAAGGGACACATATAGTTCTGCAGTCTCTCTCGTCTATGTTGAAAAACGCTCTACATTTATGTCAAATCCACTAGAAACAGCCTGAAGAATGATGTTGAACCTTTTCAGTAATTCTTCGTTAAGTCCAGTTATCGTTGCGATTAGAGTATATTGTTCAAAAAACCGAGCTGCAGTGTTTCCATCGTTACTTGTTCCAAATTCTTGTTTTACCACATCGATAAGCAATCCGGTTGTTTCCCGCAACTGTCTTCGAACTCTTGTTTTCATTTTCTCGAAAGTTTCGAAATCGATTGCATCTTTTTTGTAAATCCTCCATTTGCAAATGTGTAGACGATAGGAAATACTCAAAAACATCTCGAGGCAGCGAATGTAGTCGTGGAGTGAAGAAACTCCGAAGTCGTGGGCTGTAACTTTTGGCCGATTAAATATTGAAAGAAGGTCATTCATTACCTTCGGGGTAGCACCGCATATGCTGCAGGTTAGAGCTGATTTTCCGGTATAAGTTCTAATTGTTTTTCCGTCAACCATGGTCATCTTCAAATCATAGTGAATTCTATATTCCATCTACATAAATAACATGGGATTCAGTAGCTGCAATTTCCCTCCTTGTCTGAAGTGTGGTCTCTCTTTCAAAGACAATTTTAATTGGCCTCCAAATCCACAAAGATTTTTTGTTGCGCCAAATTATCTTACTGTCATCATTTGTTTTTAATTGCAGAGGCACAAGGCAAATGGAATAGAGAACTGAATCGGTCGGATTTTTGTCTGTGGGTTCCTCTTATTGGTTCTCGTCTTCGTCATCATCTTCAGCTTCTGATTGTAGTTGTCCATCTTCCACATAATATCGCTACTTATAGTTGGAATGACAGCCCCATTTGCAAAACAATGTTAAATCGGTACAAAAAGCATTGCTCTTCAGAAAATTTTCCAAATTCAAAGCCAACCGTTGACTGGTATGGCCCAGAAGGCCTTGCAAAGTTTCTTGAGCTGATGTTTCGGTAATGATAACACTCTCATCGATTGGGTAACTTTGTTTCTTTGCGTCCAAAACTAACGGGTAGAAGGGATAAATGGGGGCTGATCGATTTTTGGCTCCAGTTTGCATGGTGGTATATGAAAATTTAAAAATAGCGTTTCGACAAAGAAAGAGGAGTTTTGTAGGCTTTTTAACTGCAGTAGAAACACCTGGGGAATTTTCTCTAATTTCTTTTACCAATGCAGAACCATGCAGCATATGACAGTTCCTCGTGCGAATAATTGTCCAACAAATGTTTTGATGATACGAGATTAACTGCTACTCGGGCCAAGGACAAATGCTTTCGGCCAATCAGAATTTTTTTCAAAAAATTTTGACGGCGCCATTGAACGAATATGAATCAAAAATATGGCAACTTTTTTCATTACCAATTCTTAAGTGTACTTATCGGTAATGCAATTTAAAGTTAACTGCTCCGCGACATACCGTTTGACCTCAGAACATTTTTCTTTTTCGCCAGAAGATGCCAACCACACATCAAATAGAGCACGTTTAAGTAGGAGCATTATCCTAAAAAACAATAAATAGCTTAGCTCTATGGGTCTGGATGGGTTGGATTTCAAGTGTTACATATTCTGTAGATGTTGTACTACAAAACCATGCCACCCAGGTGGTGGAGGAACTTTGAGAAGAAAGACTACATCATTTCAAATAGGAAAATCTGTCAACTTGCTAAATATGTTTACTTACCTCAACTACCCACCCAGAAGGATAAAATTTAATATACTGTCATGGACAAAAGTTTTCGCACAACGTCTTTTTGGAAATTCAACAAGCTTAAACAAAAAAAATTAAGGGAAATTTTATATTTAATTGATTATATCAGTACCTCTGAATAATTGGCTTTTCAATAGAACAAAAAAGAAAACTAGAAATACAATTGTTTGACAAAAATAACGGATTGTAAAAAATAACTACCATTTTAGTGTAGACAAAAGTTTTCACACAAGAGAATCGTTCTACTGAATTAAAGTATTTTTTTTGCTTTTTCTGTCAAAAATGTTGCGCATTGACATCACTCTTTTAATTTACGCAATGGGAAAATCCCGTTACTTTTTTGAAGGAGGAAAAACAGATTTGATTATTTTTTTATTTAAAGGCTTAAGTAAAAAAAGTTATAGCAATGGGATAAAGGCAGAAAGAAACTAGCTGTAAAGAAAGAAAAATAATATTAGAACTGCATAAACAAAAAAAGTCGCTCAGAGAAATTGGTGACATTGTCAAAAGAAGTCGGTTTACAGTTTTTAGCGTCATTAAACGTTTTAAGAATGTTGAAAGTTTAAATAGCTCCGAACGCAGTGGTCGCCCTCGTAAACTGACACCAAGGGAAGAGGTGCACCTTGTGCGAACAATAAAAAAAAGCCTAAAACTTCATCTTCGGAGCTTGCAGCACAAATCAAAGAAGATTTTTCAAAGGATGTCCACCCAAGAACTGTCCGAAGGGTTCTGCATAGTGCTGGGTACAAAGCACGAGTTGCAAGACGAAAACCACTAATTAGTAAAGTGAATAAAAAAAAGAGATTGGAGTATGCAGAAGACTTTGGAAACAAATCAGAACAATTTTGGAATAATGTATTGTTTTCGGACGAAAGTAAGTTCAACATTTTTCAATCCGATGGGAGAATTCTCGTGTGGAGAAAACCAAACACAGAGTTAGAATTAAAAAACATCGTCAGCACTGTTAAACATGGAGGAGGGGGCGTTATGGTTTGGGGTTGCATGGCCGCCTCAGGTGTCGGTGAACTAGTTTTTATTGAACAAAACATGGATCAGTACATGTACCTCAACATACTCAAGCTAAATGTGAAACAAAGTGCAAGAAAACTGGGATTAGGCGAAAGCTTTTACTTTCAGCATGATAATGATCAAAAGCATACGGCTTATAATGTACGGATGTGGGTTGCTTGGAGCCTCGCACACGTTTTACCACATCCTCCACAGTCACCGGACCTCAATCCAATTGAGCACGTATGGAATGAATTGGAAAATCGAGTCCGAAAACATAGTGTTTCCACTAAAGAACAACTTAAACGGGCCCTTCAATTAGAGTGGTCAAATATTTCACCTGATTTAACGAAAAAGCTGGTGGAATCAATGCCTAATAGACTTAAGGAAGTAAAAAAACATAAGGGACTATCAACAAAGTATTAATTTGTTTCTTTTAAATTACTTTTTTACAATTCTTTAAACTGTGTGAAAACTTTTGTCCACACTAAAATCTTGAATTTTTTTGTTTTTGTTAAAATTAAAAGATAATGAAATATTTTTAAGTTTTAATTTCTGTGCAATTTATTATCGTTATGTATGATTATTATTAAGAAAAAAGAATGAATCCAAAATCTCTTAGTTTATTTACTTAAATATTTAAATATATATTTAATACCACTTTGTGTGAAAACTTTTGTCCATGACAGTATGTATAACTCACCCTGAAACGTTAATAAGTGTACCGTTGATATATGTATATACGATGCTATTATACTCGTATGTTCCACACACTATGAATCGTTGGGCACAACTGAAGTGCTCTGCACTGATACAGATTTGAGAACTACCTGTTGTTTTGGAAAGATTGTTTGTTTACACAAGTGCTAATGCATCAAATCGCATTCTTATTGCTGTTTTTATCTCGTCAATCATTCTTTGATAACAACACAAAGTCCATTCAATGTTCTGTTGACATGAAAATTTTTCATAATGTCCACCTAGATTGGCCGTTTTTTCCTGTGTACGTCGCATCTTCGACCACTGCGATGCGTTTGTTTAAGCCGGACGAACGACTGTCGTTCAACTCAATCCTATAACTTAAAGCGGAATATCACGCTTTTTAAGACACCCCACGCAAACTCTTAATTTTATGTTCTAGCTTCTTTATCCAATTATTAAAAGTTGAATAAATGGCTGCCATGTAGCCAATGAAATTCTTACTATTGACGGAAAGAAGCAAAAACGTTCTGAAGGACTCAAACAGTTTTCGCTCGGTCCTCCATAAGAACATACATACATGACCACTTTAACTGCTATTCTTTTAGTTCCTCAAAAGTCCTGCAAGCCATTGGGTGCAGTTTTAAAATTCCTTATATTTAAAAAAAAAAGAATATAAGCAAAAAATAGAACTAAAGTGAATTTATTGTCTCGGAAAGACTGCTGCAATTTATGCTCCATAACAATTCCTGTGCATTTGAAGGCGCAACCCTTTTTTTCGTTTCATATTTTCCGTGGTAAAGATGTTTTCTATTGATTTTTTGTTTTCCTCCTGTCCATTTGAGATGAATGAAGGCGACTACATGAATGGAGGTAAATGAGCGAACCATCCAGTCTTAATTAAAAAAAAAAAAGAAAGTATAATTATGATTGCGAACGTAGTATCAGCGAAATGCAAATTTATCCAGAAATTATGTCTGCATGTCCAAAACACGACAGCGTTGTTGACAATTGCAAATTTGCGGATGTTGGAAAATGCTGGTGTCATGACCAGCCAATGCCATCTGCACAAATTGAATATTGAATATTGTCACGTACTTGAGGACATCATGCAGCTATTGTTCTTGTCTAATGGTAATGGTAAACACCAATAACAATAGGATCTTCAACGAGTATGTTATGTTGGTACATGTCGAGTATGGAATTGCATATTCATGCGCTTGTACTCGTAGAAGTTGTATTAAGAAATAATTTCTACCGTGAAGCTGCTTGTTTATTGCTTATAAAGCTTCTTAATAAGTACTGCACGTGACATGGAAGGCAATGCTTCTATGAGATTAACCTAGCGCATGTTCGAATACCTTAAACCTAGTCCTGCCACAAATTCTGTTACAAATATCAAAGGCTATTAAAAAAATGGTTAAACATTTTGCACTCAATATTGTTTCATTTATTAAACCATAATATTGGTTATTAAGCAATTAAATTTATTTCATTTATAATTATTGTACTACCTTCTGCTTTAAACAGACTTCTAAGTGACTATCGGGCTATAGCTAATGCTGTTTGGAGGTTTTTCCAAATTCTGTGAGGTGTCTAACAGGTCATGCTTTCCAATTCAGATCACAAACAATAATCCAATAAGCTGGACTTGTCGATAGCCAACCTTCTGTTGCCAGTAATATTGGCTCTGACCTTGATCCACTCCCACGTGGTTTTGACTTTGTGCACTCGTCTGTACACAAAATATTTTCATGGCCATGCATGCCACTGCAAAAGCTGATTGCATCTATACAAACAAATTTTTTTTTTAGTAAAGAGGATAGGCTTTCTTGTAAAGTAATCCAATATTCTGCACGTGATACCTTAGCCTTATGGGTCGCGCGCAGACCACCATTTCTTGACCTGTTCTTTACTTAAGACATGAGTGAGCATTATCGATATTTCTAGTGGTTTTAAGAAATCAAAAATTTCCGCACTTATGCAATGTTACAAGTATTTCTGTGATTCGGTGCTTTTTAACACACCACTCCCTGTTAATAGAGCACAAACTGAAAATTGGGTAGCAAGCTTTATTGAACAATGAAAAAAGTTAATGGTTCTAACGGTTGACCAGATAGCAATGATAGTTTTCGTAATTGTTATGTTTCAGCAGCTGTCAAATTGTTGGTAACTTTGACATCCAACTGTTAAAATATTCAGTAAGGTTGGCCATTTCATCATGCATCGTTTTATGCTATAGAAATTCCGGCTCAGTTGTAAATACGCAACGCGAATTTCGTCGTGAGGTCGGTCGTCATCATGGCTTCAGCGTCGCACCGTGGAAAAGTTTGGGCGTGAGTACACTCTTTTGGGTTTTAAGCCACCAACTAAACAGAGATTGGTGCGGAATGAAGAAACTATAGCCGCTGTAGAGGGCAGTATCGAAGAAGAACCAGAAACGTCGATTCGATCAGTTGAATTGGGTATCGGCAGAGAATCAACCCAGCTTGTTTTGCGGATGGATTTGGACCTACGTCCGTATAAGAGTGTGCTGATGCACGAATTGGAGCCGGACGACCATAGACAACGCCGTGAGTTCGCTAAGTGGGCGCTGGAAATATTGGTCGGAGATACCGATTTTGGTCAAAAAATCATCTTCACGGACGAGGCCCAATTTTGGCTCAGCGGCTGATATGTCAACAAGCTAATTTTGCCATGATATACTATTTTTTATGGTGGTAATCCCAGAAACAATTTTCATCGACTATACCACATAAATGAAGGTCGTATTTGGGACAAATGACTTGTGTATCCGACTTTTTGCAATGTTTGCATTTTTTTTAACCTTTTCTACCAACCCAAATTGGAATATGATTTTCGCTGATGACTAGCTATAAGGCTGTCCATAAGATCAACTCCACCCATGTGAGCATTATATTCTCGTATGATTTGCGGGCAGTTAATTTCAATGAATTTTTTCTGCTTTCTATCATACTGAGGAGCCTTCTCTGTTTGTTGATCAAAATTTGTCCCTGCGAAAGGTTCAATACCAACATACATATGTAAATGCCAGGCGCACACACTTGTTATCTTTCCACAAAACAGTGTTCACATCGATTCCTTGGATTGAGGTCATGTATTCTGTGGAAAATCCTCTATTCTCTTTGCTCACTTCACTGTGTTCTCACTGTGCTTAAACGGTAAATTCCTCTGGCTTGTAAATAGACTAATAGCGGCAGTGACGTGTAAAAGTTATCAAAGTTAAGGATGTGGTGAACGCAATCAGGAATTGTTTGTGACAAACGATCAACAACATTTGATACGGCTCCAAGGTCGCGTTGACAACATTGTCGCCTGCACCATTCCTTACACTTCAAAACGGCGAATCCGTTCGAATCGCAGAGCACAAACAATTTGACCCCCCACTTATGGGGCTTCTTTGGCACATATTGACGAAGATGGTGCTTCGTCTTTGTGCTGCAAATCTACACAAACCCTAGCCGTTTTTGGGATTGAATCGAATCGGCCGTTGAGTTTGGCTAGTGTATAATTTCGTCAGTGAAAAACTAATTGAAGAGTTGCATTGGTGTTTGAAATTCTTTCACATTCAACGGAAGTGATAAATCGCCACGAAAAGCCGCTTCGTTTACATGTAAACTCATGGATCGTTTTCGCCACATCATTTTGGATAGCTCTTTCCAGTCCTTAGTAACTTCGTAATTTTCAAAAAAATAAAATAGACACAATGAATGTTTATTTTATAAAGTAACATAAAAGGTATACCTCCTCCAGTGTACCCACCAGCAGCAAGTTGACCTGATGGTCCAGTAGCTTCGAATGTTGGCAAGGGAAATCGGGCTCTATTGGGTAGTTTGAGGCGTGAGTTTGTTATTATCGTAGTTGATGCGGATGGTTCTTGTTCAGTTTCGTCCGCCGCAATACCAAGAACAAATGTGGAAGAAGCTGCTGGATTCTCGATTTCACTAATATTTTTAGACAAATTTATGGCCTGTACAATTGCATTTGTTGTGTCAGCTTTATTCGTTTCCTGGATGCATTCTTCAATTACCTGTTCATTGGCAGCTAAGTTAAGCTATCAGGATCAATGTTGTCGACAACATAAATAAATTTTTGTAAAATAAAAATAATAGGTAAGCAATGGTGTTTCTTAGCATCAAAGACGTGAACAACAATGAAACAGAGGGGGACATTTTTTACACCCGGTTAGTGAGACCGTCCGACCGAGGCCGTCTTGAGACCACCTAAATACGTGGTCGAATTGCAGTCATATGTTATCACAATGCCAATCAGACTACCCTAATAAGGTTTTCACTACTTTGAGCAAAACAAAAAAAAAATGATTTAACTCTGGAAGCCAAAAATCAAAGGACGTCTGGAGACGGTCTTACCCGATAGAGGGTTAAGCGTTTCGAATTCGACTCGTATGCTGCAGCTGAGGTGCTACTGGAGAAATGATTTTCTGCATAAATGGTCTACTTCCCATCGTTAGATAGCTTGTTAGTGATGAGAATCGTTTGACTCCTTTGGTAGCTTTGCAGCTCGAATTGCAGCCAAAAACTCACATTTGTCGATTCCATGCCGATCTTAGGATTTGGAAATATCACAAATATCACACTCCACGGAATTTTGCCTAAAAACTTTTGTGTCATGTAGCCTCTAGAGTTCAGTTGATGCAGGGGTTTGTGCTTGCCGACCATCAGGAGCGTCGTTACTTTGCCAATTGGATCTTGAGGCACATTTTAATCTTCAAGGCTTTGTTAATAAGCAGAGTTGCCGACTTTAAGGCTTAGAGAATGATTGTCGGGAAGTCTCTCTATTAACAACCTGTCACCTATTTACTGTGGCTTTTGAGCAGCAGGCTTCATTCAACGTTATTTGGAAAACCTGTGAAAATGAATTGGGTGTGGCGGTTACCGTTAGAGATGTAGTGGCAGTAAGTGTGCTATGCGGGGGATATTTGTCAAATTAAAGAAAATATTTTCACGATGTTAGATAATTCCTTTATCATTAGATTACACTTTTTACTGGTTCTTATACTAAATTGACAACAGAGCCCTGCCCTATCGCGACTGCACACGAAACTTGAGTGACGAAATTCAACTAACTGTTCAGTTAAAATATCCTTGGCGCATTGCTATGTGCAGCCATTACCGAGAGTTGGAGAGTTTTAGAGCTTTGGCTTATACGAGGTGTGTTTAAAAAGTAAGGTGACTTTATATTTTTATAAAAAAATATTTACTTATTTCAAAGTAATTCTTCTCAGATGTAATACACTTGTGCGAACGCTTTTTCCAATCCTCGAAGCATTCTCATAGGCGCTCTTTGGTTTGGTATAGCCTTGAGCTCTTCCAGCAATGCCGTTTTTATTGTCCCAATCTTTGCTAATCTCCGTCCTTTCATAGGTCTCTTCAGTTTTGAGAACATGGAAAAGAGTCGCATTGGGCCAAATCTGGTGAATATGGTGGCTGAGGCATGATTGTTGTGTTGTTTTTGGCCAAAAAATCTCTCGCAAGCAACGATGAAATGAGCAGGTGCATTATCGTGATGAAAAAGCCATGAAAGATTTTTCCGGAAGTTTTTTTTTCGTATTGCTTCTCACAAACGGCGCCTAACTTCAAGGTAATAGTCCTTATTGACCGTACGACCTTGAGGTAAAAACTCCTGATGCACTACGCCACGGTACTTGAAAAAATCAGTGGTTAAAACTTTGACATTTGATTGAACAAGGCGTGTCTTTTTCGGTCTTGACTCTCCTGTGTGTTTTCATTGGAACAATTGTCAAAAGCATTTTCCCATGATTCGTCACCAATTATGACCGTTTTGAGTAAGTCAGCATCATCGTTAACGTCATTCAAGAGCTCGTATGCTGCAGTATCGTAACTGCACGTCTGCAGTATATATTGGCGGAGAACACTACACCGTGAATGGATTGCGCTATCCAATGATGGTCAATGAATTTGTATAGCCGGAACTTGAATGTATGGATGTAAGCGATGTTTAATTCGTCCCACACAAATGGCGAAACCATTGTAGATTAATCCGCTTTAGCTTTGGATTATAATTTCAGGATTACCGGTGCATGACTGGCAAAATCAGAGCAATGGGTTTTGTTGCAGATTCTGGTGTGTCAAGTCCTTTTTGAGCTACATCAAATGATTTCTTTTACCAAATTCAATGCTCGAATGCGTCTCTTTGTCTTCTGACTTGGTAGTTGCTGTGGGATTTACCTATTTATGATGTTTTTTTTTGTTGGTGTTATTATACTTGGAGTAGGCGGGGAATAGCTTATGTTTTCGCTGTCGAGTTTTTCCGTGTTGTGAACGCATACAGCTAGACTCGCAACTAGTAGAATTATAACCAAAATACAAAGTTTGTACTTGTACCCGTAGCTTTCAGTTACGCCAGGCTCTGCAAAGTATGAATGTAATTGTGGATTTTTACTTTTTGTAATTAAGTACGTTATTGACATATGGTCAGCTAAGAAAGGGTGTTTTTTTGATGTTTGGATGTTGGGCTCAGTGGCTATTTCGCTCCATGGGTGGCAACCAAGATTTAATGGGCAGACTAAATTATTAGTGGAATTGAGCTTGTTGTATTCTAGGCAACCAATTATCTTACGTGATTTTAGTTGCCTGAACAAAAAAAAGATGTTTTTTTCCGGCGTGGTTGGGATTGAACGTCGAACCTTCCGATTTGGAAGCAATACACTACCACTTAAGCCACGGCCACCCATCATATTGACATACGGTTAAATAAGAAAGGATGGCGCAGCGTTGCTTGACTGACAAGCTCATTGTGGATACAAGGCTATCTCCGGAGAATACCAATATCCCGGATTTGTCGCACGCTCTTTGGTTTCCGAACTTTTTTGGGACCGAAATTTGTAGAAGAATACTTTTGAATATTTTTACGTATACTCTTCGGTACTTCAATTCCAATCGAGTGTATGGAAATATATTCCATTGCTGATGAGTTGATGAATGAAATTTCTGATAAATTAATGCTGGTTGTTGCATTTTTTAGCATTGATACTTTGAAACTCTGCTGCTGTTGCCATACTAAATGAATTATTCTCAAAACCAAATCGATAGAGCAGCTAAATAAAGCTTATCAGTTCAATTAAGTGGTCAAATGAAATCCATCACCACCGTTTGTCAACAGAAATCGATTTTGAAATCGTAATTGCAAACTTTTAGTTATGTATATGTACATCGCGCGACCACAATCTACTCTGCATCAATGATTTTATCGTCTGTCGCTTATAATCAAACAAATTTGTGTGCGTTAATTAAAAATGAATTTAACATTCACCGCCAGTAGCCCAAGAAAGATTTGTTTTCCAATAAATACCTCATTATGCTTAAACAATCCACTCTGCTCGTACTTTTGGTAATAACAACGTAACGATGTATGGATACCGTCCCTACCTTCTGTTTTGGGATTGCATTCACACAACCATTGACCCACAGGGGTTGTTATTCAGCCCTTCACGCGCCGTAGCATTCTATAACAAACAAGTGTAAGGTCAGGAACGCTGTTGGTGATTTAAGATAACCTTTACCTCAATAAATTTCAGCCCTAAATAAATTTATGACAAATGTCCGCTCTCACCATGAAAATGATTTTTTATCTGCTTCCGGAAGGATTCCAAATCAAAATCGATCAGAGAGTCTAATGTGCCGTTAAAACCCCGATTAATCTACATAACTTGGACCGATGAAGCGTAGCCAACCCCTTGAGATTGTATGTCGATAATCATTAGACGTTATAAAAGTGAGTATGTCCAAAATAAATAGAAAACGATTCACAACCCCTTCTATAAAACTTGTTGTCAACCAGCCATTTAAGTTGCTACTGAATAGTTCAAAATGAGTTGAGGGTGTTTGTTGTTGAAGGGGTGAAATGTGTGCTCTTGGTTTAAGCGTTTGGAATATTTTATTCGAGATGTGATATAGGGCATTGAAGGGAGGGTGCGAGTAGTGTGCCACTTGAAATACTCGTAGGGAGAGAAATGATAACACAATGTTCCATAAATTGTATTGCTTTCATCTATTCAGAATTCTCGTTTTATTTTCTTTCGGTGATGCCGAGTGTTAGCCCTCCCTCATACACTCAGAACAATCACTTTTTTCCCTTAAATCGATGGGGGATGAACACACACACACACACACACAAGATGGAAGCCAGTCGAAAAGAGGTTGAGAAAGACTTGAAAAGAAATGACAGTGTTTCCGTCGCCGAAAAGGATGTGTGATAATCTTTTGAGGCGATTGTATTCAAGTGCTTTTATTGAGTTCTTGTGCGGGAGTAATTTGTTTGATAAGAACCGTAGAGTGAGGAAAAAATAAAGATATTTGTGGAAATTTTATTAAACGAAATAAAAATACTCAAAATTCATGAAAAAATTGGGGAGAGAGAGAGAGAGGAATGTTTAAGAGGTAGATTCTCTTAAAGGGCAGATTGATGGAAAGGATCTGTTGAAGTGGCGCCACGTTAAAGCAAATAACCGATTTGGTAAGGACGGTGTGCATCCCCGTTGTTTCTTATCAGTTGAGCTAACATCCTACAGCCGTAAACAGTTAACACTCGTTCATTGTCTCTTTTTGTAATGGAGTGAATGCAATGTACGAGTATTTATGTTTTATCAAGCTCATCATTAATTTTATGGTACGCCACCATTCGCTGACGGTGTGGAAAATTGAAACTCCTCAGTACTTTAACTTTGGATGTGACTTTGCTTGATTTTGTAGAGGATGTCGTCTGGAACTTTGGCTACCTGTCAAATCCATGTGAGTTCCCCTACACTTACGTGTTGGCTTGAAATCCTTCGTAGGACTTCAATTACCTCTTCTTATATATGATTAACTTTACTCTCTTTTTTTCGATAATGTGATTTAATTCCGCTAACGAGGAGATGCGTATCGACCTTCAAGTCGTACAGGGTCTTCCAATAGGGACTTCCGAAATTTTACAGTTGATAGCAGCCACATTGTTGAAGCTACATCTGTCAAATTGGCTGTCATTTATTCTGTCTGTTTTGTTGATCACCATGGACGGACATAGCGTTCAACAACACGTGCAAATGATAAAATTGTTTTATCAAAATGCGTGCTCTGTTCGAGCAATTTTGCGCGCTTATCGCCCATTTAACGATCGCCATAATCGTTCTACCCAGATAAATTTGAGTCCACTGGTTCAGTAAACTATAAACCAATACCCGTACGTCGACGAAACGCAAGATCTGCCGAAAACAGAATGTGTGGAGAATCCGACGCCTGCATCCGTACAAAATTCAACTGACCCGAGAGCTGATGGTAAACGACCATCATCATCGAAAAATCATCTTCACCGATGAGGCCCATTTCTGGATGAATGGGTCAATGGATGGATAAGAACGTCAACAAATAAAATTGTCGAATTTGGGACGATGCCACAATCCCCATGAGATCCAAGAGCGCCCAATGCATCCTGAAAAAGTCAGTGTTTCGTGTGGATTTTGGGCTGGCGGCGTCATCGGTTCATATTTCTTTGAGAACGACATTGGTCAGGCCATCACCGTCAACGGCGAGCTCTATAGGTCGATGATTACCAACTTCTTTTGGCCTGAATTGGTTTGGTATGGTATGGACACCAACGTGCCACACATTCTGCACGAGCGATTCGAGGGCATGGTCATCTCATGTGGAGGTGATGTAAACTGGCCACCGTGTGCGATTTGACCCCGTTAGACTTTTTCTTGTGGGGATTTCTGAAGTCGCAACCACAGCGGCCCTCAAAACCAACATAACCCATGCCATCGGTCAAATTCAGCCTGATTTATACGCCAGAGCCATAGAAAATTTGACATTTCGGATGCGCGCCACCCAGAGAAGCCGCGGCGGACATTTGAACGATGTTATATTCCGTACATAATGGCATCGATAGGCCTTTCAAACGAATAAAAAAAAAATGTTCGATGATATCTCACACACACTTTGTTTTATTTAAATTTAAATACTGGAAGCGCGTAATGAAGGACCCTTTATATGTTATTGTTTCGTCTGTCCTGGCCCGCTCGGTTGTATTCACAGAGCCGACTCCTGAATACGATTTTAGCACACAAAAGGGATTTGCGGGTTGTATGAATTTAATCGACTGTCTTGCTAAAATGAACGAATCTACTACCATTGTCATTCCGATTAATCAAACTGTGTTCTCCAACAAGTTGTAATGAATTCCTGGTTTTCATGAATGAATTATTCAGCATAAGATTGGAATACCCGTAGCCTGCTCATTTAGTTGCAAACATCTACATATGTTGTTGATTTAGTACTTTCTCTATCGATTGTTCTACAATACTGGGATAATACTATAGCAGATTATTTTGGTCTGTGTTCATCTTAGTCCCGACGGTTTTTGTTTCTCATTTCCCAGAAGTATATTATTCTATGTGGTAGTAAGTTAAAATCGCCAATGTAGTACAAATGTCAGAGTTCACCGAAATCCCTCAGCACAACTCTATTAAGTAACCGTGAAAGATAGGCTGAGTTCCTAAACGTCAAAAAAATGCGCATCAGTAGTGAATTATGCCATTTTGCAACACTACATACCTTTCTACTGCAATTATGCTTTGAAATCTTTGACGTTTTGAAACGTCATTTGCACACATTATAAGATAATATAAAATAATAAACGGCGTAGCCTCCAAACACTGTATCAGATTTGTTTGTGATGCAAATGTTGCTTTTGTTTGCGCAGTATATGCGTTTATACTGCGATGTGAAACGTTATGCATTGTTATATGCATTCATAAAGCGTTATGAAGCGCTTGACCTTGCAGTATTACATTAACCCTCTACCCGTGTACTGGGCACTGAGTGCCCAGAGGAAATTTCAAATCGAATTTTAAAGTATTTATTGGTCTATGACATGCAAAAGAGGGATGATTTTCTAAACAATACGATGCCCAAGTTAATAAAAAACAACAGTTGAGCTGATGTTGTATTTAGTTTTCGTACCTCGGAGCTATAAAAAAAGACCGTTATCGTGTACCTGGGCACTCAGTGCCCAGGATTTTTCAGTATAGTGGTTTTGAGATTTGCTCTCATAGAAATTTAATTTTTGAAAAAATGATATTTACAACAACAAATATATGAATATAATCGCTGAAATTGAAAAAAAATGAAAAAGGATCTGCACACCCATTCAATTTTATTACCTAACTGTCACTTCGCATGTAACGGCAGGCCAATTGTTTTGAATAGCACTATACATCTAGATTGAATGATATTGAACAGGAGTTTTTAGATAACAATCTACATGCACTTGATCAGCAAAGTGCTTATT
Organism: Volucella bombylans; assembly: GCA_949129095.1. Classification (NCBI taxonomy): domain Eukaryota; kingdom Metazoa; phylum Arthropoda; class Insecta; order Diptera; family Syrphidae; genus Volucella; species Volucella bombylans. Next base: position 124,200,627 of record OX422141.1, on the reverse strand, counting down.
CAGAGGATTCTGAAGCAGATATTGATGATGGAAAGCTTTCAGAAGTTGACCGTGATTATGTTCCAGATGTGCCTCTTCCTCTTCCGATGGCTTGCGACAAGAAGAAGAAATACATATGCAAATTGAATCTGGTGAGCGGCGTCAGGAGGATCTTCAAGAGGATGAACCTGTTGGACCAAACAGATGAAAGCTCTACACCGCAAGGAACGTCGTTCTGATATTTGGTGGTCTATGCCAGATGAATTTCAGAAATCCAGGGCAATAAATGATCAAAACGGATCAAAACGAACGAAAAAGACAAGAAGCAAAATGCAAACAAATATTTTCAAAAAAGCGGATGCGTTTAGATGTTTGATAAGCCTAGAAATTATTGGTACTATGGTTCTTGACACAAACATGAAAGTGAAGAGGGCCTACGAAGGCAATCGTTTGTCAGCAACAAAAAAATTCCTCCAAGATGGTATGATATGGATGCAGATGAGATGTATACATATATTGCAGTACTACTGTATGCAGGTGCCGGAAAATCGTCAAAAGAAGAACCTTAGCTCATTTGATTAACACAATATGCCTTTTTATAGAGCTACCATGTCTTTAGAACGATTTGAACAAATATCGCGTTTCGTTCGGTTCAACGATTCAAGAACTAGAGCATTCCGCATGCAAACTGATAAGCTGGCAGTTTTTAGATATACTTGGGACGTATTTCAATCAAATCTCACTGCACTCTATCATCCATCAAAAGAGCTTACTGTGGACGAACAACTAGTAGCTAACAGAGGCAGATGTTCGTTTCGGCAATATGTGCCTAATAAACCTGGCAGATATGGTTTGAAAATATTTTGAGTTGTAGATGTCAAAACCAATTATCCTCTGCGTGGAAAAATTTATTTAGTACAGCAACCTGGTGACGATCTTTCGGATGGCATAGCACACGGCCTTATGATACATCTTTTAGAAGGTTTTTGGACGACAATTTTAACGTTACCACCGACAATTTCTTTACATCTGTGCCATTGGCTTTAGAGCTAGCAAGTAGTAGGCCACACTAGTGGCCACAATAAGAGGCAACAAACCACAATTACCAATGGAGTTTACAAATGACAGGGAATTCAAAAGAGCTCTGGAAAAATTGAGTTCAATTTTTTGTTTCTCACGGTGCATACAGTTAGTTAGCTACTGCGAGTAACATAAAAAAGAACGTTCTTTTGTTGTCAACTTTACATCACGGCGAGAACATTGATGAGGAATTGCAGAAGCCTGTTATTTTTATAGACTACATATAATAGAAATAAGGGAGGCGTAGACAACCGGAATAGTATACAACTAAGAAAAAATCTCGAAAAAGAAAAGCCTTTATCAAAGAACCATCATTATAATTAGCCGCTAAACATTTAGAGAAAAGAATTTTAAAACCAAGTTTGAGAAATTCTGTGAAAACGGCGATGGCAATGACAGGATATAAAAAAGATACGATTATACCATTCCCTTCACAACGGCAAAACATAAAAAAGCGATGATCTGAATCCTGCAAAACACAAAAGAAGGATAACAAAACAACTGCAGTTTGCGATTTGTATTATGTTCCCACCTGCACAAAGCACTACATAAGAATTTGCGAACGATATTATATAAGAGATGAATCACCTGCTGAAGCTATCGACGTTCCTAATCAGTATGATGTTGATAAAACATTCGTTTTCTACATCAAAACCAAGGCGCAACAGAAATAAATCACCGACTTGAACATTCAACTGTACAAAATATATTTATATTTATGTTTTTTAAGTAGGTATATAATTTAGATTTAAATAAACAACATTTTTTTTTACTTTGAGCTCATTTGAAAAATGCAATCTTCCATACTTATTTTACAGGGCACTGAGTGCCCAGGTACACGATATCTTCAAATTTTACAGTACACAGGTCGAGGGTTAAGGAACTCCGCCATATATTCTTCTTTATCTTTTCACTTTCATTTTCCTCCGACAGTTTTCTTCTTTCTAGAACGTGACGTTCTTGGTGCGCAGAAGCTCGGCAGATGTTGTTATCTCCGCTTTTCTCTTGTTATTTTTGAGCGCCTTAGTCACTCTACTTCTTATCGAATTCGAGCTTCTTCAAACAACTCGTTTTGATTTAGATGATTATCGCTGACTCCTACTACTCCCTCTTCTCCCTCTGTGGCATTAGACATTCTGTTTTATTTGACACCCCTCGATATTTTCAGCAGACAAGTAGCAGCGACTGCAGCTATTCGCCTTAAAGCGACTACACAGTGGACAAATAATTCATTTGGCCACGCTAACATTCTTAAGACATTAGGAATCTTCACAGAGAACATCGATTACACCATATCTGAACTTTGGTTTGACAAAGACTTCCATGTAAGCTTCGCCTCTAGATCCTTCTAGAAGCAAGATACTTTCATGGAGGACAAATCAATCCACTTCAACACAGATGGATCTAAAACTGATAGCGGGGTTGGTGCCGGTGTTTTCTCAGATAAGCCTCTCTTTCCGTCTTCCAAATCACTGTAGCATGTTCCAGGCATAAATTTTGGCGATTGAAGAAGCGTTAGGGGATTACTGTTGGTCTTTAGAGCGAGAAGATTCAACAAGTCACAAACGTAAAAGCCGAATCATAGAATACATGTTTTATAACAAATAAGAATAACAAATATTTATGTTTTAGAATGAATTAAATGAGTATACCGTTCTGAAGTTTTAAGTTTCAAGGCCAATACACCTTTTGTCACTTCTAATTTTGCATGTATTTTGATATTAATTCTCGTATCCATAACATGGAAACGGTACGGTACGATAATTATTGCTATATCCTTACATAGAATTCCCAGTTGATAGAGGAATACCTTATTTTACTAATGTTACACCAAACAATTGAAACTTGTCACGCAGTGTAATCGATCTAGTTTTCTAATATTGTTCTTGTTTTTGGTTTTTTTATTTGTTGACATAATGCTGATTTTGTTGGAAGCCTTGTGCCCCAACATGGCTCCATGGTTCTCTTCTATGACAAGTTAACGACAAGTCGTGCGTCATTGGGACATTCTGTTGTGCGAATTTATTCATCACATGTCTGCCATTGGTATCCCATGCATTCACACCTCCCTTCACCATAACGATATCGCTTTTTGGCAAAAATTGCTCTTTCGGGCGCTAGTAGAAAGACTCGTTGGGCTATGGGACTCTGTGCATTGTGAAGTTTTAAACTTTACACCGGATCTGGCTAAGGGAATCCTTTCACAATAATGCTATAAAAACAGTAAACTTTTGAAAGTTTTTCCTTTCACAGCTTCAAGTCCAAATCCTAGTGCTACCGTTACTCAGGTTGTATTTGACTCATAGTTACTAGTTCCACGTTTCGTTTTAGTGTGTTTATTGGTACCTGAGCTCCGGAAAAGATAATCTGTTATGGCACAATGGTGTTGAAACTCGCCACCTACAAGTTTAATGTGAATTTTAAGTTCAACCATCATATATAGAGTACGGGGGTAAGAGCTTTCACTCTGACCTTAGATTTTTGGTCAGCTCCACTTCGTAGCTACATGTGTGCGCTAAAATGTTTCTGGTTGGTAAGGAAGTTTCTCTGTCCAACATTAGTGTACTGTTATAACAGTGGAACTCTAGGTATTATCAAAAGTCAGCAAAGCAGTTGCCATCAGGTATAGATGTTGCAAAGGGGCCTCTTTCATCCTCGTAAATAGAAAAATTCTATATTATCGTGGTATAAGCATTCTCAATGTTTCATACAAAATATTTACCTCAATTCTGCAACAGCCACTCAATAAGTGAATTAACCAAAAAGGCTTATTAAAATAATTCCAAGCCGGCTTTAGGCCTGGTTACTCCACGGTCGATAACTGTTTTGTGCTAAAGAGCATCGGAGAATCCTTCCTTCAAAACCGGAAAAAACTTTACAGCGGTTTTAAGGCGGTATTCGATGCGGTGGTTAGACGTGCGCTTATTTACAAACTCTATGGACTTGGGATGTCTCCAAAGTTTGGAAAAGTTTTACAAAATCTGTACAAACAAACTATAGCCGCAGTTTGAAATGGAAAAAAGATATCAGAATGGTTTCAAACAGAGTCTGACATTCGACAGGGGTGTGCACTGAGCCCTCTGCTATTCGCAATTTTCATAGAGGATCTAACGGATTGCATTTGTGAGTTTGCGGGGACCACTATAAAGAGCCTCCTTTACGCGGACGGCATAGTGATGCTAATTCACTCACCCCAATTGCTCCAATTGATGATCAACCAACTGTATAGGTACTGTACTACTTGGAATCTTAAAGTTAACCTCAACGAATCAAAGATAGTGATTTTCAGAAACGGTGGTGGAAGAAATAGCATAAGCGAAAGATGGTTAGAATCCACTACCTATTGAAGTCGTGAACGAATTTGTGTGCCTTACAAAAAACTTAAGTATGGAAAAGCATCTGAGTGAGAAACTTGTTAGGGCCAAGAGTCCAGTTGGAGCTACTTGGAGTGTTTCGCCAACAGAAGTATGGCGCATAGCTGAAGGTTCCGTGTTTTTGATGCAACTGCGAAAACAATTATGTTCTATGCGTCACAGGTATGGAGATACAAACAATATGAAAGCTTATAAAAGCTGATGAGGTTTTTTTTTTATTGAAAGGATATTCCATTTGTCTTCGAACACACCAAACTACGCCGTAATATTAGAAACAGGACTATCTCCACTCTTCATCCGAACCCTCAAAACCCAGGTAGACTACATTATCAAAGTTTTGAACATGCATAATGAAAGACTACCGAAGAAGGCAGCCCTTTACGTAATCAACCGAAGACACAGCTGGTATGCGGAATGGAACGAGCTCGTGCAATAGTGTGGTATGCAGCTGGACTTGCATATTGAAAATCTCAATGAATGGAGAGCTAAACTGTATAAGTTAATTGCTATGGTTGATGGGAAACTTCGAAAGAAGTTTATCGAAGAAGCCACCAGCTCTGTTCATAAAGTGGTTTACAGACGGCTTTGTCATAACCTGGGCCCAAGAATCTACTCCAGAGATGAAAACAGTGTGGAGCATACTCGTATCTCTATGATGGTCAGACTTCGGGCCGAGCTTCTATAGGGTTTTCCAATAAGGACTTGATAACTTTTTTTTTTTAAATAAAACGCAAACCATTTGAGATATTTCAAAAATTTTATTACAGGCTTGTAGTACAAACATTTATGAATGGAACTCGACTTCGTTCATATGGCCACGACACTTCGACCAACCCGTTGTCTCACTGACACGGCAACATTACACAACGAATATATAGATTCAAATTTTTCCACTAAACTTGTTATTGCCTGTCTACTAGGGCGAGAATTACGACCGAAAATTGGAGTTAACGCTCTTAAAGTTGCAGTCACCGACTCCGAATTTCGGTAGAAAATTTTTATAATTTGCAGGCGTTGCTCGTTAGTGTACTTTACCATGATGAATGTTGAGTTTACTGAATAAATTGACAGTGACAGTTTGATGATTAGTGAAAGAGTGCGTTCACAATTTAAATTCAAAGTTGTCAAGTCCCTATTGGAAAACCCTTTACAATTGAATTATATGCCACATACAGAGGATCTTCCAGGCCTATGCAGTCTGTGTAACCAGAGAAAGAGAAGATGTCTTTCATTTTCTAGGAAAATGACCGGTCCTATTAGAAATAGGTCGATCCTTCTTCGGCTGCAATTATTTAACTGACACGGATTTTTTTTTTTTTATAATTTACGCTCGCCTAAGGGGTTAGATACACTTTTACTGTTGCCAGGACACGGACAGAAAGGTAGAAGGAAGAGAAAGGAAAATTCTTTTGTAGTGATTTGAAACTCAGGTGTGTTTGGTTTCGATATTCGCTCTCCAGTGGTGGGAGTACGAATAGGACGGAGAGTTTTTTCTTCACTCAGAGTGATTCGAGGTATAATCCACAGTATTTTTTTTTCTGTGCTTGAAACTCTACAACAGCCAAATCTACGTGTCAGTGTTATGCCTTCACACGCAAAAATTATCTGTCTGAGTTCTAATTGCACAAATGAAAAACTGACTTGCCATGGGCAGGATTCGAACCTGGACCCTCCGAGTGAGAAGCGATTGCTAGTACCACTACACCACGGCCACCCCAAATGATATCCCATTTAAACGAAATGGAGGTGCAAAAACTTATGTACTGCAAAGTAGCGCAAGCTTACCGAAACAGAACTCTCAGCGAAAACTTAATAAGACAAATTGGTGTTAGTTACTGATGTTTAAGAAACATCGACACAATGAATGTATTTATGTAATTTATTTTAATAGTCAATCTGACAGACGGCTTTGCCATGTTATACTTGATTTTTACTATTGTACGAGGGCTGTATGATAAGTACCCGTGTTTACTGACTGATGGCATCACTGATGCAAAATATGTATGCCATCATATAGAACCATTTTTACAACTATGACTGTCAAAATTTCAGACAGATGTATCGAGTAGTTTTGTTTTGACAGCTGTTGAAAGTCATCACATTCGTGTTTATTTGCAATCATGGAGAAAGAGCAATATCGATCAGTGATTCTCGATTTCTTTTTTTGGATGGGAAGACGTGCGAGAAAATCAAAGTGAAGTTGCATGAAGTTTATAAGGACAATGCACCTTCGATGACTACCATCTGATATTGATTTAATGAATATGACGGCTACAGCAGTAAAAAGCGCGAACGTGTTAAGTATGTTCGCAATCAAATAGTTTACTAAATACGAGTACACTCATCGTCATCCACTTTAAAATATCCTTCAGTGACATTATGCTACTCGTAAGTTATGCAGATCATTTGATGTCGGTCTATGCATTTTGAATAGCTAAATCTCATATACCTTCAATTTCCTGTTGGAAGGCATTTCCCATTGACGGAAATCGTATCCGTGCCAGAGATGAAATTGAAAATCACCAATTGCCTTGGGAATACGAGTAGATGAAGACCTTAAGGTGAGGACTTTCAATAGTGCAATGTAATGACATTGGAAGGATCTGGATTATTTGGCATATACTGCCTTGGGTGTTAATTTGCATAATAAACTAATTTAATATTAAATCCTTACAATTGGGGGATGGATTGCATTTTGCTTCGTACAGTATATAATTTTGTTGAATGCAAGATGTTCGGTAATAGTCTTAAAATTTTTCCCCGACAAAAACAAAGGGTGCCCTAAAATTCCACATTAAAAATTGTACATTTTTTGTTGATTCAGAAATTATACGAGTACATATTATGGAATAGCATATCGGGCAAATGGCCTCCACGAATGAGCATTTTACATAAATGCGGCTGAATTTGCTCTTCAAATCGTGGGCTTCTTGATATTATATCTTAGACTTCAAAAAACCCCAAAGAAAAAAGTCCAATGGAGTTAAATCGCATGATCAGGGCGGCCAATTCTGATTACCAAAACGGGAAATTACACGACCCGGAAATGACTCATGCAGTAATTGAATTGTTTCTTGGGCTGTATGCCATGTGGTACCGTCTTGTTGAAACCGCATGTCATCCACATTCATATCTTGCAATTCAGGCACAAAAAAAACTGGATTATCATGTCGCGAAAGCGAAGCACCATTAACTGTTATTGCCTGACCGGCCGCGTTTTCCAAGAACAATGTTCCTATGATACCTCCAGCAGAAAATTCGCATCAACTTTGAGCCGCAAATTCGAAATTTTGACGATTAACTAAGCCATCAAGATGAAAATGAGCCTCGTCGCTGCCACGAATTGTAGTTGGCAAACTTTCATTATTTTTAAAATATTGCTCAACAATGAAACCGCGGTGTTCTTTCGTGTAGCGCTCCATTTTTAAATAACAGCTGCAAAATTCGTTGGCGCAAAATTCAAATCTTGCGTGAATTTTGGGACACCCTTTACAAACTGGGATGCTTGCCTATTCCCCTTAGCGTTTCTGGGTGAATGCTTCTTCATAACTATTATGCACAGTGTGGTAATGTAGTCTGGCTATCTTGGAACGAGTCGAAACTCGGTCGAAGACTGATTAGTGCCAGCCTTTTAAACGACGAATTCAGCGCATCCTGATTAGTTTGTCGTCCCTGTATAGACCGTGTAAATTTTCCTCTAAATTACGTTTGAGCCCGCCGCTTGCGTTCTCGGGAAGCACTCCAAAATACACTCCAATTTCTAGTTAATGGACAAAAGAAATTTCTTATGTTGTAATGGGTTAAGAGCAGAGCCCAATAATAAAGGGTGTTTTTTTTAAAGGTATACAAATTCAATATAAAATAAAACACTTGAAGCTAATGTTAATGTCTATGACATTAGCTTTATTTAATATATAATTGTATGCCATTAGTGTTTAAATATGATATTGGGTATATGCGCGCTACGGCTAGCTTGAAGTCCAATTTTCGACAACTTTATCGAGTAACTGGGGCCGTATATCAGCAATAACACGCCGAATGTTGACTTCCAAATCGTCCAACGTCTCTGGTTTATCGGCATAGACTTCATAGTGACTTCACATACCCCCAAAGAAAGTGATTTAAAGGTGTGAGATCACAGGGTCGTGGAGGCCAGGTCACAGGTCCATTATGCGAAATTATGCGCTCAGCAAACGTGGCATGTTGCGCCATCTTGTTGATATCAAAGCTCTGTCATGTCAATGTCATTCAACTGAAGAACGAAGAAGTCAGTAATTATATTTCTATAGCCCTCTCCATTGATGGTAACATCGTCCTTAAAGAAATATGGGCCGATGATTCCACCAGCCGATAAAGCACACCAAACAGTGAATTTTATGGTTGTAAGGGCGTCTCAATAAAGGCTTCTGGGTTTTCTTCGCTCCAAATTCGGCAATTTTGCTTGTTTACATATACATTTACTCAAAAATGGGCCTCATCGGAGAAAAAAATTTTGCGTTGAAAATGAGGATCAAGCTGAATCATATTTTTGGCCCATTCACCGGGTCATGGTCATGCGGTTTCAACTCTTGCCCAAGCTGGATCTTTCCGTAAAATTTTCTACAAAGTGGATGGGCGTAGCTCAAATTGCTGTGCACGATTGCGGATCCACTCATTCGGATTCTCCTCAACACTGCGCTCCACAACGGCAATAACTTCTTCTGTTCGCACTGTTTGTCGTCTTTGGGGATGCGTATTATCCACTAGAGTGTTCGTGGTGCGATAATGATTCATCGTACTCCTAATAGCCTGCTCAGATGGACGATTATGTCGACGGTAAAATGGACGTAGCGCACGATAAGTTTGTCGAACCGAACCATGGTTTTCAAAATAAGTTTGCACAATTTACACGCGTGGTTCTCGTTTTAATCTATTCATCGTAAAATGGCAAGACATACTAACCACAAATTAACTTTCAACTGTCAAATTGACAATCTATAGAAACAGTGTTGCCAGTTTAAAAACCTAACTTCTAAGAGAAAACACCCTTTACATACAACTATGCCAACTTAAATTTAAATCTGCACTACCACTTTAAATTATTATCATCAGCTGCTGCTTCTTTAAATGGCTTCGCAATGGCCTCGTCTGGTCCAGAAGCTCTATTGCTCTGTAGTTTGGATATGTCTATGCAGATAATGCTTCGAATGTGGACGATATTACTGTCTGACGGTGGATTTTTGGTTTTCATTAGTATTGAACAGCTTGCGAAAGAAATCCTTTCAGTTTTTCAGCACCGATTGCGTTGTCACCACTATGTCTCCAACCTTAGCCTTGCCAACTTTTATTTGGGCTTCGGTTCCTTGGCAAGTTGTTTTAATTTTGATAAAACATTCAAACCTTCAAACAGTAGGTGATACTCGTTGGTACTAATCTATGATTTCCTGAGAATTTTTAGGAAACTATCCTTTAGGTAATTTGTATCCGCATCCGTATCCATATTTCAGCCGCAACATCGTAATGTGGCCCGAGTGACGTCTTGGAATGTTTGGATATTCAGAATATTGTGGTGTCTTTCGGCGATTATGGTTTCGGAAAGCATTTGTTACCTAAGATTGCGTTTCTTCTCGCCGAAAAATCGGTCGTATCGTACAGGCCATATCTTTTGGACAATCTTGATGGGTTTAAGACCAGACAACTCAACTCATAAGTTCGTTCTTCAGTTTTATCCTTACATCGGGATGTGTTAAGTCTAGATTTGCATTAGGTTGGTCTTCATGACGATCTTCTAATCGACATTAAGACTTTAAAGCATACTATCGCATTAGAAGACATTCTCCAACGAAAAGGTTCGTCGTACAATACATCTCCCAACCGGCAATCTTTTTAAGTTATGCACAGTTCACGTTTTTAGCATTTTTCAACATTCTTAAACATCCTAAAAGGACGCGGGAATGTCGTTTGTTTATGGCTTGCTTTTAAAGAGTTATTCCCTTTTCTATTGTAGCTCCCCTCTGTTAACATATAATATTTATATCCTTCATTGAATTGTGAAATGCATTTTCTACTAACGTAGGAGTGCCTGACTTACCGTCCATTCCATCAGCATCAGCCACAACATTTCCCTGAGTTTTCTTTGAAAATCAATTTTCTCTTCAATAAAATATTCACTTTATCGCGATTTTAATGTAAGTGAAAGAGAAGGAGAGGAGAAAGAAGAAGCAATCATTTTCCTTCCTTCCTTCAAAGACAACCCTCTATGTCGAGGTGGAAATGAGGAAGAGGCTTTAAGGAATTAGTCCGTCTCTCCCTTATACCGTATGCGATAAACATATATCAATTTATTTCTTCTTGTTTTTTTTTTCATTTCTTCTGCAACGTACTACATATATATTGTACAATATATACTTGACGATGGTAATGTGTGTCTCTACGTTTACTTTGCCTTAGGAAGTCTTTACGTTGCTTAGCTTCATCTCTGAGGGTGCTGAATTGCTTTCGAGCTTGCACGTGTACGAGCATTGCTTATTGCCAACTGAGCCCGACAATGATGATGATGAGGCAGACGACGACGATCCGACTATGTCGACGACAACGACAACGAGTGTGCTGATGATTATGATAGTAATGCCGACAACAAGCAAGGCTACGTCGAACCAGCTCTGATTAAAATTCAATTGGATAATTGCAGGTTATGAGTTATAACGTCTAAATCGTTGTAAATTACTTACAAGCTTATATTTACGATAAACGAAGCTATAGACGATCGATGCCATCAGTCGAGACATGACAGTAAATCAGTTTTTTTTTTGTTTTTTGTTTAAATAGGACGATCCTATCTGGACGTGGCGTGCTTATTTATATTTTGAAAAGAAAGCAGTCAATTTTGTCAATTATTAAAATAACACGACTTTATATGTAGGACACGAATTAAAGGGGATTTGTTGATGGGGGGGAATATCCTTGACAAATAAATAATTTTCTGCTCCGATTTTGAGTTGAATGGTCTTTTCTTTTAAATTTGTTTGGGTTGTTGGGAAGATTAACCCGTCCTTTTCTACTTCCTCTTTCTTTATCTGGGATTGTCTCCATCGTCTCACCTATCTGCTCTGCTATTTCGAGATACCAGTGTTTAAAATTGGACTTTCAGATAATTTGACAAAATGTCCATTCGAGTATTTCTCTTTTCTCCAAAACGAATTCTGTGTACTTTTCTAATCGAAACTAATATAAATGTTGCCGGTAGAATATTTAGGAAAAATCTTCTCCAACAGAACAATTATAAACGAATTACCACGTTCTCAATGGAGGCGCCTATTACTCAATCAACAACAGCCCAAATACTACCGTCAAATCCTCAAGATCCCAGAAAACCAACAACAGATTCATTTCCCCAGAATTGCTTCCTGGCCCAAAGTTTGAATGGCGTAATGCCATACGTGAGAAACTCGAACGCCTGCACATGATTGATCGTCTTAAATTGAATCACATTCCAGAATTTTACGTTGCTTCCATATTGGCGGTAACTAATTCTGTTACCAGATGTGGGCATTGTACTTCAATTTTGGCCGGATAAATGCCTTACATATTGAAGACCGATCATCGGAGGGAGTGGAGTATTTCTTACATCGCTTGAGGAAACCTAGGCATTTCGCAGTATTTTTGGCGCCATCTAATATATGGTCATTCCAACGTAAGTTGTCATTGACACACCTAGAATGACATACCTAGAATGGAAAGTTTTTCGGTTACGACGATGTAAGTGCCATTCATGGACAATGGCTGGGTATTTCAATTTCTCATTAACGACAGCAGACCGCATTGTGTTTTGGAAGCATTAAATTCCGCTCTGTTGATGGTTCCTCAATTAGTTATCCTGCTAATATCGACATTTAATGTGGTTAACATACGCTGTCCTTCTATAGCCGAAGAGCTGGGACATGAGTCCGGGAACGAATATAGAAAGCAGAAAGTACTGTTGTCAGCAAAGGAATATATTGGATTAGAAGTAGCAGACAAGAGATCGTTGATGAAAATTAAAAAGAGTGTCGAAGATAGAACGGATCCCTGGGGCACACCAGCATTTATTTTGTGAATATCAGACTTGAAACCGTCCAAGACAACTTGAATTGAACGTTCCGAAAGGTAATTTCTAATCCATTGAAGAAGAGAGTCGTCGATCCCAAATGCACGCATTTTCGACAAAAGAGTCTGATGCCAAACTCTGTCAAATGCCTTAGAAATATCAAGTGGAGCTATCTTGCTTTCCCCAGATTGATGTACGCTTTGGTTCCACTTTTCGGTGGGACATGCCATCAAATCACCAGTGGACCTGTTGCTACGAAAACCATATTGCCGGTCATTTAGAAGTTTTCGTGTTTCGAAATATTTCATGAGCTGACGGTTTATCAGCGTTTCCATGATCTTGGAAAGAAGGGACGCATGTGCAATGGTTCTGTAAGAGGAAAGAGAAGAAGTTTCGCCTTTCTTAGGGACGGGCTGGACAAATTCTGTTTTCCTTCTGCTCGTAAAGAGTCCTAAAGAGTAGGATTGATGAAAAAGCTTACGCAATGGTTTTGCTAGCAAGGAAGAACACCTCTTCAGAAGAGGGGAAATATACCATCTGGACCAGCGGATTTGTGTATGTTAAGATCTTTAAGTAATCTTGGCCTTGTCCAAAGGGCTGACAGCTGGAATGCCATTATAAATGAGCGTTGGCATGGAGGATGGGGCAGAATTTCTAATATTTTTGATGAACGACGAAAGGTTTTTACTACCTTTGGGACATTGGAGTATTTTTTGTCTCAGTTTTTGGTCGTATTAAGAAATACGTTGCACTTATTCCTGGTTCGTTTAACCTTTTTTCTGTTTTCCTCTGTCGGGTTGATTTTGAAGAACCGAATAAAACATTTCTCTAACCCTGACAACCTCTTTGCAGCTCGGGTCGTATCATGCCTTTTCTTTTGGTCTGATACTCTTCATCCGATGAGAGATAAAGGATCTCAGACAGTACTAGAAGATGGATCCCCTCAGTTTGCATTTGTTACTGCCTTAAAAAGTATTCTTGACATCGTAAGATTTGACATCGCACCATGTGATAAGTTAAATATTCCTGAAATTACAATGTTCAATGTCAGCCTCGTTGATTTCGGAATTTTTGGTAGCAACTACTAATCTTACTAAATTGGCTTTGTTTTTATTACATCGGTTTGTGCCTCCATAGTACTGTACCCCAGACGTGACCATTCTACTGCGAGTACCAGCTGGAGTCCATAAATCCTTACACTTTTCCTCCATTCTTGTTCTTCTGATTTAACAAAATCGACTTTCATTGTGCTTGGGAATGGTTGGCATACACAATCCTGATGACATTGAACTATGTTATGAAGATTCGGATGAGAAGAAAGACGAAGTAGGCCTTCGTAGTCAGGTCATAGATCAGAATGGGATCGCAGGAAATAAGACGGCCGATAAACTTTCTAGGCAAGGCTAAGAGGATAGTTTCTCAGGTCCGGAACTTGCGTTAGAACTGGCTGCCTTCTCCGTTAGGGCTTCCATTGACATTTGTATTTCTTTTGAGCATAACTGCTGATGACATGACTGCTGGCGGACGAAACGAATTCTTCCCGAAGGCTCCTGGTGTATACTCTAGAATAATGGGCTAGACTTTTGTTTAAGTGCTATGTTTCGACAGAGAAAACAAAAAAAATGATGTCTCATCTGAGCCATGATAAGGCAACCAAAATTCAAGGTTGAATTTGAGTTTAATTGCTGATAGGTCCTTTCCAACATTAATCTGTGCTTAAAAGGGCTTGGTTATCAGTTGTTTCCTTCCAGACAAGCATTCAACAAACAAAAGACATAGGGTTGGACCCTAAACTGAACTTTGAAGAAGGCAATTTGATGTAGCGCTATAAGCAAATCCCCACAATTCAAAAATCTGTTTGCGGTAACTAATTATGTTATATAGCATCAATTGAAATGCTGCTAAAATACAGAGAAAACTGTAGAAGTCTTAAGAGGAAGTAATCAAAGGAAATACGAGTAGTGCTGCAAATATCTACAAATTTTGAAACCGATAATCGCTGTTTTGCAATATAAGACAAAAAGCCATATAAGACAAAATCCATAAGAGGATTTTACCCACAGTCTTTCGAGAACAACTCCAATTTCAATTTGCAAATCGTAGTTAATACAATAAATTGCATCACCTGTGTGCCCTCATTTTTGCAGACGCCATTAATCAAACAAATAACCATCCACCCACGCATGCTTATTCAAGCCACAAAGTCGCAGACTGCTTCCTCTTTTTTTAATTGAAATGGAAAAATTCTGCCAATTCGTGACGCAAAAACGAATGACGTACATATATAAAAAAACCTGTACCCTGTCTTTTATCTTGCTTTTCAAGTTAAAAAAGAAGCAATCATGGCGCGTCGTAAATTTCTCTCGTCTGGGTATCTAGATTCACCTCTGACTGTTTACACTGGCCGCCAAATAAAAAATGCGTTTCATTTCCTTGGATTCGATTCAGAGCACCTAAACCTATTGACACCTCATGTATCCGATGCGAAACAAAAATAAAACAAACGAAACTGATTGTAGATTTATTTTTGTATATACGATAGAAAATGTATCAAAATATTTTAATGAGATTTTTTTCCGTAATTTATAGTGAAGACTAATTGGCGATTTTTTTTTTAATTTCTACCTTGCAGGAAACTTTGTCAAATGCACGTCGACATTTTCATGGCGGTTGCATCTTGAGGTGATTTCCTCCTTTAATTCAGTTTTAATTATCCGCAAGGTGAGCACAGGTTCAAGATCAAGAGTCAGTTGTGCGAGGGGATTTCATTGTTACGTGCGGGGTATGACTTCTTAATGTGTGCATCCGTAATGGTGCAGCAATTTATAATGGTTTTTTTGTTTTCGAAAAAAAAAGAACCCCAAACATCTTTCTAAGTTCGTGAGAAATACGAGTATTTTTAGAATTCCTTCGGAATACATAAGTGAACAAGTAAAAACAAAAAATTTAAAAATCTGTACGCTTACATATTGACCAATGAATGTTCTGCTTAGAAAGAAATGAAAAGAAAATATTTTTAGTTTTACCTAGTTCTGACGTTTCTTTAATTAGTTAAAAAAAAAAAAAATAGGTTTTTGGCGTAGCATTTAGCTGATGTTGTTATGAATGAGATGCCATTGACGTATTTAATTGGCAATAGTATCTGAAAATGTTTTGGTACTAAGTGCATTTTTGACCACAGGGACCAGTCATAAATCTGTGATCGATTGCCTCAATCAGAGCGAATTTATTTCGGTGATTTACGAATAGCACTGCACTGATTTAAATTTAGCATATATGCAGAAATTCTCTCACCCTAATTCTCTAGGAGGACTGACGACGAATGTGCACTCTCGAAAAACGTGATTGAAGTTCATCGATCTGGGAAATATGCATGGAGAGGGTGTACAAGCGAGCGAGTCCAAGTGTGGGCGTTGGTTTGCAAAGTTTAGAAATGGTAATTTCGTTCGGGTAGATCGGTCAGAAGAGCTAGACGATAAGCTCCCGGGAGAAATCCCACTATCACGGTAAGGACACTCGCAAGAGAACTCAATGTAAGCCATATGATAACGACACTCAATAAATATGAAAAAAGCCATAAAGTTGGGAAAGTAAATGAGTACCGCACTGTTTATCGCCAAATAATCTTCAGCAAAGAATCGAAACTTGCAATGCGCTTCTGTCGCGTCACAATCAAGAGCCGTTTTTGAACCCGATCGTTATCGGAGATGAGAAATGGGTTCTTTACAATAGCATTAAACCACCAATGGCTTAGTCCTAAAAAAATAAACCAGCACAACATCACTCAGATTTATTTCACCCGCTCAATGTATTACTGTCGGTATGATTGGATGCTGGGGGAATAATCCATTGAGCTGTTGCCTCGTAAACAGACTATTACCGCATAATTCTACTGTCAACAGATGTGCAGTTGGGACTGTGACTGGAGCAGAAACGGTCAGGTCTGGTTAATCGAAAGGGTGTTATATTCCATCAGAAGAACATGGCGTTTTTCTCTGCAAAATAATTGTTCACGACGGTGATTGCCTCCTCATTTGACGAAAATCTCTATCCTCCGAGCGCAGTTTTTAGATGAGGGAACATAAAAAAGTCGCTTGGGGCTATATCTGTTGAATAAGGCGGATAGTCAAGCAGTTCAAACCGTAATTCATGGATTTTCGCCATGGCAACCACTGAGGTGTTACACGGCGCGTTGTCTTTGCGAAACAGGATTTTCTTTTTCTTCAAATGTGGCCGTTGTTCCGCAATTTCTGCCTTCAGCTTGGGTAGTAAAGATACGTAGTATGCTCCTGTAATTGTTTTTCTTTTTTGAAGATAATCGATTAAGATAACTCCTTTACTATCCCAAAAAACAGCCGCCATCACTTTCCCAGCCGAAAAAACAGTTTTTGCTTTTTTTGGAGCCGGCTCGCCCTTTGCAGTCCGCTGTTTTGACTGAATTTTTGGTTCGGGCGTATAATGGTGTATCCAAGTTTCTTCTACAGTAATTAATCGGCGAGAAAACTCGGATTTATTGCGCCTAAACTGTTCATTCGAACACGTTTTTGGTCTAACGTAAGCAAACGCGGCACCTAACGCGCGGACAGTTTTCTCATGCCTAAAATTTGATTTAATATGTAACAAACACGTTCTTTGGACATTTTCATAACCTCTACTATCTCTCTCACTTTAATTCGGCGGTCGTCTAACACCATTTGGTGAACTTTAGCAATGTTATCGTCAGTGGTTGCAGTTTTTGGACATGTCTCGAACGTTCATCATCTCCCAAGCTCTTACGGCCACGTTTAAATTAAGCTGCCCAAAATTTCACTGTGGTAAATGATGATGCACAGTCCCCATACACAGAATTCAATTTAATAACAGAATCCAACCAATTGTATTATGTCCTGTGCAAGGTTAGGTCAACAGGGTAAAGCAACGCACTAAATTCATTGCGTGCACCTATTTTTCAAAAAACATAATGAAATGCCATTAAAAGAAATCTTCTTTCAAATCTACCTTTGAAAGACAGACGTATATGTTGCTTATTTGCCTTATGTGAAGACTGGATCTTGAGCCAACCGTTGCTTAGGTAACATTTCATTACTCAGAGTCTGACTAGACTTACTGATATTCCAGCGAAGGGTTGAAATTATATTTATGACACAACTAGATTAATAGTTCATAATACAAGGGTCGCAGAATACTTGCCGCGCAAGGATGTCTGAAATTTGTTGCGAGTGTTACCCAAAGCCAACTTTTTATATCCCACAGATGGCTTAAAAAGTTAAGAGATCTGTGCGCTTCGGATGAAGCAGATCTAGGTAAGTGCGGACAGAAAATACTACGATGATGTAGCATATGTATTTTCAGTTGCGTATTGTCTGGCGGAGTTAACAAAGCACCCTTAAACTTTATAAAAATATTCAGCGAAAGAGTTGTCAAGCGCGCCCTTGGTCCTAACAAGTTTTTAGGTGTAGTCCCCAAGATTTTTCGCGCTGTTAAGAGTGCCGCGTCTTATAGAGATATCAGCTTATAGAGATATCAGGTTTGAAGGGAGAACGGTCATCAATCCCTATAAAGGGCAAAGTACCATATAGTCTTCAATATTTCGAGGCCTATTGGCAGTATTATTTAGTGTGTTTAGTAGGAGTCTAACATATTATTGTAGTAACTGAAGCTTTGACTTAAGCGTTTCCTATTCTGCATCTAATCCCTGATTTCGCCGCTCGGTATTTTTCTTTTCCGATGATAAACACTTTTTAGCAAATAGTTTTTGATTCAGCCAAGGGGTTTTTTTTTTTTTTTTTGATTGAGACCCATAATCGTTCTTCCACTTGTCCAACTGTAAGTTTACATCAACTTTTGCTGTCCAATCCGGCATTTTGTTCCTTCGGTTGTAATCCAAGGAAACCGTGAGCATTGCCTTCTTTTTCGACTGAAAACGACGTGGTTTTTTTTGTCTCGGCTTATTTGGTGGACGCCATACACTCATAAACCCACTCCAGTAATGATCCTTTTGATGAATGTGGGATCGGATTCAGCCTCGCAAATCATCAAAAACATCAAATTGAGGTCTTTTGCCACCAACTTTGCTGCTACATGACGGAAACCCAAATCATTAACCAAAATGTCTTGAATGGATCAATAGGCAATGTTCAAGTCCTCCGCTATCTCTCTGATGGTTAATTTGCGGTTATTGACCAACATTTCTTGTACTCCATCAATGTTGTCGTCGGTTTTCGATGTCGATGGTCTGCCACTGCGTTCATCATCTTCGATTGGCTCACGACCACTTTTGAACCGCTCGTGCCACTGGTAAACGACCGTTTTCTTTACAGAATCGTTGCCGAAACACTTTTCCAACATTTCCAACGTACGCGCACCATTAAACCCGTTTTTTACGCAGAATTTAATACAAGTTCGTTGTTGCAATTAAATCCATTTCTAAAATTGTAAAAATCGCCAACGCACACAGAGATAGATGTACTCTTGGCTACGTAACTTTTCCAAATGTCAAGCTATGACGCTAAGATTTAGAGGGAATGTCAACAACAGATATACCAACTTAACAAAAAAAAAAACAGAACTTAAATCGGAACAATGGCAGCGCCACACGGTGGTTATCCCGGGAACATTTTGATGCATGACTCACAATTACTAGCTATGTGCCCTTCGTGTAAAAGATTAAGCATCTGATGGCTAAGTGATTGTGGAACAACAAGTCGATTGTCGATTTAAAATTAAATCATCAACGATCTGTGCCAGTATATCCGCTTTTATGTTTAAGTACGGCGTAGCTAGTGAATCAATAGACCTTTTATGATTCGGCAACCCATTATTGTGATAATATTTAACTTTTGCAAGAGCGTCATCATTTACTGTTGCACGACGAATTCCATGTTGTTTAGATTCATATGCTGGTAGACTTTTAGTTAACAAATTACAGTGTAAGCGTAGATCTTTGTCGAATTCGGTTAAGGCGGTTTCTGGCAGAGCAGCCCTTGACAAAGTGTCAGCGACAAATAAATCTTTTCCTGGTTTATAACTAACAGACAAATCGTAGCCTTGGAGACGAAGCATGAATCGCTGCAACCGCATTGATATCTTATGCAGTGGACGCTTAAACAACGGTACTAGTAGTTTATGGTCTGTTTCCACCATCTGGAGAAATTTAGTGAAACCGAAGAGAATAGTAAACAGCTCTTTCTCTTTTGCTGACATGTTGTTAAGGTTGCAGAGGAATATGCAATCGGGGATGTTCCATGTAGGATGATCGCTCCTACTGCGTTTTTAGGTGCATCAACAGATAGTGTAAGATGTTTCTGTCCATCATAATAAGTCAAAATTGGAGAATTAGATATCAAAGATCTTAAATGATCGAATTCCAATGCCTAAGACATCCTTTTTTAGAAGTTCGCGTAAATTTGTATTTTCTTTTGATAAATTATTTATGTATGACCTTAAATAGTTTATCATGCCAAGTTGAAGATGAAAAACATTTCCTGGACGTGGCATCTTGCAAACAGTTTTCATTTTTTCTTCATCTGGTCGTACACGTTTTTGATTAAATTCATGTCCGATAAATGTAACTTCCTTCTGAAGGAATTTCGATTTTGACAAATTGAATTGAACAGGCCTAACTCTTTCGAGCACAAGTTTAAGAACACGGTCATGCTCTTCTTTGTTTGCTTCGAAAATGAGAAAATCATCAATGTAAATGATTAAATTTGGAATATCGTAAATTTTCTATCATTTCTGCCTGAAATAATTCGAAAGCAGCGGTAATTAAGGTAAGGTAATCGTAAAAAACGATATCTCCCGAAAGGAGTAATAAACGTGCAGAGTTATGATGGTTCGTCATCAAGTGGAAGGGCCCAGAACCCTGTGTTAGCATCTAATGTACTATAATACATGGCGTTGCTTAGGTGGGCTTTGCATTCGTTCAATTTTGAAAACTGTAAGCGTGATTTGTAGATTTGTTTAAATTCTGGGGATCAAGGCACAATCGCAAACTACCATTTGATTTTTTAACAACAACAATGGAACTTACCCAATCGGTTGGCACATTAACTTTTACAATTACTTTTAGGTCTTCCATTCCCTTAAGTTCCTTTTTTAGATCACTTTCGAGGCTGAATGATTCTTCGTTTTGGATTATGAATCAGATGATGTAATAGGCTCAGTTTCGATATTACGTACATACACATATACATTCTCGAGCGGCAAATTCTTGCGTAGGGGTTTTTTCCTCCACATTTTTCTGCATGTAACGCCTAGCGCAAGGGATCTGTAGTTGTTTTTTCTATTTGATTCTGTGTATTAGCCCGTTGTTTGCTGTAATTTTGGCTTTCTTTGTATTTGTTTCTCTTCATCAGAGCTCCTACGAGTGTATTAGTATTAGTTTCATTTTGATACTGCAATTTTTGCAAATATTCTCTTCTGATTTCAATGGCTCTTGAAGTCTCTATTGCTTTCTCCAATTTGATATCACCTTCGTGAAGTAGACGTTCTTTTATGCATGTGTATTTATCGTTTAATCCGCAGACAAAATTGTCCTAGTTGGTTTTGGCCACTTTCTCTACTAAGATTTCTAGCATTTCCAGCTTGTCTTGAAAATGAAGTATAAATTTCTAAATAAAAAGAAAAACTAATAATAAAATAAATTACAATTTAAAATTAGTAAAAGTAATAAAAGAAAAAAAATAAATAAATCAATTACCGCGGAAACAATAAGTCATCATAACTGGGCACAATTTGGTGGTAATTATTCGTAGATGGCTCTTTATCTGGAAGTTTGCCATTTTCTACCAGAGAACAGCTGCAACATGTAGATTCGATGTTTTTTTTTTTGGACTGAAACAAAACATTTTCATTCAATTATCTTTTGACAACAGAGTCTGGTTGAATGGGTGGAGAGTATTTGTCGACAAAAAGGTCAACACTCGTCGATTGATGCCAAAATCACACTACCCTTAAATGCACACTCATCCGAAAATGCAGTTTACTCAGAATTGATTATGTGCAGAACTTGATGGGCAGATGTTAGATACATGTTTAATAGACAGACATCAACAAATATTTACTTTTAGAGAATAGCTTGTAACCGAATGATAAAGCACAAGTATTGCCAACAAGCGATGATATTACGAAAACGTATTTGTGGAGAAATGTATCTTGTAAAACTGTTTGGTATTGGTAGCTAGCTTGCAGTCTACGGAACGTACAGATGTTCTTTTATTTTTATTTTTTTTTGTTTTGTTTGTATCAAAAAAATACACAAACCATTACAGTAGGCGGAAGGAAATAAAAGACAAACAAGGGGCAAAGAACTTGTGAATCTGCATCTCCTCATTTACATAATTCTGTACGTAGTCACCGAGTGAAGATGTGACCCAACATCGTAAAATATTCCCATGTAGATAAGTGTTGTAACGGAGAAGTGGAAAGAGTTGTATTTCCCTGCAACTGCAAAATCTCTTGAGTAATGAGTTTGTATCATGTGACAGGATGATAAGGGTGGGTGCACACAAATTCGAGATGAAAATGAGACATTGCGACATCGTAATTCATTTTCTTCCTTCTCTGGTTACTTTTCATTTGTACACCGAATGATGTAATATAAAATTAGATTAGTGTCCTTAATGAAGTTGCTGCTACCTAAATTGAGTCCTTTGAGGTTAAATTGATGTTCAAATTGGGGTGACTCATTTACTAATTATTTAAAATGTTTGAGCTCTTGTTTCTTCCGCATTTTGATTACTTATAACTCGTATTATTGGGCGATCACAATCTTCAAACAATTAGTCACTGTATATTCCTAAAGACAGTATTCAGATCTCCTGTTTTTGCTCAAGGATTTGAAAAGTTGCAGTCGCAATCAATGAGTTGATATGTGTTTTAAACAGTTCAATTGTTGTTTCGTCCTATGACCAAATAATGAAAATGTATCGTGTGTCTTTAGGGATCCTGTTTTTCGGACAAAGTGTCATGAATAGTCCATAATTTGTTCAGTAAACTTTCTTAGAAAGTCTGAACTGAAATACTTTTACACAAACGTTCTTCTTCGCCGGATTAAATAGGTTTAATAGTAAAGTGTCTTTCGAACTTTGACAGTTGATAGCGGCCATATTATTGACGCTACATCTGTCAAATTGGCTGTCATTTATTCAGTTTGTTTTGCCAAATCACCATGGACGGATATGGCGTTGAACAACTCGTGCAAATAATAAAATTGTTTTATCAACATGGGTATTCGTTCCGCGTGTTTCGCCCGTTTTACGGTCCTACTGAGAGGACTATTCGCAGTGTGATGGTTAAATTTGAGTCCACTGGTTCAGTAAACGGTAAACCAACACCCGTCGACGAAACGCAAGATCTGCTGAAAACATCGTCGCTGTCCTTGAGAGTATGCAGGAGAATCCGAGGCAGTCGATTTCGTGTCGCTCGCAAGAACTCGGCCTTTCGCAGACCACATCTTGGTGAAATTTGAGTCGTGACTTTGGCCTTCATCCGTACAAAATTCAACTGACCCAGGAGGTGAAGGTAAACGACCATAGACAACGACGTGTGGCTGACCCTAATTTTCATCGAAAAATCATCTTCAGCGATGAGGCCCATTTCTGGATGGCCCATTCATCAACATCAACAAACAAAATTGTCGAATTTGGGACAATACCAATCCATATGAGATCCAAGAGCGACCACTGCATCCCGAAAAAATTCACTGTTTGGTGTGGATTTTAGGCTGGCGGCGTCATCGGTTCATATTTCTTTGAGAACGACGTTGGCCAGGCCATCACCGTCAACGGCGAGCGCTTTAAGTCGAGAATTACCAACCTTTGGCCTGAATTGGATGATTGGTGTCCATCAACGACATGTGCCACAAAGCTCACGCCACATTGAAAATTCTGCACGATCGATGCGAGGGCATGGTCGTCTCACGTGGAGGTGATGTGAACTGGCACCGAGATCGTGTGATTTGACCCCGTTAGACTTCTTCTAGTGGGGTTTTCTGAAGTCGCAGGTCTGTGCGAATAAGCCACAAACAACAGCGGCCCTCAAAGCTAACATAACCCAGAGTCTTGGAAAATTTGACATTTCGGATGCGCACCACCCAGAGAAGCTGCGGTGGACATATGAGCGATGTTATATTCCATACATAATGGCATCAAACGAATAAGAAATTTCGTTTTATTTAAATCTAAAGCTAGGTAGCGTTTAATGAAAGACGCCTTAGTATCTTGCACGACAATTTCTGGCGGGGTATTGTCTACATTTGTGAAACTTTCTTTTTTTAATTTTTTTTCAATTTTTGTTTGGTAAATTCAATTTCACTAGAGAAATCCTCCTGAACCTTGCGCTAAGCTAGGGATAATTTCTTGCTTCTATTATTATGAGCCCTTCCCAGGTCCTAAACTTTTTACTGCTTTTGTTGTGAAATGTACTTTTGATCTTTGGTTCATATATCCTTAAACGGCCACGACTCAGTCATATATCATTAAGGAAATTGGGATGACAGTAAGCGCGGAGTGGCTTAAATAGCACAACAAATTCACAGATCTTTGTGTTAGAAAAATGTCAATTAAACCTTATACAAGTGTGTGACAGCAGTGACTTAAGCAATAACACAAATAACAGATACGGTTGCGGTCGCTCCAGCTTTGGATTAGTTGTTGGTCGTGGTTTCAACAACTAAACACGGCATCAGAACAAGCATTTTTTGCTGAAACTCAAGAAAAAGGCTTCTCACCGAAGTTTCTCGTTCTTAGGTCCGCCAAAGCACTGGTGGCCTTTTAAGTTTTAATATCCCCTTGGCTGTCAATGAATATCAAAATGGCGTTCAGTCTATTAGATAAAATAAAATTGCTAAAAGCACAGAAAATGTTTAACTTTTAAACTGTTGTATATATTACGTCGTGAAAAAAGTATCGGGCGTATTGTAGTAAAAATTCAGACCATATTTTTGTTTATATTCAAAATTAATTTTATTGAAGTAAATATAGGAACAAGTTAAACTAGCCCTCAATAAAACAAAACTACAAACAACTACAATCGAACGTACGCAGCCTTATATCTGAACAGAAGATAGAATACGAGTACTATAGCCATAAATTTATGGATTACAGATCCATCCCCAGAGAGCAGTGGCGTATAGTCAATAATATTCTAGGAAATGACCAGATGAGAGATAAAACTCATAATCCCAAAACTTAGAGATAGGAATATTAATACCAATGAGGAATTGTGCAACGAATTTAACTCCCTTAGAAATGCGGCTAGAAATGCTAAGCCAGATATTGCAGTGAAGCTAAATAAAACAAATGCGAAGTTCTTGATAGATAAATCCACCTCATGTTCATTTTTCTGGCGATTTAAAAGATCGGAAAATCTATTTTAAGGCCTTTGGCATTTTTAATAAACAAGAGCTTGGAATAGGGAATAACAAGTATCGTTATTCCAATTTTTAAAAAGGGAGATCCAACCGAATAACTATAGGCCTATATCGTTACTATTTGTCTTGTCAAAAATATTTGAAAAAATAATTGTAAATAAAATGATAAGGTTCCTAGCAAAGACTAGTTTTTTCAGTAAATCGCAATATGGCTTTATAAAGGACAAATGTATGGAGGGCGTAATTACCGCCTTTCTAAGCAGAATATATAGTGCATTAGGTAAAAGTCAAAAGTTAGTTCCTGATTTAGTGAATCATGAAATATTGCTGCAAAAACTGTTCAACGATGGGTTCAGAGCAAACATTATTGAATGGTTCATATAATTCCTAACTAGCAGAATACAAAAGGTGGAGGTAAATGAAGTGATCAGAGGAGAAGAAAGGTGTCCGGTGTGGTGTTCCACAGGGATCGGTCCTTGAACCAATACTGTTTCTAATCTACATTAGCTCCATTTTTAACCTACCTCTTAAGGGCAATTTAATAGGCTATGCGGAAGACCTTGCTTTGTCCTATTCATGCAAAGATACGATGCATATAAAAAGCGAACTGCCAGCTGATTTCCATCTGCTTGGAATTTGGCTGAACTATTCCTTTTCTAATGAGGATATTCGTTGTCATAACCCCAAATGCGATAGCGTGCGTTGTTCTGAACAATGTTTTGCACTAGATTTTGTTGAAGAATTTATATCTTGGAGTTTTAATAGAAAACAGATTGTGCTGGAAGCCACATATTGCGTCAATAAAAAAGTTGCTATACATCGCCATGAATAAAATATACTATCTACGTAAACTTGTACGACATAGTCTGCTATTAACATTCACGCCTAAAGTATGGTGTTGCTTGTTGGGGTAGCGCGTATATAACAAACCTGATGTCCACTGTCATAGCACAAAAGAAAATTATGAGATTAAAATTCCATAAAAATAAGTCCGAGCACTCACTGCCTTTATTTCAATCAGCGAAAATACTCCCTCTACGGTATCTCGTATATACTCGTATTTACAAAGCACTAAAACTGTTATTCATTAGGAGTGGTAATATTGTTTACAGAAGAAGTGAGATGTACTCGTACTTGCTTAGAAATAGGAACACTGTGGTCGTCCCAACAGTAAGTAAACAAAGAGCACTGTAGTCATTTTCTTAATTCCACTGCACCATTCATATTCAACAAACTGCCGTCGGAACTATCCAGTCAAATTACACAGGGTAGCTCAAAATTTGGCTGTTATCTATGTAGGTCTGAGGTGGACACTTTTACAAGTATCGATTTCCATTGCAACTTTTATTCTCATTCATCATATCTCGTTCAATTCGGCTTTTAAACTTATTTCCTTGATATACGACGAGTAAACTTATTGCTTGCTAAACAACACTCTTGTCACTGGTCTTCTATTTGGCCACAAAGTGTGTTTTTTAAATACATATTTTAAGTACATTGGTTTTCTCTTTTTTTTTCTTTAGATGTAAATTTTTGAAAAATTGTCCATTTTGTTGAGCTACCTTCTGTCATTTTTAGTGTAGAATTCTAGGGTTTCTTGTTAAAAAAAAAACTGAGTCACGTGATTTCCACATGCTTTTTTTTTAAGCCAATTTTACTCCAATAAAAAAGTGTTGCAGAGGTTGGAGCAAGTAATAATCTGATGGTGAAACGTCAGGACTATACGGTGGATGCATCAAAACCTCGCAGCCAGGTCTTTCAGTTTTTGCCAAGTCAATAACCAACATGTTATGTGTATGGTTTGGCATTACAAAACACAACACCTGTTCTGTTGATCAATTTTGGCAGCTTTTTTTAATTGCTTGTTTTAACTGCATTAATTGCTGGCAGCAGACATTCGAGTCAGTCGTTTGACCAGGCAGTTGTAACTCATGATGGATGATACCTATCCAAACACACACCTTCACCTTCCTTGCCTTCAATCCTAGACGTACTTCTGTTTTTCTTGTGTTTTTTTTTTTTTGACAAAGAGCACTTTCTCAAAACATTGTTGTATGTGACGCATTTTTTTTATCACCCGTTACCAATCGCTTCAAAAATGAGCCTATTCATTCCGTTGCAACAGCGATTCCTATTTGGAAATTAAGTCATCGAGCTTCTTTTTGCAATTAGCTCATTCCAAATGGCTTGGAACTGTTTTGTGGTCGATCTTTTTGTAACCAGCTCGTTCAATATGCCATAAAACTGTTGATCTTAAGTTCGTAAATATGTACGAGTATTTCTCAGAATTTTCACTCATTTTTGCGTTAAAATACATTTTCATCCAAAGCACCAGTCTCCATGAAATGGAGTTGACAGATTCAATTAGCCGTTTTAAGGTTATGGTACTTTAATGACAAGTGTGTAAACAGTTTAACGGTACGCAAAAACCCCTGACCACGCGACAATTATAAAAGAAAAACTATGATAGACATAAAAGGGCTCGATATTTA
Source organism: Volucella bombylans (assembly GCA_949129095.1). Classification (NCBI taxonomy): domain Eukaryota; kingdom Metazoa; phylum Arthropoda; class Insecta; order Diptera; family Syrphidae; genus Volucella; species Volucella bombylans. The sequence goes on along the minus strand of OX422141.1, from coordinate 124,173,264 downwards.
ATTTTTTCCTAAACCTTATAAATATTACCATTGCCTGTCAAGAAGCTAGTGACGCCAGCAATTATTTTATATAATTTTATTTGTGTTATCTGGGAGTTTAATCCAAACATTCTGTGGAAGATCCCTCAAACTTAACCACTGCTGCTTACTCTGCCCACTTTGAAGTTTTCAGGCTGTTTCCAATTAAAGTGTGCTCACTCTAGTACAAGCGAGCAAAGATCAGATGGCCCTTAATCTATTCCCGGGCTTGCGAATACGAATAATCATCTGGATAACAAGCTCTTTTGAAGGTAGCATTCCTTCATCTATCTACGGTAGTCTACTGTTTTGATGTACCAGGTATTCCCCTATCCCTCCTTCAGTATCGCTTGGCTTCTCGATACTGATGTCTGCTGCTTCTTTGCCACGAACCCAATGTATAAGTCTGCTGAGGGTTTTATTGTTAGGCGGCAATGACATTTAAGGTCGTTTTTTTATGTGGCGGATCTCTCGTATTTAGGATAACGAAGGCGTCTTAAATCCTTACACTACAGCCGTACCTTAATATGCATATAAAAGAGGGCGCAAAATTAATCATCCAAATTTGTCTTTGAATTACGTTTTTACTAAATCAAAAAGAAATGATTGTGAGTGATGGAAGTCTTTATTTGGACCTTTACAATTGTTTCTGTTAAGTAGAAAAGATGATATCCGCCAAGTGGCTGACGCCAGGGTTGATACACATTTGTGCCTGTTTTTTCTCGCATTTTCCATGACTTTCCGCAAAATTTCCGGTGATAATCCTTAAGGGCTGCGATTGTCTGAGGCTTGTTGACATAAACCCGCGACTTCAAGTAACCCAAAAGAAAGAAGTCTGGGACGGTTAAATCGGGAGATTACGCGACCAGGAAACGCTTCCATCACAATATCCATTGTGGCTCGTGCTGTGTGTTCGGTCGCACCGTCTTGTTGAAACCAATGTTCACCAAGCCCCGCTCATCCAATTCCGGCAGTAGGAAGCCCTGTAGCGTTTGCCAGTTAAGCCAGCGGAATTAATGCAAATTTTCGTTCGCTACCATGAGAGTTTCGACATCTCTTCCGACGAAGTTTTTAATGATCTCTCTACGTTGTCTTCGCATGTCAGCTCCAAACGTCTTTCCCATTTGCAAAGAACTCGTTCAAATTTTAAAAACTATTACATTTCCTAACAAACTGAAATCTGTATCGTCCAGTCCACAATGCCTGCCCATTTACTACCAAAATGTAAGAGGTTTGCGCTCTAAAATCTCCTCAGTATATCTCAATTCTCAAAAGTTTCCCTATGACCTAATTGCTCTTACTGAAACAAATCTAATTCCAGGCATTAAAAACCATGAGCTGTTTCCTCCAAGTTTCAACGTTTTTCGAAAAGATGGATTTGAAAGAGCTGATAATCCTTATGGCCGCGGTGTTTTACTAGCAATCCGGAACTGCTTTCACACAACTCCTGTCGATATTCCCCACACTGACAACTTTGAGTTAGTATGTGTCAACATTACGCTCCCCAAACGATGTCTTTACATACTTTGTTGCTACATTCACCCATCTCAACCCATTGAGTCTTATCAACCTGTAGTTCACGCAGTTGATTTTTTGATTGATGATGCACAACCTGAAGATTGCATTGTTCTAGTAGGAGATTTCAACCGCCCTCACCTTATATGGGAGCCTTCCGATGATTCGTCTCATTTTGTCTCTCGTAATTCGACATCTGAAATAGAAATATTGATGGTGGACTGCCTAACCAGCTCAAGTCTGCATCAGATTAGTGGAATACCTAATACAATGAACAGACAACTCGACCTTGTCTTCACATCCGATTCAAACAACTGTGTCGTTTATAGGAGTGATCATCTTCTTTCTACCCTAGACCGCCTTCATCCTCCCTTGTCAATTATATATTCATATGAAAATGGCAACACATGTGTCGATTCGGAAAATTCATTTTCATTTGACTTCCGTAGAACCGACTTTAACAAACTTAAAAACCTCATCAGCAACATTAACTTTGACTTTATTGCTGAGACAACTAACATTGATCTTGCCCTATCAACGTTCTATTCGTTAATTTTCTCCTGCTTTGCCCTATCGGTTCCGTATGCCTTCCGAAAGGACTGCATATCAGCTCCTCCCTGGTACAACAAGGAGTTACGCTCTCTCCGTAATAACAGAAACAAGTTGTGGCACAAATTCTTAAGAACTCGATCTGATTCCGACTACAGTAATTATCGATCGGTATATAATCGTTTTTCTGAACTTTGTGAGTCTCTTTACCTTGAGTACCTCTACCGCATGCAATTAAGCTTCTACCAGTTTATTAATACCAAAAGAAAGTCAGACGGCTACCCATCTACTCTTAAATTTCTTAGTGAATCTTCTGCCGACCCAAAAACCATTGCAAATTTCTTTGCCTCTCATTTTAACAAATCCTTTTCTAAGAAAACAGCTGAACCCGATCCTAGCTACTTTAGCTATATGAGAAACTATCCTGAGACGTTAGCCATTTCACTAAATATAACAACAACCTTGGTATCTGAAAACATTAGCAAACTTAAAGATGATTTCTCGTCCGGCCCTGATGGAATTCCGGCTATTGTAATAAAAGAGTGTGTTACCCATCTCGGTCCTCCTCTTGCTACCCTATTTAACTTGTCTGTCTCAACAGGTACTTTCCCCTTCCTATGGAAGGAATCTTACATCATTCCTATTTATAAAAAAGGAAGTAAGGCCGAAGTCGATAATTATAGGCTCATAGCAAAACTCTCTTGCATACCCAAACTTTTTGAAAGCATAGTCTATCAACAACTGCTTCCGTACTGTAGGCCAACTATCTGCACAAATCAGCACGGCTTCATGAAAGGTAAATCAACGACCACTAACCTAACAGAGTTCGTCTCTAGGACGCTTCATGCTGTAGAAGACGGTGACGAAGTCGATTCAATTTCCACAGATTTCAGCAAGGCATTCGATAAAATTTCTCACCAACTTATCATCTTTAAACTAAAAAAACTTGGCTTTTCCCCTCATTTTGTGGCATGGACCAAATCCTATTTAGAAGACCGAGAATACAGGGTCATCTTCAGATCTTCAATATCCGAACCCATTAAAGCAACATCTGGTGTCCCTCAGGATAGTCACCTTGGTCCAATCATCTTTATCCTCACAATTAATGATATAAATCTCATTTTAACGAACTCTAATCTTTCTATTTTCGCTGATGACATGAGAATTTCCAAAGTCATCCCATTGCCTTCTGACTCCCATTGCCTGCAAGATGACTTGAATAAGTTTTCGGTATGGTGCGATAACCTATTCCCGTAAACGTCTACCTCCCCCTCCAAGAAACTACTTCATCGGCGATGAGCCTATTCCTTCCACTACCCAAGTACGGGATCTAGGTATAATTTGTGATAGAGAATTGAATTTCGACTCACATATTGACAGCATTATAAATAAAGCTAACTCTTCACTCGGCTTTATCAAACGCTGGTCAAAAGAATTTTCCAACCCTTACGTCACAAATCCCTGTACATTACTTTTGTATGGCCTCTTCTCGAATATTGCAGCCAAGTTTGGTCACCCTATAAAATAACCCACATTCAAAGAATAGAAGCAGTCCAACGCAGGTTTATCCGTTTTGCACTTCGTGGTCTACCTTGGGCCGATCCATATGGATTACCCCCCTATGAAAATAGGCTAAAACTACTCGTAATTAGCATGCATACCCTAAAAAAACGTCGTGAAGTCGCTGATGTACTTTTTATCCACCAGTTATTTACTGGAAATATCGACTGCTCGACAATAACGCAAAATATTGCATTAACTCCCAATCCCCGTAATCTAAGATCTGTCCCACTCTTCCTGATCCGAACTCACCGCACCAACTACGGTCACTTTGAACCCATATCCAGAATGTTGCGTATAACGAACAACTACGCCGAAGTCTTTGACCTAAATAGCAGCAAACAAGAAATAAAAAAAGCGCTGCTCAATATGCCACTCCCTTAACATCTCCCCCGTCCACTATTTCTCCTCGCCCCATTAGGTTAAGTATATCTTTGTTAGTTTTTAAGTCTAGTTTTAAGTTTGGCTTGTTAATAAGCTTAATAAAGTTGTCCGGGGTAGACCCGGGCCAATAATAACAATAACAGTGACCGTATTGCCGATGGCGTCCTCAAAAAAAAGATATCACTCCTCCCGCGTGAACGCCGCACCAAACAGTGGCTTTGAGTGGATGTAATGGCTCTTTGTGCATCACACCCGGATTTTCAGTGCCCCAGAAACGAGGATTTTGCTTATTGACGTAACCGCTTAAGTGGAAATGCGCCTCGTCGCTCATGATGATTTTCGTCACAAAATCGTCCTCTTCGTTGTTGAGATTGAGGATGGCTTTACAGTAATTCACGCGCGACTGACGGTCAGGAGGCATTCACTGATGCATTGTTTGCACTTTGTACGGGAACATGTCAGTGTGGTGACGCCCAATTGCGTGGCCCGTCGTCTGGTTGATGTTTCTTCGTTGTCAGCGACATCGGCAGCCACAGCCGACTCTGTTCGGGTCGAGTAGCTAAGCGCGGGAATGTTTGCCCAGTTGGTGCGACACGATTGGGAAATCGAAGTCGAAATTCACGCTGTGCTAACACCAGCGACCGATTATTGGTCAAAAACATCGACACAATTATTCCACGCTCTTGCGGAGTATATTGCTCCATTGGTTGTCTATTTATATACTGCAGCTGTCTAGTTCACAAATGTCAAATATGATTGACGTACGACTCCATTTGCAAAAATTATACCTTTGTCGGGTATGTGATTAATTTTGCACCACCTTGTACATACAGTATCTGTTTGGGACAACATTAGAAAGTTATCTTCTTAGATGTCTGGCAGTCCTCATCTTATCTGTACCTTGAGGCAGTCTTCGTCAGGTCATCAGCTCCGTACCGAAGGGTCAGCCTGTGACCGTAATATTCTAACTAAAGCTATGCCTCGAAATTTTTATTATTTTGTGTTTGAATAATGTTGGTGATCATTAACACCATAGTAGATGATTATGTATCTCATTAACCCTTTAGACTGACATGACAGTCCATGGCTGATTTAACCCTCAGTTTAGTGTCCTTGGGTGCGGCTCATCATTACTGTCACATCACCACTGGCGTCGTTGCTTCTCTCAGAACCCATACAACTTGGTAGCCCTTTCTTGACCATCCTCTAAGACAGAGTTGTCTGTAAGGGAAAACAAATTGCTTTGCTGCCAATTGTATAGATCAACATTTAAAATTAATGAAAGAAAAAGTCTCTCCTTCACCATGCGGTACATTGAATGGTAGACTGACGAAATTAGACTTCAAAAAAATTCATTACACTTGAACATTTGCAAATTTTCCAAAACACCATCTAAAACCTGGCAAGATGTGCCGTGTTTTTAGCTAAAATTGATTGCTGCCACATAGAGATTAATGATTTCCAAAAGTGCGTAAACGTAAGCGCAAGGCTCTGCAACTCTCAATAGGTGGATCCATACCTACGTACATATTGTAAATATATGCGAGCCCAAGTCACATCCAAAAAAGAGGCAAGTAATTCTTCGCTATTAATTTTATTGGTGAATATATTGTACGAGTACGTGCTCATTGCATTAATAGCAATTGTCAAGCAATGACTACTGTTTCCACTCCAACAGACAACAACAAAGAGCAGTCATACCTCTTGTTCACAGATATACATACCTGTGGTACTACATATATACAAACAATTTATTAAGCAATTAAAATGTTGCTATCTATTATAATTGACTGTGAGGTGAACAACAGAATTATCTTTCCAACACTATCCATACCTCCATACCCTACATGTCCTTTATTCGAGGTTGCGCCCCCCCTCGGGCCTCGAAAACGCCCCAAAATGCTTGAAAACATACAGCAAGAGGGAAAGGGATAGAAGAATTCTGTGTGCCGGGCAGGAGTTGTGTGTTTTCGAAACACGGCACCCAAAAACTACGAAAACACATCTAATCAGTCTGTGTTTGCACTTGTGTCGTGCCAAAAGCACAAGCGTAGATAATTTTTTTTTCTTTTTTGAATTCCATTTCGAAAATCTCTCGTGCTGTACGGACGACGACGACGAGTATATTAATTTTCTTATTTCTCTTTGTGTTGTTGTGGCCTTACGAGTGCTCGAGTCCTACTTGTTTTATGCTTTGGATGGTCGTTTGTTAATTTCTACAAGAATGCCATAAAGTGTGCTTCGCAGAAAATTTAGGCGCCACCGCATCAACTCATTCTTTTGGTGTAAATTCACAATTGTCACTGAGACACCGTTGTCGAGTGTTTAGAAATGTCCTTACACGAAAGTTTCTGAATCCGGAGACCGGGTGCGTAGGACTGATTCCGGAAGTTGGAAATTCACTTGTAAGAATTTATAGTTCCGACGAGTTCGTATTGCGGAGTACTCATTAATTGTAAATTGTGCTATGTGTTCATGCAACAATTGGTGTGCCTTGAATTGTGGGCTATGAAAGGATATGATTTTAATTGAAAATTAATGTGTCTTTTTCGAGAGAAGTTTTGGTCGAGTTATGACATTTTAATGACTTAAGTTTAAAAGTCAGTGTGAAAAATGTTTTTGAAATATGCTTCGAGTTAATTGTTAAGATATTATTTAATTGTGTTCCTAAAGACGTTTAGATTTCATTTCATTAATGTCTTTTGTGGGCGAAGTGTTCTTGGGAAAATTTTGAAGTATTCAGAGAAGATGAAGTTGAGTTAAACAATCGCTTGAAACTATTCGTAGTAATGCATTGGGGCCAGACTTGAATTTTTACATAATGTTGGGTTAAGTGTTAGAAAAAAAAAAAACGAGTTAGGATGATCGCCAGCACGAGGATGCAAACTCTCTTACACCAGCAGGATCTTACAGTGGTACTACGGATTTATTTCCATGTTTTACCAACCAAGAAATCACAAGCTATTCTGGGTTTTTTATGGAGCGGATTATGCTTTTTCCGAGCTTTCCAAAGACAAGGAGCCTTGATAAAGCAGATTTGTTTAAGATAAGGCCGTGGAGGTGCAGAATGGTTACTACCTTCTTCTTCGTTGCCACGAAAATAATTTGGACGTAGGCTTGATCTATTAGTTTCAGGCAGTATCCAGTGCAAACACCGATTAGACACTAGACCTATAATTTCTCTAAGAGCACAAGATGTGAAATTTATGTCATTTTTATACTTCCGACTTTAAAAGTGTTTACATGTTTACATGGCGGGATTCTTACCTGGCGATCTCGTCAGCTACGTGGTTGGCCGGGGACATTTTGTCTCCCAGTAAATGGTGTTCACTGAGTTCAAATATCTTTTCTCTCCAATTTTTCAAAATTTCGGATAGGAATGCTCGCTCACAAGTTTCGAAAGAGTACTGCACTTCACTCCGCAATAGATAGTGTAATACCGGACATCTGAAAAGCACGCATCAGTAGACAAAGTACAATACCATTCAATCCTTAGAGTTCAAAAATACTTTTGGGTCACCCCAAGTAGGAACTTAACCATTCATCTCTCATCGAGCACATTAGCGTGAAGTTGGCTAAGGGCCATTAATGGCGCTTGTTGAAGTATTACTGGCAGTAGTATCGGCTCCTTTTATTGCCCTGAATATCGTGATAGAAGTAGTTCACAATAGATGTCCGTGGATTATTTAGAGTGTTAAATCTGAGCATCCTGAGCAAAGGACTTCGGCTTCAGAAAAAAAAAACTCAATAAAAAGGGCGTTTGTTTTCAAATTACTGGCAGTGGTATTACACGGTGTTACACGTTCTTCTTCGATCGCTGTTCGAAGGTGATCCACCAGGTCAAGCGCAGCGCTTTTGAACACCTAGCTACGACGGCATATCCTAAACATCATACAGTTTGTAAAGATCTTGACATAAATAGGATTGATGACATATTCCTGATGCTTTCGCAACATCTTAGTAGTCCTGATTTAAGCATAAAAACCTCTTCCTCACTATATCATAATGAAGTGTAAACACCACAAACCCTAATAAGAGGGTTTGTCCAATACCTGCCCTGTTGTCTTCTTTTTTGTACCAACTGTTCGTTCAGATATTTTTAATGCTTCTGTTACCAGAGTAAGACTAAGTGAAGTCGTCAGATAACGAACATTGTCGTAGAAAATGATGCCTCTTATGCCCAGCAATTAAAGGTGTTTAGCAAACATTCTCCGGTTCTGTTAAAAAAAAAAAACGCCATTGGAATGGTGTAGACATTTTATATAAAAAAGTCATGCCACCACCAACCGCTCTCTGAAAAACACCGCTATCAACAGAAGACCTGGCTGGAGACATACTCGTAGGATTGGAGTATGCCTCGGATAGAAGGCACTCTCATATTTACCTGCCTTGGTGTGAAGTCGAATTCGTCACCTTAAGTTGTCTTAGAATCAGTGCACATTGGACTATATTCCGTTCACAGATCTGAGTCTGGCCGAAGCTAGCCCTCAACATAAAAAAGTATTTCCATGAAAGTCAGAACTCTGCTGTCATACACATATTGTCAGTCAACATGTCGTAAGCTAAGAGTAGCTTGGTTGGAAAAATAAGTCAGCATCTATTTACCTTCTAGCAGTAAAGGGTCAGACCAGTCAGCTTTCTCAGCAAATTTATGAAGAATGACTAAAAACAGAGTTATAATTGCGTCTTAGGCTAACTTCCTTGCTTAGGTGACGCTACAGTCCGGTGTGAAGATTGGCCTAAATCAAAAAGCCTCTGCAGCAGGCAAAATCAATCGCTAGTTAGCACTCCAGGCAGGTTGGGGTCCGCTTCCAATAGAAGCCAATACTCTTTGGGTCAGAGCTGGGGCGTTCATTCGATAATCTGACCCATTTCAGATGTTGAATCCGCAGACGTCTGACTAGAGCGATGTCGCTGTACAGTTTGTGGTTGAATCTCCTCCTCCATTCCCCGCAATACAAATGGACTGAAATTCATGCGCAATATCTTTTTCTCAAAACGACTGCTCCTAAATCCGTTTTTGACAAGGTCTAAGCCTCTCCACTATAGAGCAAGATCGGAATCGGAAACCCAGTTTGGACTTAAGAGAAAGAGCTCTCGTAAGAATTCTTTTGCGTCTGATGTCATTGCTGCTTGTAATTGCGGAGCCAATACCTCAAGTCAGAACTGCCAATGATGACGTTCTGACCAAGTCGTTTGTGGTGTATGTTCTTTTCCATTCCACCAAGGGTATGTCAGTCTTTTGTTGGTCAGTGAGTTATGCACAGTGTGCCCTATTGATGCGAAGAGGTGATAGTTAGACGGCGCCAAGTTACCCGTCACAATTCGATGCAAAAATGATTTCCTTTCGTGGCGTTGAAGCAGCATGTCACAAGTGATTTTGCGATTTTCCATTTGACGTTCATTCAAATCGTGTGGGACTCATTTACCGAGATTATTGATCTTCCCCATTGCTCGTCTGTTGATCGTTTCTTGTTACACATGTAATGCTTCTGCTAATTACCGTTGAGTTTGAGTTGGGTCGTCATCCAATAACTCGTTTTTGGCGGACTCAACTTGTGTGTGTTTGTAATTAAATGTTAGAAGAACAAAATGATGAAGAGTCAAATTAATACGCTGCGTACTTTTCGCTGGCGCCATCTTTTAGTTAAACCGGAAAAGACTTATGCATACACCTGGCACATATACATACTCGCATATCGAAACAAATTGCGCAATTGTATTAGTAGGGAGTCCAGTCACCATTATTATTTATAATTGATTGTCATCGCCTAGTGCAACTTTCACTTAATGTTTGCGCATATACTAAACTTAGATCTCTACAAATTTGCTTCAAGATCCGCGCAAGTTGTTTTATAGTTCGTATTTTTGTTCCCATAAGCCTCTGCTTCCTTAAAGACCACACATTCTGTATTGTATTCGTATCAGGACTTTGGGACGGCCAATCTAACGTCTCTATACCATTTTCCTCTTTGCAACGCATACAGACGCGACTCCGATGTTTTGGTATCCTCTTGCAAAATCCAGTCGTAATTGTTTAGGGGTCCTGCAGATTTTAGCAATCTCTTCTGGTTTAATTTTACCATGAATTGTGCATCGAGGTTTTGTGTGAATACTTTAACATTTCCTTTTCAGACCATAGATACATCCAATTCAGTCTGAGTGATGCTCCCCCCCCCCACCGCCAACCAGCTTTCCGGAACTACCGGAAAACTGATTGGACGAAATACAAAGGAATACTGTCGAAAAAGATATCCTCTGAACTATCAAGTCCCCCGCGTGACACCAATGAGCTCGACATGAAAGTCAGGGAATTTACTCTGACTCTCAATAAGGCTATGGCCGCTTCCTGCCCTCTTATTCAACCAAGAGGCAAGAAAAAGCCACATTGGTGGTCATCGGCACTAGGACTGGTCAGAAACACCTGCAGAAAACTTTTCAACGCAGCAAAAAGCACAAGAAAAGTGACCGACTGGGACTCATATAAAGAATCCCTCAAATTATACAAAAAAGAACTGAGGAAGGCAAAGCGACAATCCTGGAGGTCATTCTGCGACAAAATCACAGAAACCTCTGAGGCTTCGCGGCTAAGAAAAATCCTCTCCACAAATCCTATGATGCCCAGCTGTTTGAAAAAAATCGATGGCTCTTGGACAACCTCAAGTGATGAATCACTCAACCTGCTTCTGGACACCCACTTTCCAGGTAGCTCCCATCTCGCGGCCAGTAGCAGCCCAAACAAGCCTACTGCAACCGTGACCAAAATTCATAGTCTGATTACGAGAGACAAACTGCTCTGGGCGCTGCATAGCTTCAAACCATACAAGTCTGCTGGTCCGGACGGTATTATACCTGCCGAGCTACAGAGATCCTCAGATATTATTCTACCAGTGTAGGAAAATATTATGAGGAGCTGTGTAGAACTTATCCACATTCCACTGTTATGGAGAGAAGTCAATGTAGTATTCATTCCCAAAGCTGGAAAATGTTTTCATGTAGTCCCAAAGGACCTCAGACCTATAAGTCTATCATCATTCCTTCTGAAAACTTTAGAACGACTGATTGATATCCATATTCGAGCTAAAGTTGATCTACTGTAAAGGAAAGTCGGTGGAAACGGCTTTGCACTCTCTGACTAGCCACATCGAACGATCCCTACAATATAAGGATTACACAATGGTTGCTTTCCTAGACATAGAGGGCGCCTTTAACTACGTCAACACATCCGCAATCACGACTGCGCTGTCAACTCTGCAGGTAGACGACTCACTTGGGGAGTTGATCAGTCTCATACTAAAAAGCAGGATGATCAACTCTAAACTGGGTGAGACGGCTGGTAAAATATGTGTCCCCTTCTCTGGAACTTAGTAGTTAACGAACTACTGATATACCTGTAAGCGGGTGGTAGCAGAGTGATTGCCTATGCGGATGACGTTGCCATAGCTGTCTCAGCCGTCTCCTCCAAGTAAATCTCAACAGATTAACCCGCTGGGCAGATCGCTGTGGATTGGGAATAAACCCCCATAAAACTGATCTTGTCCTCTTTTCTAGGGAATATAAAATTCCAATCATAGACCCTCCTTCAATAAACGGTACCAGTTTAGTTTTCTCCGATACAGCAAAATATCTGGGTCTCATTTTTGATAGGAAACTAGACTGGAAACTTAACATTCAAGAAAGAGTCAATAAAGCTACAATAGCTTTATTCTCTTGCAAAAAAGCCATTGGGAACAAATGGGGCCTTCAACCTCGCATAACCCACTGGCTATACATCTCGGTCATAAGACCGATACTTACTTACGGGATGGTTGTCTGGTGGACGGCCTTGGAGAATGCAGTCAACCGCATTAAACTAAGCAGAGTCCAAAGAACAGCATGTCTATGCACAAGCGGAGCCTTGCGGTCTACCCCCTCTGCGGCATTAGATATTCTGCTTCACTTGACACCCCTCGACATTTTTAGCAAGCAAGTAGCTGCGACTGCAGCTATTCGCCTTAAAGCGACTAAACAGTGGACAAATAATTCATCTGGCCACGCCAATATTCTTAATACATTAAGAATCCTCACAGAGAACACCGATTACACCATACCTGAACTTTGGTTTGACAAAAACTTCCATGTAAGCTTCCCCTCTAGATCATTCTGGGAGGAGGATGCTTTCATGGAGTACAAGTCAATCCATCTCTACACAGATGGATCTAAAACCGACAGCGGAGTTGGTGGCGGTGTTTTCTCAGATAAGCTAAATCTAAGCCTCTCTTTCCGCCTTCCAAATCACTGTAGCGTGTTCCAGGCGGAAATTTTGGCGATTAAAGAAGCTCTTTCCTGGCTGAAGAAAAACGTGATATCTGCAAAGGATATCCGCATATTTTCGGATAGTCAGGCCGCCATCAAGTCCCTGGACTCGGTCTCATTCTGTTCTAAAACTGTCCTTGAATGCCGATCATCTCTCATGGAGATGGCAGAGCAGTTCAACATTCACCTTTGTTGGGTGCCGGGCCACAGAGACATTCCAGGGAACTGCAGAGCCGATGAACTCGCCAAAATTGGAACCACTCTACCTATCCTACCGGACAAAGGTAGTATAGGTATACCAATCGCTACGTGCAAACTAACACTAAAGCTAGATGCCAATAAAAGAACAGACCTTAGATGGACTGCTGGACAAACATGTCTAGCGACCAAACAGATCTGGCCAAGGCTGGATCTGAGTCGATCTAAGTGTCTGATCCTTTTAGATAGGAAACATCTCAGCGCCATAATAGGTGTCATTACCGGATACTGCCTCATAGGCAAGTACGTAAGAAGGCTTGGCGCTTTTACTAACGATTTCTGTAGAAACTGCATGGACGAGGAAGAGGAGGAGACAATCCCCCACCTACTCTGCACATGCCCAACTCTCTCTCAGAGAAGGAAGCTTCATCTAGGAGCTTTCTTCTACAACGACCTAAACGATCTAGAAAAAATAGACGTTAACAGTCTCCTACGCTTTATTAAAAGCTCAAACTGGTTCCAGTAGTAAGAAGATCACAGATCCACGTGGCATCACTATGGGACAATAGGCCTAAGTGGGTTAATATTTCCAACAGCCATTCTTACCTAACCTAACCTAACCTTAACATTTCCGAATCCTCTGGTCGAGAAGCATAAATAAACAACATGGTCTTTTGCTGGATGGTGCCGACGTGCGGCCACAGCGAAACTCTGCAAACCAACGGTAAACGATTGTACGGGAAGTTGAAAGGGTCCCATACACACCATCGAGAATGGGCTTGATTTCCTCGCAGGCTTTGTCACTCAAAAACAAGAATCGGATCACGGAGCGATACTGCTCTTTTTCCATGGTCGCAAAAAACACTAACACGATGTTTTGAAATGGGTGTGAGAACAAAACTAAGCGTCGGATTGTCACCAAATTTTGACAGGCGGGCTAAAAGAGGTTATACTAAATGATGGTGTACTCATTTAGGTGAAGTAGCGCCACCTATCTTCCAATCCGGGTACTCATCAAACAGTCTTCGTATTTTAAGACCTTCACAGCTACTCTTGATAGAATCTGTTCAATCTTTGAGTTCTTAAGTATAAGTTGTAGGTTTGGTAGTGTTATAATGTCTTTGGATGAATCTTCTTCCTACATTACATTCAACATATCTAGTATTTATTCAAAGTATTTAACATGGAGTAGAACGCTCTTGCTGACTACTTTTTTTCCGTCTTTTAATATCTATTCTTAGAACACTGTTTGAGGAAACATTCTAAGGATGAGTGATATTATTATACTATTCTACGAATGGGTACAAAATTGCTCCTATTTCTCATCCTCTAAAGGGCGTTATTATTATTTTTTTTTTTGTTTGTTTAAGTGCATTTCAAGTAGCGCCTGTTGAACATTAAGGTTCCTTTTCCTTTCTTTTTTCGCTTATTTGGCAAAAATATTTTCGATTCATAAAATCATGGACCGAGGACTGAAACATGTACTCGTAGCTGAGTACTCATAAAACTAATAGTACGCTGTTAGGGCGGCTTGATCCTAAAAGGCGGGAAACGAAAAGAAAAACGTTTCTTTTTCTTCGAATGTTGTTCTCTCGGCATCCTAAGTGGTGCAGGACTGTGATTTTCTACTTACTCCTAACATTCAACTAAAGTGCCACTTGGAGTCGGAAATAGTGAAGTATTTTAATTTTCTCTTGTGAATCTAATAAAAAAAAGTAGTGTCATTTGGATATCTGTGTATCTATGTATCCATTTTATTATGCTGCCCTTAGAACAAATCTGGACAGGGAATCTTTTTTTATGCTTTTCATGGCTGAGTGAAAACGTTGTCCATGTAAATTGAATTTAGTTGGACGTTTATATTTGAAATTTGTGGTGCAGATGTTAGAATAATCTTAAAGATACAACTCTAGGGGGGATTTGATTTGTTTTTGTTGTTAAATAAGTGTTGAGAAGTAGGAAGACAGTAGTTTGTGAAGAGTTGTGGAAATTTCTTTCATTTAATTTGTACCACATGGTTGCATTGGCGACACCAAATTGTTCATTAATTGTTTATCTTATGAAGGTTAAGGGAACAGATTGCTTAGATGGATCATGCACTTCTGTAAATCTACCGTCAGAAACTTTAACACAGTAGACGGGTCAAGTAGAAATTATTGAATCAAGTTAGTTCGGTTCGGTAGAAGTTGCTTATTTAATGATATTATAATCAGTCAAATCATTAGCATCGACAAGCTGCTAATCAACGATTTTGCGATCAATTTTCGTTGTCAGATGGTGAATGCGCGATGTAACAAAGCAGCCATAGACGTTCTTTTCGGTATTCCGACATTCGGGATCCTCAAAAACCAAAAAGCTAACAAACTCGCCTCGCTGAATTCATTGGTTTTCATTCGGTCACCGGAATGAAGCAGGTTTCGGCACAGTTAGTCGATAGAGAAATGAGTTGGAAGCGAGTACCTACCATCCTGTGTGTTGAGGTTAGAGGGAACTTGTGGACCTTGAGCTAACAATTCATACATTATGTGGCTGGTTCGGTTAATTAGGCAGCGGTTTCTCTTCAATGAAATCAACCCATCTTCAATTCTACGCCGCAACAATACACAATTATCAGAACGTTTCCAATTAGCTGGTCCACCCATTGATGATATGCATTAAACATCTCAAATAGTAAAGGTCCTAGAACTGACCCGTGAGGGAGATCATTTTTAGCATTTTTGATATAAAGCCAGCAAATATGTACATACACTTGCGGTCATAAAAACCGCACCATATCAAAATGATTGAAAAATTGTTAATAACTACGATAATAATTTTTATAATGAAATGAAATTTTTGTTGAGTACTCCGCAGTAGTTTATAAGTATTTCTATCTAATTTCCATCTGTTTATTGAATGTTTGAAAAAAGATATTAACAAAGAAAAACCAGTTAATTTTCTTATTTTTTTAAAATATTTTAATACAGTCATTGGTTAACAAAATCAAACGATATATTTTTTATTTATGTGTATATAAGATGTTTAGATATGCCACCTTTACCAAAAAATTATCAATACCGAGTTGCTCCTCCTTTGGCGGTTATAATCGCTTTTATTCTAGAAGGCACCGGGTTTACTAGAAGTTCAGTAATATCCCTTGAACTTTCAGTATTCCATACATGTTCCAGGACTCCATTTAGCTTTTTTTTTACTCTCTGGCTTATGTTCAGCCACCTTACGTTTCATTACATGCCACAAGTGTTCGATTGGGTTTAAATAGGGTGAATTAGCTGGCCAGTCTAGTCTGGTAATTCCGAGGTCATCAAGCGTTTTCTTGAGCTGAAAATTATTGAAAGACTCTAGTTACTTGTCTGTTTATTATTTATAAAGTAGACATCTAGAAGTTGATTTATAACACTTTACTTACGGATTTGGCGCGGAGCAAGGTGCAGAATCATCTTGAAAAATGCACTTGTCAGTATAAGAATGATGCTGTTCAATTGCTGGTACCAAAAACTCCTTTACTACTTCTCCATACTTTTGAGCGTTCATAGTTCCATTAACAAAGTGCAAAGGGCCCAAAACGTAAAAAGAAAAACATCCCCAAACCATCTGGCTTTGAGGAAACTTCACTGTTTTGACTATGCACTCGTCCTTGAACCTTTCACCTGCTGACAACAAATTAAATTTACTTTTATCGGACCATATCACACATCGCACAATCATCCTGCGTCCAATCTTCGTACTTTTTTTGCCCACGTCAAGCGAGCTTTTTTCATTTTTGTGGTTAGGAGAGGTTTTTTCGCTGGTCGTCTTCCATATAAACCTATCTCCCGTAGCCGTCGGCGTATGGTTTCGGCGCTTAGATCAAATTGATGAAATGCACTCAGCTCTGCTCTTATACGGACAGCACTTTTAAAGCGATGCTAATTCATGCTAATTCGTTGTAATACATTGTCCGTCTTCTGGGTTGTTTTACGTTTTCTTCCCGAGCCTTTTTTCCTTTCCAGTGGATCCAAATTTTCTTTTTTCTTCATCAGTCGTACGATAGTTAAATGACAGCATCCTATTTTAACCGCAATCTCACGATAGCCAAACCCTTCTTCGACTAAAGTCAATATTTAAACTTTTTCGTCCCGAGTCAGTTGATGATATTTACCAGGCATTTCACTTTTTTTTTACTTGTCACCGTCACAACTCAATTCAAACTGATTTTTTTTGCATTGAATACGAGACCGAACTCCACTATGGGGAATACCCTTCATTAGTATGGGAAAAAGCCTTACGATCTGATGTAATTAGGCATTTTTTGAGAACTCATTAGGTGGTGCGGTTTTTATGACCGCAAGTGTATATGGTTATAAGAAAAAGTATTCTACAAAATGCTCTAGCTTGCTTACTTAGATGCTGCCATAAACAAGCATCAAGCAACAAGCATGTTTTTGACTGTTATCCACTTCAGCTTGATTGAGGCAACTTTTTTCTTGTATGGTACACCTAAGACGAGACCATCCTCTATATTGTCTAGGTTGAAATCAAAGTCTGTCCGGTCCGAAGCCGTAATTTTCAGTTTGATCGAAAGAGTCCGTAATGTAGGGTTGGGTACAACCCTACGATGTGAGATGTGAAAAAACCCATCATAGCCGAGCAAAATAAAATCTCTCAAATCATTGATTTGGGGTGTCTCTTGTTGTTCAGCTTATCGGCGAGATCAATACCGATTCTGGTGAAGAATTAAGCATTTTTATGGATCTGTATAACTCGTCTACATACATAGATGCTGACATAGACGGTGTGAAATAGATTTTTTTTTCATAATTAATTAATATGCTGGTCGAAATTTGACAATTATGGCATAAAGCCACAACACTACGCAACCTTATAAATGACCCTCAGTCATGGCAACGAGAATGGAGACAATGGCAATGTAGTCGATGTTGTTAAAATGGATATCCTCTTACCTCGAAAATCGTTTTTACAGTGTTCGTTTTAGGTCAGCCCACTCGGCTCCATTTTTGCCCAACTATGGAGTTCCACAAGGCGGCCGTCTTGGTCCCCTTCTTTTTATATTAACCATAAGTGATCTGGATACAGACAGACCCTCGTCTGTCTCTCTTTACTCCGAAAATGCCAAATTATTCAAAACCATTTCCTCTCCCCATAACTTCTTCCTCCTTCAATAAGACCTTGATAGTTTTTCAATCTGATGCCTCAAAAATTGTAACTTAATGTCCCCAAATGCCAATACAACACTTTTTACATAAGCGGCACTAATCTCCTCCCCGACTTTACCTTCTCCACAGCCAACCTATCTCCTCCGTTCAATCTTTTTGCGACCTCGGCATTTTGTGTGATAGGGAGCTCAACTTTCGTTTAATCCTTAAAGTCAACTCTACACTAGAATTAAGAATTAACCAACTCATACGTGAAAAGGTCCCTCTATTCGTATATTACCTTTGTTCGCCCCCTCCTAGAGTACGCCAGTTAAGTGTGGTCCCCATATCTCGAGAATCGAAAGCATCCAGCGCCGTTTTCTTCGATTTGCTCTTCGAGGTATGCCCTGGGTCGATCCTTTTATTCTGATCCCTTATAGAAACCATTCCAACCTTATTAACTTAAACACTCTTGAGGAACGCAGAGATGCAGCCGACTTTCTCTTCATTCATCGGCTCCTTTCAGGTCACGTTGAATGCGTATGCCTTCACAGCTCTATTTTCCTCAACACTCATCCTCCTAATCTACGTACCCCTCGTCTCTTCTATCTATTGTACCAACCCACCACACCACCTATGGCGCGAACGAACCAATCTCCCGTATGCTGCGAAAAATCAACTCAAGCCCTACCGTCTTTGACTTCCACCGCACCACTCTCTACCTCAAATTCGTTCTCCTTCACCACTCCAACCAGCCTCAGATTTAAGTTTAATTTGAAGTTATAGCTTGTATTAAGCCTAATAAATGGCAGCTTTTTTCCCCACCAAAATTAAAATTATGAGTACCCTTAGGCGCTGATAAGCGCTCCTACGGCTCTACTTAGTATCTAAAAAAGTCTAACGGCTGACTAGATTTTAGAAGCTATTAAGGAAGTCTGCTATACTTCATAAGTTAATATTATACTCGTACAATGATAGTCTAGCGCCTTAAGCGTTCCCTGACATATTGATGATGGCACTATTTATACCTGCCTCGGAGTTGATGTTGGCATACATAGCGCAGCGTGAATTTCGACGTCGATTTGCTAATCTGGGCAAACATCCCTCATGCAGGGCGTGGCCACCACCGGATTGGTCGTTCGGCCGAGAATAGCTACTAAAAGTTTCGATTGACAGAAATAATGAAGCGCATTTTAAATTCCACCACCTACGTCTGCTTAGAAAATAGTGCTACTGGGTGCTCAAAAAAAAATTCCTACTTTTGAAAATAAGGACCACCCGACAGTAGTTCCATATCATAAGGTTCTGTCTGGTAGCGTAAGCCAAGATGCCAGGACTACTTAGGATTTATCTGTCAATTGGAAATATTTCTTATAGCCGATTTCATCAAATTTAAGATTTAGCCGCTCTCTATTTGCTCTTCATCTGTCTTGATTCGAGGTTTCATTCACAATTTCGTTAATTTTGAATTCTGGAAATTAATGTATGCATTTACTCATAATCCTTTGGAACCGTATTTACCATAATGAAGAGCAAATTGCAATTCCTTTGAATTTCGAAATTTCTGAAGCTTTTTGAAAATCGGAGAGACTGGCATTCTCGTATGACATTTTACTGACTAGGTACTCTATTATGTGGGTGTCCTTGCTAATAGGAGTACCTATATAACATTTCCAAGAAGTTCGTCAAACTCAATACGAGTATTTTGTGATTCGTTTTCATTTGCAATGTGTTCCCATTGATATGTTATGTTGGAAAACCATACTCCAGTGACGTCACTTATTGATTTATGATCGCTCTGTTCGTTCAGGGGGAATTGAGAGACGAGCCAGATATGAAAGGGAAGGATACTGAACGGGCTTTACTTTTTTGAGACTTTTATAGCTTTAACAAAGGATTCTGAAATCGGTGAATTTGTTCTGGGTTTACTCTAACCGAACGATAGAATAGTCCGGAATAGAGCTCTTGATACCCATATTTTCGGGTATTACCCGGGTACCAAAGTATCGGGTACCCCTAAGGTTTTGGGTACCCATTATATTTCGGGTACCCGCGTTATTTCTCATGTTTCTCATACATCTATCAAGACCAGAAAAACTGTTATATTACAAAGTAAGTAAACTCTTCTATTTGAAGAACATCTGTATTTTGTCTATAAATTATTTGAAACAGTGAATTTTATTACATTTCTTTTATATATTTAGCGGTCGGAACTGAGGATTAATGTATGGGTTCTATTGCATTGTCATGCAATAGGATCGGCCCATGCATATTTGCCAACGCAGGCTGCTTTTCAGCCAATTTCGTATACATTATGTCGATTTCCTCACAATATTTGGCTGCATTTATCGTTTCCAATGGTTGAAGAAATGAAAAGTGGATTGGTCCTTTCGAGGTCCACTAGATTGTCACCATAACCTTTTTTGGGTGAACATCGTGTTTGGGGGTGTGTTTTGGTTTTTCATCTGAACCCAAACACTGCCCAGATCTTTTACGATTATCATACAGTAGCCACTTTTCATTACAGGTGACTATCCGGTGCAAAAACGGTTCAGTTTGGATTCTTAATGTAAGCGATGCGCAGACTTTCAGGCGCCGTAGTTTTTGGGAATCGTTCTGTTCATGGGGTACCCACTTATCGAGTTTCTTTACCTTTCCTATGAGAGAAAGGTGGCGACTTATTGTCATTGGGGATACTCCCATGCTTTGTGCAATCTCCCTCACCGACTTCGTTGGGTCCGCATACACCATTGCTCTTAAAACATTGTCGTCAACTAAAGTTTCCGGCTTCCCACGTGGTTCATTTTCGAGGTTGATATCTCCCGAACGGAACTTGCCAAACCAACGTCGTATAGTGCGTTCGTTTACCGTTACATCCTCAAATGTGCCATTAACCCATTTATGCCCGAGTTAATTTATTTTCAATATTTTATTTAAATTCATTCAATTTATGTGGAAAAACACTTAACTTAAGCAAATACGTAATCAATTGTTTTTTCTATCGAGATTTTAGCTTTTTAGAAATGTTGCGTTAACGCACCAATGGGCAACAAACAGCATTAGTTTTTTTTAATTTTCAAATGTGTTTATACAATGCTAGGAATGTCTATTTTATTGAATGGAATTGCATAAAACATTTATCGTGGTAATGCAATGTTGCATTGACTACAAATTTTGTTTGGTCTGGGTTCGGGATAACCGGCAACGTTTTCGCTTAAGTCCTGGAAAAAATTTCAATTTTATCACGCAAATTATTAAACGAATTTGTATTTAGTTACCTCCTGTGACTATTAGATGCTGTCCATTGACTCTTTCTTCTGGATCATGCGTTTTCGGTCTTCCACTTTGCACATATATATATTTTCAAAAGTCCAATTGCCAGCTGCCTCCTGAACTCCAGTTGGTCTAAGCCTTTTCCACAATGTTTGTTTAAGGCCACGTATTAACAATGGCTAGATCAATCTTCTACATAACAATGGAGGTGTACCATTTCTTTCCTCGAAATCCAATTCGTTAGCACGAAATGTGCTCATCTAGCAATTCTACACCACCCATATGAGAATTGTACTCATGATTGACGTTTGGTTGAGGGATATCTATCCTCCTTTTCTCAGAAAATGAAAACCCTTTTACACTCTTAATTGGATAAGTATCGTAGACATTGGACAACATAGTAACTACATTTTTGTCTTTCCAGCATGTTACAATTTGGCCAGTTTCTTTATCATAGTACGTGGTAAAGTAACTCCTACCTTTCTTTAAAAATTTCTTTCTATCTTCCAATTTTATATTTTTCAACCGGTTCTCACGCAAAGTGCCTGTTCCACCGAATCCCATTAGCGAAAGTTTGTATATAAGATCTGGGCTTGAAAAATAGTTATCGAAAAATAATAAAAATTTAAACAAGGGGAACTCGTTGGCGATCGTTTTGCGAAAGTCCAGAACCACTGATTCTCCTAATCCTAAAAGAGGATCTCTATCCTGTCCCTTTCCTTGATAAATATCAAACTGAAGACAGTATTCGAACTTCAAAGCCACTACCCAAGCTTTATATCCGAATCTTACGGGCTTATTCCGAAGAAACTGCTTGCAACTATGTTTTCCGAAGTATGGAATCATGTATTCGTCAATAGGTATATTGCTTTCCATCGGACAGTATTGCAAAAATTTTGTATTTACGAGTAAATTAAGGATAATTTATATGGCCGTGGTGTACTTCTAGCTATACACTCTCGTCTCGAGTCTAGACCCTTTAAAAAATCGTCCACTGCATTCTTCGAATTCGTTTGCGCTAGAATTCCTATTTGCAAACGCAACCTATATATTTGTTGCTGCTATATTCGCCCCTCTCAACCAATTCAAGGTTACCAGCTAGCTGTTGATGCAATCGACTGCATTTTTAATGCTGCTGATCCCAATGACGTTGTTATTTTTTTAGGTGATTTTAATCTACCTAAACTTCTATGGACTCAGACTGATCAGTGCTACTATACTGCAACAAATCCTACCTCTGATAAAGAGAATCTTTTCATTGACTGCCTAACTGACTCTGGTCTATATCAATTAAGTGGTGTCACCAATAACATCGGCAGACAACTCGACCTAGTCTTCGCCACTGATACAGATAACTGCGTCGTTTTAGAAAGTAAACATCTGCTTTCTAAGTTGGATAGTTACCACCCTCCCCTTTCTCTTACGCTGACATATGACAATGGTCTTAATCCCGTTTCCTATGAATATTCTTACAGTTTTAATTTTCATAGGGCTAACTACGCCAAGCTGAACAACCTCCTCAGTATGGTCAATTTTAACTTTCTCTACAATAACCCTAACCTTACGGTTAACGATGCTCTTGCATCCTTTTATACCGAAATTTTAAAATGTCTCTCCCAATCTGTGCCTTTTTTACCCAAAAGGAATCCCTCATCGTCACCACCCTGGTATAATAAAGAGCTGCGATCTCTTCGTAACAAGAGAAATAAGCTCTGGTATTCTTACTTAAAATCGCGTTCCGACACCGATTTCTTCTACTACCAGTCTGCCCAAATTAATTTCTCTGTACTTTGCCAAACTCTCTATAACAACTATTTAAACCGAATGGACCACACACTCATTTCCGACCCCAAAAGATTCTTTCAGTTCATCAAAACTAAAAGCAAATCGGATAACTATCCATCATCCCTAAATTTTCTTGATAGGTCCTCGGGCGATCCCCAAATTATTGCAAATCTCTTCGCAATCTTTTTTGGCCAAGCGTTCGCCATCCATTCCCAAGAGCCAGACCATTCTTACTTTTCCTACTTAAACAGCTGCCCACAAACAACTTTGGAATCGGTGTCTATAACTTTAGAGCAAGTTAGAGATAAAATAATAAAACTCAAAGATGATTATTCTGCTGGCCCTGATGACCTTCCCCCTATATTTTTAAAGAAATGTCAAATGCATCTAGCCCAACCTCTTACAGCTCTCTTTCAGCTTTCCATCACCCAGGGATTATTTCCATCAACCTGGAAAAGGTCGTTTATTATTCCCCTACATAAAAAAGGTAGAAAAGACGATATTTCCAACTATCGACCAATTGCTAAGTTGTCCTGCATACCTAAGCTTTTTGAGAGCATTATCTATGACATAATGCTTTTCCATTGTAAATCTATTGTTTCCCCAAACCAGCACGGATTTTTCAAAGGCAGATCTACGACCACCAACTTAACGGAATTCGTATCAAGCACTTTATGTGCACTGGAATCTGGAAATGAAGTTGATGTGATTGCCACCGATTTCAGCAAAGCCTTTGATAGAATTGCTCATGACATAATCCTTCTAAAATTAAAGGCTCTTGGTTTCCAGATAAACTTTATAACTTGGGTTCAATCCTATTTAAATGAACGACTTTACTATGTTCTATTTAGGTCCATGGTTTCTGACCCAATTAAAGCCTCCTCTGGTGTCCCCCAAGGCAGCCACCTTGGTCCCTTATTATATATTCTGACCATTAATGATGTTGCTTGTATCATTAAAAATTCATACATATCTGTTTACGCAGATGATATGAAAATATTTAGATATATATCATCTTCCTCAGACAGCCTACTTCTGCAGCAAGATCTAGACAGGTTTTGTACTTGGTGTCAGAAGAATTTTCTTGAGCTTAACGTCAATAAGTGTCAGGCTATAACTTATACCCGTAAGCGCCTCCCTACTTCACCTCGTTTCTATCTAATCTTTAATCTGCCTGTTCCCTTAGTGAATGAGTTGCGTGATTTAGGTGTTATCTGCGACAAGGAACTCAATTTCCGTTCTCACATTGATAGTATAATAAAAAAAGCCAACTCTGCCCTTGGTTTTATCAAGCGCTGGTCTAAGGAGTTTTCCAATCCTTATGTTACCAAATCTCTTTACATAACCTTTGTTAGGCCTCTTCTTGAATATGCCAGCCAAGTTTGGTCACCCTACTACAGAACTCACATCCTCCGGATAGAAGCTGTTCAACGCAGGTTTTTACGCTTTGCTTTACGTGGTCTTCCCTGGGATGATAGCCAAAACTTACCACCTTACACTGACCGGCTGAAACTTATAAATTTACAACCCCTTTCTATACGCCGAAAAGTTGCCGACATTCTCTTTATTCATCAAATTTTAGTAGGTAATATCGACTGTCCTTCCTTACTTCAAATTATTTCTTTTAACACCAATCCCCGCAATCTTAGGTCTGTGCCACTTTTCCGGCTCAATCTTCACAGAACGAATTACGGACACCTGGAACCAATGTCTAGGATGCTTCGCGAAGTTAACGATGTACTGCCTCTCTTCGACTACCATCTCAGCAAACTCTCCCTGAAGAACATACTTATTTCCACCTATGCCTCACGTCCTTATGTTCTTTAACCGCTCCCACCTTTAGTTTTTAAGTGAAAATATTAGTTTTAAGTATATGTTTGCTTGCAATAAGCGTAATAAATCTGTCCGGGTTTGACCCGGGCCGCAAAAAATAAGCAAAGGTCGAATCTATTGGAAGATAGTGTGCTAGTGGACAAGAGTTTGTAAAAACTAATGCTACCTTGAATTGCGCTTACCTTGCACATTCTGTCCTTTGAAGAGGGGAGTAGTGTTGGTTGAACAAAGTAAAAATTGGAAAAAATTTCTTCAAATTTATTTCTTCTCATCAACTAAAGCGTTATGAGCGTTTTCGCGGGACTCCCAAAACATTCGCCTTCTTGGTATATGAATATATCCGCTTATTATAAGTATTCCAATAAATGTATATATTTCATTTTTATCGACTTGAAGTACTCGTATCTTATTCTTTCTTATAAGTGAATATGTTTTCGTATTTCGTCCATAAAAAGTTCAAGGAAATCAATAGCATAGCTCTCCGAAGATAAGGTAAGAGGCTTAGGATAACTTATATCTGAAAACTTATTGTTGTAAACCATAGTTTTCAAGGTAAGGTTTTCCTCTGTACCACGTTTTCACTTTTGGGGAATTCTAAACCTCACTTGTGTAGGAGCTTCCGATGTGATTAGAACAGCTGTCTCTATGAAATATCATTTCTCCACTGGACATAAGTTGCCTACTTCCCAGTCGATTTGCATCTTCATTCTCCTCATCTCCCGACTCTTTATCTGTTAAGTTTCCATCTTCTGGAGGAGTTATAAAAATAGCATCTGGAAACTCATCGTCTTGAGTTAAGTTTTCTAGAAACTCCAAAATTTCTCCAACATTTAGACATTTATTCCCACATAAAAAAAATATATCAAACACTTGCATATCCCATTGATGCTTTAACGCAACGCCATTATTTAGCTTGATATAATAATATGATAAATATGCTTTTCTGCTCACGTTTTTATTTTATCACACTTATGTTTATGTAGTTGCAATAACCCTGATGTCAAATATCAGATTTTATTAATTTTTTTGTACTTACCATTCTATTTTATAAAACCACTTTACTTTTCTTTTTTTTTCTTTAAATTTTTTTTTCACAATCTATAGTCACAAAAAACCAACTTTTTCACACACCGAAAACTTTAAAGTAACACGAAACTCAAAGCCTACTATTTTGAATGTGTAATAGCACTTTCCAAATGCAATTTCTTGATAAATTCAAAAATTTAAAATTCGAAAAGGCTTACTCCTTTTTTTTGTTGCGTTAACGCAACAGTGGGCATAAATGGGTTAATGTTTTTCATTGCCAGCGACGCATTATGTCCCATTTTAAATTCGTAAACGAAAGGGGTTCGAGTTTCAACTGCCGACAGCATGGTAAATAATTCCTAGAAAAAAATAACGGTATTTGTAACGAACCCTAAAATTCTCACACGGCAAGCAAACGTACCACTTTATTTTATAAAAAAAAAATTAAAATTAAACGTTCTGGCACAAATGTTTACTCGAGAACTTCCGACTGAGAGAAAATCGGACATTTCATGTACATTATACAACCCAATACAATGTTTTCTGCAGTGGAGAAACCACGTTCTGATGACACCGATGTCACTCGCACGCATATAAAATTTTTGGCCAAAAATGCCAGGTTTGGATATTTTTCTGCATTATTTTCCCATCATTTTAATGGGTGGTGGTTTAACTGTGGGTCACACAGATACATGTCGAACTCATTAACGACCTCACCATTTGATTTGGCTTCTAATAAAAAATCCATGGAGCTAATTCTTTAACTCACAAATTCTCTACTCTCCATGGACACAGAGTTTTCTACCAAGTTCTGCACATGTTTTCTAAAATGTTCTCTCACTTCTTCAACCTCGACTTCCAAGTTTTTATGTCTTGGATCTAAAACAGGAGAAACTTGTTCTGTGAGAACTTCTTCGAATTCCTGCCTATCCATTTTGAACCTGCTCTGCAAGCTTTCTTTCATGATTCCCATGAAGCTGACAATGTTTTCATTATCACAGATGTTCGTTTTTAGGTGTTTATTAATTAGTCCACATATAATCAGCCGTAGAATGGAGATTGTTATATTTTCTTCGCAAAGTAATGTTGTTGCAACTTGGAATGGCTACAAGATTTTAACCATCGCTTCTGTTTGTGACCATTCCCTTTCGCTTACTTCAAGTTTCAGAGCCAATGTTGGAGATGTAATTACCTCTATGTGCCAAAACCGAAATAACAGCACTTCGATTTGCTAAGAGCCTTTCACACATTAAATAAGATGTATTCCATCTTGCAGGGCAACTTTGAATTAATTTTAGCTCATGCAAGCCAAGTTGTCTCTGTGGAATATGTTCCCCATCCTCACCAAGGGTCAACATTACCAACTTTATTAACCCGAATCAACCCAGAACTTGTTTTTTCGAATTTTCCGAAAATATTTTACAAGTTGTCTCTGTAGGCTTCAAGGATTCCAAAAATATTATTCGTTCATTCCAGCGCCCTCTGTGAGTCAAGATATGGGGTGTGTCCATATGATCACGCTGGGCAAGTATAAGGAAAATGATTTTTATGTGGTATGTCAGGGTAGGCTGAGCGATGTAATTGCCAAACATTTTGTACTGAAACATCTACCAGCCATGTAAAAATACTGCTCCACCACTTCTTCCCTCTTACTCCAATGCGATATAGGCTGACATTCTGATCCATACGATCTACACCGCACATGTATTTATTGTACTCTGCAATAACACATGGTCGAGCAACATTTATTTTTTGTTATGTTCCTTGGAATAGCGTTGAACATTGGAAATTGGATTTATGCCATGAGATGTTGAAGCGATATTGACAACAGCATTGTCATTCCATTTAGTTAAGACAATATCTGTTTCTTTCATTTTGATAGATTTGCAATACCCTCGAGTTGTTTTTTTCAACAGTTTCTTGTGCTCAATGGGACAACTGTTAGGAATTCGATTCTCCCGAATTGTTCCTGTTGCATTGTAGCCACGAGCTTTTAAAAATGTCAGTATGGGAAAGCTGGTAAATAAATTGTCAAAATAAAAAGAAAATGGCAAGTTTTGCAACTCTGGTGAGAAGTCGTCGATCATGTTGACAAGTGGCGCTGTACATTTTCCAAATATTTCTTCATAGCTTGTATTTGAGCGTTGATTTTTGCCCTGATAAATTTCAAAATTTACCAGGTAACCAGATGTCGTACACAAAGACCACACTTTGTAACCAAACTGCATAGGTTTTCCTTTTATGAATTACTTACACCCATGACGTCCAAAGTAAGAGATCATGCTCTCGTCGAAAGAAAGATTTTGTTCTGGGTGGAAATGTTTCAACATATTCATTTTCAGGTGATGCGTTAAGGATCGCAACTTCCACAATTTATCGCCATCGGTCACTTTTTTACCACTATCTTCAAAATGAAGAAATTTTGCGATATCCTGAAAGCGATTTCTGCGCATTGCCAAATATACCATACTATTTCTCAAATCATCGTCAGTACTCCAAAATGATCTAAACCTGTTACGACCATCATAACCACTTACTAACAAAATGCCAATGTAAGTTTTTAGCTCGGCGATGGTGATTTGTGGATTTGGTTTTAGAAGAAAAACTGCATATTTTTCAGATTCGTGGACAATATGATTCAGCAAACTTTCATCAAAAAATTTCTCAAATTGCTCTTGAGGTTTTAAATTATCACAATCTTTATGATTCTGCTACTGCAGAATCTTTCGTCCAAGTGAAATTCATGTTCTTGTTTGATATTGGAAGTTTCACCGTCGACACTGTTGGAATTACTTTACGTAAACGACTCACACTGTGTTCAGCATTTGATGACGAAGGCCTATCTGTGAATGCCGTGCACGATTCTTCAAGTAAATTAGTTTGCATATTAGTAATTGAGTTTTCCAAAACGTCAGCTAACACTGTATTAAAGTTAATTCGTCCTCACTATCAGCATCATATTCCATCGCAGTGGCTTCCAAAGAATCAATGCGCCTGCCACTTTGCATTACAAGCTCACATGTTGATTTAAATTGTCCAACACAAATATCTTCAGGTATGCCGACATTGTCTTCATCAGCATCATCCTCCCCACTGAGTGCACCGCTTTCTATTTCCGGTGGAGGAATGTAAAACGCTGCAGCCCTATCGTTTTCCTCTTCATCACAAAGCTCATTTAAATAGTCGATTGCTGCACTTAGTGGTCTTGAAAATTATGAAAAGCAAACATATAAATCAAAATAAAACAAAATATGTATGTAGTAATCTGAACTAAAAATATACTAAGTCAGGTTTTCCTAATCATGCCCAGCGTGATCATATGATCACACCGGCAAAAACTCTATTGCAAATGTTGCAAATCATCCGAAAATCAAACTTTTATATTTTTAACATAAAACTACATTTAATAGTTGAACAAAATATATTTTTGGGCATTTTTTGACCACATTCAATTAAAAAAGAAATACACTTACTTTTTGAAGTAATTATTTTTCACGTTTTGAGATGGGTATTACCCGGGGTAAAATCAAGAGCACTAGTCCTGAATTAGAATTTAAAAATTATTGTGAGTTACATTAGTGTTAACTGATTTCTAAGGAAAACGTTTTTCTGCACTCCAAAAAGTTTCAATTTTTATCCAAAATATGTACTCGTACATATTCCAAATTAAATTAAAACGTGCCAGTTCCAACGTACACCATTAAACTCATCACACTTTTCATAAATCGGCTTCGTCAAGTTTTTCAATTTATTTTTTAATATCTTGTTCATAATTAAGAAAAACACTTAAAATAATCAAACTATGATATTAAAATAACATAGACTACAGACTCGCCATAATTCTCTGGCAGCAACCCCATTGAAAAATGTTAAACAACTTTCAAAAACATTAAAAAAAAATAAAAGTCTTGCCTCGGGGGCCTGATGTTTAATTTATTTTAGTGCATGTGGTTTAAAAAAAATAAAAATCCGTGATGCCGAAGAAAAAAAAGGAACAACTTTCAAAACACCCATTTTCAATGCAAAAATAATATTTTTCCAATGAAAATAAATATACATCATTCAAAATTCTAAAAGCAACACAAATAGAACTTTGAACATCTGTTCTTATTACAGCTACACAAATGGTTACTGTTTGTTGATTGATTTCTTTAGAAATGTTACCTTTGGTTGAAGAGAAAAGAGAATCTTTGGAAATTTTTGAATACACGGACTAAGTGGCTACACAAAGGAAACAATTCTCTTTCAAAACGTGTGACCGAACATTTTGAGATTGGAATGAATTTCAAATAAAATTCGCTATGATTTAGCCTTCACCTTTGCGACGACATACGAGTATCTGCAGTGATGTTCGGTACTCAGAATTTATCAATGTCATGCTGTTTAAATATGCAAAAGACACGTACGGGTATATACCTACATAAGTGTTTTATTTTCGCTGTGACAATAATTACAATCTGCAGGATCTGTTGATTATGGAGGAGGTATTTCATTTCATTAACTCGCACGAGGACATGTTTCGAGTTTCATTTGAACATGAAAAATAGGTTTTTTCGGCAATACAAGGTTGGCATCTTTGAGAGTACACAAATCATTTCGCATATCTTCTAGTGCTCAGATAAAAAATCATACATACATGAATGGATGTTTAAACATATGTTTTTTTTTTTTACTTATTTGTTTTTAAATTTATTTTTCGTCCTTCAAGAGTGTGTCTTGAGACCCTTTGATTCATTCAGGGAAAGAAAAATATCCCCCACATATACTCGTACTTTTGAGAAAACTTGAAAGCAGGAAGCAGGACAGTGACCTTCCTTTTTGAAATAACATAACCTATGGTTCTTCCATTGTGATTTAGATGATGGCATGCCAGGGGATTAAACAAGTTTCCTCTTTTCTTTCGGTTTGTTTTTCTGTATTTTTGATGATGTGAAGGATTTTATTCTTCGGGATTGGATTAATTAGTGGAGAGAGGGATGATGTAGGTATGTTTGCCTTTTAAATGAGTTTGACAATTTGTTTGGTCTACTGCTGAATTTATATAGTTTTTCCCCGTAAAGTTAATATTTGCTTATGTTAATTTTAAATCATTTTAAAACTAATAAATTGCGCCAAGTATTTCTATTTTTCTTTCTTTATTTTTAAATACTTATTCTAAATATAGTATTTGGCGTCGAAACCCTCCAGAGCGGGACATTGGCCGTACTAGCGAGCGGTCTATATTTACATTTCTATAATTATACCAATTATACACACCTTCGTGTCTGCTGCTTTTACCAATCCTAAAAAAAACGGTTTACCTTAGCTCCATTGAGGATTCCCATGGGACGTCTAGCTCTGCTTTAAATACACTGACGAATCTACATATCATGTCATAGACTGCACTCTCAAAACAATCTTCTGTTTAAAAGGCACTAGTCTTTGTTTTGATGACATGATGGAATCACAGCAGAACTCCTCTTGCAGCGAAAATAATTTCTGAGTGGCAAACCTAGGTAAACGTCTACCTATGAAGAATATCTTTTATTGTCTCACCATTTTAAGATTGGTGTGGCTCTGTGCTAGAAAAGCCAACACACTAAGAGCAATGTAAGATCCCCTGCGACACCACATGAAGAATACTAAGTCTACCTACTCATTGAACGAACTGAACTTTTTCTGAGCAACCATAAGGAACTGTTACATATTAGTCAAATTACTTACAATAGATAGTAACAGATTCTTTGGGAGAGAACAAAACATGTTCAGAGCAGATAGAGAAAAATCTCTTATTCCTCCTCGCCCGTATAAATTGAACAGAAATCTTTTTACGACTCGGCCACACATTTCGGCCGAAACGGCCGCTATTTTGCGTTCAATGTTGGCTCTGAGCTCTTCCAACATCGTCGGCTTATTGGCATAAACAAATGACTTAACGTAGCCCCACAGTAAATAGTCAAGCGGCGTTAAATCGCACGAACGAGGCGGCCAATCGAATGGCCCATTTTTTGAGATAACACGCTCACCATACTTACTCTTCAATAAATCGACTGTAGCGTGTGCTGTGTGGCTTGTGGCACCATCCTGTTGAAACCACATGTCGTCCAAGTTCATATCTTCTAATTTGGGCCAAAAATAATCGGTGATCATGGTGCGATAACGCTGACCATTCACAGTAACGTGACGATCGTTATCGTCGACGAAAAAATATGGCCCAATAACGCCGTCGGCATGCAAACTGCACCAAACAGTTATTTTTTGTGGATGAAGTGGTGATTCATGAAGCACATGTGGATTTTCACCCGACCAATAACGCATATTTTGCTTATTGACGAACCCATTGAGCCAAAAATGAGCTTCGTCACTGAAGATGATTTTGCGATGAAATTCATCATCTTGGCGCATCTTCTCCAGAAGCCAATCGGAGAACGTACGTCGCTTCAAATGGTCCATCGGCTTCAATTCTTGAGTCAGCTTGATCTTGTATGGGTGTAAACCAAGATTCTTACGCAAAATACGCCATAATGTGGTCTGAGCGATGCGCAATTCTTGAGAACGCCGTGGAATTGACTGATTTGGATCGTTTGCTACGGACGCCTGAACGGCAGCGATATTTTCAACACTTCGACCAACCCGTTGTCTCACTGACACGGCAACATCACACAACGAATATGTAGACTCAAATTTTTGCACTAAACTTGTTATTGCCTGTCTACTAGGGCGAGAATTACGACCGAAAATTGGAGTTAACGCTCTTAAAGTTGCAGTCACCGACTCCGAATTTCGGTAGAAAATTTTTATAATTTGCAGACGTTGCTCGTTAGTGTACTTTACCATGATGAAAATGTTGAGTTTACTAAATAAATTGACGGTGACAGTTTGATGATTAGTGAAAGAGTGCGTTCACAAATTAAATTCAAAGTTGTCAAGTCTCTATTGGAAAACCCTTTAGTATAACGCCAACTTTTGTTGTATGCATTACAGTGATGACATATGTTTTAGAGCTTCCATCCAGCTTTGGTTAAATCATTTTGTACCGCCGATTTTTACATGACTCTTAATAGTTACTGTAGCTCCATGTTTGTCTAGTTAATTATAATCTGGAATGCTCGTATGCCCAAGGTGGTCGTTGAACTGCTCTGGCTTCTCCTTAAGAAAAGATTACTTCAGTCAATGAGTACTTTAGAGTTTGTAAGCACTGATTCCAAGGATTTAATTGCAGCATCACTAAACGAGAAGATGCGACAATTCTATGCCGATATCACGTTTTCATTTACTCAAGATAAGACTCTATTACAGGACGACGGGGAAAAAAAATTGAACTAAGCTAGTTTAAGAAAAATACCTTCACCAATCCTGTTATTAGTCCTTAATCCGTCTTTATAAAAATGGAACAATTTATCCTCTAAGGATGCATCTCCTTCCCAGAATTACCTTCCTAACATGGTGTTTTTGAAATTTCGCCGAACTAAAACTGGGATATGGTGAAGTCTATGTTTCCTGGAAAAGGGATCTATTTGTACAATAATAAGTCGCCTGACGGTTTCCCTGTGAGGTTGCATTACGACGAACAGATGTCTGTCTGCTGTTTTATTAAATCTTTCTTGTATGTTTAGACTTGTCGTACGACAACGTATGGACTTCTATCTCAAAGTTTATTTAGAATTCTGCTTTCGAGAGAATTTTGCTTTCTAGTTAGTGCTTGATAATAACCGTGTCCGTTGTGGATCATTAAGAGCTAATTTATGACATTTTACGTACTTGGAGCTCCAATATGTTTATTTTTGTTTCTGTATTTCTATTTCCTTTCAGTCTTCGCGGTTCAAAGAAGAGGTTCCTCTCTGCATCTTTAACTAACTAACAACTGCTATTTTGCGGTTTTGTAAACGGTTTTGCAGTTTGCTGCTTTTTCTCCGTCCGTAGAGAATAGACACATTTTAATATCAAATACAGGGAGCGTTCCAAAGTAAACAGAAATTTTTAAAAATAAGAACAACAAAAAGCTTTTGTTTTGCCAAAACCGATTTATTTTATTAAAGTCCCCTTCCGACTCAATACCGCGATTTGAAAGGTCTAAAAGCATGTCGAATGTGTGTTTTATTGATCGTTGGCTCGTCGGTACAAGCCTTTTGGATGGCTTCTACGTTCACATTGGCGAATGCATTTTTCCGAAAAAGTGCCAAATCGGGCGAATGCAGGGAGCGGTTGACAGTTAAAATGCGATTTTTAGGCAAAAAAAATCGGTCACAAATGTTGATCGATGAGATGGCGCATTATCGTGCAACAAACGCCGTTATTATGGCTGAATACCACGAATACGATGATAGAATTGTACATTAACTATTTGGTCACACGGAATGAGCCCTTTTTATACAATGTCCTTGGAATCGTAAAAGCATATCAACGTTGTCTTCACTTTTGACTGTTTGGCGAGAATTTTTTGGGTTTCGGCTCGTCTGGCGTCTTCCACTCGGCACTTTGGCCGTTGGTTTCTGTATTATATTGAAAACTAGTCACACAATGTTATAAAGGAAGCTTTTGTTCTTTTTAGCCTACTTGATGATATTCTTCGAATGTTGAATTCTGAGTAATTTTTCTTCGATGCATTCTGCACACACTGTTATTTCAGACACAATAACTCTGCTTCTATTCGTCCAAATGCTATGAAATTTTTTGACATATTGACATATCAGTGAAGGATCTACCTTTCCGACGTATGCCTCTAGATGACCTCTAGAAATATCTATTTTTAAAATTTTTTCTTTGTTTTGGAACGATTTGGAATGTCTATTGGAATGTCAGATTTCAATATCTAAGAACAAAATCAGAGACTGGGAGTTCTTTAAGAAACTCCTCAAAGAATTCAAACCTAAACATGAAAACCTTGAATAAATGATTGAATGCTCTTTTCTGGGAACATAGACGACTCCTCCAACCCAAATAATCTAACCTATTTACTTAAACTGGATGGGTTCTGCACGAACTCCAGTTTTCTTCTACTTCACGTAATCACTCGTACCTTAAACACCACAAGCTAGTCACGAGGGAAATAGTCAATTGGGTTACACAACCTCCGATAAAGCTTTACCATTCGGAGAAATATTCTGTCTAGACTTGGTGTACATAACTAGGTTATGAATCGGAAGTCAATACTTTACTGACTTCAGGCATTTGAGCCTACCATTCATTCTTTCTACTAACTACTCGTAGATCCAACTTTGGTCTCGACATCTCAGTACGGATACTGGAAAGATAAATCGATAGAAACCGTCCTCTACATAAAATGGTATGCCTAATTGAAAGAAATTCCAGTTTGAAGGAATGTGCTGGGGTAGTCTTCCCTGACATTGACGTCAATGTCTAATTACAGATGGTAACAGCCGTACTATCAGGTCTGGGAGTTGTGACCACTTTTAGAGAGTTAATAAATCAAATTTCCATAAGAATTATAAGCACAACGTTTGGAGGATCCTCAGCTTGGAGAATGGAAGTTGAGGCACACCGCAAAGTGATGTTCTCTCTCTCTTTCTATGGAACATAGTAGTTAATAAGCCAGTTAGACATCTGGAAAAGAAAGATTGAAAGTTATTTGATTGAAATTACTACTGGTAAACATCTGCACATTCTAAGCACCCTAATACAAGGTGGCACAAAATTAATCATCCAATTTTGTTTTTGAATCACTTTTTTATTAAAAAATATTCTGAGTAATGGAAGTCTTTATGTGGACCTTTACAATTGTTTCTGTTAAGTGGAAAAGATGATATCCGCCGCCAGTGTTGATACACATTTGTGTACGTTTTATCGTATTTTCCGTGACTTTCTGCAAGATTTTCGGTGGTAACTGTTCACATTCCTGTCGAATATCCTCCTTAAGGGCTGCGATTGTCTGAGGCTTGTAGGCACAAACCCGCGACTTCAAGTAGCCCCAAAGAAACAAGTCTGGGATGGTTAAATCAGGCGATCGTGCTGGCCATGCCAAATGGGAGATTAGCGACCAGGAAACAATATCCATTGCGGCTCGTGCTGGTTGTGCGGTTGCACGGTTTTGTTGAAAACACATGTTCAGCAAGCCCCGCTCATCCGGCAGTAAGAAGTCGTTTATAATGGTCGTGTAGCGTTCGCCAGTAATAGTTATCGTATTGCCGATGGCGTCCTTAAAAAAATACAGTCCAATCACTCCTCCCCCGTGAACGCCGCACCACACAGTGGCTTTGAGTGGATGTAATCGCTCTTCGTGCATCACACCCGGATTGGCAGTGCCCCAGAAATGGAGATTTTGCTTATTGACGTAACTGGTTAAGTGGAAATGCGCCTTGTCGCCCATGATGATTTTCGACACAAAATCGTCCCCTTCGTTGTTGAGACGCCACTGACGGTCAGGAGGCATTAACTGATTCACTGTTTGCACTTTGTACTAGAACATGTGTAAGTCTTTCACTAAAATTCGATGTAGGGTCCGTCTTGTGATGCCCAATTGCCTGGCCTGTCATCTGGTTGATGTTTCTTCGTTCTCAGTGACATCGGCAGCCACAGCCGCGATATTCTCGGCCGAACGACCAGTCCGGTGCAGGACTGACGAATTCACACCCGGATCAATGCAAATCACTTATTTCCCCTAGACAACATGGCTTCCTAAAGGGTAGGTCAACCACCACAAATCTCGTTGAATTCGTATCCTTTGCCCTCTCTGCCCTAGAGAGGTCGATGTCGATGTAGTTGCAACCGATTTTAGCAAAGCCTTCGATAAAATCTCTCATCGGTTAATCATCTTTAAATTGTCTGCCCTCGGCTTTGAACACATAATGTTGAAATGGATATACTCTTACCTCGAAAACCGTTTTTACAGTGTTCGTTTTAGGTCAGCCCACTCCGCTCCATGTTTGGCCACCTCTGGAGTTCCACAAGGCAGCCATCTCGGTCCCCTTCTTTTTATATTGACCATAAATGATCTCGATATGATCATCGAACACTCGTCTGTCTCCCTTTACGCCGACGATACCAAATTTTTCAAAACCATTTCCTCTCCCCATGACTCTTTCCTCCTTCAACAAGATCTTGATAGTTTTTCGATCTGGTGCCTCAAAAATTCTTTGGAACTCAACATCGCCAAATGCCAATCCATCACCTTCTCACATAAGCGGAACCAATCTCCTCCCCGATTCTATCTTCTCCATAACCAACCTATCTCCTCCGTACAATCTCTTCGTGACCTCGGCATTTTGTGTGATAGCGAGCTCAACTTCCGTTTACATATGGATGAGATAATCCTCAAAGCCAACTCTGCACTAGGTTTTGTAAAACGGTGGTCCAAAGAATTCACCAAACCATACGTGACCAGGTCCCTCAATATTACCTTTGTTCGCCCCCTCCTAGAGTACGCCAGTCAAGTATGGTCCCGATATCATCGTGTTCATATCTCGAGAATCGAAAGCATTCAGCGCCATTTTCTTCGATTTGCTCTTCGAGGTATGCCCCCTGGGATGATCCTTTTAATCTGCCCCCCTATCAAAACCGTCTCAACCTTATCAACTTAAACACCCTTGAAGATCGCAGAGATGCAGCAGACTTTCTCTTCATTCATCGACTCCTTTCAATTCACGTTGAATGCGCGTCCCTTCACAACTCCATTTTCCTCAACACTAACCCTCGTAATCTACGTACCCCTCGAATCTTCTATCTACCGACCCACCACACCTCCTATAGCGCGAACGAACCAATCTCCCGTATGCTACGTCAAATCAACTCAATCCCTACCGTCTTTGAATTCCACCGCACCACTCCCTACCTCAAATCCGTTCTCCTTCACCACTCCAACCAACCTTAGTTTTAAGTTTTAGTTTAAGTTTAATCTGTAAGTTATAGCTTGTATTAAGCCAAATAAATGGGGGAGTACGCCCCCACCAAAATTAAAATTAAATTAAATTGTGGTTCCGCTCTGTTCGAGTCGAGTAGCTAAGTGCCAGAATGTTTGCCCAGATGGCGCGACACGATTAGGCAATCGACGTCAAAATTCACGCTGCGCTAACAACTCCGACCGATTATTAGTCAAAAACACGACACAATTATTCCAGGCTCTTGCGGAGTATAGCGCTCCATTTCTTGTCTGTTTGTATACTGCAGCTGTCTAGTTCACAAATGTCAAATATGATTGACGTACGACGTCATTTGCAAAAATTATACCTTCTTCCGATGGGGTGACCACCTTGTACTGACTCAAAATGGATCCAAATATGTGGCTTGTGAAAATGTTCCACTCCACTTACTCCACATCTCTGGGAACAGTAAATTGTTAAAAGCTCTATTCACATCCACAAATGTCATTGTGGAAAAATCGGTATGATGATAATGATAAGAATTTCTTTCGTTGCATGCGTACCAATTGTGGCAAACTATTGGACTGTCCTATTTTTTCAGTAGTTCAGCATTATATTTTTCATCACAAATCTTTATTAAAAAGAGTGGTCCAAATGTGGATACCTGTGGCACACGTCTTTAATTTTGTACAAAACTGCCACTAGTATTCCTTTCTCAATTTAAGCATTTGTTCCTTGCAGCTATGAATTAGGTCCTTGGAGATAATCCAGAAATAAAAATAAATAAAAATAAACTCTTTCGATGAATTTCAAAATGAAAGTTTCACACTTACAAATTCTTTGAATTGCAATTCCTTTTAGTGAAGGCTCACCCACCACCAAACATGGCAATTTGAAGAAGCTACTCGTATTTTTAACCCTATTTCTAATAATGGAATTTCTACGCATGTTGATTTTCTAAATTTAACTGTGTCTGATGTTTACTTTATTAATACGTGTGTGGGCTCCGCATATGTATATAATACATACATGCGATTAAGTGCGACATAAGCTTCCTTTTCATGAAGCTCTGTGTTTTAAAAACGTCAATATATTGTACATATGTATTTGTGGTATAATCCATATAATCCTTAATTAATTACATCGCCTCCCCCCTCCTTCAAGACGTTTAAATGAACACACGGTTGTAAGCTTAAATTTGACAGTTTTAAGGGTAAGCGATGGATGAATTGTGTTGTGGATGTGCTCTTGATGAGGATAGAGCTGAGAAAATCTATAAGAATTATTAGAAAACATAAAAAATTATCATAATCCCTTGAGTGGTGCAGGGTGGAAATGCTTGGTTATGACATAAAAAAGCGTTGCTTCTACATTTTATATTGGTGTATAGCCTTGACATTGGGGTAGGCAGCTCCAAGAGTTTTCTGTTTCTATTTTAAAAATTCGAAGCGTTTTGTTTTTTCTATACTCGCATGATATTTTTATGCCTTTAGTACCAATTGTGACACACCCTAATGATGTTATCCTCACTTTGGTCGACATGTGTCTCCGTCATTCGCACAATCACAACAAATAGGATGGGTTGAATGGATAAGGATGAGCAGAAAGCGCTGTGATGTCGCAATAAAACAGAATTGCCATGTATATGGTACTCGTATATTCGATTTTTATTGAAAATTTTAAATAAAAGAATATATATTTTTTTTTATTATTTATTTATGGAGAAAAGTACGAGTACAAGTACAAAATGGGTTTTGAAAAGTTGGCATGAGGCAAAATGAGATTTGCTGTCGTGCTTTTGTGGCGCAATATTCGTTAATATATTTGATTATGCGTTGCGACATTTGATTGTTAATGCCTATCATAAGGCATTGATCCTTTTTGTCATTGAACAGCACTGAAAATAGATTCGGCATGTAAAACAAAAACGCTGCGGTCTGCGTTTTTATTCGGTCTAGTCCATAGAAGTGGCAGGAGTGGGTGGCCGTGGCTCAAGTGGTAGTGCATTGGCTTCCAAATCGAAAGGTTCGGTGTTCGAATCTTAGCCTCGCCCGGAAGACATTCTTTTTTTCAGGCAACTTAATTCACGTAAGACGAATGGTTGCTTATAATACAACAACAAGTCCAATTACACTAATAATTAAATTGGATGCCACCCATGGAGCGAAATAACCATTGAGCCCAAAAATCTTTCTTTCTCTCTCTGTCCCATTTTCCTAAAAACTTAACACGTGCTCAGACATTTTAAGTGTCATAATACACACTTGAGTGTTAAGTTCTTTCAAAATGGGAGAACCATTCGGTCAATTTGTTTGGAGGGACACAAAGCTGGTATTTCGTTGGATTACCCTAAATTCTCTTACAAAGTACCTTCCGGTTCCGGGTCCGGGTCAATTATTTACAATTTTTTTCC
This sequence comes from Volucella bombylans, assembly GCA_949129095.1. NCBI lineage: Eukaryota > Metazoa > Arthropoda > Insecta > Diptera > Syrphidae > Volucella > Volucella bombylans. The sequence goes on along the minus strand of OX422141.1, from coordinate 124,133,488 downwards.
CCATCTGCACCGATCATGTCTTGATTATCCTAATACGACTGAGTTTGACTAATTGACCAATTGACCTGGAACTCTAATTGCTTTCGACTTGGTGTTCGTTGGGTCGTTCGAGGCATTTCATCAGATTCGAGGTCCGAGAATTTGTCGGTGCAAACGTGCTGAAGACGTCCACATAGAACCCATGGCTGCCTTGTTACTCTACTCTGCTTTCTAGAGTACCACTTTTTCGAGATAGTGGGTGAGTATATCGCGTATTACTCGAACAATGTTTTGCTCCAATGCGTCAATTATTGCTGGTTTATCGGCACACACTAGTAACTTGACGTAGCCCCACAGAAAATAATCCAATGGTTTTAAATCGTACGATCTTGGTGAGCAATTGATGAGTCCTTTTCTTGAAATGACTTCATTGCCAAATCGTGTTTTCAATAAAGCGATGTTTTCGTTGGTAGTTAGGGGTGGAACACCATCCTGTTGGAACCACAGTTCTTCCACAAATTTGAGAAAAAATAATAGTTGATCGCCACATTGTATCGGTGTTTATTGACAGCAACTTGTGCTCCGGCCTCATTTTTGAAGAAATAAGGATGTCACCGGATGTAATGGCATCTAGTTCTTGAGGTTGTCCTCGTTCCGAATACTGCAATTCTTCTACGTAGCCGTTTAACCAGAAATGAGCCTCATCACTCTCGCATCAAATGGATCTTATAAGCCTTGAGACCAAGACACAATTTTGGTGGATGGACAAAGGTCAAGTTGCCTCAAACCACGACGTATCGATAAATTGGGGTGCTTTTCAACGCAAGCTTCCACAGCCGTGATAATTTCCTCCGAAAGCACTGTTCTCGTACTTGGTTTGTGAGTATCCATTAGCGTAAATTGGGTGCGAAATTGTTCAATAAAGAGTACGTTCAGATGGCCGATGATGGCAACCGTAAATTTCACTAAGTGCTCTATAAGTTTCGCGAACAGAGCTTCGATTTTGGAAATACATTTCAACGAATTGAAATCTTTGGTGTTATTTCCACGATGAAATGGCAAACTGTGCTTAAAATAAACGAAACTTGGTAGCTCAGCATACCGAACTGATATTATAGTCTCAATTTTATTAATTTTTTGAAGTTCCCAGGGACTTCTTAAAGATCTCAATACACACAAATCCGCTGGTCCAGATGGTATATATCCCTTTCTTCTGAAGAGGTCTTTATGATTCTTCCCCATAAATGGAAAAAAGCATTTGTCCAGCCCGTCCCTAAAAAAGGCGAATCTTCATCGACCCATCTTACGTCCCTTCTTTCTAAGGTCATGGAAACGCTGATAAACTGTAAGCTCATGGAATATCTCGAAATACGAAAACTTCCAGGTCCACTGGTGATTTGATAGCATGTCTCACCGGAAATTGGAACCAAAGCGTATATCAATCTGGCGAAAACAAGATAGTTGCACTTGATATTTCTAAGGCATTTGACAGAGTTTGGCACCAGGCTTTTTTGTCGAAAATGCGTGCTTTTGGGATTGACGACTCTTTTCTTCAATGAATTAGAAACTACCTTTCAGAACGTTTAGTTCAAGTTGTCTTGGATGGTTTCAAGGCTGATATTCACAAAATAAATGCTGGTGTGCCCCAGGGCTCCGTTCTGTCTCCGACACTCTTTTTAATTTTCATCAATGATCTCTTGTGGATCAATTTGTGGAGCACTACCTTTGCAAGTGTCCTGCTTTTGCATTTATCAGAATGTAATTCCTAGGCAGTTCCAACTTCCTATCTAACTGATCTCTGCTTTATAAGGATCACCTATCGGGGTTACCTCAACGAGATCCACCCTAACCTAACTTAACCTTGTTGTATGTACGAGTACATTCTCTGCATTAAGTCTTTTAGATTAGTTTCGTAAAGTTTGTTTAACTGTAATTAGAAATTCCCCTCGAGAACTTGTCAGGATAATGAAAAAGTAATTTAATCGAAAGAAAGGGGTATCATCAGACAAGCCTTCAAAAATGTTTTCAAGATGAAGTGTCTTCGTTTTTTTTTTTTTTAAATCCACACCCTTTTGTACGTTGTTCTCTTCTGGGAATCACCCTTTTGCTCCAATTTTATGGCTACAATGTCTATGGAGTACTTCGTCAATGTTATTGTGTTTGTATTCCTTTGTATGGCATACAATTTACGAGGATTCATCAGAACAATTGTCTGCAGCCATTTTTATGGATCTGGTCTTCTATATTACATTTCATTTTTTTTTTTGTTGGTGTAGCTGTGGCAGTTCTTTTTGTTTAATTTAACAAGAGCTGAAGTCCTTTTACATGAGAGAAGATAGGGGTACGAGTATGGGGTGGGAGAAAAGCCCAATCCTCTTGTTCACCATAGTCATATGTTTTTAGCTCGTGGTTACTTCAATCAACCATCGAAATGTTTACCAAATGAAAGCAATACCAAATACTTTTATTGACATGGTACACATACGTGTCTAAATGTGGCTGCGGTAAAATTTTGCGTGGGATGTAATAGTCATTTGGAATGTCCTTGTCTTGTATGTCAATCAATGAATTGAATAGAAATTGCCAAGCATCGGATTCGAACGAAATAAAACATTTCACATCTATTGTTGCACTGGGTTTATAGTTTTTCTTTTATTTTCTCCTTTCGACACCAGTAACAATTGTTCAACGTAAATGACAGTTTGATTAGATTTCCAAGCACTTTGCCCTATCTGTCATGTCAACAGATTATTTCAATAACCCGTCAATGAACTGTCGTTTAAATGAACTTTTAGGGATAAGTAAATGGGGTTGAGTGATTCTTCTGATATGGAAGCAAAGGAAACCAAGTGAGTTGATGTCTTTTAAAAAGTTTCAAATGTCTCCTCTCTAAGAGGACACATTCTGACACAAAAACTATACACATGCGGTGGCGTATGTGGAATGTTTTTAACTTCAACCGAAAATGCTATCACAATTTCCGAATAGGGGCTTACTTAGACCAGGAACCAGGAAATATATTGTTTACCTTGAGGTAAACATACTCGTATCTATGTAGTTTTGAAATGTATATTGTAGCACTGTGAGTCCACGAGTTCTAACCCTGAAGGAACTCGTAAACTTGCCTTCGAACATATCGATCCTTTGACCAATTGTCAAGTGGCCGGTGGATGATATACTCGTGTGAAGTTTCAACAACTGATACTACAAGGTTGTCACCCGGCGTTCTTTGGCTGTAATTTTTTTTATGAATGAAAAACGTTGGTTCTGCTTTTGGATGATGTTTATTTGATGTCCTGAATTTTTTTTCTATTAAGTCGAGAAAATGATATCGGCTAAGTGGCCGCCGCCAGAATTGATGACCATTCGGGCCCGATTTGTGGCATTTTCCATCACTCTTGCCAGAACTTCCGGCGATAGGTCCTCGTATTCTTGACGGATATTGTCTTTGAAGGCCAGAAGAGGCGTGTTGACATAGACTCCACAACAAGAAGCCTGGAACAGTTAAATCAGAAGACCTTGCCTGCCAGGGCAAATCGCCAAAACGAGGCGACCCTCAGAATTTCAGTTGTGGCTCGCGCAGTAGGCCGTTGCTCTATCCTGTTGGAACCACATGTTCTCAAGTCCCAATTCATCCATTTGAGGAAGGAGAAAGTCGTTGAGCATGGGTCTGTAGCTCAGGCTGTTATACGCGGATATTCAGTACCCCAGAAGCAATAATTTTGTTTATTCACATATCCACAGAGATGGAAATGGGCCTCGTCGCTCAGGATGATTTTCGATGAAAAGTGGTCTCCCTCGTTGTCGAGATTAAGAATGGCTTGAGCGTAGGTTACACGCTTAACTAACAGCTGATGCGCTATCTGCGCTTTTTAGGTGAACATCTTAGAGTCTTTCACCAAAATTCTCTGTAAAGACCGCCGATTGATACCCAATTGCGTGGCACGTCGTCTGGTTGATACTCCTTCGGAATCTTCAACCACAGCTGCGATATTCTCAGCAGAACGACTGCCCCGGGGCCGGCCAGACCTGGCAGCATCTCGTGTTATCCCATACTTTTCTAGGCGAGCGGCTAAACGTCGTAGTGTTGTTTGCCCAGTTGGTGCCGGACGACCTGGAAATATACACCGAAATTCAAGCTGTATGTTAAGTCTTGACCCACACCAAACTTAGACCAGTTGGTCGAAAAGTTGCCTGTGGTGTCCCTTGTGCGAGGTTTATCGAAGATATGAGTTTAAAAACTTCGCTGTGCTGATTGTTTGCCAACGATTTTTGGAGAGCAGATGTGAAATATTGTGAAACTTTGCTTCTTTAACCTACAAGTTGAGACTTTGTCCTGTCTGGTGGTAATGATTCTGAACTCCCAAACATGCTCCAGTGAGCTTTTTGACTTCGTTATAATGTGAACTTGAAGCATGGAAACCCCATCAAATTAGGTCCAGATTAGTGTTGAATTTCTATTAGAACATAACATACATAATGTGGACAATAAAACGCAAACCATTCGAGATATTTCAAACAATTTATTATCGGCTTGAAGTACAATCAAAACATTTATGAATGGAACTCGATTTCGTTCATATGGCAATTTTCAACGACTCGGCCGAAACGGCCGCTATTTCGCATTCAATGTTGGCTCTGAGCTCTTCTAACTTCGTCGACGTGTTGGCATAAACCAATGACTTAACGCAGCCCCACAGAAAATAGTCAAGCGGCTTTAAATCGCACGAACGAGGTGGCCAATCGACTGGCCCATTTCTTGAGATAACACTCTCACCATACTTTCTCTTCAATAAATCGACTGTAGCGTGTGCTGTGTGGCTTGTGGCATCATCCTGTTGAAACCACATGTCGTCCAAGTCCATATCTTCCAATTCGGGCCAAAAATAATCGGTGATCATGACGCGATAACGCTGACCATTCACAGTAACGTCGACGAAAAAATATGGCGGAATAACGCCGCGGGCATGCAAACTGCACCAAACAGTTATTTTTTGTGGATGAAGTGGTGATTCATGAAGCACATGTGGATTTTCACCGGACCAATAACGCATATTTTGCTTATTGACGAACCCATTGAGCCAAAAATGAGCTTCGTCACTGAAGATGATTTTGCGATGAAATTCATCATCTTGGCGCATCTTCTCCAGAACCCAATCGGAGAACGTACGTCGCTTCAAATGGTCCATCGGCTTCAATTCTTGACTCAGCTTGATCTTTTGTATAGGTGTAAACCAAGATCCTTTCGCAAAATACACCATAATGTGGTCTGAGAGATGCCGTTGTCTCTCTGACACGGCAACATCACACAACGAATATGTAGACTCAAATTTTTGCACTAAACTTGTTATTGCCTGTCTACTAGGGCGAGAATTACGACCGAAAATTAGAGTTAACGCTCTTAAAGTTGCAGTCACCGACTCCGAATTTCGGTAGAAAATTTTTATAATTTGCAGGCATTGCTCGTTAGTGTACTTTACCATGATGAAAATGTTGAGTTTACTGAATAAACTAACGGTGACAGTTTGATGATTAGTGAAAGAGTGCGTTCACAAATTAAATTCAAAGTTGTCAAGTCCCTATTGGAAAACCCTTTATAATTTGCTGAGGTAGGCTACCGAGATACCGAGATACTTCATAAGCATCTCATTTCGTAGATCTTGGCTTAATTCACATATTTTACCTGAGCTCAAAATTCAAATAAAATTACAAATTATAAACAAAAATAACTTTTTCAAAGAAAGTGAAAATGAAACCTGAATGAGTGAACTTTTGTCCAGCCAAGTAAGCATAATCTCACATGCTGAATTCCACAAATAGGAAACGCGTGAAGTAATCAACGTTATCAGTTAATAATGATAAGCGATATTAGGATCCGCGAAGCTTAGTCAAAATACTTTTGTCCACTATGCACATCAACAGTTTGGTTACAGGAGTTACCAAGCTATGAGAGGTTAGTGGATGTGAAGTTTTCGAGATCTTCTCTATTATCTGTCTCCGTTTTTTTCTTTAACATTCTAAGAAGGACTGCCCCAATAAATTTTTGTTTGATAATATTTTCCACAAAGACCGGACGAAATCAGCATCGCACTTCTTTCAAAACAAAATTCTCTAGGAGTTCTTGGTTACGTAATATGCCAATATGTAATCAATTTGTTCTGCATTCATTTCCTCTGGCCGTTTTCTGATCTGGAATGTACTCGTAATTCAATAGACTGAATTGACCGTACCTGTGATCAATGATGTTTTCGTAGTATTTCCTTTTTTAATCCTTGTCTTTGTACTTTTTCAGGAGAGATGTATCGATCTATTGTATTATTGTGCAGAAAAAGGTCAAGTTTGTTACAGAGTCTCGATATAGCTTAGGTCAGGTTAAACAGAGGTATGATGGATATGCCATCACACAGACACCAGGCACCAAAACGGGCCCATCGCGATTCCTTTGAAACCAGTTGGATTTTGTCTTCAAATGGTAAAAACCTAAATAATCGCCCTGGTGAAATACCCAATGTTCCTGCAAAAGCCAAGAAGGCCTTTAAAGTTTTCGAAAAAGTATTTTTTAATGCCGCAGTGCTCTGGCATCCAGAATAGTCTTACATGGTTCTGACTGCATAGTGCCTTAAGCACTGTGGGACAGCCCCTGACTGTATCATTGTTGACGTTGCTTGATTCCATTGCCTTGAATGCGGCCTGGCTATCAATGTATTGTAAATAGCGATATCTCTTTCGGATTCCGATCTCATCTACATAAGCTCAGCTGCCCTGAGGACAGCCAGAACCACTGATTGGAAGACACTCCTTGCGTCCGGTAGTCTTATGTCTATAACTCTTAGTTCTGTGTCTTCTGAGAAGATACCAGAACTTGTTCCTTCCTCTGTTTTTGAACCACCTGCCTGTGAAAATTGCAATTTCATTCGACCTAATTATTAATTATTGCATTTTTTTTCCCCCGTCCTCCCTCACCGGATAATTTATCTCTTACGGGATGGCAAAGTCGACCAGGGAAGGAATTTCATCCGTTAGAATTTGATTGCCTGGCATATAAGTAAACTGAATTTTTGCCATAGAAATATTTTTACCAGCGAAAAGGTCGACGGGTCCTAATCCACTAGATTATCCAAGGTTTGATGAGGCCTATAATTTCCTCGAAAGGAAACAAGCACTTAAACCCTGCTGTTGCGTATTAGCAGAAAGCAAAATACTCGTATTCTATAGAAGAAGAAGTAAGTCACGCAAGGAAAGGAAAGTCGGATCAGATTGCAGAGTTTCCGAAACACGAACAATTCCGTTCAATAAAATGGTTATTGGCAGATTTTTTAACCGGTGGAATGACTGTTTTTTTTTTTGTTTTTTTTTTCACTCTAAAAAGGCTCACACGTCACAGAAAACTGTAACAACTTTTGATTGATGAAGATTTAATCGCACACAAAAAAAAAAAAAAAAATATGTAGCCAATCGAAAGTAAAACATAATTAAACTTTATGGTAGTATACCGAATTGAAGATTACCTATAACGATTGAACAACGTCGTGATGTACTATAATGATCTTCAACCGTTTAGAAAAAGCTTTCAACAACAAAAGTGTTTTGAGATACTCGTATCTTACAGCGACATAGCTAAGAGCTATAAAAATGCCAGAAACATATGTAAATAGTGACGTCAAAATGAAAGCAATATGTATAAAATGGTGTAAATGGTAATAGTCGGAAAATTCAAAGTTCAAATTTCAGGCGTGTTCAAAGTTCTACTCCTCTTTTCCCTTCATATGGTACTGGACTTCTTGTTCGGCGCGCTCAACTGGCACTTCAATCCGTACTTTGAATGCAGTACGTCCATCCATCCGTCTCCATGTGTCTACTTTGCCTCTTTCGCCTTCTAGCGACAATGGTGCCCAGTCGTAGAAATATTTTTCACCGCGTTCCAATGGTCGTCAATGCTCTCAGAAGCGAAACTACTGATTATTTATGCAATTGTTGCATGGCGGCTCCTTATTTATTAGCGCACTTGGAGATCCCGCATGCTGTTGCTATTCTGACTGGGTATTCTTAGCAAGGTGGATCAATTGCTGTTCAAAGATGCAGTTCAAACATGTGGGATGCAATTTCTTAAGCATCGGCTAGTTGTAAAGTGATCGATATAGTTCGATGTACATTACCGATCAATCGAGAACAACCTGATCATGTGGCACTCCTTGTGGTCAAACGGTGTGCTTCCGCGGTTGCAATGTTGCAAAAGTCAACAAACTCTTCGTCGTTGTGTCCCAAGCCCGTGTGGTTGCGTCACATAACATATTTGTACGATGAACGATCATCTGTTAGGTGTTAAGTTGGTGGTTGCGCTCAGTGTGCTGTGTTTTATTGGTAAGTGGGTACGCAGCTCAGTAAAATATTCCTTGGCAAGCAACCACAAAAACGAAAAGTGGCGAGAATTAGGTCGGTAAAATAAGTGAGTATAAAAGTGAACATAGCCCTTAGGAATTCTGAAATCCAGGGAGCGCTGGCAGGGGTTGTAAAAAATTGTATTTCAATTAGGGATGTGTTCGTTGACTATGTATTTTATATAATTTGTTTAAAGATGCATTTGAGTTGCAAAAAAAAGAAAAAAGATTTGGGTGAAGTCGTGGAGAAAAGCGAGGGATGAACGAATTCATTCGTGGTTCATTTTCCTTTATTACAAGAGAGCTGCAAATTGGTGACGAGAAATCTTTCTTCAGTTAGTTAAGGGTGAATAAGGAAATCTTACAATAGCTCCTTTTGCTAATAAAAGAAGATGATCAGCAGAAGAAAAAAAAAGCAGTAAATTGCTGAAAGTATCTACACGACATGCAGACGATACATTGGTACATGGATATGCCTTATAGGCATACGACGAAAAAACATTAATTGTTTTAAGAGTGAAGATAAATAGAATATAGGGTGGCCGTGCAAAAAAAGAGATGGTTTAAAGTTTTACCCCGGTGTAAAAAACAAAAATCGCAAACCTTCACTGTTTGCTAGTATTTTATCTACTGGCCGTAAGTTAAAGGATGTCCAAGCGACAAATACACTTAACTCTTTGATTTCCTACGCCATGCACTGACAACAAAACTACCACATCTTTTCTTACAATCATTCGTTTTTCTATCCACTCCTGTTCCGGCAACCCATTGTACACACAACACAAGGTAGGAATGTACGATCAATCGACTAAAAGAAGAGAAGCAAAACAACTATGTATTGACTTTTATGAGTCAACTACACACAACCCTTAAACCACCTGCATTGGATGCTTCCTACCTATCAACCTCTATTTCCAACAATAAATCGGTGTAAAAGACAAACTTATCCGTACACAGAGTACGATCACTGAACGATTGAAGGAAAGCAAAAAACGGGACACTTTTTTGACGGACACATTTTTCAGAAAGACAATCGGTTAGACATATCCATGTCAAAACACCATTATGAGATCCGTAGTTACACCAGAGTAAAAGCTGGCAGCAATTTTGAGATTCCTCGCAACTTTGAGATTCCTGATTTCGGCATACATACCTTTCGGACGTACCCGTAAGCATAGTTTGACATCTTTGGGCAATTGATGTCCATTAAAAGTCAAAAAAACAAACGGTTTAGATTAATTTTTATTATTAAACATTAACGAAACTGGAAATAACACTCTTAAATGTCTCCTACAATGAAAAATGCGTCGTTATTAATTTGAATCTCAGAACGAAGTAAAGTTGAGAAGAAGATTTTGATTTTTTCTCTATTTGTTGTCTGGCGCGCCATCTGTATATAAAACCGGCTACTAGTGGTGTGCTGAAGTCGCCACACATCTACTAATGTCACTGGTACCAACTTTGAAATATAGATGGAAAGTGAGTGTTTGAGTGAGTAAAGCGTTTTATTGGGGTTTGTTGTTGAGCTGCGTACCCACCAATACCTGCGTACCTACCAATAAAACACGGCTATTGTCACTCTCTTCTGCGTGGTTTTGCGGAGCGTAGCACTTGATAATGGTTATGATTCTAACCTTACCCTTGAACGCCGCCGTTAACATCCTGTCACCAGGACATCAGACTTATTTAGGTTGATGGTTTAGTAAGAGCGAGTGGTGTTTGTTGGTTTCCCAGAGTAAACCAGGAAGCTTTGCAAGTTTCGGATGATTGGATGCCATGTTGCCGTTTGTGCCGCATGAATTCCCGCTGTAGTTGTAAGAACCTAGAACTTTGGGGGCTCTCTTTGCCGTTGTCAAGTAGGGTATTGACTTTCGAACATCCAATCGTTTCTGTTTCTAAGGAATGAAATGCGTTACAGTTGCGGATCGCGTTAGTCCACAGATCATTAAATACTGATCTTGTTTTAAAGTGACAGAGGAGACTCAACATTCTCCCTCTTCAAAACTTGGTATTTCCGAAAGTCCCATGAAGGGTTGGACTATCCTTAACTTATAGTGCTGTAGGTATTTGGCATCAGAGCTGTACTAGCTGTACGCTATCTCAAACATTTAAATTCTGCAGTCTTTTTGGGACACTTTTTACAAGTATAAATCTGATTTAATTTTCACATTATTTTGTGGGTTTGAGGGCCAAAAATCTTGGGGTAGAGTAGCCTAACCTTTCATATGAAATGAAGTTTCTGTAACATCTCTTCACTAAAGGATTTACTTCTGTTTACTTTCGCTTCATTCTCCTATTTTTCAATATCAACAAAAAATCGAAAATCTCTTGTAATTTAAATAATTTGTTTACATTTGTTATGTAGTTCTTTTCTACGATCAATTCAAAAGTTCCCATAAACTTAATTTAGAAACAGAAAATGTTTATTAAATAAATTCCTCAAAATGGTGTTGCAATTGTGGAATCTCATCATCAAAGGAAATCACACTCGTGGCCAAATAGATTACTGAAAATTAAAAAAAAAAACAAAATCAAATAGTTAACACCGTCCAAAAATATTTTACACTTAAAAAATAAATAAATAAATTTAAGGTGAAATAAAAACAAAATTAAAAATCAGAGAATTTATTTATAAAAAACTTTATTAAAAACAAAAATCTATAATATATTATTCGCTGTGCTGTGTTGGTTGTGTAAAATAAATTAAAAACAAAAAACAATAAAAATGTGTTAAAATTTTTTATACAAAATTTAATAAAAAAAAAATAAAAACAAAACGATAAAAAAATCATTTTTATAAAAGTATATCATCCTCTTTCCCACCCACCCATATATATATATGTTAAGTGTAACGTCCACATCAACGTCCATTATTGCTACGTCTAATGCAGTCGGTAACTAGTAATCCGAGCGCTCATCATCGTCTAGTAACATTTCCCATCATTGTCGTCGTCGTCGTAATCAATCTACTTTATATATTTGTAAATTTGGTAAACAAATTTTTTACTATTAATCGTTGTGATATTCGTTATAATCCTGTTCGTCGTCATCGTAGTTTATTATTAATTAACATAACCGTTATGGACTATCAGTGTATTGTTGTGTATACCATTGTTCGGATAAGTCCTTTTTATCCGGCAGTGACAGCGGATAGTGATTTTTTTACAACGCCTGGAAGGCAGAAAGGATGCTTGGATTGGGTAAAAGGACAAATTAAAAGGTACATTTTTGTTTTCATTTTCATTTCTATTAGGGACACAAGAGAGGACAAATTAAGGGAAACAATAGGAAGGAAGGGACATGGTGGTTACTTTGTCGTATCCCTTTTTGTTTTCTTTTTTTTTGGTTTTTTTTTAATTCCTACTCCTTTTATCCTTTCTGTTTAGTGTAAGTATTGGGTTATTTTTGGGAAAGAGCAGCGAACATGTTCTGTTGTACTCGTATTGTTGTTGATAAAGGGTGTTGAAATGAGTTTCGAGATTTTATTCACTCATTTGATTGTTATGGCCTTTGAAAGGTGTTTATTTTTTTCTTGTGTTCTGCCCCTTCGTTTATGGACATCCTTAGTTTGAAGAGCTTTGACTTTAGTTTCACTTGAAAGGCTTATTAGTTTAGGGTTCGGCAGTAACATCTACTGAATTTCATTTGCTTTTTAGGTTTCTGATGATTTTTTTTTCTTGTTTTTATTCTATTCATGTATGTGTGTATATTAGGGTGTCCCAAAAAAATCAAGTTTAAATTTTTGTAACGCATACCCTCTTATTTTATTCGAATACTGTCAAAACAATAGTAAATAAAGTTTCATGTACTTTGAACCAGAGGAACCCGTGCCGACTTGCATCTAAACATGTCAGTACTTGCAAAGCATGGCACGCGAGTAATAACATATCGATAACTTGTTATTGCATGTTTATTTTATTAGTAAACACATTGTTCTCGTTCTGTTAACATGTCGGTGGAGTTACGCAGTTGTAGAAAGGAGATATTTTTAATAGGGAACGTTAAACATCAAATTACTGGTTCAAAACTTCCCTCTAATGGGCAAGTACTGGCAGTTTTGTTCTATAATATTCGTGAAGTGAATTTAAGTGTCAATGAGAGCGCAAATCTTACTATTAGTGAGTGCATTATTTATTGGGAAAAGGCCCATATCCCGACAAGATCTCTACCTAATTGTGTTAAAAAATTAATTACATTGTATCAAGTTTGGAGAAATTTGCAAAAAAATGCAAACAAAACAAAAAACGTGTTTGAGCAGCGTCGACATGAGTTTGTTACAAACTTAAACAATTTGTTTGACATTGCACATGCGGATGCACTTCAATTAATAAAGATAGATGAAGATAGGATTTTTTTGCAGCGCCAAAGAGAACCAGGCCGACCTGGTCATTTAGCCGGAGTTGACCAAAAACAAACACACAAAGAAGAAAGAGCGCACCTTAGAAACGTCGAGGAGCAAAAACGAAGTGCTAAATATTTTTCATCCTTAGCTCCTTCAACATCATCTTATGACCCGCTACAAGAAAGTTTGTCGTCTGATTCAGAATTGATGGATTTACAGGAAATTTTGCCAAACCTAACCAAAACAGAATCCAGTATAAATAAAACTGTTATGAGGAAGAATTTTATCACTCCAAAATTAGTGGCAGCATTAGATTGGTGTCAATTGAGTGTGAGAGATGCTGTGTTTATTATTGAAGCAACTATTAAAGCTCTTGGACATAACACAGACGAATTTCCTATAAGCAAGTCCACTATTCAAAGGGTTCGTACGGAAAAGCGAAAAGAGCGAGCGGAAGCCATAAAGGTTAATTTTCAAAACCAGGTTCCGGATATTGTAACATTCCACTGGGATGGTAAACTTTTGCCGGCTTTAGATTCACGCAAATCTAAGGAAGAACGTCTGCCGATAGTTATAACGTTTGACGATAAAGAACAACTTATCGCTGTACCAAAGTTGGATAACTCTACAGGAAAGGAACAGGCCCAGGTACTTTGGAATGCTATAATTGATTGGAATCTTGAGGATAAAGTGCAGATTTTGTGTTGTGATACGACTGCTTCAAATACTGGTCGAATCAATGGTACTTGTGTACTTCTCGAACAGAAACTAGGCAGGGAAATGATTATTTTTGCTTGCCGCCATCACGTCTACGAATTAGTACTAAAAAGCGTGTTTGAAGCAAAAATCTGCCAAGTTACCACAAGCCCAGACATTCCAATGTTCAAGAAATTTCGAGAGAACTGGAAGAATGTCGATCCCGAGAAAATACAGAGCTGTACAGAAAAGCTATCATGTTTGAATGTTTCTGAGATCAACAGACTTATCGATTTTTACCAAATTGAATTAACTAAAGAAATTACTAGGGATGATTACAGAGAGTTAATCGAACTTTCAATAATATTTCTTGGCGGCGATGCAGAAAAAAAATTTAAGATCCGGCCTCCAGGTGCCATGCACCAAGCTCGATGGATGGCGAGAGCGATTTACTCATTAAAAATATCGTTACTTGGTGATCAATTAAGAATTTCTAACAAAGATAAAGAAGCTCTGTTAGACGTCTGCCTGTTCATCGTGACAATATACGTTAGGCCTTGGTTGCAATGCATTTTAGCAGTAAAAGCACCTTACCAGGATTTGTGTTTTCTGAAAGCTATAAAATCTTATGACACAATAGATGAAAGCATCTCGAAAGCAGCATTACAGAAGTTTTGCTTGCATTTGTGGTATTTGACAGACGAAGTGTCTATCTTGTCTCTATTTGATGATGATGTAAGCCAAGAAACGAAAGTCAAAATGGTTGATAACTTAGCCAAAGAATATCCATCTGCCTATGGTAAATGCTACATTCCATCGAAAGAAGAACTTTGTGGCAGACTTTATGGTAAGTTTGAAAATTAAGTTTGTTTTTTTAACTTTTTTATTTACATAACTAAAAAATTATATCTATAATCCTCCTTTTTTTGTTTTCAGAAAAAAACATCGATGACTTTGTTTCAGTCAAAAGCAAGTCCTTATTTAGTCGATTGAAAATTGATGGTGCTTTTCTCCACGAGTGCCCCTCTTTGTGGCTTAAAAATGCTTCGTACCAACATGCTAAAAGCAAGCTATTAAAACTGAAAGCAGTTAATGACTCTGCTGAAAGAGCAGTCAAGTTGATGCAAGATTTTCACGGCCTGCTAACTGTTCAAGAGGAGCAAAAGCAATTTTTATTTCGTTGCGTACAAGAACATCGACAAAAGTATCCTGACTGTAAAAAACAAACATTAAAAAGAAAATTAATAAATAATTAACCTACTTTCAACAATTAATATAATAATAAAGTCCAATACCGGATGTCTTATTTCAAAAATAAATGAGTTTTGCTTTTCCCTCCATTGATCCATACTAATTTTTATGTTTAGATTTTGGCGTTAAGTCGGCACGGGTTATCGTCATCCGATCGCAATAATATTTGATATTTCACTTATCTGGGTCAAATAGAAAAAAAAAAAAAGGTATGCGTATCTCTATCCAAAAAAAAAAATTTAACCCTTATAGCCTGGGACACCCTAGTGTATATATTGTATATATGTGTTTTTTATTTGCTAAGATTTTCGCACCGCTTTCGGAATACATTTTCAGTATTTTTCTCTCATACGATGAGGAATTTCGATGTTTTTCGATTTTTTCGGATTCTGAATTCATATGACTACCAGTGGCTTATAGTTATAATGGTCATACGCCCAACCAATCACGCTTAACCCTAGTCCTTATACCCGAGTACAGGTGTGGCCAGTTTTCACTTTAAAGTAATGTAATGTTGGTTTTCCTTTGGTTTTCCTAAGCCGCTTAAGATTTGTTGCTGAAAATCCGGATCTAGGAAGATGTGGTAAATCTGCGTCGGTTACTATCCTAGACTAAAGCATTAAGGAGTTATGAGCCTCCAGGTGTGTCCACTAACGTGTAATGCAATTTTATGAATTGACTATATAAATCAAAGAATGTTTTTGTGTTGGTAATGTGAATTGAATTTATGTTTTTATTGTTTGCACATTTCGCAAACAAACGAATTGTTTACATGAAGAGCACATGTTACGTTTGCGTCTTCTGTGTTCGTCGTGACTATAACATGTGTAGCAGCTTCCAAACTGAGGTTTCTTTTCCCTGCCACCAGCAGCTCCAGACGTTGATGGTCTAGCGTCAGCTCTTTCTTGTAAGGCCGTACTTATAAGGCTCACTATGCCAAGTTTCGTGTTGAAGTTGCGCATTGTGTACCTGCACACTGACTGACCGCTCTTCAATTACTGGCATATATGTATAGCTCCTTGGCGTTTACGCCTCAACTTACTGTATGGGAAGTTCATACTATTTTCAAAATATATGATGTACGCTACCAATGCCGTCAAATCAATCATGTTGAAAAAAAGAGATAAGGGCCAACGCTTCGTCTGTCTTTGGCAAGTACATATATTCTCCAAGCAATTGGTCCTTTTGTTTCATTACAAAATTCTATAATTTCCGGTTTGCTGCTTGTGCTGATGGCATCATTGCCATGCATCGATGATAATAAAACAACTGAATTATTTTTCTTCGGCACCTATGAGCACATGGAAATGTTGGACATAAAACTGAAGACTGTCGACTCCACGGGACGATCTTTGTGTTCCAACATTTCTTTGGGTATGAATGACTTATTTTTTCGCACAGTTCCAACCGCCGTGCCGTCAAATTCATCGACCACAAGTTTTGACGTAAATTGAGGCTTGTAAAACAATTGTCCATTGTTATATTGTGGCCGCTTCCATGAAAGCGGCTTACCAAATCCATAACCGCGCGTTTACCCTGATTAGTTTCCCGTCCCGTAACAGCTTTCCCGGTATATACGAGTAGACGAAAAGCACAAGCTGTTTACATTGATTTGGTGTAACTTTGATTTATGCATTTCCTAAATTCTCTTAGGTTTTGAGGTACTTGCTCGACAATGCGTTGTTTGAGAAGTGTCTATGGACATTTTCTATTGGAGATAAGCCTGGACTTTGGGGTGGCCATTTCAAAATATTTAATATATTTTTTCTTTGCGAATATATTCCAAAATCCTTTTGGCAGCACGAATGGCTGTCTTTTATTTATTTATTAGTTCAAATATTGCTTACAGCCTTCAAATTTACATTTAGTTTTAATGTGTGTAAAATATGAATAATCCTCTAGTTCCATAAGATAAGATACATATAATATGTCGAGAGCAAGCAGACACAACAAGATTCAGCTTAAGACTAACTTTATTAACAAACTTAATTATCCATTACATGTATGACTTATACCTATACATATGTATATTGCTTAGATTATGAACTATCATATATAAATGCATACCTAATTGATACGGAACTTTCAATACATATCACTTTTCCCAACTTAATAAAAATAGTTCAGTTCTTTAATATATATAATTCATGGACAGTTTAATAATAACATAATTTATTAATAGGGGAATGTGGAAATGATAAAAACATTCTTTTATTTTTTTTTTTACATAATTACTTCCTTTCCGTTACATTTATTTGAATTTACTTGCTTTTGTTTTTTCTTTAATTCTATCTGACCGGCGCGGTAAAAATCTTCACTATCGCTAGATCCCTTTCTTTTTCTATTTCTTTCAATGCCACTAGTAACATTACAAGGTGAAAATTCAAATATTTTTATCTTATCTTTTCGCATCTGTGTTATATGAGCAGAACGGTGATAACCGTCTGTGTTAATTACATACATAACATTTCCAACCTTACGAACTACGACTCCAAGCACCCACCTATAAGTATTTCCGTTTTTCATTTTATATAAAATTCGATCGTTGGTTTTAAATAAAATTGGTTTCTGATGTAAAAATAATTTACTCGGTTGATTTACGTTTCGCTTATTTAATTGTTTAATTCTTGGGTTAATACTATCAATCAATGTTTTCGTTGTATGATTGTATACAATATCATTAGGCGATGAAAGTGTTGTACGATATTTTAACAGAAGCTGATCTAATATTTTTTGCATAGCCAAAGGTTTCCCTACCGATAAATCACACAATCTCTTCTTTAGACTACTTTTCATTGTTTGGACAGCCCTCTCCGCAATACCATTAGACTGTGGATGATATGCTGGACTTTTCATACACTTAATGCCGTTTGAAATACAAAAATCGATAAAGCCCTCTGAATTAAAAGGAGGGCCGTTGTCTGACACAATAGTGTCAGGAAGTCCAAAATAAGCAAATATTGTTCTTAAGGTAATTATCAAATTTTCAGCAGTTGTATTTTTCATAATCTTGACATCAATCCACTTACTAAAGCTATCAACTAATATCAAAAACTGTAACCCTTTAAAGAAAAAAAAATCTAAATGAATTCTCTCAAAGAAATGTTTGGACTCCGGCCACGGCTTTATTGACGTTGAACTCGATTTATTGCATGTAACATTACATATTTCGCATCTGGATACGTAATCTTCGATATCTTTTTCTATTCCATCCCACCAAACATATTGACGTGCCAACAGTTTCATTCTAACGATTCCTATGTGCCCTTCATGCAGTGCTTCTAGTATTCTTGGAACTAATACTGCTGGTATAATCAACCTATCTTTGAAATAAAGACATCCGTTCTCAAAATCTATCTCATTACGTCTGTTAAAATACGAATTTAAATGGGGTGGAACCGTATTAGGCCACCCGGACTTACTAATTTGCTGTACTTCTTTTAAAATACGATCTTTGTTTGTCTCCTGTTGCATTAATTCAAAACTCAAGTGATCGCTAATAAATAGTTTTAAACTTCGAGCAGCATATTTTTCTAAATTTGCAGGGTCTGGTAATGGTAACCGTGAAAGTCCATCCGCATTTGCCATTTGAGATGCTTTCCTATATTTTATTGTGTACTGGTACATATATACAAATATATGGCCCATCTTTGAATTCTAAGTGCTGCAACTGATGGAGCAGATTTATTTGAGTTAAAAATCTCTTTTAACGGCTGGTGATCACTATAAATGGTGAAACGCTTACCATATATATATCTGTGGAACTTCTTCACTGAGAATATAATGGCCAGGGCCTCTCGATGGAGTTGGGAATAGTTTTGCTCTGCAACGCTAAGAGTGCTCGAAGTGAACAAAACAGGGCGTTCCACACCATCAATCACATGCGGGAGAATGCCACCAACTCCATACGGACTCGCGTCACATTGAATTATAATCTCCTTCTGTAGATCGTAGTGAACTAACAAATTGTTTTTAGTTATAAGGCGTTTGCTTTGATCGAATGCCCGCTGACAATCGTCTGACCAAATGAAAATGACATTTTTCTTTGTAAGATCGTATAATGCTTTAAGTTCAGTAGATAGGTTTGGGATAAATTTAGCATAGTAATTAATTAACCCTAAGAAGGATTTTAATTGGTCTGTGTTGTTCGGAACAGGTGCATTCTCAATAGCCGCCACTTTCTCTTTATTAGGTTTGATTTCTTCCTTATTTATGACATGACCAAGATAGTCAATCTCTGTTTTAAAGAAATGGCACTTCTTTAAGTTCACCTTAACCTGGAATTCCGTCAGCCGACTTAAAACCACATGTAAGTGGGTAAGACACTCCTCGAAATTTTTCCCACCTACCAAGATGTCATCTAAATAACACTGTACTTTAGGAATTCCTTTCAAAATTTCATCCATAGTGGACTGGAAAATAGCTGGGGCACATTTAATGCCGAAAATAAGTCTTCGAAATCTATACAAACCTCTATGGGTATTAACTGTTAGTAGTTCCTGACAATCCTCTACAACCTCTAACTGTTGATAGGCACCTTGAAGGTCAAGTACACAAAAACATGCACACCCCGACAACCCTGACAAAATTTCATCCACTCTTGGTAATGGATAGTGGTCTGTTTTTATGAAACGATTGACTGATACTTTACAGTCCACACAAATTCTAATACCACCCTTTGGCTTTTCTACTACGACAATTGGGGAAGCCCACGAGCTATAACGTACGGGATAAATGATACCTTCATTTGTTAATCTGTCTAACTCTTTATCAACAGCTTCACGGAGGCCAAAAGGCATGAATTTAAAATTTTCCCTCCAGCTAGGAAAAAGGCAGTCAACCATTGACGTCCTAAAAGAGGTGAAAAGTATTTATCACTTTCTACCACAGCTAGTTTTAATTTAGAAAATTCTTTATTTTGACCAGGCACTTTGACTAAAACTGAAATATATCCTACAATTTTCACCAAACCTCCCGAAATTACATGCAACTTCTGATTGGTTTTCTGTAAATCATGCTTTTCAAATTGGCTAGCTAACGTTTCTTTATGAATAACAGACGTGCATGCACCGGTATCAATCTCAAACTTCAACAATCTTTCATCACAAACCAATTCTATGTACAACGGAACATTACCGAAATCTATGTTATTAACATAAGTGGCGCCATATTTTACAGTAATTAAATTATTGTTATGGTAACAATCTTCATTTATCTCACTTTTACGGTACTCTACTAAACTATGAATATAATTTAATTCTTCTACATCACTTTCGCTCTCCGTATCCGTTTTTAAATTTCGTATATTGGAACCATTAGGAACAAATTTTTTTTTCTCATGACTTTTATTTTGCTGGTAACAATTTTTACTCACGTGACCCCATCTACCGCATTTATAGCACTGAATATTCCTTTGATATCCGTTGTCCTCCTTCCGATCGTCGTTCTTGTCCCAGGCACTGCTTTTCCCGCTTCCCCTGTTGTAGCTATGATGGTTTCTATTCTTTCTTGACGCTCCTGGTGGAAATTGAACCTTATTCACCATTGCCTCTGGTGTTGACCCTCCCATTACTTGTAGTTCTTGTTGCACCATTTCGCAATTTAAAGCTATCTCACAACAGTCCTCGAACTTTTTTGGTGCTGCATCAATCAATTTGGATTGGATTTTCTTATTCATGATACCCATTAAGAACCGATCTTTTAAGGCGTCGTCCAAGAAATCCTTGTATGCGCAAGTATCCGCCAATCCCCTCAGTACCACAATATAATCAGCCAGCGTTTCATCATTATTTTGGTTCCTATTCAAGAACTTGAATCTTTCTGCTGTCGTATTTTTCTTCGGTTCTAAATGAGCTGCCAGCAACTGTACCAATTCCTCGAATTTGAATTTCTCCGGCTTTTTTGGTGCCGCCAAGGTCTTTACAATTTTATAAAGTTCTGCTCCTCCAACCCCCAGCAAAAACGATACCTTCTGTGTGTCCTCTTCGATTTTATTTAGTACGAGTAAATGCTTCATTCTCTCAATATAAGATTAAAAATCATCGCCCACGTTGAAGTATTCGATTCTTCCGATAAAGTTCGCCATGCCAATAAAAAAAAAAACACAATTGAAAATTCTGAAACCGGTTTTGACCTCGTCGCCAGTAATATGTCGAGAGCAAGCAGACACAACAAGATTCAGCTTAAGACTAACTTTATTAACAAACTTAATTATCCGTTACATGTATGACTTATACCTATACATATGTATATTGCTTAGATTATGAACTATCATATATAAATGCATACCTAATTGATACGGAACTTTCAATACATATCAACATAGAGGTTACAATTCCAATATTTAAAAAATTTAAAGTATTGCAATTGTACATTGAATTCAAAAGATAGAGATTAAAAATTTGTTTCAGTGGCCAGATATCGTAAAAGAGTGGACTTAAGTTCCACAACCGAGTAGAGTCGACGTTCGGAAGAAGGCGTAACCCGTTTGTAAGAGCATACACAATCTATCTGACTGAAGAAAGCATAGCTTTTTGTACAGGTAATCAGGCTCTTTAGTTTACATAATATTGTGTAGGAGGCACAATGTCCTATATTTAAGCAGATTGTCGAAGTTACAACCGCATAACTGTTTCGAGTAGAAGGAAACATGATCATATTTTCTTAGATTAAAACAGAAATGAGCGATAGCTTTCTTCTTAAATCATAGTCTGGTCTACAGAATATCTCACAACAATACAACAAGATTGGCAGAGGGAGAGTTTTCGCCAACAAGAGCTTTGTCCGAGTGGGGATAAAATATTATGCAACCCAAAGAGCACGTAGCCCACCATAAACCTTGTGGTTTATAGTGGCATTTAAATGTGTAGACCCTGTAAGGATTTTTGGCGGAGTCAACGTACTCTATTGGGATTTGTGCTAATTTGATTGGTGGAAAATTAAATAGATCCAGTCTTCTTTTTTGTATTACGAGAGTGCTTTTGATTTTTAAGCATTCCAACGTAAGTCATTGACCAATCGAAAATATGCTGAAGATCTTCTTCATTCTTCATTCATCAGCATAGCAGCTTCGTTTACATTATTTAATGGACGACTCAAATGAATTTGTGTGTCATCAACAAACATAGATTGAGCAATGCTTCATCAATCCAGGAAGTTCATTAACATACATGGAGAAAAATAGTGGCCCCAGGATTGATTCTTGTGGCACCCCGCATTTAACTTGCAAGAAGAATGAGGACTGTTTGCCTGCTACAACTCGTTGCTATCTCCTTTGCAAATAGCGAGTTTATAAGCGTCTTAGAGAATATTGAAAAATTCTACTCTTTCCTGAGTTTAGAGCAAAGAATGGAGTGGTTGACTGTATCGATTTCATCAACAACTTTTCGGATATAATCAACGACCAATAACAAAGCAGTTTTACAGTTACGTTTTGAACAGAAGCCAGATTGATTTTTACACAGAAGCTTTTTACGTGAAAGATATTTTTGCATTTGCCATGAGATGGTTTTCTCAAATACTTTCGAAAGAAATGGCAGAATTGATATTGGTCTGTATTCCAGCACAGTTCCATTCGATTTCTTTGGGATAGGAACAACCTTAGCTTCCTTCCATATCGAAGGAAAGACCGACGTCATTAATATGGAGTTAAAGACGTAAGTTAAAAAAGGTAATATATACGGAAGCAGAGGTTTTTTTTAAATAATAATTTACGCGCGCCTAAGGGGTTCATACCCTTTTACTGTTGCCATGGCGCGGGCGGAAAGGTAGAAGGAAGAGAAAGGAAAATTATTTTGTAGTGGTTTGAAACTCAGGTGTGTTTGGTTTCGATATTCGCTCTCCAGGGGGGTGGGAGTCCGAATAGGACGGAGAGTGTTTTCTTCATTCACAGTGATTAGGTTATAATTCACAGTATTTTTTTGTGCTTGAAACTCTACAACAGCCAAATCTACGTGTCATTGTTATGCCTTCACACGCAGAATTTTTCTGTCTGAGTTCCAATTACACAAATGAGAAACTTGAAACACTTGTCAATGGGTAGGATTCGAACCTTGACCCTCCGAGTGAGAAGCGATTGCTAGTACTAGTACTAGTTTAAAGAATTTTAGGTGCACTTCATCGAGTCCCATGGCGGTAGAAGATTCTATTGACAGTAATGCTTCCACAACATCTTCCTCGCGCAGTCTACAAATATCAAAGTATGAGTCTCTGACATCTTCAAGTGACTGGTCAGAAGCAAATAAGTTAGTAGAAGTAGTACTTCCACCAGTTGGCGCTAAGAAGTTCATGTTCAGCTGGTCGCAATTAATATTACGTTGAGCTTTAAGGTTTTGTTTTCCTAGACCAAGTTCTCGAATTTGTTTCCACACTTCTTTATCTGACGTACAACTGCCAAGTTTTCTGCTATAGATGGCCCGCTTTGCAGTTCTAATCTTAGACTCTACATCATTACGAAGGGAGCGATATTTGTTAAAGAAAACTTGCATGTATGCAACATGCATTTTTATGAGCTGCAGTGTATTCGGAGTTAGCCACTAAGGCGGAGAAAATTTAGCTGTTTTTGACTTTTGTTTATTAAAAAAGTGAGACAATTCTTGCATTAATGCGGTTTGATCGTTAACCAAATGCATCTGATAAATATACTGCCAATTTGGGCTCACAGCATTTTGTTCCAATTGAGTATAACTGATATTTCGAAAGTCCCTGAACATGACGTTCGACTCAGTATATTGGTTTTCGCCTTGATATGTCAGGAGAAGCAAATCATGCTTTAAGAAACCTGGCACTAAAAGTTGGCTGTAAAGCTAAATCTTTTCTTTATCGAATACAAATATTGCATAGATGAAAGTCGACGCTGTGCATGTAAAGTGGGTAGGAATAGACGTACTTACAGGAATAAGGTCAAACGATTTCATGTGATCCAGAAAACCAGTTGAACGATGGTTGTCCAGGAGATTACAATTGAAATCACCACAAGTTATTATGTCAGTGTAACTGCAGGGGCCAAGTGACCCCTATCAGAACTTTTTCATGCCCTAATGTGCGCTAGTTTGTATCACCTTTCTTATGCATTTCAATTATAGCCTCACGTTCAGCTAATCTGACCATTTTGAATGTAAGCTTATTTATGCAGCGATCCAACCACCACTACCTTCACTCAATACACCATTTGTCACAAATGGTGAAACGTAGTGACATGTATTGCTTCCGAACTAAATCAATATGTCATGGTTTAAAGAATGTTATCACATGAAACAAGCGTTAATTTGACGTTGTTACTGTTACCTGTCGGAGTTGTACGGATACATCGATCGCCCTCCGTAAATGTAATGAATTTATTATATGGAAATAAAAAATAAAAATTTAGTTATAAAGTTAAGCAAATTTATACTCCCAGAGGTACTCGTAGAGGTAGAAAATGATGAATTATGCTGAAATGTTAAATCGTGTGTGCTTCTTTGAATTTGGGATGTAACAATTGGGTTTTTGAATATTTCACCCAAACTAGAGGGTGACCAGATAAGAACGACAGGGGAAGAAATTTAAATAAAACAACAACGGTGTGAGATATAAAATTGATTCTGGCTTTATTTTGAAGCTACGTTCATGCCATTATGTGTGGAATAGCACATCATTCAAATGGCCGCATCGGCTTCGCTGGCAGTGCTTGAAGCGGTCGGTCCAATTTTTAATGACTCGGTCCAGTAAGTGCGGCGTTATGCCGGCAATAGCGTGTCGAGTGTTGGCCTCGAATTCATCCTTGTTAGCGTAGACTAAGCACGTAGTCCCAGAGAAAATAATCGAATGGTGTCGCAAGTCCACGGCGGCCAATTGTTGAATGCTCCCCGTGAGATGACCCAGTCGCCAAATTTCTCCTTCACAACTTCGAACGCTGCGTCGTTTGTATGGAATGTAACACCATCTTGTTGGAACCACTCCTCAGTCGGTTAACATTGCTCCATACTTGAGTCGAGTAACGGAGTCTCTTTCCTCATTTCGAAAGAAATAATGTCTGATGATGCCGTCATGTTATTGCGGTTTATACAAACACTCAATCTTTGTGGATGCATTGATGCTTGGCTGAATACTAGTGCATTGTGTTCGCACCAATAATGACATTTGTGCTTGTTGACATAGCCACGGATCCAAAAATGGGACTCGTCCGAGAAGATGATTTTTGGCTGGATCTCCGACCAAAATTTCCAGAACCCAATTAGCTCACTCACGGCGTTGTCTTTGGTCGTCTGGCTTCAATTCTTACGTCAGCACTCTCTTATATTATGGACGTAGGTCCAAGCCGGGTTGACTCTCTGGCGATACCCAATTTCGCTGATCGGCGCCGAATCGACATTTCTGGTTCTTCTTCGAGACTGGCATCTACGGCGGATACGGTTCCTTCATTTCGCATCAATCTCTCTCTGGTTGGTGGCTTAAGATCCAAAAGAGTGTACTCACGCTCAAACTTTTGCACGGTGCGACGAATTGCCTGCATGTGCCATGAACTGAAGCCATGATGACGACCAACTTCATGACGAAATTCAAGTTCCGTATTTACAAATGAGCCGGAATTTCGATAACGTTAAACGATGCATGATGAAATGGCAAACCTTACTAAATATATTGACAGCTGGATGCCATTGGTAACTTTGACAGCTGCTGCAACATAACAATTGGAAAAACTGTCATTGCTATCTGGTCACTCGTTATTACAATTGCTAAGGCCAGTGGTGACATATTTTGGGTTGCACTTGGACTTCAAGCGCTAAGTTTACTTAGAATTTGATCATTAAAGATTAGGTAAAATATCTCAAGTATGAAACGGAGATAAAAACATATTCATTGATTTTCTTTGGAAACTTCCTGATCACTCTTCATTCTCATTCGTCATGAAGGTGTTGATTATCCCAGGTTATGTTTATCGGTGATGGCGCAATGGTTAAATTCGTTGACTACTGCATAGGTGGGTCTGAGTTCCAAAACACAAGTCAATACCAAACACCAGAAAAATCTCTATTCCTAAGGCCACTAAGCTTTTTGTTTTTTTTTTTATTTTTTAGATGCGCGGAAGATTCCTACCAATGTACTGTGTACTGTTTGGAAAAGTTCGGCAGAAGTATCATAAATTGTTACCGCTTTAATTTTTTTTAAACGAATCCAATTTATTTACTTTTTAAGGGGATCTGATCCGCCATTTACGGGGCACTGCGACCTAAAAGATTTTTGTATCACAAAAACAGTATTAGGATAAAATCGAGTATTTCTCTGGTAAAGATTTTGAGAATTTCCCCAGAGATTATAATTTCTCTGATGAAGTGTCGTCTCTCTTAGACCCATGGATTCACATAAAATGTGGTCCACAGTTTCGTCGTCTTCCATGCAAAGATGATATTCAGTTTCCCGAATAAGACTTTAGAAATCCCACCAATCTTCTGATATCATTCCTTTTGAGTTGTAGGGGTTCTTCTGATTTTTTGTGAAAGAGCTTGATGGCTCTTTTAGCCAGATGTTTTCCCAATGGGATATACATATTTTGTTCTCCCAACTCTTTATTGCTGAGTTACTCGTAATTGCTGAATTCGTGACATCACAGAACGGCTCAGGGTCGGTGAAAGAATGACCGAATCATTTCTGTCCAGTTCGTCGGTTATTTCATTTCCGACAATACCTTTAAGATCAGTCACCCACCCATCAAAGATTTACTTTGTTCTTGTTAGAGAGATCTTGTAGTGTATTGAAGCAGTGCAAGACTGATTTGGAGTCAATGAGATTAGAGCATAATGCTTTAATGGCTACTTGACTGTCCATTAGTATATGGATGGGGACGCCCTTCATTCTGTTATCGAAGAGATTTGCGCACACCTGAATGGCGGCCTGTATTTCAGCTTGAAGTACACTGGAACTTTTACACATTGGTTGCGAAATTTTGGTGTTTGGACTAAATATACCAGCACAGCACCCACCCCGGTGTCCATCTATGATCCGTCAGTATACCATTCGATACCTTTAAGGTTTGAGGTGGGGATTTTGTAGCGCCATGCCTCTCGGGTTGGGATCACTATATTAAACCTTCTGCCGAACCACTTAGTCATGCTCGGGGATCTCGGAGGGTAGATTCATTTGATCCATGTGATCTGAGTGGATAATCTCTTCTATTTGTAGTTGCCTGACCATGTGGCAAATTGTCCTCGTTTTTATAAAGAGATGCAGTGGCATTAAACCAAAGAAGGCTTCTATCTATAGCTGCTGTGAGGCATGTCCGCATTCCGTCGTGCAGGTCTTTATAGCCGCTGTAGCTTTTGTTTTGTTCCACCATGCTACTGACGAGTAGCAGATGATGGATCGTATTATCATTGTACATATCCAATGGATGACCTTTGGGGTTAATCCTCAAAGCCCACATGGCTTTAGTCGCTTTCGTAATTTTATTATTAATATGTGAATTCCAATTCAGTTTTTTATCGAGAACCATATCGTTACTTCGTTGGAGTAAGTATAGCCTTACTGGTGTAGATTTAGAGATTTTCTCCCACACACCAGTCATTTACTAGAGCAGTGTGTATCTTATAGCAAACGCCTTTAGGGTGTTTTACTCTTTACTATTATGACCAAGTCATCGGAATAACCTATTGCTTGATAGCTCTACTAAGTTTTACTAGTAAGTCATCCTTGTGGACAACCTTCGATGGCTGAGACAGAGATTTTAGTCCCACCGGAAGACGTAGAGGTTTTCCGGTTTCCGAGTATTGTTCTAACCCAACGATTAGTGGGATTGTCAATACCTTTTTTGTAGATAACTTCCGAAATCTATTTATATCCGGTATTATCGAAGGCACCTTCAATATCTAAGATGGCACACATTGTAATCTCCTTTTCTCGGCAGGTTTCTTTAATCTATGTGACCAGATTTAATAGGGCGTCTTTCCTGGATCTTTCTGTCCTGTATGCACATTGGTGAGGGTGCAGGGGTGAATTTCTGTTGAGAAGGCATCTGATGTGTAAATCGATATGTTTTTCCATGGTTTTCAGAAAAAAAATTATGTAAGACTTATGGGTCGATGAGATTTAGGTAGTTCACTGGGTTTAACTGGAAATGTATTTACTTAGAAATGTATTGTTTGGTTATGCTTGCTTTTGTCAGGAAACGCACAGTTGTTGAATAACTGGATAAATGTGGTTTTAAATGGACAACTTATTCCTTCACTAGGCATTGTTCAAATCAATTCAATTCAATTCAATTTATTCATACATTAATGGTACGTTAAGATAAAAATCTTTTTTAGTACTTAGTAACTAAATATTGGAATTCAAAAATTCTAGTTGACTTACGCCTAATAATTTATAATAAAGGGTCAGCCATCTAACGTTTTTTTTTTTCAACTAGTGCTTATTTCGTGAATGGTAACACATAGCTCATGTCTGATTTGACAGATAATTAGTTTTATCCTTCCGGTTAATAACGGGAAATAATTTCATTCAAATGGCTGCTTCGGCTGGCCATGCAGTAGCCTACACGATCGGTCCAATTTTTAAGCACATTATCGATTGTGTGCAGCTGTATTTCACCAATGGCTTCACGAATATTGTCCTTTAAAGCGTCAATTGTCTCTGGCTTGTCGGCGTAACACTTATCTTTTACGGCACCCCACAAATAATAGTCCAACGGTGTCAAATTGCAGCTCCGAGGTGGCCAAACGACATCAGCTCTACGGCTGATAATGCGATCTTCAAAAACAGGGCGCAAAACATCGAGTGTAGCTTTGGCTGTGTGGCACGTAGCGCCGTCCTGTTGAAACCAAATGTTGCCAATATCCTCCTCTTCAATTTTTGTGAACAAAAATTCGTTCAACATGGCCCGATAACGATCGCCATTGACTGTAACGGCCACTCCTTGCTCATTTTCGAAGAAAAATGGCCCAATCATGCCTCTGGACCAAAATCCGCACCAAACAGTGACTCGTTTTGGGTGTATCGGCTTTTCAATGTATGCGTGCGGGTTTTCTGTGCCCCAAATGCGACAATTTTGCTTGTTTACATACCCGCCAAGATCAAAATGAGCTTCATCTGAAAAGATGATTTTTTTTTGGCAAAATCGGCATCTTCTCTAAGTCGATCGCAGGCCCACTTAGCGAAGCGAAAACGCATTGGATGGTCAGTTGGCTTCAGCTCCTGAACCAATTGGACTTTGTATGGCGTCATACCAAGGTCTTTATGCAAAATTCGTCTCAATGATGTCTCCGAAATGTTCAATTGTTGAGAACGACGGTGAATTGATGTTGATGGCGCTTCACGCACACTTTCTGCCACAGCAGCAATATTCTTGGGTGTACGCACTGTTCTTGGCTTTTCACGCTTTGGCTTATCGATGAGGATGCTAGTTTCATTCACTTTTTTCACAAGATAACGAACATACGGAGCTGACGGTACTTCACTTCTTCCAAAATCCGTACGCAATTTTCGCACACATTCTGCAACATTACCATGATTTTCAAAGTAATGTCGCAATATTTCCCAGCGTTGTTCAAGTGTATACACAACCATATTCGTTCAGCGGAAGGATAAAACTAATTATCTGTCAAACATGACCTAAGTGTTACCATTCACGAAATAACTAGTTGAAAAAAAAAACGTTAGATGTTGGACCCTATATAACCTCTTCAGTCCCGAGCTAAGAATTAGCTTTTAATTTAAGAATTTTTGCCAGTTTCTGTTCCTTGATAACATAAGCAAATTAAAAAAATATTTTTTTTTACTTTTTGGCATTGAAAATAATGGTAGGTATCACCAATGATACCTTGGGTCTTACGCAAGTAAAAATCACCGTGAGCCAAGTAAATGGTTGCACTTGCAGGTGGTAAAGGCACCATTCTACGTTGTAAAGCATGCGGTTGGTCTCTTAAATCCGGTTCATCAGATTGAGTCGCGTTATTGTTGCACAGAGGAGTATTTGCATCAAAAACCTGGCCAAAATTATTTTTCGTTGTTTTTGCTATTATTTCTTTAGAAAATGAATATTCACACACTAAAGTACACTTTACAGTACATTCTCTTTATTTTAGATATGTTTTAATTCAAATAAATGCCAAAAAGTTTGTTATGATTAGGATTTTAGAGTAAATTATTATTTTGTTTTTGTAATAAGGGTGAAACTAATGGCTGGATTCTGCCCAATAATCTTCATCAACTAAATCTTCGCTAGTTTCATCTTCACTCAGAGAAAAAAAATCTTTTATTATTTATATTTGAGTTCTCTGGAAGGAGCAGTTCTCTCGGGTCTCCTTAGAATATGACTGTCTTGGCTTCGATACCGACTTTTTGAGACAACTTATGAGTGGATCAGAACTAAGAAGTAATCTGTTGAGGACATTCATATTACAATCTCTTCTAGGGAACTTCCTAGCATACCTTAGACGGTAGAGTCTGTAAGTTTAAATTTTATTATTAAGCAATATTTACCTTTATTATTTTTATTTATTTACTTTAAAAAGTAAAGATAAACTTACCTGAAGTGTTTATTTCTAGTTTCTGATGCTTCTTCTGATAGTTGACCAATAGGAAGCATTGCGTTTTGTATGACTACAGATGCATGCATTAAGATTTTATGCATGGTTGGAGTCATAGGATACCATGGGTATACCTCGACATAAAGCCTAGCTGTATCCATGATGTACAACCCAAATTTGCCAGTATCAATCTTGAATCCACTTGAAATGGTCTCTAGAACGATTTTAAAGTGGAAAATTAACTGCAAATCGATTCCCGTTATTTCAGTGGCAAGTTCCGGGTTATTAAAAAAATCTTCCACTGGTGTTTCCGTCATTTGTGTTGCCAAAACCAGCACGTGCAAAATCCACAATAAGGCCAAGTTTTTGTCTAAATTCTTCCTGAATTTGAGTTTTTCGAATCATACATGCCTCTTTGTCTTCCGATGTTCGTAATTGCCATTTTTTTATTGGGAGCTTATTAATGTAGAAGGCTTTCGAAAAATCTGATTCGAGCATGGAGGATAGACAACCCAAACTCAATACATTCTTTTGATGTCAATCCGCAAAAATAGCACTTTTGCGTTGATGCAGTTTTAGTTACTGCATTGCATATTTTGCCATCAACCATAGTAAAAATCAATGTATGCTTTACTTCCCTGTTAGTCATTGTAGTTTTTACTAGTGCATCAATTTTGGCTTGAACATAGTTTATTTCACTTTTTATAATTTCTGTACTTTCTTTAACAAAGTTGATTCGAATTGGTCTACAGAATCGGGGAGAAGAACGAGTCGGATTTTGCCAAATGATTTTTGAACCACAAACCAATTGCAAGGGAACAAGTGAGCTTTGAAATATGATTGCATCTGACTCTGATCTATTTTCAAATGTTTGTCTGTATTGGGATTGCTGATCCTTCACAACCCCACTTTGTAATTAGCTCTAGAGACTTGCATTCATTTTCATCTAGGCTAGCTGTAACATGATGAAAATACATAAGTAATCGAATTATAGTGTGATCCAACAAATTCTGCAGGGATATTTCGGCCAAGGTTTCAGTTACAGTGTATAATTATTGGATAGGATAATCTGCTCGCTGCACACTTTGCGGCCAGCTCAACACTCCCAGATTGTGCTTTGTCTCCGCCTACACTTGAGTGCGTCGAACCTTCAATGGGACGAATCTACTTTCGCACTCGTGTAGTAGCAAGAGTACTTAAAGATCTCAACATACATAAATCCGCTGGTCCAGATGGTATATCTCCCAATCTTCTGAAGAGGTGTTCTTCCTCGCTGGCAAAACCACTGCGTAAGCTTTTCATCAATCCTACACTTTAAGACTCTTCCCGAGCAGATAGAAAACAGCATTTGTCCAGCCCGTCCCTAAAAAAGGCGAATCATCTTCTCTCTCCTCCCACAGACCCATTGCACTTACATCCCTTCTTTCCAAGGTCATGGAAACACTGATAAATCGTCAGCTCATGAAATATCTCGAAACACGAAAACTTTTCAATGACCGGCAATATGGTTTTCGTAGCAACAGGTCCACTGGTGATTTGATGGCATGTCTTACCGAAAAGTGGAACCAAAGCGTACATCAATCTGGCGAAAGCAAGATAGTTGCACTTGATATTTCTAAGGCATTTGACAGAGTTTGGCATCAGGCTCTTTTGTCGAAAATGTGTGCATTTGGGATCGATGAATCTCTTCTTCAATGGATTAGAAATTACCTTTCGGAACGTTCAATTCAAGTTGTCTTGGACGTTTTCAAGTCTGATATTCACAAAATAAATGCTGGTGTGCTCCAGGGCTTTGTTCTGTCACCGACACTCTTTTTAATTTTCATCAACGATCTCTTGTCTGCTACTTCTAATACAATATATTCCTTTGCTGATGACAGTACTCTCTGCTTTTCATATTCGTTCCCGGACTCACGGCCCTGTTCTTCGGCCGTAGAACGAGAACGGCAGCGTATGCTAAGCTCATTAAATTCCGATATCAACAGCATAACCAATTGGGGAACTATCAACAGAGTGGAATTTAATGCTTCCAACACACAATGCTGTCTGCTGTCTTTAAAGCGAAATTTAAACACACAGCCATTATCTATGAATGGCACTTGCATCGTCGAAACCGAAAAACTTTCCGTTCTCGGTATGTGTGTCAATGACAACTTACGTTGGAATGACCACATATTTGATGTCGCCAAAAATGCTGCGAAATGTCTAGGTTTCCTCAAGCGATGTAAGAAATATTTTACCCCTTCTGATCTGGCCTCAATATATAAGTCATTCATCCGCCCAAAATTGGAGTACAACGCCCACATCTGGTCAGGTGCTCCTAAAACATCTTTGCACCTGCTAGATAGGATTCAAAACCGTGCGATAAAACTTATTGATGATACTAATATCAGTCAATCAATGGACACCCTCGAACACCGACGAAATGTCTCGTGTCTCACTTTGTTTTATCACCACCAGTGCTCCACTGAAATTGCCAGTAGCATTCCGCCCATTCAAACTTTCAACCGTAACACCCGTCTCGCTATGAATGCTCATCAGTATATCCTCAAGCCCATTTTCGGACGTACTCTAAAATATCGTGATTCGTTGCTAAGCCGTACAACTCGCTTATGGAATGCCCTGCCGATCTCTGTATTTCCTGGTCGTTATAACTTGCAAACATTTAAAAACAATGTACATCGGTACCTCTCTTTTCTTCCTCCCCAAATTTCCTTTGCCCGGGCTGTGTACAATCACCTTAAGGGTACGCAAACCCCTTGAGCGCGCTTATTATAAAAAAAAAAAAAACAATCTCTTTTGGCTTTTGAAGGATACTGTAATAAGGAAAAAAGCCCTTATTTGTTGCTGCGATAATTTCATATTGTTTTCGCTATAACCCTGCTTCAATAAACATTGAAAGTGCCTTTAATATCGGCAATTTTTCTTTATTTTCCGTTAGGTTATCAAGATATGCTTGTCTATACTTCTGCGCTCTTTGGGGTGTTGTTAAAATCTCTGTCATTAATTTTGAAGCATCATTCTTTCCAGCCTCTCTTAACTTCATCTTAATTGCAAATGCTAGTTCCTCGGTTTGAAAATTTTTCCGAATATTTTCGGTTTTTCTCCTTTTACTTCTATCACTAAGTTCTTCAAATGACTTTTCAGGTCTACCTGGTTCGGCAGTTGTGTTTGGGATTGATAAAGTTCCTTCAAGCCATGATTTATTGCTTTATAAAAAGAAATTCTTTTTTTTTTTCTTGATTCTAACCATTTTCGTTTAATGTGGCGCAAAAATTTTGCTACTTTTGGCTTAAAAATTGCAAGTTGCTGTGTTGAACAAGAAGAAGTAGCACCTAATAGATATTTTTTTAAGTAACTTAATTTTTCATTAATATTCTCCTGTCAATTTTCGTCCATTGTGTCAATAATAGGAAAAATTGTTATGTATTAAGAAGGTACAAAAATACTTAAATACATAAATATTCACGGGACATTCTCATTAAAAACGTGTAAATTTATTAGACGCCTACTTCTTTCTCCCTATCAACTACTCAGTTTATAAAGTCAGTAGTTGATAGTTTAAACTTGTCTGGCGTGGATCATGTTCGTTGCAGATCAATTTAATGATTTTGGGGAATCTTTGTTCATAAAAGGTGAAAAGGATTTGCTGACTTCCTTTCTTCTGAATTAGTTTGCAATTGTGTTGTCTCTCAGTCTGTACTTTACAATTACGCCAAAGAATACTCAATTCTTGTTCTCATTTTTTGGTGTTGAAATAGTCAAGAAATTGCTTGAAAGTTCTCGTCGATGAGATCGGTTCCACACTGATGGAACCATTTCAAAAGTTTTTAGATCAGGAGCGAAGTACACTGAAGCCGAGTATCAGTATCCAAATGAAACTTGAGATAGAGCTAAAGAAATTTGTATATAACAGTAATGTTAGGCAGGCCAACACACCGATATTTTCAAATCTATGCTCCATTGGGAGCGAGCTACACATGAAAA
Source organism: Volucella bombylans (assembly GCA_949129095.1). Taxonomy (NCBI): domain Eukaryota; kingdom Metazoa; phylum Arthropoda; class Insecta; order Diptera; family Syrphidae; genus Volucella; species Volucella bombylans. Next base: position 124,099,355 of record OX422141.1, on the reverse strand, counting down.
ATAAGATTATTTCATGGGAAACGTGCCAGAAGCATTGTCAGGGATGGCTTTTTTTTACTCCATATGGTCTATGTTACGTGTCGATTTCGTGGCGCGACACATCGTTGTCAAATCTTCACCTTTAAAGCCCGTCGACCCGCGCTACCAAACTATCATAAATTGAATATTTTACGAAGATTTATTTATTGTCGAAATAGCTGAGAATTTTTTTTAGAAGAAGATAGGCCAGTGTTATTATTAAGATCAAGTCGATTGTCCAAAAAGATTGGTGATGACAGGATCAGCAAGTTTATTTTGATGTTCAAGAATGCGACAGATTTTACGCTTGTTTTAAGATAGAGATTTACAAAAAAAAAAACATAAAATTTATAATATGAATATTTTTAACATTATTGCTTTATTTTTTTCTTTCAGGTAAGTGTCCTTAAATACTATCCACATAAAAGTCGTAAGTTTGAATAAAAATTAAATATAACAAGATCATACGTATATAATATTATTATCCGATACTATGGGCTTATTTAAGAAAGTGATTTAAGTTTTAAAAAATTAAAGTAATAATATGAGAATTCTTAATTAGCACAGTCTTTGTGATGCCCATATTAACATCCTGATTCCTACATTTTAGCATCATCGGTGTTTGTGTTTGCTAATTTGTAATGACTCGGGGGGGCATAGCAAATATACGCGGGCTAAAAAGTAATCACTTTTCTGCGTACGTCCACGTCGGTAAATTTAGACCAGCTGTTTTGGCACTTAGTGAAACACGAGTGGATCCCCGCCCACACCTTTGAGATTACTCTGATCGGAAGCTATCTGACTACGAACTAGTGCCACTATTCTTTTCTCACCGCGGTCTCGCCATTTACGTGCGTAGTGATGTAGCTTACTAAATTCCGCCACAATGTGATCCATGTTTCATTCCGGAATTTAACTTCATGTAGTTAAAATTCCATCTCAGTAAGCAAATTACCCACTACCGCTTTATTTACAGAAGGCTTCTGTCAGAAGCACCAATCTGGACAGCTGACTCCATTCATAGAGTTGTATCCCTGTATCCTCATACTGAAATCGTTATTAGGGGTGATTTTAATATACATACACAATTCTGGGTGGCTTTGAAATTCTGGACAGACAACACCCGAAGGACGGTGTGTTGAGATCTTCTCTCCGGAAAACAACTGGACCCAGCTTGTAAATGAGGCCACGAGAATAACAGACGTCGGTAGTCATACAGCTAACACCCTGATAAGTACGCCGTTGATGTGCTCTCACCTCTAGGTTCGTCAGACCATTGTGTTATATCAGCTAATTTCTCGTATGCTGACCACACAGTTAGAGAAAAAATTCATAAAAGAAGCTGACAATAGGAGAAAGCCAATTGGAGCGGGCTTAACAGCTTCTTTAGGAATTTCAACTGATCGTTATGTTTCATTTATAACGACGTGGGTGCCGCTAATGATATGATCAGAGACACTCTTTGGAAGGAGACCCTTTATTCCTCATCAAATGAAGAATATCAAACGAAAAGAGTTAGAGAAATGTTTTCCGGTCCTACAAGGCCGAAGCTACAGAACCAAGAACGAATAACTTCTTTCTTAAGCGTGTACAATTTCAATACGACCAAAAATTGAGGCAAAAAATACTACAATGCCCCAAAGGTAGTAACAATTTTTGGTCGTTCGTCAAAAATATTAGAAATTCTGCCTCATCCTCCATCCCAACGCTCATTTACGAGTACAATGACATTCCAGCTGTCAGCTCTTTGGACAAAACCAATCTGCTTGCTGCGCACTTTGCGGCCAGTTCAACACTTCTAGATTGTGCTTTGTCTCGGCTACAATTGAGTGTGACGAATCCATTTTCGCACTCGTGCAATTGCAAGAGTTCTTAAAGATCTCAATACACACAAACCCGCTGGTCCAGATGGTATATCTTACCTTCTTTTGAAGAGGTGTTCTTCCACGCTGGCAAAACCACTGCGTAAGCTTTTTCATTCATGGAAGACATCATTTGTCCAACCCGTGGCTAAGCGAATCTTATATTCCTTCTTTCCAAGGTCATGCAAACTCCGATAACCGTCAGCTCATGAAATATCTCGAAATACGAAAACTTTTCAATGACCGGCAATATGGTTTTCGTAGCAAAAGGTCCACTGGTGATTTGATGGTATGTCTCACCGAAAAGTCGAACCAAAGCGAACATCAATCTGGCGAAACCAAGATATCTCCACTTGATTTGACAAAGTTTGGCATCAAGGTCTTTCGTCGAAAATATGTGCATTTGGGATCGATGTGCCTCTTCTTCAATGGAATAGAAATTACCTTTCGGAACGTTCAATTCAATTTGTCTTAAGATGGTTTCAAGTCTGATGCGCACAAAATAAATGCTGGTGTGCCCCAGGGCTCCGTTCTGTCGCTGAAACTCTTTTTTAATTTTCATCAATGATCTCTTGTCTGCTACTTCTAATCCAAATATTTTTTTGCTGACGACAGTATTCTCTAATTTTCATATTCGTTCTCGGACTCTGGGCCCTGGTCTTCGTCTATAGAACGTGAACTCGTTAAATTCTGATATTAACAGCAAAGCTAATTTTGGAACCACTAACAGAGTAGAATTTGATGTTCCCAAAATACAATGCTGTCCATGAATGGCACTTGCATCATCGAAACCGGAAAACTTTCCACTCTCGGTATGTATGTCAATGACAACTTACGTTGGAATGACCACATATTCGATGTCGCTAAAAATGTTGCGAAATGTCTAGGTTTCCTCAAGCGAAGTAAGAAGTATTTCACTCCCTCTGATCTGACCTCAATATATAAGACATTTATCCGCCCAAAATTGGAGTACTATACCCACATCTGGTCAGCTGCCCCTAAACCTCTATGGACTTGCTAGATAGGATTCAAAATCGTGCGATAAAAATCGTAGGTGATGCCAATATTACAGAGTCAGTTAACACCCTCGAATACCGATGTAATGTCTCCTATCTCACTTTGTGGAGACGATAAACGCTATTTTCGCCACTAGTGCTCCACCGAAATTGTCAGTAGCATTCCACCCTTTCTAACTTTTAGCTGTAACACCCGTCTCGCTATGAATGCACATCAATATACCCTCATGCCCGCTTTCGGACGTACTCTAAAATATCGTGATTCGTTTGATAAATACCTGTGTTAGGCAAGAAAACGCGTTAAAAAAAATTTGTTTTATTTATTTCTCAATCTCTGGTTCAGCTCGACACATTTAGTCCAGCGATATTTTAACTTTTTCAAGTCATTCAAGAAATATGATTTGTCGAACTCCGCAAAATAGGCCTCTGTTTCGGCGATGATTTCCTCGTTTGACGAGAATCGCTTTCCGCCAAGCCATTTTTTCATGTTTGGAAACAAAAAGAAATCACATGGGGCCAAATCTGGAGAATATTGTGAGTGAGGCAGCAATTCGTAGCGTATTTCGACCAGTTTTGCTGTGGCTTCGAAGTTGTCATGCGATTTCGTTTTTACTCCACTGTTGTCAAACACTGCACCCAGCTCGCCGATAGCTTTCTCATGTCCAATATTTCGTGTATGATATTTTGTATGCGTTCAATTGAGATGCGTACAATTTCAGCAATCTCTCTGACCTTCTCCCGACGATCTGCTAACACGATACTATGGATACTATGCTAACACTATTAACCTAATCCTCCTTAGTCACCTCAATCGGACCTGGCCTGGGCGCTCTTCATCAAAAACGGATGTTCCACCACGCTTGAATTCATTTAACCAATATCTGATAGTAGTCATCGAAGGTGCATGGTCCTTATAAACTGCATGCAACTTCACTTTGTTTTCCTCACACGTCTTCGCATCCAAAAAATAGAAATCGAATCACTGATCGATATTGCTCTTTCTCCATGATTGTAAATAAACACAAACTTGATGACGTTAAGCTGTCAAAACAAAACTACTCGATACATCTGTCTGAAATTTGGACAGTCATCGTTGTAAAAATGGCGTTGCATGATGGCATACACACTTTGCATCACTGGTGCCATCAGTCAGTAAACACAGGTACTTATCATACAGCCCTCATATATTGGAAGAATTTCTTTCTGAACGTCAGTGTGTAATGTAGCAGGGTGCGCTTCAAGCTCCGTTTCTTAATGCCACTTGCACCAACAGTCATCTCCATCTGTACAGTTGTCGTGTTGTGGATTGTCGTCTGTGGATGTCATATGCTGAAAAGTTGCCATTATGGCCTTCTTCATGTCTTCGATGCTGTTCGCATTTCTTCGAATCGCTAAGTCGTGATACCTGCTGAGCTTTTTCATTAAAGACTCTGTCAATTTTCCTGATGTTCCGGAGCATTGGCCTTTCCTCTAATCATTTTCCAGTCATTTTGACAATAAGTGAAACTGTAATTAAAAAAAAACAAGAACCAGCAACACTAACTGGTAGAAATACTAATTGGGAAGACTACAAAAAAGGAATTGAAGAAAAATAGAACTGAACGTATCACTTAAGATACCCTATGAACCAGAAGTCGATGTCGATCACTTCGTTGAAATCATTCAATATGCCGCGTGGAACACGAGTAACATATCCTATCGAAGGAAGTAAAGGCCGTAAGAAAAGGCAACAAAGTCGTGCTTCACAGCATAAAACACGTTTCAATAACCTATGTAACCTGCTGAGAAAGATCATTAAAAACTTCAAAAACCCTCCAGTAGACACGTACCTTGAAAGCTTGACAGTAAAAAGAGAATCTAATTATGCGTTTTGGAAAGCAGTAAAATGTACTAAAAGATCTAAAGCCTCCGCGGCACCAATCTTCCACGCCGGAATCTTCACTTCCCATCTGGAAGAGACCTTTTTGCCCTTCGACGGTCAAGCACTCATCCACAATATCAGTGAATCGTGAAGAGTGTTGGACAATTACACAATGACAAATGCAACGCTGATTTAACTTAGGACTGAAATAAAAATAATGGAAACCTCCCAGTTACGACTTAATAACCGAAGAAGTCCTTAAAATGTTGTCTAAAGAGTCATTAACTAAGTTCTTTTATATTATTAACGCCGCTCTGATGCTAGAATACGTTCCGAGTCACAGGAAAGTTGTTGAAGTCATAATGGTCCTAAAACCAGGAAAATCTCAGAATGAAAAGAATTTTATCGAAAATAATAACTCTGAGACGTATACCGCCAATTACTGATGGAAAAAATTGTATCCCTAGTCACCAATTTACATTCAGGAGTAAGCATTTCACCTATTGATCAGGTCCATAGAATCACCGATGTAATTCAGGAAGCTTTGGAAGAAAAAAAGATTTGCTCAATCGTATTCCTTGATGTCTTGATAATGTCTAGCATGAAGGCCTAAATTTCAAATTACGGCAGGTCTTGCCACTGAGCTTTTATAATATACTAACAAAGTATCTCGAGAAATTTACTGTGTCAGACTCGGAAACGAAGTATCGCAATTCAAAGAGATTTTAGCCGGCGTACCGCAGGGAAGAGTTTTCGGCCCACTTTTATATCTCCTATATACCCAAGACATACCCCAAGAAGAGAGGACCGTTCTAGCTACGTTTGCCAATGTCATTGTTATACTAGTAGTAGGTAAAACGATTGAAGAAACAATGGTGAAACTGTGCTCTCGATAAACACAAAATTTGACTAAACGGACATATTAAATACAGTCCTACAAATTTTGGACGAAAGAAAACTATTGCGCCGTCTCCAAAGGATCAAACCGATAAAATGAAACCGCATTAAAAAGCGGAACATGCAGTAACTTTCATTGGAAAGTCATCTGCCAAGCGAGTCTATTTTATGATAAAAAAAAAAACTGCGAATTAGGAGGTATTTTAATTGAGCAAAATTACTACAGGGTCTTCCAATAGGGACTTTAGAAGTTTGACAATTGATAGCAGCCATATTTCTGAAGCTACATCTGTCAAATTGGCTGTCATTTATTCAGTCTGTTTTGCCAAATCACCACGGACGGACATAGCGTTCAATAACATGTGCAAATGACAAAGTTGTTTTATCGAAATGGGTGTTCTGTTCGGGCAACTTTCCGCGAGCTTCGCCCATTTTAGGGTCGCCATAATCGTCCTACCGAGAGGACTATTCGCAGTGTGGTGGATAAATATGAGTCCACTGGTGTTCAGTAAACGATAAACCAACACACGTACGTCGACGAGATCGGCAAGATCTGCCGAAAACATCGCCGTTGTCCGTGAGAGTGTGCAGGAGAATCCGAGGCAGTCGATTTCGCGTCGCTCACAAGGACACGGCCGTTCGCAGACCACAACTTGGCGCATTGACCCTAATTTTCATCGAAAGACCATCTTCAGCGATGAGGCCCATTTCTGGAAGAATAGGTACGTCAACAAATAAAATTGTCGAATTTGAGACAATAGGAATCCACATGAGATCCAAGAGGGTCCAATGGATCCCGAAAAAGTCACTGTTTGGTGTGGATTTTGGGCTGGCGGCGTCATCGGTCCATATTTCTTTGAGAACGACGTTGCCCAGGCCATCACCGTGAACGGTGAGCGCTATAGGTCATTTTATTGATTGATTGATTTACATCTTTTACATATAGCCATTCAGTTTGTAAAAGTTTACATATTTTACATATTTTGGTTCAAGCATAATTCATATCAGAATAGACATTTAAACTAAAATTTTATTTGATGAAACACATTTTAGGAAATGAAAGAGAGGCTTTCTTATTTAAAGAGGACCTACTTAAATATTATTATCAGCCAGAAATCTAAATACCACCCTCTCGAATTGCCTGGTTCCTCTCAGTTTTCTAATGAAGAGCGATAGGTCGATGATTACCAGCTTCTTTTGGCCTGAATTGGATGATATGGACACCAACGATACTAGGTGGGGTGAAAAGTAACCTCCTTCGGAATGAAAAATAATTTTTTTTATTTTATTCAATATAGTCCCCTTTTAGCTTGATACACTTATTCCAACTTCTTGATCCCGTCCGGAAAGTAATTTTCGGGAAGGTCTGCAAAATACTCCCCTGTGGGGTCAATGATTTCCTCGCGTGAGCTGAATTTTTTATTGATGAGCCATCTTTTGAGGTTAGGAAAGAGATACTAGTCCAAGGGAGCCAAATCGGGCGAATACGGCGGATGCGACAGCACTTGGAGCCGTAAGTCATTGATTTTAGCCGTCGTTGCGATGCTCTTGTGCGCCGGCGCATTGTCTTGCAAAAACAGAATTTTTTTTCGCTTCATGTGAGGCCGTTTTGCAGCGATTTCGGCCTTCAATCGTACCAATAATGCACAGTAATACTCACGGTTGATGGTTTTTCCTTTTTCGAGGTAGTCCACGAAGTGTACGCTTTGACAATCTCAGAAAACCGACGCCATAACTTTTCCGACCCATCGAGCCTCCCTCGGCCGCTTCGGAGCACTCGTGCCGGCTTCATTCCATCGCCGGGCACTCATTCTGTTCTTTGGTGTGTATTAGTGGATCCAAGTTTCATCAACAGTTGCCAATCGACGCCAAAAGTCCGCCCGATTCCGCATCAGCAAGTCCATGCACTCTTTCGAAGTGGTCTTGCGTTCGTGTTTTTGGTCAGGAGTGAGCATGCGCGGCACCCAGCGGCAGGATAACTTTTTTATATGCAGAATATTGCCCAAAATATGGCATGTGCGCTCAGTACTAATCTTTGTGGTATCTGCTAGCTCGCGCACCTTCACTTTCCGGTCAGAAAACACCATTTCATGTATTTTTTTGACATTGTCCTCTGTAACCGCATTGGAGGGCCTGTCGCTGCGGACTTGATCGGTAGTGGAGTTGCGGCTACCACGAAGCTCTCGAAACCAATATTTGACGGTAAGTATTAGCCCCATAATATTTATCCAACTTTGTTTCCTTCGCCGTTTTGCCTCTCAAAAAATAATGTTTTAAATCGTTTTAAATCGTTTTTGTCCATACTCAACATAATGCCAAACACGTCAACAACAATCAGCTGTCAAAACAAAACTAAAGACAGGATCGCACTGAAATTTGGCATGTCTGCCTAAATATGAACGGACTTGAAGGCACCATAACCTTTTTTGCAGTAGCAGCGCAATCTGGCGGTCAAGGAGGTTACTTTTCATCCCACCTAGTATGTGGTTTCAACAGGACGGCACTACGTGCCACACAGCTCACGCCACATTGGCTATTCTGCACGAGCGATTCGAGGGCATGGAGGTGATGTGAACTGGCCACCGAGATCGTGCGATTTGACCCCGTTAGACTTTTTCTTGTGGGGTTTTCTGAAGTCGCATATCTATGCGAATAAGCCACAAACCACAGCGTCCCTCAAAGCCAACATAACTCATGCCATTGGTCAAATTTAGCCTGATTTATGCGCCAGAGTCATGGAAAATTGGACATTTCGGATGCGCACCACCCAGAGAAGCCACGGCGGACATTTGAACGATTCCATACATAATGGCATCGATAGGCCTTTCAAACGAATAAAAAAAAAAATTTCGATGATATCTCTCACACACACTTTGTTTTATTTAAATTTAAACATAGGAAGCGCTTAATGAAATACCCCTTATGAACACACGCTTGCGATCCTGGAAGATTGTCCAATGGAAGATTTTCATCTGCCCTCGCCGGAAAAAAAAATTCCACTATTCACATAGAAACACTTTGAGCGGATGAAGTCCATATCTTAGATGTTGTGCTGGCTTCCCATTTCGCATCTCCGGTAATAATCCGATTTGAAAATGACTCTTGATTGTGACGCATTGTAAAGCTTGATTCTTTGCAATAGGTGTGGGGTGGTACCTACTTGCGTTTGATAGGTGTCGATAAATCGTCTTAACTTGAGTTCTCTTGCAAGTTCCCTTACCATGGCAGCCGGATTTCTTTCGATAGAAAACCGAAGGAGGATTCCTCAAGCCTATTCGAACAAGGTTAATTGTTTACAACAAAATCGTCGTTTCTAAACTCAGACTTCTCTAGTGGAATATTTCTCAAAAATGGTTTGTCATGTGTTATGAAAATTAGAAAACAAAAAGTGCAATACTTTTGTAACTTCTTGACATTATAGTGATGAACAGGTGGAAGAATCGAAGTATTTTTACAGATTTTTGATTCTAAATATTTCTCAGTCAATGCATGAAGCTATTTTTTCTTCATACATCCATCGTCCTCTGAAAAATTCAAGGTATTTAGCGTTTTCTTTTCATATTTGATCCTTAAATTTCTGAAAATTTAAATTTTAAACAACTCAACCTTCTGCACACTTTAACACCTCCATCAATGTTCGAAACATAAAAGCATTATCATTGCCGAGCTATGTCAGTATCAGCAGATACTATTGAAAAACATCAATAAATCTCAACCCCTTTATCTGACACCCCTAGCAGTACATTCTAGAACTCGGTACACATGGTAGTATCAATGCATTGCCTTCCTTTCATGTTGTACCAAAACAAAACCCGCCCGATGGCATACGTAAGTGCTGCCGCACTTCACTGGATCCTCATAGTGTTGAAGCACTTAATAGAATATTGTTTGAGTGTGATCTTTATTTCCATGTATGCACGTACCCCGTTCCAAGGTTCATGGTTCACTCCCAATTAATAATTGCTCAAATCAATATTGAAACACTTATTTTACGTTTTACACTTTGTACTTTATGCATACAGAAACCCCTCTCTACTAAGGAGGGTGAAATAGTGCTGAACTATCATAGTATGAATGCATCCTCCAACATCTTTTGAATAGACTCGTAAATCTGTGAAAACAACATCAGAGTTATCCTTGATTAGATAGACAATCAAGTTGATTTCAAAGCAGAGACACGATACTGTGACAGAGCTCCAAGACGGATGCAAACAATAAGAGTAATTTATTTTGCTACGGACAGCTTGTTAGAAGGGCAACAAGAAAAAGTGAATGTCAGTGATTTGCAACAAGCAGATTTGTTTCAGTTGATCTTAGACTTATCTTCATCAACATTCTTCTTGTTTTATTATAATGGCTGTGGGGGCGCTAGTGGGATGTTTAAATAACGTTCTTTCTGCTGTTAGTTGAAATCACTCTTTATCTGAGTTCCTAAGGCTTGTATTAAGTGATTCATATTAGCGACAATTGCTACTTTCTTACTCATTTACTTTTGTAATTTAGTTCAGGTTTCCACAGTCCCTCTTATATTGGTCTTCCTCATTTTTCAAGCTCGTGTTTATCAAATGTAATGGGCTGTAACTTTTTGTATAACAAGGAATGTAACAGATCCATCGCTTAACAAAGAGCAAAAGCTCTACGGCGTATAACAGGAACAGAATGATGAGAGCATTGTTTTGCGTTTATGAGTACAATACTTTGTGGCACAATATAGATTTGCTGCTCAATTTCCGTCTTAGCTCATAAAAACAGCGGTCGGCAAAAGCTATTCTATGCTTCATCTTCTCGCTTATTTCATTATTGGAGTGGTGGATGGCCGTGGCTCAAGTGGTAGTGTATTGGTTGACCAATCGGACGGTTCGGGGTTCAATACGAGCCGCGACCGAAATACTATGTTTCAGGCAGCTAAAATCTCGTGAGATGAATGGTTGCCTAAATATGTACAACATCAAGTCAATTTACACTAATAATTTAGTCTTCCCATGGAGCGAAATAGCCACTGAGCCCAAACATCTTTCTATCTCTCCCTGTCCAATTTTCCGAAAAACTTAACACATGGAGGGTACAATGGAGGAGCAGCTTTAAACCATTCCAACCACTTTCAAATTAAAATTTTCCCTACTCCTACATGCTTCAGGTATCAGATAAAAATACTCAAAAAAAAACAAGCACTGAAGTCATCTTTCCCCGGTAATCAGGCTTCAATTTGGCCTTCTTGATAGGTAATTGTTTGGTGTACAACATTTTTAATGTAACGGCGCGCTTCGTGGTTTTTTTTAATGGAGAATGTTGGTAAATCCCCCAAAATGCAATCTTGTGTAAAACCCTATTAGGTTGTTCTTTTTAAAATTTTAGCATCCTTATAGGCCGGGTAGGGAAAGGACATTTCCCTGTGCAAAATGTACTAAGAAAGGCAGCCCAATTTTGAAAATCAAAATCATGCCCACAGTCAATTACTGGAATGGAAGGGGATTTACTATATTCTAAAGTTTTTAAAGTCTTCCCTCCAGCCATCTGGAGTCTTTGCAAAGGGTGTTTTTTTTTTTTAGAGGTTTGGTTTTTAAACTGGGAACACTGTTGCTAGAGATTGTCAATTTGACACGTTGAAAGTTGATTTGTGGTTAGTACGTTTTGCTATTTTATGATGAATAGACTAAAACAAGAACAACGCGTGTAAATTGTGCAAACTTATTTTGGAAACCATGGTTCGGTTCGACAAACTTATCGTGCGCTACGTCAATTTTACGGTATGGATATAATCGACCATCTGAGCAAGTTATTCGGAACACGATGAATCGTTATCGCACCACGTACACTCTAGTGGATAATACGCATCCCCAAAGACGACAAACAGTGCGAACAGAAGAAGTTATTGCCGTTGTGGAGAATCGCAGTATTGAGGAGAATCCGAATGAGTCGATTGCCCAGCAATTGGAGCTATGCCCATCCACTTTGTGGAAGATTTTACGGAAAGATCATGTCTTAACAGCTTATAAGATGCAGCTTGTGCCAGAGTTGAAACCGCGTGACCATTATACGCATCGTAGGTTCGGTGAATGGGCCGAAAACCCAAAATTTTGTTCTCCGATGAGGTCCATTTTTGGTTAAATGGATATGTAAACAAGCAAAATTGCCGAATTTAGAGTGGAGAAAACCCAGAAGCCTTTGTCGAGACGCCCCTACAACCATTAAAACTCAGTGTTTGGTGTGCTTTATGGACGATGCCGGCCAGTTGTCTTTCCGTGGATATCCAAAGGATATGTTGAAATTAGTTTCAAATACGCAACGGAATGATTCATAAGCCATTTCATGATCGGGATTCTGTTCAATGTACTCGTATTGTACATTTTATGTAATTTAGAAATATTTAATGAATAAGTTAGGTACAGTTCCCTTGAGTCTTTCAACGATTAGGGTGATTTACGACTCTTTGGTACATCACGACTTTGTTCATTCTCTCTAATCCGGACTCGATAGCTGAACGAAGCTGCATTTAATCGCGCCTCACTGGGTGAACAGTAATAAGGCCAACAATGTAAGCATTTTGGGCATTGGTTTCTCCCAACTCATTGAATTCGCGTATTATTCGACGAACAGAAAAATGCAACACGAGGAGGTATGATCACGATTGGTAAGAAAACTACTATTATCAGTGATAATGTTGAGTGATGTCACGGTGGTGAACGCTGTGACTAATATAGGCGGACCCCATTCTACTTCAAAACAATCGGACTGAAATCGTTTTTCTCCAGTTTAGTGAATCTTCTTAGTGTATTTCAACGGACTCAAGTCATTATTACCACTGTCGATTTGGTATCTTAAAGAACTCCTAAACTGCTACTAGATGGCACCCCAAAGCTTATTTTTAATAACAAGTGCACTGAAGCCGTTTTTCCCCTGTGCCCTTCATGCTTTGGCATCATAAGTTTAGTCATACTTAAGTTCTTTACAAACAAAAACAAGAAAAAAGAAGTTCTTCCTCAATACTCACAAATGTCCAACTGGTTTCTCTCATTCATGTCAATCTCATCTGCATATTCGAGAAGGTTGTCAGATTTTTGAAATATCGTGCCTCCGGAGTTGGCTTGAGAGTTGGGCACAATTGAGATTCCATTCGTTGTGCATGCGTCTCTCTGACCAAATTTTACAGATGAGCTGATGCATGCTGCTTACGAGATCATTAGCACAAGCTTAGAAAAGCATGGTGGTTAGGCTACTAGCTCCTGTGGATTTGTTGGACAATGCTCTCCCCACTTGGTTTTGGTCAGATGAACTAAAATGTTCGCGGTCTTCGTTCAAGTTAAATGATATATTCTGCTTGGTATTCTATAGAAGTGGCACCGACTGCGTCTCTAGTACGATGTTCCGTTGTCGTCCGTCTGGTAAAATCTTCGAACCTCGTTTTCAAAATGTGATAGTATTTTTGGATGTCCTCGACTTCGCATTTTTAGAACTCCGTCATTTTTCTTCGGACAGGTTTGTGTTGGATTTTTCTCCTCGGCTGGTGCAGCGTCTCTCGACTCAGCCGTCGTCCTGGTGTTGCATAACAGGCCCCCTGTTTTGCTGAGAGTGTCCGCCATTTGTGATCGCCTTGTTAAACCTAGCACATCAGAGGCAGAATTTCTGATGTCCTTAAAGTATTGCTACTGATTTTCCACGACTAATGCTTGTGATGCGGGATTATGGAAAAGGTTGCAGGAAACACTGTCGGCAAAGTCTCAGAGAATCACTTGCGATTGTAGTCATTCGACTTCAAATCTTTTCGTAGAATTCTTTTCACAGTGATTCGAGTCAATTTTGGCACCCCAGAATGTCCGGAACTCAGATGCATGCCTGCAGCTCTATCAAGGCAAGAATGGCATTAAGGTTCCCTTAGTCGACATGTTGTTTTTGGATCAATTTCGAAAATAAATCTTCACGTAACACACTGATGTTTTTCTTCTGAGACATATGTAACTCCGATCGGGTCAAAAAAATATATACCCACTGCTTGCTGTAAGTTTTAATTCGTAGTTGAAATCAGGAAACTTGGGCACTCTGATGGACTGTCACTAATACCATGCTTCCACGCATGGATGTCATGAAATCCACTACAAGATCAAAGGTCTTGTATACATTATTTTCCATTATTCGTTGAAGAGACCCATTTGTTAGTATCCTTCCCAGTCCAAAAAATCAGAGATTGACAGAGTGATCCTTGTAGAACGTTGTCTGAATGGTGGTGCTGGCTTTTCTTGTCCTCGTTCACTTTTAAACTCGCCTTAGGCGCTTCTGTTTTCAAAAGTTGTTAGTGTATCAAGCTCATCGTGCTGATTTCTTAGAATTGTTAACTTCTTCTTCTTCTTTTCCTTTTACTAGCCCTTTTCTCGCTACACGAACTTATGCATAACGAGTTTCCCATTTTTACTGCATCGCTACTGCTCCGCTTATGGGGTTGGCTAATGTCGCAGATCGCAGAACGTGTCTGCATACTGCTCGGTCCTGTATCGCTTCGGCGGTTAGCCCCAGGCGTTGTTGTGCATTTGCCATCTGAACAATCCAGGAATTCTTTTTCCTACCTACTTTTCTTTTAGTAGGAGCGACCGTAGTTGATATTGCCTTCTTAACGGGATTTTCCGGAGATCCTCTTTGAACGTGGCAATACCAGCTAATTCTATCCGACTCAAGTTGTTCGATTACAGAATTCTTTATGTGTAGGCTTCCTCTAATGTGCCTAGATCTAAGAACGCTAAGAACGCTTCCTTGATGCACTCCGACATTTACCGGAAATTCTCTCGTAAGTCCGGCGGTACATTTAACAGCAGTTTTGACATTTCCATACATGTCTTGTATCATTCGTATATACGTTTCCGGTACCTTTTGATACCTCAACGCGGTCCATATGAGATCTCTAGGCACACGATCGAATGCTTTTTCTAGATCAATAAATACCATGTGCAGATCTTTTGACGAATCCCGATGTTTTTCCATTAATATTCGCAAGCTTTGGATTGCGTCCACCGTCGATCTTCCTTCCACGAATCCACACTGGCTATCGTCGAGCTTTATGATTTTGCGATGACGTTCGTTTAAAACTCTTTCAGCGATTTTCATCGTGTGTGACATCAGCTTGATTGAGCGGTAGTTGTTGCATTCTCGCGTGTCGCCTTTGCCTTTGTATAACGGAACCAAAAAGCTACTTCTCCATTGATTCGGCATAGTTTGTCCGCATTTTATTTTATTCAAGAGTTTCGACAGCCATTCACTGCCGATACATTCCATCTTCGACCAAAACTCTGATGGGATGTTGTCTGGTTCAGCCGCTTTCCCGCATTTCATTTTTCCGATAGCTATACGTATTTCTTCTGTTGAAAAGTCAGCAACTTCTTCTTCGAATGGATCAGCTGCAGGGACGCGATCACGTGGAAACTGTTTGTTAAGTAGGTCCTTACAATATTCAAGCCACCTATCACAGATGTCCTTTTCGTTTGTTAGTAAGTGCCCGTAGGAGTCTTTAATGTATTTTGGCGACGTTATTTGCATCGCATTTTTTCGCCTTTGCGCAGCGAGTTTAAAAATATTTGGCACTTTACTATTGTACGACGTTTGAACTTCTTGAATAGCTTGTCTTCTATCTGCCGATCGTGAGGATATTTGTTCCAAGTCCTGGTAAAGGTTTTCCGCTGCTGCTGCTCAGGTTTGGGCCAGGACTCTCTTTGTAACGTTTTTAAGTCGCTCATATTCAAGTGCAAGAATTGTTAACTATTGTGACTGATGTTAGTTTCTGAGCTTTCGTATAATCTGGTATGGTGGACGGTTCATTTAAAAGTACATGAGTACATGTGGAATTCCTGAGTTTTCTTCAAGGTCTCCAGTAAGGTGGTTACCTGTTAGATGATGAACTTAAGCTGGCCATACCCAACGAACATGTTCGTGCGATCTGTTCGTGTTCGAGGTCTTGTTTGCCGTTTGTGGTGCAGCGATGTGGATTTGTTCGCGAGCATATTCATTCGTTCGCACGCATGCTCGTCGTTTGTGGCATTGTTCGCAAACATTTTCTTTTTTAAATAAATTTTGTTGTGTGCACATCAGCGGAAGATAAGAAATGGCAAGTTTTAGCAAAACGTTTCTTTTGGAATTTATCGAAATTCTTAGAAATGCACCGGCCCTATGGGTCATGGAATAATTTACTGTCCAAATGTAAAGATATTGAAATCTATGCCACAATTGACGACGTAAAAAGAAAGGTGAATTACTTGCGCTCGTCATACACACGTGAATTGCAAAAAGTGCGCAAAAGCGAGAAATTCGGAGCTGGCGCCGACGAAATTTACGTACCAACGCTATGGTACTTTGATAATTTGGAATTTTTAAGGGATCAAGAACAAAAAATGGAGGGATTTACAACATTTGATGATTCAATAGATGTGGAAACAGTAAGTTAAAATTTACCGCGCCCCAATGTTGTTGAAATAGTTGCAAAATTTGTCCCGAATATTTCTTGCATGGTTCGAACAGTTGTTGCTCTTCGTGGGCTCTAAATCCGTTAAAAGAACATTTTCATAATTTTGTATTGTTCCAGAGCCTAATTCTATTGAGTTTCTTAAATAAACGGCTGCACTTTCTTTTTTAAATAATTGTGCAAATAGCAGCATGTTACAGCTATATTAATGATGCCTTTTCTGGGCACAAGTTGATGTTGGTGTAGAGCACCCTAAAGCGAATCCAGGAGCGTTTTCTACAATACGAGTATGTCGGGCTCTGGACAATCTGTAGTTAAAAATTTCTTGTTCATTGGTGAAGTATGGCTGTATGGCTTCATCATATTTTCAAGCAAAGTAAATCCAAGGTCCCCAACGAAAACAAATGGAAGAGTTCCATCAGACATTGTTAACTTTTGTGGCTGAGGAAAGTGAAAGAGGCCATCATGCCACATATTTTTCAATTTCGATTGTCCGAAAACACCTGCGTCGGGATTTCTACCGCTCGCGCCGACTTCCACTGCAATGAACTCGTAATTGGCATTCACCACTGCCATCATCACTACACTGAAACTCTTTTTATAATTGAAATAGTATGACCCTGATTTTGATGGGTTCTTGATGTGCACGTGTTTCCCATCTATAGCTCCAATGCAGTTGTTAAGGTTCCAAACGCTTTCGTTGTAAACGAAGGAGCAGACTCCTCTAGAGTAGAATCTAGTTCCGTTTTGATGATGGTTGGATTGAGGCCTTTCAAATGAAAGTATTTTGACCAATTTTTCCATATTTAAAAATTCATTGAGAGCGTTCAGTATTGATGGCTGCCGAACAAATACTAAACAACATAGCGTCGTCAAACTTCAAATTTAGGCTATAGCTCCAATGCAGTTGTTAAAGTTCCAATTTTTTTCAAAATCGACAGCAATTGCCTTCTATTTTTCCTCGCTTTTTGGAATCTGTAATGTGATGTTGATTAATATTTGTTATTCACAAAAAAAATAAAAAATTTGATGATTCAGCATTCATGAAAAAGCTGTAGAGCATATGGAAAAATCAAGTAAACATCAAAAACAAAAAATGAAGCTAACATACCTTGATCCGAACGTTCCCGGAAAATACAAGTATATTCATCTAAATCTATATTGTCCCCGTCAAAGTTTTCGGTATGTACATCAGTGCTTCCTGCGATTACTTCCTCTCGGCTGCTGAAACGCGTTCCCCGTAGTGGTTTTTTAACTCGATTGAACAGAAAGAAGTCATAGGGAGCCAAATCAGGTGGATTCGGTGGCTGTTGGATGGTATTTGTTGCATTGTTGCATGATTCTGGTCCCTTTCGGCGAATTGCTTCACGCAAACGTCTCATAACGCTCAAATAATACTTTTTGTTTACTGTCTGGCCTTCTGGCAAAAATTCAGGATGCACTACACCGTTGTAATCCATGAAAACCGTGAGCATTGCCTTCTTTTTCGACTGAAAACGATGTGGTTTTTTTGGTCTCGGCTCATTTGGTGAACGCCATTCACTTGCCTGATGTCTGGATTGCGTGTCGTACTCATAAACCCACGTCTCGTCTCCAGTAATGATCCTTTTGATGAATGTGGGATCGGATTCAGCCTCGCAAATCATCTCTTTTGCGACGTCAACACGGTCTCTGTTTTGCATGAAATTGAGGTCTTTTGGCACCAACTTTGCTGCTACACGACGGAAGCCCAAATCATTAACCAAAATGTCTTGGATGTCTCTGATGGTTAATTTGCGGTTATTGACCAACATATCTTTTACTTCATCAATGTTTACGTCGGTTTTCAATGTCGATGGTCTGCCACTGCGTTCATCATCTTCGATTGACTCATGACCACTTTTGAACCGCTCGTGCCACTGGTAAACGACCGTTTTCTTTAGAGTTTTCCAACGTTTGCGCACCATTAAATCCGTTTTTTACATAAAATTTAATACAAGTTCGTTGTTGCAAATTTAAATCCATTTCTAAAATTGTAAAAAATCGCCAACACACAGAGATAGATGTACACTTGCGGTCATAAAAACCGCACCATATCAAAATGATTGAAAAATTGTTAATAACTACGATTTCTGATTTTTATAATGAAATGAAATTTTTGTTGAGTACTCCGCAGTAGTTTATAAGTATTTCTATCTAATTTCCATCTGTTTATTGAATGTTTGAAAAAAGATATTAACAAAGAAAGAAAAACCAGTTAATTTTCTTATTTTTTTTTTTTTAAATATTTTAATACAGTCATTGGTTAACAAAATCAAACGATATATTTTTTATTTATGTGTATATAAGATGTTTAGATATGCCACTTTTACCAAAAAATTATCAATACCGAGTTGCTCCTCCTTTGGCGGTTATAACCGCTTTTATTCTAGAAGGCATCGAGTTTACTAGAAGTTCAGTAATATACCTTGAACTTTCAGTATTCCATACATGTTCCAGGACTTCATTTAGCCTTTTTTTACTCTCTGGCTTATGTTCAGCCACCTTACGTTTCATTACATGCCACAAGTGTTCGATTGGGTTTAAATCGGGCGAATTAGCTGGCCAGTCTAGTTTGGTAATTCCGAGGTTGTCTTGAGCTGAAAATTATTGAAAGACTCTAGTTACTTGTCTGTTTATTATTTATAAAGTAGACATATAGAAGTTGATTTATAACACTTTACGTACGGATTTGGCGCGGTGGCAAGGTGCAGAATCATCTTGAAAAATGCACTTGTCAGTATACGAATGATGCTGTTCAATTGCTGGTACCAAAAACTCCCTTACTACTTCTCCATACTTTTGAGCGTTCATAGTTCCATTAACAAAGTGCAAAGGGCCCAGAACGTAAAAAGAAAAACATCCCCAAACCATCTGGCTTTGAGGAATCTTCACTGTTTTGACTATGCACTCGTCCTTGAACCTTTCACCTGCTGACCGTCGTACGTATGGCAAATTGTCGGCACACAACAAATTAAATTTACTTTCATCGGACCATATCACACATCGCACAATCATCCTGCGTCCAATCTTCGTACTTTTTTTGCCCACGTCAAGCGAGCTTTTTTCATTTTTGTGGTTAGGAGAGGTTTTTTCGCTGGTCGTCTTCCATATAAACCCATCTCGCGTAGCCGTCGGCGTATGGTTTCGGCGCTTAGATCAAATTGATGAAATGCACTCAGCTCTGCTCTTATACGGACAGCACTTTTAAAGCGATACTAATTCATGCTAATTCGTTGTAATACATTGTCCGTCTTCTGGGTTGTTTTACGTTTTCTTCCCGAGCCTTTTTTCCTTTCCAGTGGATCCGAATTTTCTTTTTTCTTCATCAGTCGTACGATAGTTGAATGACAGCATCCTATTTTAACCGCAATCTCACGATAGCCAAGCCCTTCTTCGACTAAAGTGAATATTTGAACTTTTTCGTCCCGAGTCAGTTGATGATATTTACCAGACATTTCACTTTTTTTTTTTTACTTGTCACCGTCACAACTCAATTCAAACTGATTTTTTTTGCATTGAATACGAGACCGAACTCCGCTATGGGGAATACCCTTCATTAGTCTGGGAAAAAGCCTAACGATCTGCATTTTTTGAGAACTCATTAGGTGGTGCGGTTTTTGTGACGGCAAGTGTACTCGTGGCTACGTAACTTTTGGAAATGTCAAGCTATGACTCTAAGATTTAGAGGGAATATCAACAACAGATTTACCAACTTAACAAAGAAAAAAAGAAAAAAAAAAAAAAAAAAAAAAAAAAACAGAACCCAAATTGGAACAATGGGAGCACCACACGGTGGTTAGTTATTCCGGTGGAACTTTTTGATCGATGTGATATACATTGTTAATAATGCAATTGCATCGTCCGTGTGTGCGTTCTCCATGTTTTCCTGTTGAAAGTTACAGCAAAAGTGATGGTCCGCAAATCGGTTCGTCGTGTGTGGCCAAATGTCAATGAACAAATCGCACGAACATGTTCGTCGTGTATGGCCAGCTTTACGGGCCTATTAAGCTGTCGGCTAAGTGTTTTTGGCGTCGTTCTCACGCCTTGTATTCAATGTTGAAGTGATTGATGATGCTTGTACTTTGCGTGGCCTCTTGTATTTAACGCTGCTTAAAGGGTTTTCTTTTCTGAGAGACAAAGTTTTAAAATCCGTACGACATGCCTCAGTGTTTTAGAGATTCAGTGTCGTGCTTTGGAAGCTGAGAAAACTCTCCTCTGGGGAACCTCTTTAATATTGTTCATAGTCAACCGCTGAAGATTTCCAATATTGAGTCCTTTCCGGTGTGGATCACTTAATACGTACTTATTCTCCACATTTGGAATTTTCAGTATATTTCAGGAATATACGGTTTAAACAGGGATTACGAACTTTCCAGGTAAACAATTCTAAAATTGTAATCGTAATATTTGCGTGGTTTGTGGGTTTCTTTTTCATATACTCGTATGTAACTGACTCGTAAACTTTCTCTACAGGTGCTTCCTCGTGCGTCACAGAAAATCAAAGTCTGTTGTGATGTACCACATCCTATGGGGGCATATTCGTAATGGAAACATGAATTCACTTACGAGCATGCACGTTCTAGGCCTCAAATTTATTGTAAACTGAGCAAATTATAAATTACATATTCCTATGGCATACTTTGACCTGACCCATGGCAGAAAGAACATTTTCATGTCAATTGATTCTCGTCACGTTCAAGTTCATTCATATTTGAAACACTATGAGTAGAATCTAAGGCTTAGGAAGGTTAACTGATTACAGTTCAAGTTATACGCAATAAATGTCTTATTTGTTAAAAAGATTGACAACCCAATTTCCCTCGAGAAGCCGGATGATTTTTCTTTTTTCTTAAATCGAAAACCTATCTAAAATGTATCAATCCAATGTATAGAAAGAAGTATATATGTACGGATATATGTATACGGATATTTGTATAGAAAATCCTTTCAGGCGAAGGTGAAGAAAATGAATACATGATGACATCTATCAGCGATATGCTTCAGTTAACATTTTCACTTCATTAGGTCGACCTTCAAGAGAAACATGGGAAGACTGAGTTGTTTCGGTGGATCAAATGATGACGAATTTGATTGAATTTTCTAAAAATACTTAATTACTACGTTGTGGGTTTTTTAACGTCAAATTGTTTATTTCCTCTTACAAAGGAAAGATTTATTTTATTTTTACCATATTTCCACCAAAGTTCAGTTTGAGTCTGAGAGTGTGTTTTCGAAAATTGGATTTTAAAATTACCCTCATCATATCAGCTTCGTTTTTGTCATATGTACAAATGGCATGACAATCTTCAGCAGTATTTTAAATTTTGCTTACCCCAAAGATGGACAGGTTGAAGAATGAATTCATCGGAATTGTGATCGATTTGAGTTGCTGAGTTGCGCTGTTCAGATGACAGTTCAATTAGCTGTGACATGGCCCGAGAGATAGAGAATGTTGTATTACGAATACAATTATGTCGACTATGTATGGAGGGATGTGTGGAAAGCCTTCTGGGGGTTGTGAAAGGTGGTGTACTCTTCTTTCTTATCCGGGTTTTGTTAAGATTTACGTTTTTATCAGACTTTACTTGAACCTTTACAGCTCTTTAATTGTTATCCGGCGATCGTTACAATCCGATTGAATTAAGATTTGTTTGTCGATTTGTTTTCTGTGTTGCGTCTGATCCCTGCGCTGTCCATTCGGATAGGGACCGAAGACTGTACGAGTCAGAGCATTGGCATCCCTTCGTTCTACATTTCAGTCAGCGAAAAAGGAACCAAAAATCACTCGAAGAATTCTACGTTCAAAACGAACAGGGATATATTCATCCGGGATCGCTAACGTCATGCTCTGTTTAATACAAAGGTAGTCCCAGAAGGGCTAATTCTGGCGAACAGGGTGCATGAAGAAGCAATTCGAACATTAACTCATTGATTTTGGCCACCGCGATGACGGATGGGTGAACTGGTGCCTTGTCTTGATGAAACAAAATTTTTTTCTTCGCCAAATGCGGCCGTTTTTTCTTGATTTCATCTTTCAAACGCTGCAATAAGTTCGTCTAATACATTGATTGTTTTTTCTTTCTGAAGATAATTAATGAAAATTATCGCGCACGCATCCCAAAAAAACTGACGCCATGACCTTGCCTGCAGATGGAACTTTCTTTGCCTTCTTTGGAGCCGATTGTACCCTTTGAGTCCATTGTTTTGGCTGTTCCTTCGTCTCGGGTGTGAAGTGATGGACCCATGTTTCATCCATGGTTATGAATCGACACAGAAACTCGGCTCGATTGAAAGATCCTCACGACGCGGCACCCATCTTGCGCACACTTTTCTCATGTCCTATTTTTCAGTCAGCATGCGATATACCATACAGCGCTTTTTGAAATGCCTACCATATCTGTCTGCTGGTTTACGCACTTTCAATCGAAGGTCATCCAATTCCATTTTGTGTATTTTTTTTCAACATTTCTGGTGAATTCACCTCATTAAGCCGACCACTGCGATGTTTGTCTTAGCAACTCGTACGTCCTCGCTTAAACGCTGCCACCCAATATTTTATTGTTGTAAACGAAGGAGCAGACTCCTCTAGAGTAGAATCCAGTTCCGTTTTGATGATGATGATGACTTGACAACTTTTTGTTTTTTAAATAAAACGCAAACCATTTGAGATATTTCAAAAACTTTATTATCGGCTTGAAGTACAATCAAAACATTTATGAATGGAACTCGACTTCGTTCATATGGCCACCGCGGGCACGTTTGCAGCGGTCGATTCGTTGGACCCAATTTTCAACGACTCGGCCACACATTTCGGCCCAAACGGCCGCTATTTCGCGTTCAATGTTGACTCTGAGCTCTTCCAACGTCGTCGGCGTGTTGACATAAACCAATGACTTAACGTAGCAAAGTCAAACGGCGTTAAATCGCACGAACAAGGCGGCCTATCGACTGGCCCATATCTTGAGATAACACGCTCACCATACTTACTCTTCAATAAATCGATTGTAGCGTGTGCTGTGTGGCTTGTGGCACCATCCTGTTGAAACCACATGTCGTCCAAGTCCATATCTTCCAATTCGGGCCATAAATAATCGGTGATCATGGCGCGGTAACGCTGACCATTCACAGTAACGTGACGATCGTTGTCGTCGACGAAAAAATATGGTCCAATAACGCCGCCGGCATGCAAACCGCACCAAACAGTTATTTTTTGTGGATGAAGTGGTGATTCATCAAGCACAAGTGGATTTTCACCTGACCAATAACGCATATTTTGCTTATTGACGAACCCATTGAGCCAAAAATGAGCTCGTCACTGAAGATGATTTTGCGATGAAATTCATCATCTTGGCGCATCTTCTCCAGAAGCCAATCGGAGAACGTACGTAGCTTCAAATGGTCCATCGCCTTCAATTCTTGAGTCAGCTTGATCTTGTATGGGTGTAAACCAAGATCCTTTCGCAAAATACGCCATAATGTGGTCTGAGCGATGCCCAATTCTTGAGAACGCCGTGGAATTGACTGCTTTGCATCGTTTGCTACGGACGCCTGAACAGCATCGATATTTTCGACACTTCGACCGTTGTCTCACTGACACGACAACATCACACAACGAATATGTAGACTCAAATTTGTGTACTAAACTTGTTATTGCCTGTCTACTAGGGCGAGAATTACGACCGAAAATTGGAGTTAACGCTCTTAAAGTTGCAGAAAATTTTTATAATTTGCAGACGTTGCTCGTTTTCGTGATGAAAATGTTGAGTTTACTGAATAAATTGACAGTGACAGTTTGATGATTAGTAAAAAGTGCGTTCACAACTTAAATTCAAAGTTGTCACTTCCCTATTGGAAAACCCTTTATAGAAGATCAGGTTTATAGTGTAAACCATGAGCTCAAATTGACAATGGTTTAGGGGAAGGTGTGCAATGCCTTAAACTATACCCCGTCCCAACAGGTGTGTTATATTTGTGGAGCCAAACCAACTGCAAACCAACAAATGATATTGAAGGATCCCTGCAAAGACATATTAGTCATGATAGTTTGGATTTCAGTTTATCGCCTTTGCATACGTGGATACGTTGTTTTGAATTTTTAATTCATGTATCCTATAGACTTGATTTTAAGAAATGGCGTGCGAGAGAAAACGAGAGCCCTCGTCTGGATGCAAAAAAAAAAACACACATACATTGGCCTTATAATTGGTAAATCGAAACAAGGTGGGGAAAATTCAAATGACGGCAATACGGCTCGCAGATTTTTTGCCAACCCTTCAATATCTTCAGAGATTACGGACTTGAAAAAGTCCATAATTGAAAGATGTTCTGTAGTCCTGAGAACTATGGCATGTGGTTACACTATTAATCTCCAGGCCTTTGAAAAGTATCCTTTACAAACAGCAAGAGAAATTGTGGACGAATATCCATGGTATCCATTGCCAGCTTCGGTGCATAAGGAACTAATCCATGGTGGACAAGTTGCCAACATGCGATTTTGCCTATGGACCAATTGACCGAAGAAGCTGCTGAGGCTAATAATAAAAACATTAAGTTATTTAGGTCAAAAATCCGAGAAAAATATCAAGTCAATATCAATAGCCACCAACACTGATTTATTCAATCGATTGCTTCTTGCTGCGGATCCGTTCTTAACTAACACAAGATGCTCAGAAAACGTTTGCAAACTTTTAAAGTGAAAACTTCTTCTATATTGATTCACATTGGTTTATTACGAGAATCAAGAAGTCACGTAACCTTTCGTGAATCGAAGACCGATTTTCAAAATAGTTTTAAATAATACGAAAGAGTTCTTCTGGTGTTAGTCTAGTCATGATGATTCAATACAGAATGTAAATCTCAGAGAACTGTAAAAAATGGGAGATCAGATCAGTAAAAAAATTCACCTTTTACATAACTTTGAGCGATACTTTCTCGAGTCTTACTTTTACGAGTATACGACATCTGGCATTAAGTAACGAGTATTAGTGAGACGATGGCCAAGAATACGAATACAAATGTAGCATCCTCAGTCTCGGTTTTGGTATGAATTTCAGTCTTTTTCTTAATTTTAGTCTTCGTTTAAGCCTCAGTCTTAGTATCAATCTTCGTCTTAGTCTTGGTCTTAGTTTTAGTCCTGGTCATGTTCTGACTCTTCATCTTATTTTGTCCACCGGGGTAAAAGTCTTGGCTTCAACGAAACACATATGTTTTAGTTTCACAGTTGTGCATAACTTTACTTTACAAATTTGGACCAATATTTCCCATCACTAGAAAGAAGTACACGAATAGCACTTAAACTGTCACGCATGCAAGCCCATGATCCTGTGCAACAACAAGTGCTAACTTCAAGGCTTTTCACTTTTGTGTTACTTAGTTTTGTCACAAGTAAGGTCCGGCCCTAACAGCTTCTGATCTGAGATGAGGCTCTCCCTAGGCCGAGAGATGACTACCCCACAACCCTTTCTCTGGATGGTGTTTGGAATTTTGACCGGAGACATCGGACGAATGGAAACAGATATGCTGTCGCATTTGCTTGCTGCTTTTATATGACTACGTTCATGAGAATTCAATCTATACTGCATTTCCTATTGTATTTGTTCAAATGATATGGGGCAAATCGCCGGATTACTTTATTGCGGATCAATATAGCTTCCAATGCCTAACCACTGTGTATGTATTATTCTCGTAAGAACGCTAAATTCGCCGAGAACTGTTATAGCGAACTCTGTATCGTTGGAGGATTTTCCACCAGCGAGTGCCAGATCGTGGCTCTACTAGTGACGCACATGTCTTAATAGTCTTCCTAAGATTTTTGTTTGGAAATAACATCTATGGATTATTAAGGTATTTACGCAGACATCAGAGCAATCCAAAGATGCAACACCATTTCCCTGTCACATAAGCGCGTCTGTCAAAATTGTTTTACATCGGCAGAGTCACTGAAATCTGTCTTGACTATTATCCACATATTCAAAACTATCATATGTTCCAGGCCGGAATGAAGCATGAAAAGAATGACTTATCCTACATTTAGCTCCTTATATTGTTGAGTATTTCCCAAACTGATGGCACAGTTAGTTGCAAATTGCAATATGCATGCCGTACAAAATTATAGGAAGCAAATGGAGCAAAATTTGGAGAGCCGCCATCGGAGAGGTTCTTAACGCCCTAGTGATGATTTTTTTATCGCGTTAAATTATTTTCTAACGGCTTGATAAGTAGGAATAGGCTTCACGGCCGTGATTTATATGCAATGCATGACTTTGGGTTATACCTATAGACCGCAACTTGAATCCATAACCCTCTTGCATGAGAATAGGGCACTGCAACATTTTTTTCCATCTCAGTTTGCCGCCTAGAATGAGGTTACTCGAAAAATTCAGAGCCAACAACTAATTTGGAATTGAGAGAGGGCTGTCATATATTCTAGGCGCTTGTGAAACTTTTCGGTTCCAAGACAAAATCAAAGAATAATTGGATTCAATTACCCATGTCCACGACTTTGTTCACTCTGAGGGCTTAAATCGCTGTTGCAATCTCTATATGGTTCGCCCGGATGCAGTGATATTAGTACGCAACACGTGAGGTCTTAGCAAGTACAACCTGCATACTACAGAAATATCAGTTCAATCATCTTCGAGGAAAATATTTCCTGGGCTATTAACATTAACAACTTCTCTCTTCTACCTTTATTACTACAGAGAACGCAATTTTAACAATATGTTGGGTAGCGTCAATCTTCAGAAGGTGTTTAATGTTGAACGACGTGCCGTACTCTTGGAGACGCGCTCGAGTGGTATTTTACTAAAGGTAAGTCCTTTAAGGACTTCAGGCCAATTAGTTTAACCTCTTTTATACTAGAGCGTATTGTAGACATCGACTTGCGAAGCATTTTAGAAAAATCTTCGCTATCCAGATCACAGAACGCCTACCTCAAGGGAAGATCCACGGAAATGGCTCTCAACGAGGAAGTGCGAACAATATCCTTCCTAGATATAGAAGGAGCTTTTAATAACGTACACAGTGAAGCTATTCACAAATCTCTGATAGAGCTGGGCATAGAGGAATTTATTAGTCAATCATCAGGCAACATTAGGTAAAAGTCAGTTAACCAAATTCGCCCATAGAGGAACACCTCAAGGGCGGCGTTATTAAAACAATGCTCGTAAGACTAGACAGGGGTCAAAGTGATCGCGTATATGGATGACTTGGTGATATTAGTGTGAGGGAAGTTTCCCTCCGTGATAAGTGAAACCATGGACAAAGTAAACACTTGGGCCGCAAGTTGTTTCCTTGGTCAACCAACTGAGTCTTCAACCGCGCATACTATACCCCAGCGCTAGGTATCTCGGTATCATGCTTGACCCAAAACTTAACTGGAAGCACAACATCAAACTCAGAGTTCCTTACTCTGACGCCTCCCATGCCTGCAGAAAAACCTTTGAAAAGGTGTGGGTACTTCAACCAGAGATGAACTTGTGCATGTACACAGCCGTAGTCCGTCCAATTTTCACGTACGCATCACTAGTATGATGGCTCGCGTTGAGCAAAAGCTACAGTATAGGCACCACGGACGCATTGAGGTAGGCCTCAACTGATGCCCATACTATGTTCTTACATTTTCTGCCTCTCGACCTACACACAAGAAATACCGCACTGGATTCCAAAGCCTTACGACCACAGCAATATGCTGGACTCGTTACCAAAGGGCATGGTAACGTTTCCGACTATAGCACACCCAAACTAAACATCAAGAAAAACTTAGGCGACGAAGTAGCAAAGGACTTCGACACGGTCATCTAGGCCGACATATTTTTCATACTGAAAATATCATACCGCTTGCATCGTGATTCGTGACACAAGGCACAAACAAAACACTGCTGTCCTCATAGATAGCCAAGCTGCTATCAAACCTATTGACTCGGTTACCATATCCTCCAAAGTGGTGCAGGTGCGCCGAAACGAGCTTCCAAGGTTGGGCGAAAGCCTCAGGGTCACACCGCTCAGAGTTCTAGGGCACAGTGACATAAAAGGAAACGAGCTTGCAGATGAATTGGCCAGGCAGGGCTCAGCTCTGACGGCAAGAGTCCACATTCTGTTAAAGGACAAATCCACTCATACTTCCTGCAGAAAATCAATCTCCAATGGGGGGGTATTAACCAACTGCGCCATATCAAGGCCGACCTACGATAAGAGTAGAATAAAAAACCTACTAAACAGAACCCGTCAATTGGAGATCATGCGGCCAAAATAGGTATCTGACAGAAAGTAAAAGAATTTCTTTGCAGGTTTGTTGCCGATTTTTAAATTTTATGTGAAAAACCCACCCCTGAAGTCATCTTTCTCTATTTTTTTTTTATCTTAATTTTCGTCCAATTTAGACTCATGAGGAATTTCTTTATTTTATTGAGGTGGGGACGATAAATGAGCCTATCTATCAGGGAATGACATCAAAAGCTTTTCGATACTCGTATACGAATAGTCCCAAAAATCTGACAAACCTGTAAGCATCACATAATTGGTCTGAGTTTGGTGTAATTAAATCGTTTTAGTAATTTTTGGAAGGTAGCCAAGTAAAATAAATTGGTTACCATCGGACATAGGAAGTTGCCACCTTCCCATAGAGCCACAACCAATCTTCATTATTACATCGTAGTACTAACTACCTTACAACAAATCGCTTTCTACTTCTGGGTCTGTGCCAATCTCAGAGCTTTATTTGATTATCACAAAAGATTTATAGCGACTAGGCAAAAAGCCCAAGGGTCTGGTCCCGAGTATTCTGTCCCAAGTGCCCATCGTCGTTCATCGAGCTATTTTTAGTCCATTTGTGAAGTCTAAAGAGATTTCGCAACACCTACGTTTTCCAGAATTCATTTTCTAAAAAGCTGAAAAGTACCTCATCTGCGGCGGTAGTGTTAAGTTAAACCCTTTTACTTTGAAGTCGATGCTTGGAAAAAGTTCTTTCGCACATCTCAGTCTTTCCTTTCTCAGTGTGTTTATGTATAGTTTCTCTTGAACATCATTATTTGTCCTGTGATCCCTTTGTTTGCAGAAGCTACGAGTTTTCGAAAAGTATCCGAGCAGTTTTATGCTTAGGTTGGCTTAACGATTCGATGGCATTCAATTCAACTGGAAGGATACTACTTCAGCGCCCGTGGGGGGAAATTAATTTATATTTTTCAGAACATTCTCCTTGTCGACGCATCGTTAGGCGGAATGAGGAGGGGAAAGAGGGATTGGTAAATATTGAAAAAAAATTCTTACAGTTAAATCGAATTCATAGTTGAAGTTTTTACTGGCAGGAAATTACTCAGGCGATGTTGATGATTTTTCTTCCTTTTCTGCTTTTTTTTTGCAGAGGAAGAGGACTCCTCTCTGGCCAGACATTCTGTTCAGCATGTTTGTAAGAGTCAGTTACGATTTTATTGGTGGCGCCAATTTGTAATTTCAGTTATGTATTTAAAATCAAAGACGAGTCGGGAATAGATTGAGATACATACTCGTACCTATGTGTATACGAGCAGCATAGGGATGGTGGGTGGATGTCGGTATCGGCAACTATGTAGACAAATTTATGTGACTATCATATGCTCGTATGAGATGAGAAGGTTGGTCATGCGAAACCAGAAATTGCTTTTAAAGATTTTTGCTGATTCTATGAAATTCCATTTAATTCCAATGATTGTGGTTTGTTTTGCAAATTTTAGATTTAAAGAAAAAAAAACTTCAACTTTCTGTTAATTCGGCTTGTTTTGATTTTGGAGAAACGGATTTCAGGTGTTGGACGAACTGTGTTGACACAAATATGATGACTTCTTGTGAACAGACGATTGCTGAATTTAATTCTTATTTTTCTTAATTTTATTTTACTTCATTGAAATGGGAAAGACTCGTATTCTTTTGGAATCTCTTCTTAAGAATTTGATTGCGCGTTCATCGAATAAGTATGCATCGCAAATCATTCTTCAAGATGCGTCCTTTGTGAAATTCTTTTTTTTTTTTTTTCATCGGATTATCTGGGAATAGAGGTAGTATATGAGATTTGTGACATTTTTTCTTTTGAATCATGAGAGATGCACCGTTAGGATAATGGTGTCCTGAAACCTTCCATCTTCAACAAAAATGTATGATTGACCTGGAATTTTTGTTATTAGATATCTTAAACTTCAAAACAATTGACTTACCACCTTGATCAAAAAGAATTTATTCAGAAAATTAAACATATAAGTTTATTCATCTAAATCTATAGTGTCCCCTGCAAAGTAATCCCCATCGACTGCAACACACTTATGCCAGCGCTTGATCCAATCCTCCAAACATTTTTTATATTCGGTTTTCCGTATGTCTATCAGTGTTCCTGTGATTGCCCCATTACTTCCTCTTGGCTGCTGAAACGCGCTCCCTGTAGTGGTTTTTGAACTCGATTTAACAGAAAGAAGTCACAGGGAGCCAAATCAGGTGGATTCGGTGGCTGTTGGATGGTATTTGTTGCATTGTTGCATCATTCTGGTCCCTTTCGGCGAATTGCTTCACGCAAACGTCTCATAACGCCCAAATAATACTCTTTGTTTACTATCTGACC
The DNA here is from genome assembly GCA_949129095.1 of Volucella bombylans. Classification (NCBI taxonomy): domain Eukaryota; kingdom Metazoa; phylum Arthropoda; class Insecta; order Diptera; family Syrphidae; genus Volucella; species Volucella bombylans. The sequence continues at coordinate 124,068,655 of OX422141.1, read as the reverse complement.
TTCTAGCAAAAATTCATGATGCACTACACCATTGTAATCCATGAAAACCGTGAGCATTGCCTTCTTTTTTGACTGAAAACGACGTGGTTTGTTTTGGACTCGGCTCATTTGGTGAACGCCATTCACTTGCCTGATGTCTGGATTGCGTGTCGTACTCATAAACCCACGTCTCGTCTCCAGTAATGATCCTTTTGATGAATGTGGGATCGGATTCAGCCTCGCAAATCATCTCTTTTGCGACGTCAACACGGTCTCTTTTTTGCATGAAATTGACGTCTTTTGCCACCAACTTTGCTGCTACATGACGGAAACCCAAATCATTAACCAAAATGTCTTGGACGGATCAATACCCAATGTTCAAATCCTCCGCTATCTCTCTGATGGTTAATTTGCAGTTATTGACTAACATTTACTCCATTAATTTTCGTCGGTTTTCGATGTCGATGGTCTGCCACTGCGTTCATCGTCTTCGATTGACTCAAGACCACTTTTGAGCCGCTCGTACCACTGATAAACGACCGTTTTCTTTAGAGAATCGTTGCCGAAACACTTTTCCAATATTATTATTATTATTATTATTTGTTTCAAGTAGTTGGAACATTTGGATACAATCATGATGTTAAGACTATTTTTAGAGAATTAGGAACCTTGGTCCTTTACAGCTATGATATGATAATGTATAATGATTAATTGAAGATTATTTTAAATGAATAAATAAGGGAAAACTACTTAACAAAAACCCTTAAGTAATACTTAGCCTAATATTGCAGTATCCCATCGGTCTATCAAGGATTTGCCTTTCAATTTTTATACTTAACTTGGTGTGAGTTGAGTTATAAGATCGTTTTCAGAGAGGGAACAATTTAACATAAGTTAAAAAGCATTATTGATCTGCTAGTAAGACAATCTATGGAATTGACATTGGCTCTCTCATGAAATCTTGTTTTTTTTTTATAATTTACGCGCGCCTAAGGGGTTAGATACCCTTTTACTGTTGCCCGGGCGCGGGCGGAAAGTTAGAAGGAGGAGAAAGGAAAATTGTTTTTGTAGTGGTTTGAAACTCAGGTGTGTTTGGTTTCGATATTCGCTCTCCAGGGGGTGGCAGTCCGAATAGTACGGAGAATTTTTTCTTCACTCAGAGTGATTCGAGGTGTAATTCACAGTATTTTTTTCTGTGCTTGAAAACTCTACAACAGCCAATTCTACGTGTCAGTTATGCCTTCACACGCAGAATTTTTCTGTCTGAGTTCCAATTACACAAATGAAAAACTGACTTGCCATAGGCAGGTTTCGAACCTGGACCCTCCGAGTGAGAAGCGGTTGCTAGTACCACTACACCACGGCCACCCCAGTTGAAAAGTGCCATGGTAGGTTCAGCATCATTTTCAATAGCTTATTTTGACATCTTTGCAATTTGAATTTGTGTGTTTTCGCACAGTCTCCCCAAACCGATGCACCATACATGATAATGGATTGAAAAATTGATTTGTATATTATTAATTTGTTAGCTATACTTAGTTTTGATTTTCTGCAAATCAAAGGGTACAACACTTTTGTTAATATGTTAACTTTGTCGATTGTGCTAGAAATGTGAGCCTGGAAAGTGAGTTTTTTTTGTCTAATGTTAGACCAAGATATCTGCATTTCCACTCTATTTCCGTAGAGCATAATCGCAGCTTAACATTATTGGGAAGGTAACACTCTTTCTTGCGCCTAGTGAACCAAATAGCGTGTGTCTTCTGAGCGTTAAGCTTGATCATCTCAAGCAATATTATTCGAATTTAGAGAGGGCAGCTTGGAGATGATTGTAGACGTCAAAGAAGATTGTGCCAGATGCAAAAATAGCAGTGTCATCTGCAAACATTGCTATTTGGACATTTCTGTCTAAATTTGGTATGTCTGACATACGAGGGGCGTTCAACATATTCTCGGTATCATATAAATGTGATTATTAATTCGCGTTTTATCTCTAGTTAAACAGAATCATAATGGCAACTGAGACGATGACTGGACGTTATGCTTCCTCGATAACGACGTGGATGCCGCTGCTGATATGATTACAGACACCATTCTCTTTGGAATGAGATCCTTTATTCATCATCGGATGAAGAGTATCAAACCAAAAGAAAAGGCATGGTACGACTCGAGCTGTAAAGAGGCCGTCAGGGTTAGAGAAATGTTTTTTCGGTCCTACAAGGAGGAAAACCGAAGAAAGTTCAAACGAGCCAGAAATGACTGCAACGCCTTTCTTAAGCATGTGAAATTCCTATACGACCAAAAACTGAGGCAAAAAATACTGCAATGTCCCAAAGGCAGTAAAAATCTTTGGTCGTTCGTCAAAAACATTAGAAATTCCGCCTCATCCTCCATCCCAACGCTCATTTACAATGACATTCCAGCTGTCAGCTCTTTGGATAAGGCAAATCTGCTTGCTGCACACTTTGTGGCCAGCTCAACACTCCCAGATTGTGCTTTGTCTCCGCCTACACTTGAGTGCGTCGAATCTTCAATGGGACGAATCTACTTTCGCACTCTTGTAGTAGCAAGAGTACTTAAAGATCTCAACATACATAAATCCGCTGGTCCAGATGGTATATCTCCCATTCTTCTGAAGAGGTATTTTTCCACGCTGGCAAAACCACTGCGTAAGCTTTTTCATCAATCCTACTCTTTAGGACTTTTCCCGAGTAGATAGAAAAGAGCATTTGTCCAGCCCGTCCCTAAAAAAGGCGAATCATCTTCTCTCTCCTCCTACAGACCCATTGCACTTACGTCCCTTCTTTCCAAGGTCATGGAAACGCTGATAAATCGTCAGCTCATGAAATATCTCGAAACACGAAAACTTTTCAATGACCGGCAATATGGTTTTCGTAGCAACAGGTCCACTGGTGATTTGATGGCATGTCTTACCGAAAAGTGGAACCAAAGCGTACATCAATCTGGCGAAAGCAAGATAGTTGCACTTGATATTTCTAAGGCATTTGACAGAGTTTGGCATCAAACTCTTTGTCGAAAATGTGTGCATTTGGGATCGACGACTCTCTTCTTCAATGGATTAGAAATTACCTTTCGGAACGTTCAATTCAATTTGTCTTAAGATGGTTGCAAGTCTGATGCGCACAAAATAAATGCTGGTGTGCCCCAGGGCTCTGTTCTGTCACCGACACTTTTTTTAATTTTAATTAACGATCTCTTGTCTGCTACTTCTAATCCAATATATTCCTTTGCTGATGACAGTACTCTCTGCTTTTCAAATTCGTTTCCGGACTCACAGCCCTGCTCTTCGGCCGTAGAACGAGAACGGCAGCGTATGCTAAGCTCATTAAATTCCGATATCAACAGCATAACCAATTGGGGATCTATCAACAGAGTGGAATTTAATGCTTCCAAAACACAATGCTGTCTGCTGTCGTTAAAGCGAAATTTAAACACCCAACCATTATCCATGAATGGCACTTGCATCGTCGAAACCGAAAAACTTTCCATTCTCGGTATGTGTGTCAATGACAACTTACGTTGGAATGACCATATATTAGATGTCGCCAAAAATACTGCGAAATCCCTTCGATCGGTCTTCAATATGTAAGGCATTTATCCGGTCAAAATTGAAGTACAATGCCCACATCTGGTCAGGTGCCCCTAGGACCCCTTTACACTTGCTAGATGGACCCAAAATCGTGCAATAAAACTCATAGGTGATGTCAATATTACACATTCATTCCACACCCTCGAACACCGGCGTAACGTCACCGTAACTTACGTTGGAATGACCACATATTTGATGTCGCTAAAAATGCTGCGAAATGTCTAGGTTTCCTCAAGCGATGTAAGAAATATTTTACCCCCTCTGATCTGGCCTCAATATATAAGGCATTCATCCGCCCAAAATTGGAGTACAACTCCCACATCTGGTCAGGTGCTCCTAAAACATTTGTGCACCTGCTAGATAGGATTAAAAACCGTGCGATAAAACTTATTGACGATACTAATATCAGTCAATCAATGGACACCCTCGAACACCGACGAAATGTCTCGTGTCTCACTTTGTTTTATCGCTATTTGCACAACCAGTGCTCCACTGAAATCGCCAGTATCATTCCGCCCATTCAAACTTTCAACCGTAACACCCGTCTCGCTATGAATGCTCATCAATATACCCTCAAGCCCATTTTCGGACGTACTCTAAAATATCGTGATTCGTTCCTAAGCCGTACAACTCGCTTATGGAATGGCCTGCCGATCTCTGTATTTCCTGGTCGTTATAACTTGCAAACATTTAAAAACAATGTACACATCGGTACCTCTCTTTTCTTCCTCCCTAAATTTCCTTTGCCCGCACTGTGTACAATCACCTTAAGGGTACTCAAACCCCTTGAGCGCGCGCTCATTATAACAAAAAATCTGAGCAAACACTTTTTTTTCAAAAGCTAGTATTATATATTTAAAAAGTAAAAATAAGTAATAAGTTATTAAAATTAATATTTAATGTGTCCACCCTTGGCTTTAGCACCATTATAACTCGCTTTGGCACGGATTCCACCAGTTTTTGACAGTTGTCAACCATGTTTGGATCCCGGTGCCACTGACTAAATCAGCTTCGTTTTGGTTGTACAATCCATTTTTCTCAGCCTGATTTTGCATAAGTTTTCAATGGGATTAATGTCTGGTGAGCTGCCAGGCCAATCCAAAGACGTAATACCAAGCTCAGCGAAAAAGTGTTTGGCTTTTTTTGACGTGTGACACGGAGCCAAATCTTGTTAAACAATTTGGGTTTCTGCATTCAATTTCGACAGCTCAGGCACCAGACGTCTATCCAGTAATTCAATATATTTGTCACTGCTCGTCACCCCTGCTATTGGAACTAACGATCCTGTCCCGAAATAAGAGAAACAACCCCAAAACATTTGCTTTACAGGATGTTTCACTGTCTGTTGGATATGGGCTGTTGAAAGTAGCTCCCCATCGGACCTTCGAACATACCCTGAACGAAAAAATGACTCTCATCCGATAAAAACACCGTTTCCCCACCTCAATTACAAGGGCCTCTCCACCAAAAAGTGTCTTTTTTCACTTTGCTGTAGGTCCTTGAATTATATTTCAAGTGCACAAATAATGACGTGTTTATTAAAGAGAGAGAAAAATAAAGAAGACACCCAATACAATGGCAGTACCTTTACGCGGCCACTGAATAATTGATAATTCCAGGACACAAGAGATAAGCAAACATAAAAAGGATTCTTTTATGAGAATTTTAATGTGCCAACGCGATGTTATTAGATCGTTAACACGAAGCACAAACACACAGGATTCACCTTACACAATAAGCGAGTACCCGTTCGTATCACATTCACAGCCAAACCATAAAGTGGCAAGGTGACGATCCATAGAATAGTTTATGTACTTCCGAGAGTGCTTAAAAATTACACGGGCCTCCTGTAGCGTCAAGATAATAAACCGGAGATGTACTCGTACTCGTACTCGTAATCGTTATTCCGCTCAGCGCAGTTTCAAATGAGCGAAAGTACTTTTGAATTTTTCAAAGGGTAGCATCAAGTTTAAGAGCCTGCCACTTGAGGAGAACTTTTCAACGTTAGCAAGCAGTCCAAACAATAACAACAACAAGATGGAGGAATCCTTATCGACAATACTCGTGATATCTAAACAGAGAGTTCTTTGTGAATTATTTAGCACTTTTGCAAAAGTTTCAGGTGAAACAGTTAAGCTAAACTCATCCTCTTCCATTGAGAAACTTGAGAGTCTCTTCTTGTTCTTACGAATTTGAAGGCGTTCTACGTAGTTGTTTGTTGGAGTTCCTTTTAATAAGGAGAATGTGGATTACAAGACTCAAAAATTTCAAAACTTTTTGCGGAGGAAAATTGAGTCTACAAGCGCGGTGGAGCATACGATTGTGGTGTTCGATTTGAGCCGCCTCTATCCCGGATATACACATGGTTAATGTGGAATAAATTAATTGTATGTATAATATGATATTGTACCTCCACTTAGCTTACCCAGAAGGACGTGACTTGTTAGAGAGACAAAGCCGAGGATATCCTGTTGTGGTTGCTATGGATATTGGGGAATTTTTATACTTAATATAAGGATAACATAACAAAAGGGATACATTCGTAAGTAGTCTATCAATGACTACAAATAAAGCGCGAACATGACTACAATATATTCGTTTGTGTATCTTTTCTTCAAACAATACCGTAAGGACTAATGAAATGAGCTTAGAAACATTACAAGCGATTTATGGACATGTGCGGCATTTAAAGCAATCGATAGTTTCTATTAGAAATATTCATTTCTGGGGAAATTCAATAGGTGTATGCACTTATGGTCAATTTAATAGAATAATAATGAACCCAAAGTAGTAAGCTAAGGACTATTGAAGAATGCTGACCTGTGGATTGTTGTAACCTTGAACGTAATCTTCAAAATGTTGATTCCATTCCTTTGTTTCCTTTTAATTTTAAATTAAATATTGGTTACTCTGGAAATTATCTAATTATCTACGGCGCGTAGCTTGGAAGAACTACTAATAAACCCATCATAAGGCAATGTATTGACAATACATTCATACTCGTAGTCATTTAAGTGCCGCCCAAAGTTTAGTGCCAAAGGTGGTATCAATCAACATCAATCATCAAGTACAGAATACCAAGGGCGATATTGTCAGCAAACAATAAGAGACATCGCATCTGATATGCTATTTAGGTCTTATGCGACCACCATAACGAAATCTCTGGCTTGACAAAGAGACATACAAGTCATCGTTGCAAAGAAGGACGAAAGCTAATTTCAAACTTTGTGATCAGTTTCGGCTTCTCAGATAGAAACAGAGAAACACTCCAAAAATGATGTCCAAAATACCTACCAAAGAGTGACAAGCACTTACAACTGACACAAATACCGGGCAAGGTCGCGTCGGCTTCGCTGGCAGTGCTTCAAGCGGTCAGTCCAATTTTTGATAACTCGGTCCAATATGTGCGGCGTTATTTCGGCAATAGCGTGTAGAATGTTGGCCTCGAATTCGTCCAAAGTGGTTGGCTTATTAACGTAGACTAATGACTTGACGTAGCCCCCAAAAAAATAATCGAATTGTGTTGCATGATCACGGTGGCCAATTGATAAACGCTCGCCGTAAGCTGACCCAGTCGCCAAATTTCTCCTTCACAACTTTGAGCGTTGCGTCGATTGTATGGCATGTAGCGCCGTCTTGTTGGTACAGCTCGGATATATCAATGTTATCGAGCTCTGTTGTGTTCCCTCCAATAATATTAATTTTGCTTGTTGACATAGCTGCTGAGCCAAAAATGGGCCTCGTACGAGAAGATGATATTTTGGTCAAAATCTGGATCTCCACCTACCATTTCCAGCGCCCAATTACCGAACTCACGGCATTGTCTATGGTGGTCATCCGGCTTAAATTCTTGCGTTAGCACAATCTTATACGGATGTAGGACTGGAACCGAATCGACGACACTTCGGAGTCTCCTTCGATACTGGCCCCTACGATGGCTATGTTTTCTTCATTTCGCACCAATCTCTGTCTGCTTGGCGGCTTAAGACCCAAAAGATACGCTCAAACTTTTCAAAACGAAATTCACCTTGCATATTCACAACCGAGCCGGAATTTTGATAATATTTTTTAATAATTTATGCGTGATGCATGATGAAATGGCAACTGGCTAGATGTCATCGATAGCTTTGACGGCTGCTGAAACATAATAATACATAATTCAGCTGACTGCTGAACAGCAAAGACGACCTATATTTCGCTGTCAAACAAAATGGACCATTCAACGTGAATGCTATTCCACACAAACTTCGTGCATCCCCCAGGTAGAAATGTCTAAACTAAAGAACAATAAAACTTAAAGAGCAGACGGACTACCGCATTACTTTAAACAGCGGGGCTATTTATGTGGTAAGGGTCATTTACCAACTCATCTGTAACTTATGGTCGGATGAAAATATGCCCGGTGGATGGAATTTTAATATTGTTTGCCCGAAAATGGCAGGCATCTAAACTGCGGCAACACTAAACGAATCAACCTATTTAACATCGTCTCAAAAATTTTATCCCGTGTACTATTTTAACGCTTGCGTAACACTTATATTAACCCTTAAACCACTGACATCACAATTCAAGATATTTTGCTGAAAAATACGAATATGAAATCCGTTTGTCCAAAACGTGTCACCTGAAAGCGCCAGGTGAAAATAATGGGAGACCGTCTATGGACGGTCTTAGTGGATAGCTGCAAAAAAATATTACAAATACTATGTATATGATTAAAATCAAAAATACATTTTTTATTCATTACAAAATTACAAATTATTGTTCTGTGTGATAAGTTTTAAAACAGTTTTTTACTTTCGAAAAACATAAATGAATATTACATTTGGTACAAAATGTGTGTGTATCGGATTTTTTACACAATTTGCAAGATTTTTCGTTCTCCATTCTGGAAAATGATTGGTTCCATTAAATCTCACACTTGCCGCCGGATGTACAGCTTTTTTCCCAACATGGTTGCTGGAAGTTCGTTCCGATTTTTTTCAGCGTTTCGTCGTCTATATAAAATAAACGCATTTGTTGTAGCCATATGCAAAAGGTGATAGAAAATTCTTCTGGCCATGTTCTGTGTTTTGATTTGAAGTCCATTTCGACCCATGTAGGCATTCATCAAATCGACACCACCCATGTGGGCGTTATACTCACGTAAAATTTGTGGACACTCATTTTCGTGATAGGTTTTCTCTTTCCTATTGTAGCGAACAATTTTCGATGACTGGCTAACCAAATTAGTTTTCAAAAACGGCTTTATACCAACATACGTTGAGCATAGTTTCACATTTTTCGTGTACTTCCAAAGAACTGTGGTAATATCGACACCGTAAGCGGATCCGACGTATTTCGGTACTAGATTTGCTCTAAATGTACCTAAACACGAGCTCTTAGGTACACCAAAAGCGGCAAAGACGTATAAAAATTGTCGAAATGTATTATATGGTTAACAAAATTTGTAATACTTTGTGACAATCTGATGACAACATTCCCTGTTGTCCCAATGTTTGGAGTGCCAGGCAAAATTATGTCGTCATTTTTTGCTCCTGTATAAATTTCGAATCTGTACGAGTAGCCGTTGCTGTCGCATAAGACAAAGATTTTAACACCCCATGGATGCGGTTTGTCTGGCAAAATACTGCCTCAAGTGATGCGCCATTTTAGTCGAGCATATTTGTTCATCAACACAAAAACGAGCATTCTTTGGAATTAAATCAAACCGCTCAATCAAATAAGTCGCAACTTTTCTTATACGAAAAATGGGATCGTACCCAACACCACCTTTCTTTACTCGCTTAGACTCGTCGTTTAACGATAAATATTTTTTAATTTGCTCAAATTAGTTTTTGACATACAATCAGGTAAGTGTCGAAACCCGTATTCGCTCCAGTGAGCTTCGATGTTTGGGTAACGAAAAATCGACATAAAAATCAGACCTCCAATATACCTTCGAAGTCCATGTTTGTCAATCTTGAATTGGGTGTTGACATTTTCTATGATAGCAGCCCGATTTGTTTCCAGGGATATCATATCAATAAAAACCATTCAGTTAGAAGAGAATTGGATCTATACGAAGACCGTCTGCAGACAGTCTCAGGGGTTTAAGGGTTAACAATCTGATGGGTCTTTATCACAGTTTTATGCCTGGTAAATCCAGCTTCGACCAGATATTCACGTTTTGACATATCTTGGAAAAGAACAGGAATGCGAAAGCATCTATAGAAACTAGCTGTACAGAACTCAAGTCTGCCTGTGTAAAATGACACTGGAAAGAAAAAGCAAGTGAGGAATAAGGTCATCTCACGAACAACGAACTAAGGATTTTACGAGTAATAACACACGAATTCAACTTTACCCAAAGCGATCGAAAATGCATGGTTGCTTGGAGAAGAAAGTTCTAAGGGTGGCATTCCGTCTCATCTGCATAAATGGAATTCAGACAATAAGACATGTTGTAACAACAAACTATTGACAGCGACTTGGACTAGAATTCATCATCCAACGGAATGTCTTCGAATCCACTCTGGAGGCACAAAGCAGAAAAGATGACCTGAGGTGGCGCCCTCAAATGAAGAAGACCGACACTAAATGGGGAAAGATTACTATAATGCCAACCGAGTTTTATGCCTTAAACAAAACATGTGGAACAAACGCATAGCAGCCAATCAGGTTGACCACATTGCGACCGTTCGTTATTTTGGAAGATGTTTCCGGGATGTCAAAAATCAAGATAAAAATACAAGCAACAGAATCCCGTTAATCTATGGTCAATCTTGCTCTGGAAACTCACAAACAGCAAACAGATATCAACGAACACTGAAAGAGGAAAACAAAAGCTCATAGTTATAGGCAGAGACGGATCAAAGAACATAACTTGAAGCCCAGGATGGTGCGAAAACAAAGTTCAGAATTGGTAAGACGTAACTAAAACTGTTTCGGAAACTTTGAAATCAAGCACAATGATGATCTAGTGATGCTTACTATATTCTGCATTATGTTTTAAAAATATTATAATTTCAATGTCCTCCTCGGCTCCGTATGGTTAAATGTATAGTTAAAACCCAATTTCCGCCAACTTGTTCACACATATTCTAATGCGATGATTGGATGTTTTGTTTAAGGTTATAATTTGTTCGTGACTTAGTTTTGTAGACTAAAGGCATTAGCACTTTTCGAAATAACTCATCCAGGAATCTACATCCTCTTAGGCTCCAGAGCCAAATCTGCAAAATCACGTCACAAACGATTATCACTTGGCCTTAGTTTTTGAGTCAGTTGAACTTTATTATAAGCCCTCAGATGAAGAAGATCGAAATCCAAAATTCTTCACGTAGTCCTCTGACAAATGCCGGATTCTTGAGAGCACGTGGAATAAAGAAGTTTGCATCTTTTCTCATGCTCTGATATTCACAAAATAAATGCTGGTGTGCCCCAGGGCTCTGTTCTGTCACCGACACTCTTTTTAATTTTCATTAACGATCTCTTGTCTGCTACTTCTAATCCAATATATTCCTTTGCCGATGACAGTACTCTCTGCTTTTCATATTCGTTCCCGGACTCACGGCCCTGCTCTTCGGCTGTAGTACGAGAACGGCAGCGTATGCTAAGCTCATTAAATTCCGATATCAACAGCATAACCAATTGGGGAACTATCAATAGAGTGGAATTTAATGCTTCCAAAACACAATGCTGTCTGCTGTCTTTAAAGCGAAATTTAAACACCCAGCCATTATCTATGAATGGCACTTGCATCGTCGAAACCGAAAAACTTTCCATTCTCGGTATGTGTGTTAATGACAACTTACGTTGGAATGACCACATATTTGATGTCGCCAAAAATGCTGCGAAATGTCTAGGTTTCCTCAAGCGATGTAAGAAATATTTTACCCCCTCTGATCTGGCCTCAATATATAAGGCATTCATCCGCCCAAAATTGGAGTACAACTCCCACATCTGGTCAGGTGCTCCTAAAACATCTCTGCACCTGCTAGATAGGATTCAAAACCGTGCGATAAAACTTATTGACGATACTAATATCAGTCAATCAATGGACACCCTCGAACACCGACGAAATGTCTCGTGTCTCACTTTGTTTTATCGCTACTTCCACCACCAGTGCTCCACTGAAATCGCCAGTAGCATTCCGCCCATTCAAACTTTCAACCGTAACACCCGTCTCGCTATGAATGCTCATCAGTATACCCTCAAGCCCATTTTCGGACGTACTCTAAAATATCGTGATTCGTTCCTAAGCCGTACATCTCGCTTATGGAATGCCCTGCCGATCTCTGTATTTCCTGGTCGTTATAACTTGCAACATTTAAAAACAATGTACATCGGTACCTCTCTTTTCTTCCTCCCTAAATTTCCTTTGCCCGCGCTGTGTACAATCACTTTAAGGGTACTCAAACCCCTTGAGCGCGCGCTCATTATAAAAAAAAAAAAAAAAAAAAAAAAAAATGCTCTGGGTTACATTTTAATAGGCTGAACGAGCGTCTCGTCGTCGCATAGATATTGATACATTTGGAACTGAGATAGTTATTTTAATTTTAAGGGGTTGCATACGTTTCTCCGCTCAAAAACGGAGCGTTTTTCCAGGTTTTTTTTCGCTACGATATTAAATTAATATAAAAAAAGTTAAATATACATTATGTAAAGTATTCCTTGACGAATACAAAACTTTATTGACAATTGAAGAAAAACAATTATAAAGTATACATTTCGCCCATCTCCGGAAACCTCTCTTCAAAAACGTGCTGGGCGGTACCAGGAATATCTCTGGTAGGTTTCATTTAAAACAAAAACAAAAAAAACCTGTTAAAGTAGATGGATAAAACTAGTCTCTATCATAGCCGTTTTCAAAAAATTTCATTTTTAACAAAATGACAGCTTTGTGAACGCACGAGGCTATTTTTGACTAAAAAACGAGTCACATTTTTATTTATAACAAATCTAAAAATTAAGATATCAAAAAAAAAATCCTAAAATAGGAGACTAGATAATGATATTAAGAATATCCGTGCGAAATGGCATGCAAATCGGTCGAGTGGTTGAAGAGATATTTCTGGTACCGACTCGGAAAACACGCAAACGAAATGCAAAATCTGCAGTGTGCAGTCATCCTGCGTGGCTTCGAAAGCAAAACTGAAAATGTACTCGAATATGCCTTCTGGAATATTCTGAATTCTAATATTCTTATACAAGGTTTAAATTTATTGCTAAGCAGGTTTAAATATTTGCGAGGGCACTGATTCGTCATTAGAGAAGGTAGGAAGGCAGCTGCTCATGTCCCTAATGAGCGCTCCGCTCTGACGGTCATAACTTTTTTAATTATTGGAATTTTTGAAAAATTCTTGCGGCATTTGAATTGCAAAAGAATATAATTTTTTTTTTTTATGCAAAAAAATCGATTTTTTTTTGTGCGGAGAAACGTATGTAGCCCCTTAAATGATAAACAGAAACATCTGGTGATGCAAACACCTTTTTCTATGAGTGGCTGAGTGTCTTTCCGCCATCAAAGCCCTCAAAGAACTAATCATCAGTCATCGATGGCTGTTTCAAGCAATTAAGCTTAAATAGATGTCTACATTTATTGTCGTGGGTTTTTTGACAAAAACGTATGTCGGACGAGCAGCTCGTAACAAGAACGGGGTTGTCCTTATGGACATGCCCATATTGCGAAGGAAGTTGCAGTGGATTTGTCACATTTTACGTAAAAAAAAAAACGATTCCGTAGAGAAACATGCAATCCAATGGAGTCATGCAGCAAAACTGGTCCTCTAAGGCAAAAATGGCGCTTAACATTTGAGCAATGACCGAAGTTATTTGGGTTGATTTAGAGAGAGGTGCACATTTCCAAACAAGATTTCTCGCAAAGACTGCTTACGCTCTATGTTCCCTGAGGGATGATTGAACCTAAGAAGTATGAGAATCTGCTGCATGAATAAGTTAACAAACAAGTGAACAAACGAATTAGCATACATGAAGTATATAAATTAACAAAAAACATGAAAATTTAAATATAAGCAACGTTCATTAATCCATTAGTTAGAATATTGCGTGAATAAATTTTTAATAAGAGGATTTTCAACACTGCGACATTTTTCTTTAAAGTTGAAGGTAAGCTTAGTGATTTTTTCACTAATCAATTCAACGTTCGCTCTTTGATGAAGTTCAAGGGTTGGGTAATGCCACGGCACGTTAAGCATCATTTTCAGTACCTTGTTTTGTGCCACCTGCAATCTTTTAATATATTATTGCCTGAAAGGTTACTTTATATATTATCAATTTATTGTCTTGTGAAAGACAGGATTTTCGGTTGATCAAAGCATTTGCAATATTTATTTTCTTTAATGTTGCGGTAATATATGGTAACTAAAGATTAAGTTTTGGTCAAGTTTAATGCCAAGATACTTAACTGGGCTTTCCCCGGATATAGTTTTTCCAGTCACAGTGAGACTGTCACTTGGAAGATAGCAAGCGTTCCTTTTTCGTGTGAAAAAGATAGCCTTTACCTTGTCAAGGTTTGATTTTGTTTGATTTTCCATTTGTTGAAATAATCATGAACTACTTCCATCTAAATTTCTCTCTATACTGAGAGCAAACTGATGAGATGAAAGAATTGCAGTGTCATCAGCGAACAATGCAGTCTCGCAATTTAACAACACTGGAAAGTCGGCCGTAAACAAATATATACAATATAGGTCCAAGTACTGAGCCTTGAGGCACACCACATTTGACATCAATGGAACAGGAGACACAATTGTTGACGTGAACTTCAACAACACGGTTTTTGAGGAAACTTTGAATAATTTTGCACAAGTAAAAATAACGAGGATTATAGCTTGATAGTTTATATGATAAACCATTATGTCATACTGTGTCGAAAGACTTTTCGATATATAAAAGTATCATCCCTGTTGATCTGTCTTGCAAACAATTTGTTTTTAAAGGATTTTCTAATAGGGACTTGACAAATTTGAATTCAATTTGTGAACGCACTCTTTCACTAATCATCAAACTGTCACTCTCAATTTATTCAGTAAACTCAACATTTTCATCATGGTAAAGTACACAACCGAGCACATTCTGCACATTATAAAAATTTTCTACCGAAATTCCGAGTCGGTGACTGCAACTTTAAGAGCGTTAACTCCAATTTTCGGTCGAAATTCGCGCCCTAGTAGACAGGCAACAACAAGTCTAGTGCAAAAATTTGAGTCTACATATTCGTTGTGTGATGTTTCCGTGTCATTGAGACAACGGGTTGGTCGAAGTGCCGAAAATATCGCTGCCGTTCAGGCGTCCGTAGCAAACGATCCAAATCAGTCAATTCCACGGCGTTCTCAAGAATTGCGCATCGCTCAGACCACATTATGGCGTATTTTGCGTAAGGATCTTGGTTCTGGAGAAGATGCGCCAAGATGATGAATTTCATCGCAAAATCATCTTCATTGACGAAGCTCATTTTTGGCTCAATGGGTTCGTCAATAAGCAAAATATGCGTTATTGGTCCGGTGAAAATCCACATGTGCTTCATGAATCACAACTTCATCCACAAAAAATAACTGTTTGGTGCGGTTTGCATGCCGATGGCGTTATTGGGCCAAATTTTTTCGTCGACGACAACGATCGTCACGTTACTGTGAATGGTCAGCGTTATCGCGCCATGATCACCGATTATTTTTGGCCCGAATTGGAAGATACGGACTTGGACGACATGTGGTTTCAACAGGATGATGCGACAAGCCACACAGCACACGCTGCAATCGATTTATTGAAGTGTAAGTATAGTGAGCGTGTTATCTCAAGAAATGGGCCAGTCGATTGACCGCCTCGTTAGTGCGATTTAACGCCGCTTGACTATTTTCGGTGGGGCTATGTTAAATCATTGGTTTATGTCAACACGCCGACGACGTTGGAAGAGCTCAGAGCCAACATTGAACGCGAAATAGTGGCCGTTTGGGCCGAAATGTGTGGCCGAGTCGTTGAAAATTGGGTCCAACGAATCGACCGCTGCAAACGTGCCCGCGGTGGCCATATGAACGAAGTCGAGTTCCATTCATAAATGTTTTGATTGTACTTCAAGCCGATAATAAATCTTTTGAAATATCTCAAATGGTTTGCGTTTTATTTAAAAAAAAGTTTGTCAAGTCCTTATTGGAAAACCCTATACAATTTTGGTTATTCTTGCAACTTGTTGAATCGTGTTATGTTTTGTCTAAAACCAAAATGCTTATCAGGCAAAATATTGTTTTTAAAAATTAAAGCCATTAGCTCGTCTTTTATAATTTTTTCGAACATCTTGCTTAGTGAGCTAAGTAAACTTATTGGCCTATGACTCTCTGCGTTGACCGGAGGCTTACCAGATTTGAGGAATGGTATAACCTTTCCTTTTTTTGCAAGTATCTGGAAAATATTGCATCTTTAGACAAGAGTTGAAAATGAAAGTTATATATTTTATTCCTATCTTAGTAAGGTGTTTTAGAAAAGTATTTTTAATTTGATCAAGGCTTTGAGCTTTTCTTGTCTCGAGATGCTTTATCAGGAGAGCAACGTTGTTTTCGGAAACATACGTATTTGTAGGATTTAGACAGCTTAAGGTGCTGAAAGAGGAGCTTAAGTTAAAAGAGGATCACCGATATTGGAAGCAATACTATGATTTTTCCTGAAGACATCGGCTAGAATATTTGCTTTTTCCTCATCGGTAAAGTTAAATGAAGAGGGGCTTTTAATTCCTGGAATAATTCTGTGTTTGTTTTTTAAAACCCGCATTATATTCCAGAAGGGCTTCCCACATTTTTCTAAGGAACTTAGCTTATGGTTCCAATCATTATTGCATTGAATTGAATAAAGTTTTGAAATAAATTTATTAAGAGTTCGAACATATAAAGGGTCCGCCATCTAACGTTTTTTTTGTTCAACTAGTGCTTATTTCGTGAATGGTAACACTTAGCTCATGTCTGATTTGACAGATAATTAGTTTTATCCTTCCGGTTAATAATGGAAATTAATTTCATTTAAATGGCTGCCTCGCCTGGCCATGCAGTAGCCTACACGATCGGTCCAATTTTTAAGCACATTATCGATTATGTGCAGCTGTATTTCACCAATGGCTTCACGAATATTGTCCTTTAAAGCGTCAATTGTCTCTGGCTTGTCGGCCTTCAATCGCTCCAATAATGCACAGTAATACTCGCTGTTGATGATTTTTCCTTTTTCGAGGTAGTCCACGAAGAGTATGCCATGACAATCCCAGAAAACCGACGCCATAACCTTTCCGACCCATCGAGCCTCCCTAGGCCGCTTCGGAGCACTCGTGCCGGCTTCAGTCCATTGCCGGGCACTCATTCTGTGGATCCATAATGGATCCAAGTTTCATCAGCAGTTACCAATCGACGCCAAAAGTCCGCCCGATTCCGCATCAGCAAGTCCATGCACTCTTTCGAAGTGTTCTCGCGTTCGTGTTTTTGGTCAGGAGTGAGAATGCGCGGCACCCAGCGGCAGGATAACTTTTTCATATGCAGAATATTGCCCAAAATATGGCATGTGCGCTCTGTACTAATCTTTATGGTGTCTGCTAGCTCGCGCACCTTCACTTTCCGGTCAGCCAACACCATTTCATGTATTTTTTTGACATTGTCCTCTGTAACCGCATTGGAGGGCCTGCCGCTGCGGACTTGATCGGTAGTGGAGTTGCGGCCACCACGAAACTCTCGAAACCAATAATCTGACGGAGCATTAGCCCCATAATATTTATCCAACTTTTCTTTTGTTTCCTTCGTCGTTTTGCCTCTCAAAAAATAATTTTTTATGAGAGAACGAAAATCGTTTTTGTCCATACTCAACGTGATGCCAAACACGTCAACAACAATCAGCTGTCAAAACAAAACTAAAGACAGTATCGCACTGAAATTTGGCATGTCTGCCTAAATATGACCGGACTTCAAGGAACCATAACCATTTTTGCAGTAGCAGCGCATTCTGGCGGTCAAGGAGATTACTTTTCACCCCACCTAGTATGATGTTGTTGTTGGTGATGTTGCTGGTCGTTGCATTGTTGATAAGCTATGTAGGGAGAGACAATGGCATTGTCAGTGTGCATTAGATGACACAGGATGTTTACGGCGACTATGTTCAAGAGTTGGAAACTCAGAGAGGGAGCTGAGTAAAACAGGTTTTTGCTGTTTTATCTGTTTATCTGCAAAAGTATTACTCCTCACTGACAATTGCCGCACTTCGATGAATTTAGATCTGCTTTCACACGAAGAATCAGTAGCTTTGTGCTTTCCCTTGCAATTTGCACTTTAATTAAATTTGAATTTGTGCATTCAGCAGTTTTATGAAGGCCAGCACATGATGCACAATAAGTTTTAATTTGACCTTTTTTTTGCGCCGTGGCCGTACATTGTGTAAGCTTACCCCACTGTTTTCGTTGGTAATTCCAGTATGAAATGAAGCACGAACTTTTTTCTTTAGGTCATACTTAATTTTTATTTACTTAGTCCATTTATTCATTTACTTAATCCATTTATCTAAACTTAATTTATATCCTTTTACAACGTCATCTTTCCTTCCTCATGCTTGATCGTGAACTAACTATTTTATTTATCCGTGACTTGAACTCCTTCCTCTCTCTCTTTCCTTTTTCTTCTTGTCAAGAGTAGCTCGAATTATTAAAGTACGCCACCTACAATTACATGGCCGCTACATCGGCCCCCCTCCAGCGCAGCGACCTGATGTTTATTTGACAGTTGTCGATGTCATTAAATGGTTTGATTCTGTCAATTGCGATGGATAATGTTTTTCCGGCTTTTTCAATTACAAATTGTTTACGTGATTTTTTTACTACTTTAAAAGGACCTTCATAAGGAGATTCTAAAGATTTTGCTTTATCGTTTCTGACCAAGACCTGCTTGCAAGTGTGTATTGTGTTTGGGTAATGAATAGATCTTTGTGGTGTTGCTTTTCGGGTTTGTAATTTTTCTTTTGGTATGTTTTGGAAAAATAATTTTAATTGTTCGACTAAATTAAAATCATTTGCCGATGCAAAAGAAAGATCATTCGGTAATTTAATATTCTCTCCGTACAGGAGTTGAGACGGGGTGTGATTTGTGTCTTCTTTGGTGGTTGTTCGGATACCTAGCAATATTAAAGGAAGCGCCTGTGATCAATTTTTTGTCATTGCTGAAGTTCGAATGGCTGATTTTAATTGCCGGTGATATCTTTCCACCATTCTATTAGCCTGTGGGTGGTAGGTCGTCGTGCGGATGCGTGTGGTACCGAGGAAATTTGTAAGTTCTTTAAAGAGCTTTGACTCAAATTGTGAGACTTGGTCAGTTGTTATGATATTTGGTACCCCGAATCTAGAAACGTGCTCATTAAAATACGTCTTGGCGATTGTCTCGGCACTAATATCCCGCATTGGGTAGGACTCTGGCCACATAGAAAACCTGTCAATGATTGTGAGCAAATATTTGTACTCGTTCGATGGTGGAAGGAGACCGATGATGTCTGGCTTTTGGGCCAGAGGTACATCCTGGTGATTTATTTTCGTGTGGGCCGAACTCCCGGATGTGCAATTGAATGAATTGCGTCGAACAAGGGCTTTCGTTCATTTCGCGGAACATAGGGTCTGTTGTTGTCTGTAGATGTTTCACACCACAAGGACTTTCCGGAAGCAGGTATCTTCACTAGTTGAAGTTTCACTCTGGAGTTTTCTAACGGATGTCTAATAAGTAGATCGAGTTCTTCGTCAGCGACTTGGGTTTCAGCCAATTGTTCAATTCTTGGGGCTGTTACTTCGAGTGAATTGGCTTCAGGACGAGAAAGGGTATCGGCGACGATGTTCTGCGATCCTTTGAGAAGATACCTTATGTCGTTAGTGAATTTTGCGGTATAAAGTCGAGGTGCCGTTCTTGTCTCTAACTACGCTTAGTTTTTGTTGTAAGCGCAGTCGTGAATGGTTTGTGGTCCGTAAGAACGGACAAATGTTGGTCTTCAACAAAATTCATAAAATGCTGAATTGCCAGGTAGATGGCAAGTAACTCCCTATCGAATGCAGAGTATCGAGATTGTGTGGGGGACAACTTTTTGCTGTAAAACGCATTGGTTCCCATGTGTCTCCTTTCAGCTGTTGGATTACTGCTCCGATATCTGTGTTAGACGCGTCTGTTGTTATACAAAGTTTTGCATTTTCTTGTCGGTGAACAAGGAGTGTTTCCTCAGCAAGTTGTTTTTTAGCTCTAAAGGCCAAGTGAAAACTTTTGATTTGGTTTTAGTTTTGAGAAGTTGAGCCAGATGGTCATAAATCGGTGCAAAGGTACCTGCTAGGTGTGGTATGAAACGGTGGTAATAGTTTACCATTCCGTTTTGCATTTTTGATACTTTTAGGTTCGGGGAATTTTTCTATAGCCGCAACCCTTTCACGGGAAGGCTTAATTCCATTTTTTGAAATCTCAAATCCTAAAAACTGTAAAGTAGTTGCAACGAATACGCATTTAGAGGCTTTGATACGCAGGCCGAAATCCGAGAGCCGTTGAAATAGGCATTTGATCTGGCTTTCATGCAATTCTTCCGACTTACTAGCGACCAAGATGTCGTCCACATTCGAACAGCCCGAAGGGGGTAGTCACCGCTGTCTTGATGATGTCTTCTTGAGCCATCGGTATGTGGTGATAAGCACGCACTAGGTCTATTTTCGAGAAAACTGTGCATCCGTGAAGGATGGTGGTAACATCATGTATATGTGGAAGAGGGTATCTGTCGGGTGATTGCATTTAACCTACGGTAATCACCCCAAGGTCTCCAGTCGTTTGCTTCTCGTTTTAATGCCATCTGTAGCGGAGAAGCACATGGTGATGTAGCACATTGAATTCGTTCCTTGCTATTTTTAACTTTGCGTTGTTTAAGCGTCTCGGACGAGAGTTTGGCAGTGGACCTTTTGTTATAATGTGATGTACTACAGTGTGTTTGACTGGAAAGTTGAAATCTGGTGGTTCCATTAGGGAAGGGAAGTTTACTAGAATGGAATTGTATTTCTGCTCTATGGCATCTTGGGCTAGTCATAACTTGTTGACATGGTGTGCCAATAAACATTGTGTTCGTTGACCCTCTTACGAGGGTTTTGAATTTTTTACAACTATAATGAGACCGGTATTTCGTAAAAAATCGGCACCTATAATCGGTTTAGTGACCGATGAGATTAAGAAGATGTGGTCAAATATGCGTCAGAACCCTAGACTTTTACGAAGATACTCGTATTTTGTACCAAAGACTTTGATGAACGAGCCATTGGCTGCAGAAATGAATTGGTTAGGTTTTGAATACTGGACCCCGAATCGGGATGCTGGGATAGTTGAGACATCGGAACTGGAATCTATCAAGGATGTTCCCCTGATAAACCGAGCGACTTAAGCCCTGAGCTAATCCCAAGATTTCGAACACTTCGTCATGGTTTTGGAATGGGCCATCGAAAAAAAAACCACTACAGCAAACGTACCCTGGCCAAAGATTTTCAAATCTGCAGATGGAATGTAAGGCTCTTCAACAGATTACATTGTAATTAGCCGAAGCCGTAGTCTGCGTTAAAACAGCCATCCAGGAGGTGATATATTTGTCTATTTGCAAAAGAATGACAAGAAAACTGCAAAAGTGGTGACTGACTGAGAACTGAAGCATCGCTTCTACGTTTGAGAGGTAGATCGAGATCGTTTTTATGAAACAGACAAATTTACGGAACTTTAAGTTACATTAGTCGAGCCGAAGCGTATAGGGTACATAGAGTGTTCCTTCAGCAAGGCGGTATTCTATCGCCGCTCCTGTGGAAATTACTCTTAATCAATTTTTCAGCCAATACTTTTTCTTCGTTCTTCTTCGTTCAAAGTGGTTATTTTTGTTTAACATATTATACTTACCTACTTTACGAGATCCCAATTCCTCATCTCTGCTTTTAATATTTGCAATAGCAAATAACGCCATTCCCGGAGTCGGTAATATTAGCATCTGAATCAATGTAGTCGTCGTACCTTATCTTTTCTCTACATCTGGCTCTTACAACAAATTCGGGGCAATATTTACCCTCGTTGATAGGAGCATCTATCGGTGCCATATAAAGAAAATCATTGGTTCATTGCTTTCTTTTCGAATCATTTGTCAAAAAATTGACAGAAACTCAGTATGATATTTTCGCGGTACCAAATGGATTGATTTACCCTGCTTAACGTTGGGAAATATTGCAAAGTTACTTCCAAAGTAGATGCTATGTTGCCGAAACAGTTTTGAAAAGAAATTTCGTTTGAAGTAATGCTAGTGTACGCAAGTTTGTGAAGAAAGTTTGTGACACTGGTTTGCTGATTGATAGCCCAATATATTCCCATGTTCGTCCTGTGCGCTCAATGGAAAATATTGAAGCTGATGCGAAAAGTGTGCGCCTAAACCCAAGAGCCTCAACGCGCCAATGATCTCAGCCACCGAACATCAGTCGCACTAGCCTGAGGAGAATTTTTCATAAAGAATTCGGATTATTCGCTTACAAGGCTCAATTGACTCAGGAATTGAAGCAAAATGACCACCCGCTTCGTTATAGCTTCTCTGTTTGGGCTTTAGAGCAGCTCGAATTTGGTGACAATTTTGCTGAAGAAATCATCTTTTCAGACGAGGCGCATTTCCATCTCGGCGGCTACATACACAAGCAAAATTGCCGTATTTGGGGCTCGGAAAATCCAAACGTAGTCATAGAGAAGCCAATGCATCCTGAACGTGTGACTGTTTGGTGTGGTTTTTGGAGTGGCGGCATTATTTACCCATTTTTCTTCCAAGACAGCAATGGAGAGCGCTACCGAGGCATGATTTTTTATGGCCAGAAATTGAGGATTTAGATTTGGGCGAGCTATGCTTCCAGCAAGATGGGTCTAGGAGCCACACAAGCCGTCTAACAATGTTCAATAATCATGTATGCAATTTGACAGCGTAGGACTTTTTATTGCCGTTAAAGATCGATGCTATGCGAATAATCCAGAGACGATTCAGGCACTCAAGAACAATATAAGTCAAGCTATTCGTCAAATAGGGGCCGAAACCATCGAAAATGTATTGAAAAAATTAGGTCAACCTATGGATGGCCTAGATTATGTACACAAACTTCTTTACCTGTTCACTACATTCTCTTGAGCAAGAGTCTGTCATATCTATATCATCTTCTAAGCCCGGATAAATTTGTTGGTGGTAGTGACTTCGGGCTTACACCTGCCCTGCTAACTATTTGTTTTGGTATAGTATTGCAGAAATCAAAAGACTTGCTCTTTGTAAAGATTTGAAATAGTCAGACGCAACATTTCCAAATTGTGCATTGCACGCAGAGACGGATCAGTTTTTTATCAAAATATCAAAACATATCTGTTCATGCTATTAACATGAAAGCTTTCCCTTTTTTTATTTACGTTAAAATAATTCACAATAGATAAATGGGATAAGTTGTAATTTAATTGTTATGTGGTGAATAAAGAAATGTTAAGATATTTTAACGTAAATAAAATGAAAGGCCCGGTAATCCAAGATACACTTTTTTCAATTATACTGCGTTTTCGTTGTTTTCGATTCGCTCTTACTGCTGATATTTCAAAAATGTATCGGCAAATACTCGTTGATCAGCAGGATCGGAAATATCAATGTGTTCTATGGAGATCTCGTTCGTCGGATGAGCTAAAGGTATACCAATTGAACACTGTAACCTATGGGACAACGTCGGCTCCATACTTAGCCACCCGCTGTCTTAAAATGTTGGCGGAGATAAACATAGAAAGAATACCTTTAGGGTCAAAGGTAATAGGTGAAGATTTTTACATGGACGACCTTATAACAGGAGGAGATTCATCAGAAGAGATTGCGAGGATTTACCAAGAAGTCAGTTTGGTTTTAAAGAGTGCAGGATTTGAGCTACGAAAATGGTGGACCAATGATGATGTCATGCTGAGTAAAATTCCTGATGCCGATAAAGAAGTTCCACTGCGGATAAACGATTCCGATGTAATAAAAACTCTTGGCATTAAATGGAATCCATCTACGGACCAGCTGCAATATATGGTACCAGACATCATTTGTTCAAATATCGTTACCAAAAGAATCATCCTTTCGGAACTCTCTACTCTTTTTGATCCGTTGAGACTGATTAATCCAGTGATTGTTAAGGGAAAAATAATACTTCAGAACCTTTGTATGCAGAAGACAAACTGGGATGAATCAGTACAGGCACGTATATACGAGGAATGGATGGTGTTTCGACACCGCCTTCAAGAACTCGACAACATTAAAGTCCCACGATATGTCTTGAAACCATATTACAAAACGATTCAAATTCACGGATTTGCAGATGCATCGCTGAAAGCATATGGTTGTTGTATATATGTTCGGACGACTGATGAAACTGAGCACGTCACATGCAACCTTTTGGCTGCAAAGTCAAGAGTTGCCCAAATAAAAGCACAAAGCTTGCCTAAGTTGGAATTGTGCGCTGCGGAACTGTTAGGGATGCTATTGAGGACAGTGTTACCAAATATTTCACATCTGATTATTGACCAGGTATTTCTTTGGACAGACTCTGAAATTGTTCTTTGTTGGCTATCGGCGCATCCTTCAACGTGGGATGTCTTTATCGCAAACAGAGTGTCCAAGATACAATCAGATCTACCAGCAGCTAATTGGAGACATGTAAGTGGTAAACAAAATCCAGCGGATATTATTTCTAGGGGATCATACGCAGATGACT
The DNA here is from genome assembly GCA_949129095.1 of Volucella bombylans. Taxonomy (NCBI): domain Eukaryota; kingdom Metazoa; phylum Arthropoda; class Insecta; order Diptera; family Syrphidae; genus Volucella; species Volucella bombylans. The sequence continues at coordinate 124,044,314 of OX422141.1, read as the reverse complement.
TGGAGAAGAGTATCTGGTTTCGAGGACCAGAATTTCTGTACTTTTCAAACGATCAGTGGCCAGTTCAAAAAGATTTTTCTATTCTCGCTAATGCACCAGGAAGGCGCAAAACAGTCACAGTTTTATTGACGAATAATATTTCAGAGCAAATTTCGCAAATGTATCTGCATCATAGGGACGTCCAAAGGACTTGCAGAGTTTTTGGATATGTAGTGAAATTCATAAATGCATTAGGGCACTCTAGGCGAAAACCGAATGCAGATATTGATCAACTAGACCCGAAGATTTTTGCTGCCAAAAGGACTAAACAAGATGTTATTCCACTAACAGTAAGAGAGATGGACGACGCACTTCTCCGTATCTTGTGGCACATTCAGCGCGGCGAATTCAAAGAATTAATCCAGCAATTAGAAAAGATAATTCGATTAGCCCAAAGAGTTTCGTCAAAAATCTAAATCCTTTCCTAGACGATACCTCTTTAAAACTCCTGAGAGTTGGTGGGCGTTTGCAGAATGCAGACATTCCTTACTACACCAAATGTCCTATTCTTCTTCCCAAATCCCACCCTTTCATTTATAGTCTAGTTTTTTATTTACATAGAAAAAACTACCATGCAGGACCACAAGCGCTAACTGGTATAATACGGCAACGATTTTGGGTACTTGACGTTAGAAGACTGGTGAAAAAGGTAGTTGACAGATGCGTTCACTGCTTCAGGTACCGGCCCAAGTTGATGACGCAAATCATGGGAAACTTGCCATCGGACCGAGTGCAACCAGCCAGGCCATTCCTGAAGACTGGAGTTGATTTCTGTGGGCCATTCTATGTCACACAAAAACTTGTGGCCAGATACGTGGCCAACGTATCTGCAAGGCTTACGTTGCAGTGTTTGTCTGCTTTGTGGTCAAAGCGGTTCATTTGGAGGTGGTCTCAGACCTAACAAGTCAAGGTTTTGTCGCTGCTTTGAAAAGGTTCATTGCTCGGAGAGGATTATGCCAAGAACTTTTCTGTGACAATGCCACCAATTTGTGGGAGCACGAAACGAGCTGAAGGAGTTCAAAGATCAATTCCTGCAACAGCAAAGACAAGATGCAATCGCTGCCTGGTGTACTGGAATGCCATTCCAGAACCGTCACTGGAACATGAAAAGATACCCTGTTTGAAGAGGTGGAGACGGCTGGCTCAAATTAAACAGCATTTCTGGATCCGCTGGTCGAAAGAGTATCTCTTAGAGTTGCAGCGAAGGGCAAAATGGAAGTCGTCATCCGAAAATGTGAAAATTGGTACTATTGTCCTTATTTCTGAAGACAATACATCTCCCCAGCAATGGCTTCTGGGCAAAGTTATCGGAACAGTGATATCAGCAGATGGAAAAATTCGTGTCGTGGACCTGAAGACGAGGAATGGAGTTCTCCGTCGAGCTATTCACCGACTGGCTCCACTACCAATAAATGATTAAAGTATCGGTAACATGTTGCGAATACTTTAAGGCGGCCAGGATGTTCATGCTATTACGAGTAACATCAAAGCTTTCCCTTTTTTTATTTACGTTAAAATATCTTAACATTTCTTTATTCACCACATAACAATTAAATTACAACCTATCCCATTTATCTATTGTGAATTATTGTAAAGTAAATCTGCAAACGAAAAGTAGTGTTCGGAATCTCCTTCCAATAAATTCTCTCTCCAGGAGATCGAGCAGCGACTTTGTCAAATTGGAATCTATGATTCGAAGACCTACCGTCGAACCATAAAGTACATAGTGCGTATACCGGATTGAAATAAAAAGAAAAAATAATAAAATTAAAATTAAAAGTCGTGTCTTTTATTTGGCAGTTGAAAAGTTTGGCAAAAAATTCAAACAATTAAAATTTAAAAGTCACAAAATTTGTTGAAGTGACTTAGTTCCTGAAAATTCTCAGGAAACAATATCAAATGTAGATCTCGACTAAGCGGGTTGGTGCACACTAGTTCATTGTTATCTCTCCGCTCAATGTGGTGTTGTTTGTTTTTTCGTTACTATGCGCAGAGTCAAGGACCTACGAAGAATGCGAGACATTCATTTGTGAAATTTTTCACTTTAAAGTGCTTGCAATTGCCAAAAAATTGTAGTAACGACGGAAATTGCTTTTTCAATTTTTGCTTCGTATTGTCTGAGAATTAAACTCAAATAGTCTGGTGTAGCAGTCCACGAACTCAACTCCTGTGTCCAGTCTTTTGTTCGATCGCAGCAATATATTATTCTACAAGAAGACAGATTCCAGTTCCTGAGCTATTCTGGAGAATATTCCATGGGATGAAGTAAACACATCAGTTAACTTATTTTCGCTCCATTGTTTGAAACTCTCTTCCAGTTGTTTTCGACGTCTCGGCTACTTGTATGGCAAGGTTTCAATGTCATTTCTCAACAGTCCATCTGCACAATGGTACATTAGTGTACTCGTATTCCTCTTAATTTTTCTTTCAACTTGATGAAAAAAGTTTCATATCCTTTGTTGCTGATTCTAAAGTTAACTCTTTTATCGGATTCCAGGTCGAACTTTATTGCATAATTGTATATGGTATATGACAGAAGCTGGCATCCGCATCCTGTCCCTACGTGCACAAGTCTTAAAATGAAGAAAGTTTCATAGTCCATTCTGCTCCTCCCACATCTCCATTTTTGCCTACTTTTATTGCATTTTAACAAGCGACAAAGCATGTATTGTCAATGAAAATACTCGTACACCTAAGATCCTTTTATTCATTGCTTTCAATTTACTTAACCGCGAAGATTTGCCAAAGATAAGTTTTATATCAAAACAAGGAGTCAGATACCAGGAGCATGGAAAAAGTCGTCGGTTAATAGAAATAAACAGAAATAAAGTTACTTCCTTTCATGTTTTCTATTTCTCCTACATAACCAAGATATCCGACCCATACCAGGAGCAGTGAAAAGTTTGCACCACAATAATTCTAGAATTCTTGTCTTCTCACCAGAGAGAGATTCTCTCTTTTGTAATTTTCTTCTTTCTGAGTTATGTTGCGTCAAAGAAAGTTGAAACACAGATAAAGGACTTTCTTCTGTTCATTGCTGTTTCTTTTTACGACTTGTATTTTATTTTGTTTTAAGACAAAAACATTCTCCTTTTTGCGTTTGTTCTTTTGTTGGCGAGCATGCTAACGGCCAATGGTCCTTTAATTATTGTGACGTAAATAAAAAATTCAACAATAAAATAAAAAGTACATTTTCTGAATTGAGGATGGAGAAGGCAGGACATCCCCATATTGTTTGAGGCTTGGTTTAGGACTTTTCTGGGTAAATTTTGTTGCGCTATTTAGGGAAGTTAAGTCGTTTTTTTATTTTATTTTTTATTAAAATATTGCCATAATAAGTCTAGCGGAAGATTTATTTATGTAAACCTCCAAGGAGCCAGAGTAGTAAGGGATACGAATTTTACATGAAAATTACTTCAGTAAAAAAATTTTTTTTTTTGTTTGTTGTAACTTAGGCGTAATAAAGAAAATTAGAAAAGACTTTGTGGGCGGTAATAATGTGCTGAAGTGTACTACTTGACTGGCAGGAAGCTAGCAACAGTTAAGGGAATTCATTTAACGCTTTGTGGAGATTTGTATAATTTCTCAGAATTTTCTGGACCACAATTCAGAGGAGATTCGTATTTTAAAAAGAGCAATACGCCTAACTTAATTTATAAGAATGCCGACGGTTTAAATTGTTCATTGTAAACAGAACATTTGTTTATTTATTTATTTATTTATGTCTATAAGTATTACAAACTCTCTTAGACTAACCTAAAATGTGAATGTACATCTAAATTTCTTAAAATCTAAATTTAAAATAACAAGATTTAACATTAGCATTAAATGATACAAAACATGAGTATAGATTTAAAAACGTTTCTGTTTTGATTAAAATCGAAAACATTTGCATATTGATTGAATTTAACACACGCATTGGTTATAGGCTCGTTTTGGCCATAATTTGTTTTATGTTTTGAGATATACAAAAGAGCATTGCTTCTTGGTCTTATGGATCTAGAAGGTGCATTTATACTAAATAAGGCCAAAAGAGGTGGACAATCAATGTGATTTGTAATTACATCTCTTGCGAAAACTACAGAATAGTAAGTTATTCTGCAAGAAATAGGCTTTAAACCAATAAGTAAACATCTATTATCATATGAAGGCAAAGAACCGGACCAATTTAAGTTACGAAGCGCGTATTTTGTAAAACGTTTCTGAACTTTTTCAATGCGATTAGAATCTTTTTTAAAAAGCGGAGACCAAACAACACAACAATACTCTAATATAGGACGAACTAAAACAACAAACAGAGCTTTCAGTGTATAGGGGTCCCGAAAATCACGGGTGTTTCTAAACAGGAAACCAGACATAGCATTAGCTCTTGAAATAATGTAATTAATGTGGAAATTAAAGGAAAGATGTGGATCTAAAATGACACCCAAATCTTTATGACTTACAACTCTTTGCAACAAAACATTAGACATCTTATAGTCAAATAATATAGGCATGACAGACCTTGAAAAGGACATGACTGAACATTTTTTAATATTTAAATCCAAAGAGTTCATAGAACACCATACATTTAAATTATTTATGTCTTTTTGAAAATTTAAGCTATCAGCAACAGATTTAACTGACATGAAGATCTTAACATCATCGGCGAACATAAGGCAATTTGAGAATTTTATTGCTGTTGGTAGGTCATTTATGAATATTAAGAACAGCAAAGGCCCAAGGTGACTGCCTTGCGGCACACCCGAATAGTTATGAATTTTGAAAGATATTTTAGATCCAATTTTGACAAATTGTGATCGAGAACATAAATAATTCCCCAGCCATTTAAGGATTGTTGAGTAAAAACCTAAAAAGGACAGTTTTTTTAAATAAAATTCGATGGCTTACCCTATCAAACGCCTTAGAAAAATCAGTGAAGACAACATCTGTTTGACATCTATTTTCCATATTTTTTAAACAAGTGCTTACAAACAGAGTTAAATTAGTCACAGTGGAACACCCTTGAACAAAACCATGTTGGTAAACCGATATATGGTTTTTCAAGGCATTATACATTTTCTTTTTAACGATTGATTCAAAAATCTTTGGAATCAGTTGCAATTTCGCAATGGGTCTATAATTTTGCACATTCTGTTTTGGACCTGATTTGTAAATGGGAGTAATATAGGAGGTTTTCCAACATTCTAAAAACTCACCACTTCGAAGGGAAAGATTAAATATGTAAGATAGAGGTTTGGACAAATTACATGCACATTCTTTTAAAAACTTAGCAGGAATATTGTCTGGTCCCAAACTTAAATTAATATCTAAACAAGAAAGTTCGGTAAAAACCTCATCTTCAGATATTAACATCGAGTCTATATTAACTACTTCGGAATATGCAGGCAAAACATCACTGTTAGAGTCATCAACAACAAAGTTAGATTGGAAAAAAGTTGCAAACATGTTACAGATTTCTAATATATCGCTACTTACATTACCATTGTAATTCATATTAGTAGGAAATCCCACCGATTTTCGTTTTGAATTAAAAAATTTCCAAAAAGATCTTGAGTTTTTCTTGATCTTCGATTCCATAGACCATAAATACTGGTTATATAAAAACGTCTTTAAAAATTTATACTCTTTTAGCAAACGACAATAATTGCTTCGAAAACTTGAATCGGTCTTACTTCTTTTTTGGGCCTTTATTAAAGAATTTTTAAAACGTTGTAAGCCTCTAGAAAACCATATCGGCTTGTTCAGTCTAGGTATAAACCTATCAAACAGTTCTTGGACAGTGTTAATAAAAGAAGAAAAATATAGAGCTAAACTAGATTGGGACAAAATAGAATCCCAATCTATTTCATTAATATAATTGTTTATGCAAATGAAATCGGCTTTGTTAAAGTCGTATTTTACATCTATATAAGATAATGGATCAGATAAAGATTGAGTAACTGATAAATTTAATACAATTTTTAATGCTTTGTGGTGAATACTATTGTTTAGCAATGGGTTTTCATCTTCAAAAAATTCAACATCAAGCTCATTATTAATAAAAACTAAATCTAGAATCCTTCCTAATTCATTTACAACACTATTAACTTGAGTTAAATTAAAGGCAGAAAGAGTATCTGTTACAACAGCTTCAAAATCTTTTTTTACATTAATTGGAAATAAAACTTTATCATCTTGAGAAAAAACCCATTTAATACTACATAAATTAAAATCTCCTAAAATAAGGGCAAAACAATTTTCATCAAAGTTCGAAACAACACTCTTAATATTATTGATATGAGCATTATTCAGAACACGGTGGAATATAAGAAACGAAAACATAAATATTGATCTTTTTTAAAATTTTGTCATGAGAACTTGAAAAGATTACAACGCGAACACATATTTGTTCAATTAAACAGTCTGATAGTTCAATTTCTCTGCTCTCGTAAATAGATTTAACTGCGACCAAAACACCACCTCCTCTATCCAGTCCAGTAAGTGTAGCATTACGGTCTGTTCTGAATGGAACATAGCTAGAATCAAATAATTCTGTTGATAGCAAGTCTTCGTACAACCATGTTTCGGTGAGAGCAATTATGTCATGCGAGCAATCCAGAACAGATAAATAAAATTGCTTGGTTTTAGTACGCATACCACCCACATTCTGATAATAGAGAGACAGATCGTCTTGAGCAATAATACCAATATCTGGAGGAGAAGCAGGAGGAACATCAACAGGAACAACAGCAACAGGAGCAGCAACAACGTTGACAGGCAAAACATATGAGTTGCATTTGATATCAAAGGCAACTTCAGCAGCGGCAAGATCATTAGTATTGAAAACAGGTTTGTTTTGTTGTTGATACGGAATCAATAGCCATATTAGTAACAACAACAGCAGCAGCAAGCTCATCGGCAGCGTAAACAGTAGGAGCAAGAGGAACAGGTTTTGTTGTTGAATTTTTTATGCAGAGAGTGAAGGTGGTTTCATTCGCTGATCGTTTTTTGAATGCTGAGTAAATTCTCTTACCCTAACACCAGAAGGCCAAATGGAAGCCTGCATTATTTTATCAATGCAATTTTCCGGAATTGCAGCTTTAAAGTTAAGGAAAGAGAAATCAGACTTGTCAGCGTCTTTTTTTACAAGCATAATGCATTTAATGCGATTTTTTGAAATATCAATTATACCAGCGATAAATGATGTTAGAGAATCCACTGTTGTATTAGTGCTAAGGTATGATATATGTAACCATTTGGATTTGGGGACAAATACACCTTCAAGCAATGTGGATGTATTATTTCCAACAACATTATTCCGAATAGGTCTATCATCTTGATGGCTTTGGGCCAACGCCGGCGTTGAGGGGATTTTGTTCTCGCTAGTCGGATTTTTCTCTTCATTTGAAATTTCTTCAGAAACAATGCATATTGTTGGTATTGAAGTGCATTGACCTGGCATAACGTTTGAAGAACTTTTATATGATTGATTCTCCGAATCATCACTCACTAAGACACTAGGGGCATTAAGGGAATTGTTTAGTAGGTTTATTTGATTTTTTAATTCTAGGATCTCTGATGAGAACTTATTAATTAAGTTGAATAGATCGTTAGCAGTATGCCGCGACACAGTGCAAGAATTACATCGCCACATTAAATTCGCATTATTAACCAAAATCTTATAGGTTGGCTCCGAGATGTTAGCACATTTTTTATGAATTTTATTTTTACAAAAGTAATCACACTGAATAAAATTTGGATCAGCAATTATCGTATTGCATGTACCACACAGATTCGATGACATTTTGATAATTTTGATGATTTCAATTTGGAACAAACTTTGCAATGAGTAAAACAAGGGAGCTTATAGAGAACACGTCCGATCGCTTTGATTTGTCACACTCACACACGATTGGACAACGGTCAAGGATCTGTGTCAACCTATGTTAGAAGGTGTGTCTAACCCATCTCATACATATGTATGTATGTATATCGCGAGTGTTGCAGAAAGTTGTTTCTTTTGGTTGAATAGAGAAGATTTCATGAATGTGGAGTATACCTTGGAGAAAGTAACATGAATACGAGTAGCTCCAATTTTTAAAACATTGCAAAACTTCATCATTGTAGTGGCAATAGTTGAATACATCTGTTCCAACTCGACCAGTGAAATAAAGCAGTGTTCTATAAGGTTTGTGCTTGCTTCGATACAACCATTTCTAATGCCATGATACCAGATGTCACTTCCTTTTTGAAACTTCTTTTCAGGCTTGGCAGTTCGATCATATCATTGTTTTTCTCAGCAATGGTATTTTCTATATTTGTTGCAACCTTGAGTTAAAAAAGATGTTTGTTACCTGTAATTCTGCTGGCGAGGCATTTATTTCTTTAAGTGGAATATTCCGATATTCCAGGAGAGCCTTTCACAATTCAGTGTTCATATCGTGATATTTTTTAATTAAATTTTTAGCAAATACCTACGGCTTTTTCGGCAAAGCCGCCATTCGCTTGTGAATACAAATTTTTGAAATTCCCTGGATCCAAATGGAACATTGTCTGCAATTATTTCTATTGGAAACCCATGAGTGGCAAATCAAATTTTCAAGTTCGTAATGCATTGTGCGGAATGTGTAATCTGAAGTAATAATCAGAAACGACTAAATATGATTTAGCTGCAAATTGGCAGATGTCCATATCAATTTTTTGGAGCTGTAAACTTGGTACACTGTGCGAGATCAACGGAGGATTTTGCAATCATGTTTTCATTGAATCATTGATACCGGCCAGTACACAAGATTTCGAGCTCTTTTTTTTTTAGATTTCTAAACACCCATATGGGGTTCATGTAGCTGTTAACATACTCCCGAAGGTTAATAGGCACGATCACCCCTCTGGTTCAAAAATATAACATCATTTTCTATAGCATGGTCATCTCGGTGCTTCCAATAGAATTTAATGTCTTCATTCAAATGTCGTTTGTCTTGTGGCCACCTGTCGTTCAATACCCTTTTCAACTCAATCAGGCATTTGTCATTTTTTAATTCATTTCTGAAACTTTCAAGGCGCTCCTGTGTTACGTTGATGCTGTGCACAACTTCACCTAAATTGTCAATTTCTTGTGTTTTATTATGTTTGTTATAATATCACGACAACAGTCAGCTATACCACCTTGATCAAAAATCACGGAATTACCCCAATGTGTGGCGCTCCCATTGTTCCGTTTTTTTGTTAAGTTGGTAAATCTGTTGTAGACATTCCCTCTAAATCTCAGCGTCATACCTTTACATTTGCAAAAGTTACGTAGCCAAGAGTAAATCTATCTCTGTGTGTGTTGGCGATTTTTTACAGTTTTAGAAATGGGTTTAAATTTGCAACAACGAACTTGTATTAAATTTTGCGTCAAAAACGGATTTAATGGTGCGCGAACGTTAGAAATGTTGGGAAAGTGTTTCGGCAACGATTCTCTAAAGAAAACGGTCGTTTACCAGTGGCACGCCGCGGTTCAAAAGTGGTCGTCAGTCAGTCGAAAAAGATGAACGCAGTGGCAGACCATCGACATCGAGAACATTGATGGAGTAAAAGAAATGTTGGTCAATAACCGCAAATTAACCATCAGAGAGATAGCGGAGGACTTGAACATTGCCTATGGATACGTCCAATTTGGTTAATGATTTGAGTTTCCGTCGTGTAGCAGCAAAGTTGGTGCCAAAAGACCTCAATTTCATGCAAAAAAGAGACCGTGTTGACATCGCAAAAGAGATGATTTGCGAGGCTGAATCCGATCCCACATTCATCAAAAGGATCATTACTGGAGACGAGACGTGGGTTTATGAGTACGACACGCAATTCAGACATCAGGCAAGTGAATGGCGTTCACCAAATGAGCCGAGACCAAAAAAAAACACGTCGTTTTCAGTCGAAAAAGAAGGCAATGCTGACGGTTTTCATGGATTACAACGGTGTAGTGCATCATGAATTTTTGCCAAAAGAGTATTATTTGGGCATTATGAGACGTTTGCGTGAAGCAATTCGCCGAAACAGACCAGAATTGTGGGCAGAAAACTCGTGGATTTTGCACTGTGATAACGCATCATCGGACAGTGCCATCATTATTCGTAATTTTTTGACGAAAAATGCAACAGATACCATCCAACAGCCACCGTTTTGGCTCCCTGTGACTTCTTTCTGTTTAATCGAGCTAAAAAACCACTACGGGGAACGCGTTTCAGCAGCCGAGAGGAAGTAATGGAAAAATCGCGGGAAGCACTGATGGCATAAGTGTGTTGCAGTCGATGGGGATTACTTTGAAGGAGACAATATAGATATTTTAAACCACTATTTTGACTGCTATTTCTGATGTTTTTGGCCGATTTTTTCAAAAAGAGCTCAAATTTAACTAAAAGTGTAAGTTTTGTAAATCGTAGTCGAGGTTGTCATATGCCCAAAATTGTTTTCAAAAATTAAGAGTCAACAATTTTTATATGAAACAAAAAAAAAATATGGCGATTTAATTGTTTTTTGTGTTTTATTTTAATTCGAGGTTCTTAAGTAAAAAGAAACACCCTTTACTCTGGTTTTTTTTAGTTTTTAGTTTTATATGCATTTTATTTTCTTAACACTAACTCTTACATTCTAACAAAAAATGCTTAAATGCTAGCTTAAAATTACTTAATAATCTTACACTAACTTACTGGCCCCACACAGCCCTTTACTCTGGTATGTGCTACAGAGTGCAGAAACAGCTTCTGGTCAATTTTAACATATAGCTAGAAAGAGAGTGCATCTCCCAGGAGACTTGGAAGACTCTCGATCAATGGAACATTAACTAGAGTGTTCCGATTGCCATTGACGCAATGCACTTCGCAGTATGAGGGATGTTCAGAAATTGGTCAAATGTGACAATGAAATTGACGCAGAAGAACCAGAGCTGTTGCAAGAATGAGGTTTGCAGTCGGTGCTCAGGATATGGAAGGACTATTTTTGGATACAGTATGTTACAATGATTAAATTGTGTAGTCGAGTAAAATGAAGTATTCTATTGGGATTGTAATTACGAACAATTTCTCCAAACTGAACAAATAATAAATTTTACCGATCGCTGTTTCTTGGAGGTAATACAACAATTGAGTGCAATGCCTTCTTTTAAACAACTAAAGGTCTCAGGTCATCTTTCATATGTATAGACGAGGTTAGAGCAGAAGATTCGATGACGAGGTGTGCTCGTAACATAATTCAGAGCGCATGAGCCAGCGCTATGGTCTTGCAATCCAGCTTGGAAGGGTGGTGCCTTTGAGGATGGCCGTGATTCAATTGGCGCGAGCAAGTAGAAGGGGAGCAGCTCGGCATGCATAACTAAAGACAGCTTGCTTATAATCGAGGTGGCTGAGAGCTTTTGTTGTTTAAGGTACCTATCCATCCCGCTATCTAAAGCAACTAAAAAGAAGGAGTTCATGTACCTCAGATAAAATATTTGCTCTACAAATGACACCCAAATGACACTAAATGAAGGATAACATCAGGCAATTCGTCCAAGCATGTTTCAAAGTCTTAACTTGGAGGAACAAAATTGTGCCCTACAAAACTATTGCATAAACCTGCCAGTTTTGCTTTACTGAAGTGAATGCTGGACGATAAATGAGACAGCGAGGCAGAGTTTGGCATCTTCCCAAAGAAGGGTAGAAAATGCAAAAATCCGTCTACATTAGCTTACACACGTCGATCGAATTAAGGAGAATGCCATAGCTAAGAGTTTTTCTAAATTCCAAGAAACCTAATTCATAAAGAAAAGTGAAGGGTTAAATATCAAACAATCACGGACACTAGTAACCTTAAAGCAGCATACCTAAAGGTTGGTATGCAATATTAGTTCTGAATCTGGATAGTCGAATTGGTCGTCCTTTGCGGTGAGTACAGGGAATACGTCTTTTGAAAGATGCTAAGAAAGGACAGGGTTGGAGCCACTCAGCTTCACAAATTTTTAACCTTTCAAAATTTCAAATAAAAACCAGCAAAACTTACCTTGCAAGGAGAATGAGGGCGCTAATTAAAATAATGTATAGCTGAAAATCAGCCGCCAAATACCAGGATTGATGAAGACACTATTCAAAAATAGAAAAGTAACTGCAATTGATTGAAAAGCTTTCACAAAAGTATATAATCTATACAAACACTTCTTTTAAACATAAAGTTATTGATAAACAAAAGATTTTTCCACCAAGTCTCTCTGCACAGGATCACAAAGGCTATTGAAGGAGTTAACCTAAATAAATATTTCCAACTATGTAGTTAAATTTAAGAAATTTACACACCTTACCTTAAGTATCGATACAGGATAAGCCTTCCCCAATCAGCAACTCCAGGCTTTTTCATTTTCCTTTGAAATGCAATGGTCAGTAGAAAACTGCTCATAACAAAATATACCTGAATTATCACAGTTCCGTTAGTTAAAATATTTGATCCTACGTGGTAGAATACTTTCTCTATGAAATCGGTATTTTTGGTCGGTGCCGACTTTAAAAACAAAAGCACATGAGCGAGCACAACTAAAATTATGGAGAAAAATCGAATAGCTTCGAAAAATCGAAAGTCCTTGCCCAATTCACCAGTTGAAGGCATGATGAGGCGGAAGTAGTTGCGGCACAATGAGAAAGATGTCAGAATTGTATTCTCTGAAAGGATAATACGAACATTACGCACAAATTCCGTTTTCATTTGAAACCTACGAGTACTTTTAGTATGTAAATGTGTTTTGTAAAAATCAATTCCCGCCATTCTTAGATCCTGTTTCCGCTTCAATTGTCGATCATAGCACGATGAAAGAACAACCAAGAGCAGCAGTGTTCCAACAACAATGAATAAGATGATCTGCAAATAATCTTAAAGAACATTAATGAGAATAAATGGAGCACGAGTTTGATTGACAATGGGACTAACCGAGGCCTTGACGGCTATCATTAGAAACACAATACTCAATGAAGGATCGAACACCTAAATCGTATTTTTTTCTAAAATTGTAATTCAAACATGCGTTTATGACCTTGCCATCCAGAATTCTGTTGTCCGAAACCTCTGTGAATATGTCGGTAAAAAATTCGGCCAACTGAAACGAGGGATTATATGAAATGTTGAAACATCTGGAAAGACGTACTCGTACATTACCTCAGTATTTTTGATGTTTCCAACATAAAGTTGTTCCTTTTGAAACGAGCTGAGAGGATTGATTAGTTGCTTACAACGATTTAAACAAACTCCAAAGTACAGGTTGTCATGACGATAGTGTCGCCTGGTGACAGATGAAAACTCCTACAACAAAAGACAATTTAAAGATCCACATGAAGTCTAGGCGAACGTAAAAGATTATTTGTGGTTAGCTCGTCAATGGCTAAATTTCGTACAATTCTTCAGACTTTGGTGTTAGTTGGAGCTTAAGCCCAGTAAATTGTGGTGGATTACGTTATCGATCTATTTTAACGGGAACACAAACTTTATATCTAATTAATTGTGACAAACTGCATAAAGCTCCCATTTCTGGTATCCCCGACATGATTGGGACAAAATGTATTCTAAGCATCATGGCGTTTCGTTTAAATATGCCATTCAAGCCAGATTGTACTGACCATTGAACGAGTTGTTACTACCCAACCAGGTTATGCATTTACTCTCAGCTGTCACAGCTGAAGTTGAAGTCATTCACAATTACAGGATGCCTCAATTATAAAGAACCAATTCTGAATTATGGTTAACATATTTCAAGTTAAGTTCATCTCCCAAGCAGCGAAGAACAGACGATTTGACGCCAGCAAATATCACCTCGTAGTCAGTACTCTGAGATTTTTTTTTTATAATAGGCGCACTCACAAGGGATTTTATGTACCCTTAAGATATTTGCATATAACACAGGCGAAGGAAGGAAAAAAGAGAGATAACGATGTGCGTTGGTTTTAAATGTTTGTAAGTTATACAGACTAGGAAATAAAGCGTGCGTCAGGGCGCTCCATAAGCGGAATGCGTCTGGCAATTTCGGTGAAGCACTGATGGTGAAAATAACGACACAACGTTACGCCGGTGTTCGAGGGTGTCTAATGACTGTGTCATATTGGCATCACCTATGAGTTTTATAGCACTATTTTGGATTCTATCTAGCAAGTGCATAGAGGTCTTAGGGGCGCTTGACTAGATGTGGGTATTGTACTCCAATTTTGGGCGGAAAAAGGCCTAATATATTGTGGCCAGATGAGAGGAGGTGCAATATTTCTTACATCGCTTGAGGAAATTTATATATTTCGCAGCATTTTTGGCGACATCAAATATGTGGTCATTCCAACGTAAGTTGTCTTTGACACACATACTGAGAATAGAAAGTTTTTTAGTTTCAACGATGCAAGTGCCATAAGTTTATAATGGCTGGGTGTTTAAATTTCGCTTTAACGACAGCAGACAGGATTGTGTTTTGGAAGCATTAAATTCCACTTGATAGTTCCCCAATTGGTTAGGCTGCTAATATCAGCATTTAATGTAATTAACATACGCTGACGTTTCCGTTCTACAGCCGAAGAACAGAGATGTGAGTCTGGGAACGAATATGAGAAGCAGAAAGTACTGTCGCCAGCAAAGGAGTATATTGAATTAGAAGTAGTAGACAAGAGATCATTGAAGAAAATTGAAAAGAGTGTCAGAGGCAAAACGGATCCCTGGGTACACCAGCATTTATTTTGTGAATATCAGACTTAAAGCGATTAGAGACAACTTGAATTGACCGTTCCGAAAGGTAGTTTCTAATCCATTGAAGAAGAGAGTCATCGATCCCAAATGCATGCATTTTCGACAAAAGAGCCTGATGTCAAACTCTGTCAAATGCCTTAGAAATATCAAGTGCAACTATCTTGTTTTCGCCAGATTGATATACGCTTTGGTTCCAATTTCCGGGTGAGACATGCTATCAAATCACCGTTGTTACGAAAACCGTGCTACCGGGCATTGAGAAGTTTTCGTGTTTCGAGATATTTCATGAGCTGTTTCGGCAACGATTCTCTAAAGAAAATGGTCGTTTATCAGTGGCACGAGTGGTTCAAATGTGGTCGTGAGTCAATCAAAGATGATGAATTCAGTGGCAGACTATCGACATCGAAAACCGACGAAAGCATTGATGGAGTAAAAGAAATGTTGGTCAATAACCGCAAATTAACCATCAGAGAGATTGCGGAGGACTTGAACGTTGCCTATGGATCCGTCCAAGACATTTTGGCTAATGATTTGGGTTTCCGTCGTGTAGCAGCAAAGTTGAGGCCAAAATACCTTAATTTCATGCAAAAAAGAAACCGTGTTGACGTCGCAAAAGAGATGATTTATTAGGCTGAATCCGATCCCACATCACAGGAAGCACTGTAGGACATACCGAAAACCGAATATAAAAAGTGTTTCGAGGATTGGATCAAGCGCTGGCATAAGTGTGTTGCAGTCGATGTTGATTACTTTGAAGGGGACAATATAGATTTAAATGAATAAACTTGTATTTTTAATTTTCTGAATAAATTCCGGCAACTTTTCCGCGAAAGGTTCAGACGGTTTTCAGCAGAGAGGAAAGTTCTGGTTATTTGCGTGTGCAATTACAAAAGTATAAAGCAAGTAAATACAACATACATTTTACTGCTTGAAGTTTTATTAAGGTACTCGTATTTATTGCCGGAAGTTATCTGTTGTTTTCCTCGATGTTTTGATTCGTTCATCTGTTGTTTTCCTCGATGTTTTGATTCGTTCATCTGTTGCTAATGTTTTATGGCCGATCTGCATTTTGGATGGACTGTAATCGAATGCTGTTGTTGCTAGTAAGTGCTATGCTGGTGAGACGGACGTCGTAACTTGCATTTTGAATGAATTTTGAATTCCCAACGGACAGTGTGACACGGGATTTTTATATATACAGATGGTATACGGTCAGTGATAAAAGGAAATCCCTTGCCACTAACATTTTTGTTACTAATTTTTTATTTTATTTTACTCTTACTGTCTTTGTTTTTGGTCCAACCCTACATAAATCTACTACTTCTTGATTTATGATTTTTTCAATAACACTCCTAAAAGTTAACGATCATTTTGATGAAGGTACATGCCATAAAAATAAGTTTGAATAAGTGGTAACAAAATAGCACCATACATCAAATAATCAAGACAATAGCTCTCCGAAAACTTTAAAGATTAAACGCAACAAAAGCGTCTATAAAAATAGGCTTTATAGTTATCGCCTTAGGTGGTATCCGTGTCATTACAATATTACCATGTTCTTTGTTTAAGTAAGGCGGTAAAGAAACGTATAAACTCTATATCAAAACACGTGTAGGATTACTCTTATTTATGTATGAGAGTTGCGACTTATAGGTATGCTTTCAATGGTTTTAATATTAAAAGCTTACTGAAGACAAAACAAAGAAAAATATATTATCCACATAATTATGATTTAAAATATTATTTTCTTTATATGAAATTTATCCTGATTTTACAATAAATTTAAAATATAACTTATATTAATTTAAAGAAACTATTTCAATGTGTCTAACACTATTCTTTTGTTTCTTTTTGTTTAGGTAAGTCGTCCTTCATAGTGAACTAAAAAATTCGTAAGTAATAAATAAACAAATAGTCGAAAACCAAAAAGTTATATATACTCGTACATAACCATATTCAAGTATTTTTGTACACTTGCGAATTTTAGGAGTGTACTTATACCACTTGAGACGGACTTCGCAGGCTACGCTAGTGGCGAGAAAGTAAATTTAGCTTGCGTAAACTACCTCTAAAGGAATGATGGCTCTTGTCTCTGTCGAAAACACACCAATCAGACAAGGAAATAGTTCCTTAATGTTCCTTTTACTAGAATTTCTCTATATTTCGTAGAAAGATGAGTAAAGGCTTCAGTGACAAAGTGCCTAAAGTACAATTAGGGCTGAGTATTTGCATGCTGATACCAGTGTAAGCCGGACAGTCACAGATGGAATATGACAACTATCACAGAAAAATTTCGCAGAATGTGTGTCACTTATGCCTAACACACGTGCACTACTCTATTTCTTACCTTCGCTTTTTCGGATTATTTTTAATTTCTCTCAATACCAATTTTCAACGCTCGCGTTCGTATTCGCAATCTAGGCCAATTGCATTTTGTTTTTTACTGACCCAACATTTTTGTTTTTCTTCCGTCATTTTTGTTCGACCCATATACATTTACCGACCTACAATGTCTAAATTCTGCAGTAACCCCAATTGTGTAATTATCAGTGAAACAAATGCCGAATCAGTGAATTGCAGTGGCCTCTGTGGGAAATCCTATCACGCCCTTTGTGTTGGATTGAGTAAAAGATCGATTGTATATCTGAAAGACTACAGATGCAACGTTCTCTTTTTTTGTGATGAGTGTAAAGATATCTCGACATCGCACATTATGCTCGCCATAAAATGTCTCAGTGACTCAATAAACAATATTGGCAATGAAAACGTACTCTGCTTCAAGAGACTACAAAACCAATTCTCCAAACTTGATGACGTTATGAGAAGTGTTGAAGATATTTCTGGTGTCGTAGAACAATCAACCAACCTCTTCAAAACAAAGTGTAAATCTCTAGAAAATCAGTTGACAAATACCCTCGAACTTCCAAAACCCACAGACACCATTAATATTAACACAATTAAAAGCGTTATTGTAAACAGTGTGAAATCTGCCCTTAAGACCTATTTACCGTCTATTGCTGATACTCTCTCTACCTTAAGATCCGACCTTGATATCTATTTCCAAGGTTCATCAACCCCAAGTGCTCCTCCACCAGATCCGTCTTGGTGATATCGTTGATGACATTAGAACGACGCTTAACAAAATTGACGATCTTCCTGTACAACTCCATCCCCAATCTAACGCAATGTATAATACGTCCCTACTAACTAAAATGCTCGAGAACGCTGTCATCGAACCTTCTGAGGCACTATTACAAATACGTCAATCTCCATCTCCAACTCAGGCAATCGCAGTC
The DNA here is from genome assembly GCA_949129095.1 of Volucella bombylans. Taxonomy (NCBI): domain Eukaryota; kingdom Metazoa; phylum Arthropoda; class Insecta; order Diptera; family Syrphidae; genus Volucella; species Volucella bombylans. The sequence continues at coordinate 124,026,279 of OX422141.1, read as the reverse complement.
GATCCACCGGAAATCGAGGCGACAATTTCTCGTTCTCGACAAGACTCAGTCTGGCTTGTGAACTTTTTTAGGGGCAGATTTAAAATCACCATAGACAACTGCCAGAAAATCACATCGCCCAATAAATCAAAGTCTTGTCGTTTCAAATTCAACATTCCCCATAAATACGAATGGCTTTTTCGAAGTCCAACTTCAGAGATTTTTCAACTCGACGGGATGAAGATGCAGATTTTTAAGGATAACAAGATCAAGCACAAAAGAACTCTTAAGTCTAGATTTAATTCCGCTTATACCTCTAAGTAACCCAAGCTACCTGAGAACCGCAACCCTACGGATAAGCCTAAGCGCAATATACAATCCAAGCCCTCCCATCGAGACCCCAACTGGAGTTTTAAGGTTGGCTTATTTCCCTCGTATTCTCCACAGAATCACTTGCTTTCCCCTCCTCATGTCATCCAACCAAAAGAACATAAAGATGTCTCCCTCCCCACAAAATCTGTCCCACCCAAACGTGTCTCTTTTAATATTACACCCAATCAATCTCCTACAAAGCTCCAAACCTCACACCCTAAACCCCCCTCACTTTCCGCCCCCTATCCGAATTTCATCCGCTCCCACACACTTAATCCTCCGTCATCTACGTTGGCTGGTGACCATAGCTCCTCCAATACTTTCGAAATCCCAACCTCCACAATTCTTGACCCCTTGCTTCCTCCCGCAGTTAAACTAACCAAGAAGCTAGCCGACGTGGGAAATGACGGCCGCTATGTCCTTTCCCGCCTGAGGGACCGTCGGCTATATCAACACGTGCGACTCTACCTTGCTTACTTGCACGATAAACCCGATTCTATCTGCATCGATGGTACCACTCGTACAAATCTCATGGTTTCAATCCAACAGGAAGCACTCCCCACAGATCCCAAAAATCTTCGACGAATTTTTATCGATTTTCACAACAATTTCAATCTCTTGTGCAAACGTGGATAACGATCTCTCCTCATACGCCTCTCATGTCTCTTCCAAACGTCTCTTGCATCTCCAAAAAACGCGCTCTAGTTTTCAAAACTACTATCGTCCCTAACATGCCCCACTCTACTACCAAAATGTGAGGGGGTTGCGTTCAAAAACATCTTCTATATATCTCAACTCTCAAAAGCTGCCTTATGATATTTTTGCCTTAACCGAAACTCCGAAACTAATCTAATATCTAATATCAAGGATTCGGAACTATTCACACCAGAATTCCGTTTATTTCGCGACGATGGACGTGATAATAATGACGATTCTATAGGACGAGGTGTCCTTCTGGCAATCAAAATTCGGTTGAACCATGATCTCGTCAAAAAGTCATCTACAGCCGATTTCGAATTTATCTGTGTTAAAGTTACTCCCTCCAAACACAAACTCTATATCCTCTGTTGCTATGTTCCCCCCTCCCAACCAATACACAGTTATCAGCTCGCGACTAATGCCTCCCTCACCTCCAATGGACTCACTCGGACGAAGAATCCTATCTTGTTGCCACAAATGCAACTTCTGACAAAGAAATCCTCCTCACAGATTGCCTCACAAACTCTGGCCTTTTTCAAATAAACTCAATTTCTAACTTCATGGGTCGGAAACTAGATCTGATCTTTACATCCGACACCACGAACTGTCTTGCTCTCGAGTGTGAACTTCTTCTTTCGAAATTAGACCGTCTCCACCCACCTCTCCCCGTTATTTACTCATATGATAACAATAATTCCTTGAGCCTTTCAGAAACTCCCTTCCATTTCGATTTCCGTAAAACTAATTACACTAAGCTCAACAATCTTCTCAAAAATGTTGACTTTAGTTTTCTTCAAAACAGTAACTTAACCGCAGATTCTGCTGTAGCTATCTTCTACGATAAGATTTTCCACTGTATAAGGCAAACTACTCCTTTTATTCGACGCAGAAATCCTTCGTCATCTCCTCCCTGGTATAATAAAGAACTTCGTACACTTCGTAATAAGAGAAACAGGTTATGGCAACAATACGCTAAATCTGGTTCTGACTTTGACCAACAAAACTACCTCCTAGCTTACAATCACTTCTCCCAACTTGCTGAATATCGTTACCAAAGATATCTCACCCAAATGCAATCTTCCATCATCTCAGACCCTAAAAGATTCTACCAATTTATTAACACAAAAAAAAATCCGATTGCTATCCATCAACTCTCAAATTTTCTAATATGTCTTCCGATGACCCAACAACCATCGCTAATCTATTTGCGAACTTCTTCAGTCAATCGTTTTCGGCCCAATCTGATGAAATCGATCCTGAATACTTTTCTTACCTGAACAACTGTTGTCAAATATCTCCCTCGTCAGTTGAAATTACTTCAGCGCAGTTACTAGACAAAATACATAAACTGAAAGACGATTTTTCCCCCGGTCCTGATGGATTGCCCGCAGTTGTCTTAAAATCTAATTAATCCCCTCACTAGTATTTTCAAACTATCTTTGTCTGAAGGGCTCTTTCCTCATCTGTGGAAAAGCGCTTTTATTACACCTATTCACAAAAAAGGATCAAGGCATGATATCTCCAATTATCGCCCCATTGTTAAACTATCCTGCATCCCCAATGTTTTTGAAAGTATTGTTTATGATGCACTATATTTTCAATGTAAATCTATATTTGCAACCAACCAACATGGTTTTGTTAAAGGCAGATCAACGATCACTAACCTCATTGAGTTTGTTTCTAGTTCACTATGCGAACTAGAGTAAGGGAAAGAAATTGATGTAATCGCCACGGACTTCAGTAAGGCCTTTGATAAAATCTCGCGCAAGTTAATTTTATTCAAACTCAAAGCTCTTGGTTTCGAACCTAGACTGACCTCTTGGATTAATTCCTACATTAAAAAACGCTCCTATATTGTTTATTTGCGTTCCCACTTTTCTGACCCAATTCTCGCCACTTCGGGTGTTCCACAAGGCAGTCATCTCGGTCCATTAATTTTTATTTTAACTATTAACTATGTTGTTAACGTCATAAAGTACTCCCACTTATCTATCTATGCCGATGATATGAAAATCTATAGACAGATCTCAAGTCTCTCTGACTCTCAACCTTTACAAGATGATCTTAATAGATTCTCGACATGGTGCCATAAAAACTTTCTCGAGCTCAACATAGAAAAATGCCAAGCCATTTCTTACTCCCGGAGGCGTTTGACACTTCGAACCCGCACCTACTATTTATCAAACCAAAGAGTAGCTGTAGTTACTTCAATGCGGGACTTGGGTGTCATTTGTGATTCACATCTTAATTTTCGCAACCATATAGACTCCGTAATTAGGAAAGCTAACTCTGCTCTCGGATTTGTTAAACGATGGTCAAAAGAATTCTCCGACCCCTATGTCGCCAAATCCCTGTACACAACCTTTGTTCGTCCACTTCTCGAGTACGCCAGCGAAATATGGTCTCCTTACTATGATGTACATATTCTGCGCATTGAAGCTGTCCAACGTAGATTCCTGCGTTTCGCATTACGCGGGCTACCATGGGCTGACCACAATATTTTACCCCCCTATGTAAATCGATTAAAACTACTCGATCTCCTGTCTTTGGAAAAACGTCGGGAGTCTGCCGATATTCTCTTCATACACAAACTCTTAACTGGTATCACTGACTGTCCCACAATACTCGTACTCTCCCAAATCCCAATCAATACCAACCCGTGTCATTTGAGATCTGTCTACCTTTTCCGTCCGAATAATCACAGGACAACTTATGGTCTCAACGAGCCACTGTGTCGTATGCTACGTGAAACAAATCGGGTACGTCAAGTGTTCGATTTCCACTACAGCAGCCCAGCCCTCCGAAATTCCCTAAATAACCATTTTTCCCGTCTATAGACCTTAGCTTAAGTAGAAATAGTATTTATAAGTCATAGTTTTAAGTTTAGTTTGTTAAGTTATATGTTTGTATTAAACATTTCCAATAAACTGTCCGGGGTTGACCCGGGCCTCAAATAAGCAGTTCTCCCTTATGAGGTACAGCAGGAAAGTCATTAATTCTCTAGAAACGTTAGAAGCATTCGTTAGGTCGGCGTCCTAGATGTCATATCATCATTTGTTTCACATTCGCATGCAGTTATTACTGAGAAATTCTCCTCTAAAGGTGCCATGTCTTGCCGAAAGCTCCTTTACCCTAACTAATTAGACAGTGTCTAGTCCAAAGAGGTTTATTAACCAGAATGATAACAAAAATAGCTTCATTGGAAAAACGGATGTTGAGGCTTTTTAGCACTAAATACTCGTAAGTCAGACAAATCAGTTTCCTCAATTTCTCGGAGAGTTTTAAGAGGGCCAATCGTCGATCATGTCTAGGGCTGCACGCGCATAAAAAACAGACATGATCCATCAGACAATAGAGCCGCATCATCTGCGTATGCCTGAGCGTAGATATTAGGACTATTGAGAGCGACTTCTTCAGTCAGCAAACTTTCACTAAAGCAATGTCAAATGTCCGTCAAAACAACCGATGAAAAATCTGTAGTGTTTGTGTTCAGCGTCGTAGTTAGTTTAGTTTTAGATGCATTTTATTTTCTTAACACTAACTCTTATATATTAACAAAAAATGCTTAAATGCTAGCTTAAAATTACATAATAATCTTATACTAACTTACTGGCCCCACGCCGGCACTCTAAGCTACTCTAAATTCTTATACTATGTCTTTCGACTTTATTAACATTTTCTTTATGGATATTTATTTACTATATTTAAAGCTAAGAAAAAAATTGTTAACAAAAACTTAGCATATGGACATAATTTTTTGTTTTTATAAAAACTTAATATCTAACTTAAAATAAACCTTAGTCTACCTAACCTAGATACATAATACAACATACAACCCATAGACATTATACACAATTATATACATATATTAGTATATACATTTGTATACACTAATACATGTATATATTTCTTAAATGCTAACCTAAACCTATGTAAGCTGGCCATCGCTATTTACTGAGCTAATAGATTGGTCAGCTCTGCCTCATTAGTGAGGCTGTTCCGTAATTGACGGAAACGACGACGAAACATCTTCTCCATCATTCAACCACCAGAAATGCTGGTGCTGCCGAACGACATCCCTCTTATCGCGATTCCCCACCGCCCTACTGAACCTGAGGCGATCCACACTGCCGTGTGCGACGTCTCTGTTGTAGTTGAGTCGCCTGTCCCCAGCTGTCCGAGCGACATGGAAGATTAACGGCACCGCTGATCTATCCTGGATCAACCCTATCTGATCTAGGTAGAGGAACGCTTCTGGAGGAACAAAGCCGTCAAATGATACATATAATTAGGGTAGTAAGCCCCGGAGATCAGGTTGTTCGATGAGGTCATTGCTCTTGCAATGTGCCTTCGAGTCAACTTAATGACGAAATTCTCCACTCTTATTAGATTCGCCCTATTGTATAAGACCTAATTAGGATAGAATTTTATGTACTCAGACTCTGGTATTATGTATAAGCGAAGACAAGTGCTAAGACAAGCCCTCTCAAACACCCGAATCTTTTCCATTAAGCTTGCTCGTACATTGAACCACACGGGACAACCAAATACCAGTATGGGCCTGATAAGGACCATGTAGCAGACTACCTTTACCCTCGCATCGAGTTGGCTGCTATAAAACAGTCTCTTTGTAAGGGCAAAAGCACCTTTAGCTCTGGCCAGAGCAGCATCTACATTTTTGCCAAAATACAGAAACTGAAAAATACAGAACAGAACATTTCGACAGGCCAGAGGTTGTCCGTGTTGTCCAATGATCGAGAACTTTCTCCAATTTTTTCTGGTATCCCTAGAGGCTCTAGACAACGGCGTCCTAAAGAGAATGGTTTCCGACTTCTGAAAGTTGATTTTCAGCTTCCAGTCATCGCAATATCGCTTAATTTTGTCGAAGTCACGCTGCAAAAGTGTATTAATGATCTCAATTTTTGGACCCGATCTGTACGCGATTATGTCGTCTGCGTACGCTATGGCATGGTGAAGTGAACCTATGAGATCACTCGTGTAAATGTTGAATAGGACCGGCGAATTTACCGCACCTTGTTGCAGACCGTTTTTAATGTCGAATGTTCCAGCAGAAGTCACATCGCCATTCTTCACGATGAACTGTCTACTGGAGAGCATATCAAAAAGAATATACAGCAGTGATTTACTAATTCCCAACCTGTCCAGCTTGAAAAAGAGTCCCTCTAACCATACGTTATCGAAGGCCTTCTCTAAGTCAATCAGGCAGGCACCAGTGCACTGTTTCTTGCCTTTGTTCCATTGGATATCAGAAACCAGTTTCGACGCAGCATGAATGATATCATGCCCCGCCTTGAAACCGAACTGATTATCCGGAACTATATGTTTGTCCTCATCCCACTTAGTCAGGACTCTATTGATCACCCTTTCGAAAACCGTACTGATGTTAGGAAGAAGACTAATCGAGCATTGATTCGCCGGATTGGAAGTGTCTTTATCCCTTTTGGGGATGGGATGTACCACCGCAGTTTTCCAATGCGCTGGATAATGTGCATTATTAATTGCATTATTAAACAGGGTGGTATAAATGTTCACCGCTCCTAGAGGGAGATGTCGAAGCACAATGCTCGGTATTTCATCGGTTCCCACTGATTTCTTACTTCTAAGCGATTCGAAGATCGTTTGGAGCTCTTCCTTCGAAATGAACGGGGGTAGTACCCTATCGTTGGTGATGACATTATTTGCCATATTCTCGTCACTGAACTGGGTGAAACCCGGGCTCTCGAATCGCCAATTCACAATTTCATTTCGAAGGTAGAAATTGTGCACATGGACTCGACTCTCCAGATCGTGGTTCGGGCCAATGATAATGTTCGCCTTGTACACTTCCTGGAAAGTCGCTCCTATAGCCTCTACCTGCTCCTGCGGATCCTAGATCACAAAGAAGTTGTCATCATCGTTGTTCGTCGTTCGGTCGATTTTAAGACATGGAATGTCGTTCTGATTATTTCTCCGAAATATTTTATTTATTTGCGGGAACATATTCGGGTTGCTGGTGTTTACAGCCCGAATTTTATTGTTCCAATACAAACTTACAGATGCTCTGTAATTTTCCTTTATTAATATTTGGAGGTTTTTAATCGACGACTTCAGTGTCATGATCTCCGGGTTATGTCTGTCAGTGAACTGTCTGTATAAGGTTTTTAGTCTTGACAGCAGTCTACTTTTATATCGGTGCAGTGCGTCAATAGTTGCGTTGCGGAATAAGTCTTCTTCGTCAGTGTGTTGGTACCGAGGTATCGTTTTGTCCATTGTTTGTTTGATTGTCTCGTCCATTCGTCTTAGATACCTGTCAATCTCCTCGTTTGACAGATTTCTGTTGGACGGTGGGTAGAGCGAATTCGAGGAGAGTGCTCTAGTCAGTGTTCTGGTGAAGTGTGTCCAACGCACCCTACTATAATTGTAGGAGTACCTTTGGACAAACTCATCCAATTCCGCAATTTCGTTGGGAACAGTTATTTCGGTGCTGAGACCGCAATGGTCACTTCATACACGAAAGTGCGTAGACAGTTTGTAGTTTGTTGGTTAGTGCATGTCAGTTGTATTCGTGAGTCGAACAGCAGAAGATCCAAATAGGACCCGTGTCTGGGAAACGACGGACTATCCGTCGCCTTAAGCCCGAGTCGAGAATAGTAGGTTCCCTCTAGTATTTGGTATATTATTTCCCCAATCACTATGTTTGGCGTTGAAAGCTCCGCCGATAATAAAATAGTTGTCTTCCAATTCCAGCCTCAGAAATCGAAAAAGTGTGTCGAGCTCTGAGATAAATAAGGTGGATTGAGTAGCCTTAGGTGCATAGACAGACACCATGTACAACCGCTTTCCACTACGGAGAGGGATATACACGATGCATACTTCCAGCACCTGGAACCTACGTACTACACGACTGTATACCTTTTCGTACGAAAATCGCAACGCCTCCCTGAATGGAGTTGGGTCGGTTTCTCCGTACTATTTTGTATCTTCTGTGCCTCATTTTGTGTCTCTTGGTAAGTTTAGTTTCGCTACCCAAAAGCACATCAGGGGCTTGGTCTTTAAACAACTTAAATAGTGCGGCTCGTCGTTCGAGCCTAATCAGTGAATTCACATTCACAGCAAGGACCTTCAGGGTTTGCTCCGCCAGGTGCGTACCCATTACGGCAAAAGGTGCGTTAGGCCAGGCAGCAGTGCGTATACTTGATCCACCCGCTCGGTCTGTTCGGTCAAATGACGTTGTAGCTGAGCCATCTGCCCTTGGATAGAGAGCAAGATAGCTAGCATGTCAGGTACTGGTTCAGGTGCTATGGGCGCTGGGGCCTGAGAAGCAACCTTCGCTTGCTGTGCCGCATTTCCCCTACCTGCCGCCATTTGGGCGTAGGTGATATGGGGAGTAACGGCTGGAGTTTGCAAATGCATGGGTGGACGTTTCACTTCCACTTTCTGCTGCCGGGCCAGATTTATTCTTTTGATGGACTGGAATTTGGGACAACCCCGATAATTTGCGGTGTGTCCCGTGTTCCTGCATAAAGCACAAGAGAGTTGGCTTTTTTCAGACGCTCCGTCCTTACCCAGAGCGCATTCCTCGGACTTGTGGTTCTTTCCGCACTTCACGCATCGAGGCTGCATTTCGCAGTTCGACGCGGCGTGCCCGAACCTTTGGCAGCGCACGCATTGTAAAATGTTTTCGCTCCTCTTTAATTTTTCCCAATGGTAGATAGTGATACCTGATAGTCTAGGACTTTAATACTCCTTAGACCATCCAGATTGCTGGTGGGACTTAGCTGGACTAGGAAAATCGGCAGTTGCCGCTTCTCCCTTTTGGCTCTGGCTGTGGTGAAAGGTTTGACCCCCACGAATTGGAGCCCTTCGCACTTCTTCTCTTTCAGCAGTGCAAGGAGCTCCTCCGGATCAGTCGACGGTTCCAATCCCCTCAGCAGCATTGTTTGCAGCTTGTCCCCCTTCGGGGTGTAGGAGAAGAACTCCGTCGTCGAATCCTTCAGTAAATTTTTGATTTTATAATAGCGCTCCACTGAATTGCAGTGGATCGCGTGTCTATCTAAAGATAACCTTTTTACAAAAAAATTGTTGCCTATGCCCGACTTACATAATTCGATAGTTTCCTTTAGTTCCATCTTGTAGGTATTTATGGGTGGAACTCTTTGCTTTACAATCTTGTCTTGTTTCTGCTGCTGTTGTTGCTGGTGTTGCTTTTGCTGTTGGTGTTGTTGTGTTTGCTGCTGCTGCTGTTGTTTCTGGGGCTTGTGTTGTTGTTCATTTTGCTTCTTTTGTGTCTGTACTTGTTTTCTCGTTTGCACATGTGCTGCTTTTTGTTGTGGTAGCGGCTGTTCTTTGTGTTTAGCCTCGCTATTTGTGGGCTGTTACTTAGAGCTCTGGAGTTGTTGTTGTAGCTTCTTTTGCCTTCTCGCCACTTGTTTGTTTTTAATAGCCAGTACTTTTTGTTCCAGCTCTTTAATGCAGCTCTTAAGTGCATGCACCTCTTACTCTTCATCCTCTGACTCAGTAGCCATCAGAGATTGGAAGGTATTCTCACCATCAGACACGTATGGGTCTTCGTTTTGGTCAGCTGCCGCCTTTGTTGACGTTGTTGGCGCCCCTTCCCTTGCTCTACCTGTCAGCTTTTCAGTAGGAGTTGTTAGGGAGGGGCGCTTTACAAGAATTGGAGTTAGATTGAGCCTCCTCTTTCTCTTCTTCCCAATATTTTAAGATGACATCATGTCATCTGCTGGTCCCGCTATTGGAGTAGCGGCCCGCTTGCTCTCACTCATCGTATGATCGCTCTTGCGTTTTTTTTTTTCCACTATATTTTAAACTTTAAAACAAAAAAAAAAAAAGTCTACGTAATTCCTTCTGGAATCGAACCCACGACCCCTGCTTTATCGGGCGGACACCACTACCACTAGGTCACCGATGCACTTGGGCAAAACGTTTTTAATTCACTTTTATATATATATTTTTTTTTTTCTCTTACTTTTTCTACTTTGAAAGCCGAAACACGTTCATTCCTCACGGAGGTCTATGAACGACTGAAGGCAATTGGTATTCGCACAGGAAAAACTCAAAGTGGGTGGTATCTGTTCTGATTTGGATTGGTCACGATTAAAAATAACACTATCATGCGGATCCTTTCTCGAAACTATCAGTGAATCATAGTTTCGCACAAAATTTTGTCTGCGCAGTCTTAAGACGGAATGAAAACGTTGCGATTTTTAGAGCGTCTACATGGTGCAGATATATCTGTATAGGAGGAGCTACTAATCTGGTCAATTTTGGCAATTTTTTCCCCGACTTGTCCTCACAGGTCACGGATATCTATGTGCTCTAGCTCAGCTATCGCTGCAACTGTACGGTCTTCGCGCCGGATTCAAGACTGCGCACTTTTCCTATCCACACGCAACGTGTTGAACTGCGCAGACAAAAGGTTGAGCAAAACGTAGCGCCTGGACCGGCCTTAAGAATTATGCAAAAATCTATTACTTTTCAGGCACAAGACGGGATTGACAGTGATGCTTATGATATAAATGTTAACAGGGAGCATACGCATTACAGAATATCTAAGCAGAGGTTGAGAGTATTCATTCATGTCATGCTTTTATCCAACCAATGCAGATGAGTGCTAGTGGAGGCTTGCTTAACAACTTTAACATGTGGCTTCCGGGAGCCTTACTTAATTTTTGCTATGAAATATGTACAATTGCCTGCGAGATCTAAAATCTGCACAAGTGAGGGAAATAGTTTCGAAACTCGAGATGACATTTTTGTCTAACTTCTTTGTTTTTTCATTTCACATCTCTATCCGTTTGTAGCTTTTTCCTGAAACCATTTGAGTTTCTACAATCCGCTATTCGTGCTTTTACATATGACAAACTTTTGGTTATACGAGTAAGTTTTTGTATCTCCAAACTATTGTATCGTACGTCGCACCAATTATTCTGCATTTAATCTTGTTTAAGTTTATGTGAACCAACTTTTGTTTAACACCATCTACATAGAATTGTTTAATGTATGGTAGCCTTCAGTTGCATAAGGACAAACTTGTATTCAAAGCCTTAGATATTCAATTTAAATTAATTCTCTGTAGAGACTGGTTACGCTGAAATGATCTAGTACAACTAAATCCTCCGACTAATTCGTGTTACAAAAAAGCTCAAACCTATTCGATTCAAACATGAACAGAATGCTTAACTATTAAATGAACTCGAACTCGAGCCCATAAAACAATCCTACCCTGTCTACAGGAGATAAATTTGCATACAACCGCCATAGATGGCGCACGGAATGATGGCGTCACGACTCTTACGACTAATTCGCGTCGAGAATTTAAATGTAAATCAAAAACGAAGTTACAAAAAGTTACACCAAGAAAAGCACAACAGTCATTTATAACAAATGTTCTCTGTAAAAAGACTTTGTTACTCCTGCTGTTTGTAACCTTTGTACCATCTTGTAGAAACAGGATACTCGTATGTTCTCACATTCATCCTCCTTCTCAATGCCATACGTGCGTAACGTCTGAACATTTTCTTTTCCTTATACACACATTCAAAGCATTCACAAGTTGTGTATGGCATTCGTGCTTCCGTCCGACTGTTGTAGACATTTGTGTTTATTATTGGTCAGGATATTGTATTTCCCATCCCTGGCCCCAGGTCCTAAGAAGTGTTAATATATTTTGAATAAATTCAAGAATACGCCTGAACCCCTCCAGGGTATGCCCGGAAGACGGAGATGGAGCAGGAGAATGCCACTTGCCGGAATTTGCATAGGAATTGCACGAGCAGAAGTGTGATTTAGGCTTTGAATTTTAATTTGAAATGAATTTCACCACCAACAACAGATGAAATGCTGAAGAGAATACGAGTAGTATTGCCATTTTGGAGAGGTAGATTAGGAGTAGAATCGTATCCAATTTAGCTAAGAACAAGATACTCGTAGAAGGCAGAGATTGCTGTCCAAATGTTTTGAAGTTACTTGTTTAGATACAATAGAAAATCCTTCTGCCGATGGATTGTTTCATACTGGAATGAATGTAACGGCTGTGTTAGGAAAGCAACAAAAATTATACTTAGAGGAGGTTCTCTCAGGCTCTGAACATGCATCAGGGTACCTACTACAACGGGGAAAGAGATTTAGATTAAGTTTGTTTCCGTAGAGAAAGAGGTTAAAGCTAGACACAACCGTAAGTATTATACAAAGCTGCCCTAGTAATTTGTTTTGTTTCTAAGATTCAAGTAGATTAAATGAGCTCTTAGTGATCTTTTTTTTTTTTTTTGTTTTTGGTTGCGCCATGGATGTGGTAATCTTCTAAAGATGCTGTAGCCCGTGCCACCAACATGCACGATTCGCAACACCCGAATATTCGATGCCAGGAGTGCGCCTACGTACTAATCCAGACCACTACGTCCTTCAACCACTCTCCCCGCGGGACTGCCGTTAGGTATTACTTCGCGGGGCTGGTTAGCAGATCATGCTATTCTTCTTGTATTTGCTTCTTCAGCTCTTCTAATTTTTTCTATTCTTCTTAGCTCGTTTTGCACAATTGTCACAAATGTGCCGATTTCCATCCAATTTTCCTCCGACTGCAACATTTGGTCTATGAGTAGTTTTGGACTGGGCACTGCGAAAAACGCTGGCAATGAAATATGGCGTGCTCCGTATCTTCCTCCTCGTTTGAGCATTCTGAGCACAAAGGGGAGCTATCGTGTCCGAATCGGTGCAAGTATTTGCGATAGCCGCCGTGACCAGATAGGAACTGCGTAAGGTGGTAGTTGTTATCCCCATGTGCTCGTTTTGTCCAGGTCTCGATATTCGGGATCAACTTGTAGGTCCATCTGCATTTTGTACTATTATCCCACCTGGCTTGCCAGAGGGCTGCTGAAGCCGCTCGCTCTTCTCCTTTTATTCTTGCAATTCCATCTGCATCTTGTCGATCTGGGGTTCTTCTATTATAAATTCTCAACATCTCGTCCGCGAGAATGTCGATCGGAACCATTCCTGCTATCACGAAGGCTGCTTCATCCGAGATTGTTCGAAATCCACAGATCGCTCTTAATGCACTGAGCCTGTATGCGGACAACAGATTTCTCTTGTTTGCTTTTCCCGCCCAGACCGCAGCAGCGTATAAGAGGACTGAGCTGACTACTCTAGATAGGAGAATCCTCCTAGCATATCCAGGTCCACCAATGTTTGGTAGTATTCTAGAAAGTGCTCCTTGCAGCAGTAAAGCCTTGGTACTGGAGTACTCTACATGTGCTTTGAGCTGTAATCTGTTATCAAGTATTACTTCCAGGTATTTGATTGATTCTTTCGATCGGATTATTTGATGTCCCACCCGTATATTGGCGTCTTTGTTTGAATGCGAATACTCACTACATTTGTGGCTGACTCTATCTCCTTTATTTCTTTTGGCACCCTAACAACGGCAATGCCGTCTGCGAATCCGATTACTTGAACTCCTCTCGGCAACATAAGCCTTAGCACTCCGTCATACATAATGTTCCATAGGAGTGGACCGAGTGCTGATCGTTGTGGAACCCCAGCTGAAAAGCTGTAGTATTTCAACCCTTCATCAGTTTCATACCTCAGTTTTCTGTTGGTAAAGTAGTTTTCTACTATCCTCAGCAAGTAATATGGCGTATTCATACTGGCTAGTGATTTTCTGATGAACGCCCAGTTTGCCGAGTTAAAGGCGTTTTTGATCTCCAAAGTCACCACTACATAGTATTTTTTTCTACCATACAGCCATCTTTCTCCTTGTATCGCTTCGGCCGCAATGTCGAGCACAGTTTTTACGGCTTGAACAGTAGATCGCGATTTTCTGAACCCAAACTGAAAGTCTGATAGTGCTCCTCTCTCTTCTGCTACCGCGAGCAGTCTAGCATATATTATCCGTTCAGTATCTTTCCCATTGTGTCTAGAAGGCATATTGGACGATACGAGGACGGTTCCCCAGGTGGCTTGTTTACCTTTGGAAGCAGGACTAGGTGTTGTAGTTTGCAAGCATCCGGGAAAATTCCTTCTTCAAGACATTTTTGAATTGTTTCCATAAACATGTCTGGGCGCTTATGAATAGCTGCTTTTAGTGCCTTATTTGGTATGCCATCAGGTCCGGGCGCTTTACTGTCGCCTATCTTCCTGCATGCGTTTATGAGTTCATCCGCTGTGACTATTGGGATGTCCTCCGTGTTGGTCTCCCTAATGATATGGCACATAGTAGATGTACTTCGGGGGAAGAGGTGTTCTACTATGGAGCTTAGGATTGCTGGACGTGTTATTTGCGGCGACCTGCTGCCCTTTATCTTAGTCATGACTATCCTGTATGCTGTACCCCAAGGGTTTATGTCGGCTTCTTCACAAAGTTTTTTAAAACATCTTGTCTTGCTCGCCTTGATTGCCTTTTTTAGGTCGCGTCTTGCTTTTTTAAAACCAATAAGGTGTTCTTCAAAGCGATCTCTTCCCCTAGATCTTTGGACTTTGCGTCGGGCTTTAAAGCACTTTACTCTAAGCTTTTTTATTTCCTCATTCCACCAGTAGCATGGTGTTCCTCCTCTAGTACCCGTTCTTCTGGGCATTGATACATCGTACGCAGTAGTGTGAATGCGTACGAGTTGTTGTATACAGGCTTCAGCTGTTCCGCTTTGAATTATGTTTCCGGTATTTATAATTTCTTCGAACGCGTCCAGGTGGAAGTGTTTGTCTTTCCATCTTGGGCCCGTTCGTTTAGCGAGTTGCACGGTACTCTTCTCCTTCGTTTCAAAAATTATTGCTTGGTGGTCACTGTGCCTGTATTCTTCGCTGACTCGCCATTTTATATTTCGCAAGAGGGAGTTGCTAACGAACGTAATGTCAATAATCGAGCCCGTTCCTGCCTTACGATATGTGTTTTGCACGACCTTGGTTTGCAATTCCTATGTTAAAAGTTGCAAAACTTTCTAGCAGACTACGGCCTCTGGCGTTTGTAAGTCTGCTACCCCACTCCGTTGCCCATGCATTAAAGTCGCCGCCGATAACTACAGGGGCTCTACCACGAACGTCGGCGGATAGGTTGTCAAACATTGCCTGGTACTCGTTAATTGTCCAGCTTGTACTTGCATAGCAGCTGTAAATATATGCCATTTATTGTGGCCCGTGCAAAGCCCTCCGTAAGTCCGTTAGTTTCTTGAAAGGCATGTCTTCCACATATCCATATAGCAGCATGCTTTGTTCTATCGCAGATCCATATATTGCTGTCCAGAGTTTTATAGGGTTCACTTATAGAAATAACGTCCGCTTTTTCTTCTCTAGCCATTTGTGTCAGGATATCCTGTCCAATTCTACAGTGATTTAAGTTAATCTTCATGTTCATGTTCTTGTTGGTGATGGCCTTCCTAAAAACCAGACACTTGCTGCTTCCGGCTACATGCTTCGAATCGTTTGGGTGTTCTTTTCTACAGAACATGCATGATGGCAGTCCTTTGCTATGTGGCCTTCCGTTCCACACCTTCTACATAGCTTGGAGCGTTCGCTCCCGAATGCGACAAATAACCCATCCAATTTTTACCTTTCCTGCATCTAACAGTTTCTTTGTCAATCCGACGGGAAGACCATTTGTTGCTGTTTGGGTTCCACCGTACGCTTTTCGCAAGGATAATATGTCTGCTGGTTGTAGTTCCACCCCGAGTTGAGTCCTTATTGCCTCGCAAATGTCCTCCTTTCCGGTAACTTCGTCGATGTCTTTCAGCTCGATAGTAGTGCGATGTGTGAGTGTCCTTACACTCGCTCGCTCTCCTAAAATCTCGCCAATGACACTTTTAAACTCTTCTGTCTTATTTCCAGTTTTTCTTGAGCTGTATTAGGAGCCCTCCTTTCTGGGTCCTTCTTATCCTGGATACCGCTTTTCCAATAGCTTCTAGTTTGGGGTCTACTTTTACGCTACGAAGAATCTCCGCGTAAGATAGTCCTTCACTTGCTTCGATGACGAACGCGTCCGGCTTACTTCTTTTCGCCTCAAGCTTCTTTTTGTTAGTCTCCTTCTTAGTTTTTCTCAACTGTTTGCCATCGTTTGACTTCTGTTTTGTCGGAATGGAGGTGTTCTTCTCCTTGATCCTTGGAGTTATGCCTCCAATATTGTTTCCTTTTTGCTTCGACTCTACCGCCTGGGGTTTTTTTTCTCTTTGGTTCCGAGGTTTCGCCATTTTGACCCTGCCTTTTCTTGGGTTCTTGTGCGTTTCTCAGCCAGGGAGAGGTTTGTGAGGAGTTGTGTTTCCCTTTCACCTCTTTTGCTTTTTCGTCCTGCAGTTGAATAGCAGAAAGCTCATATAGGGATCTAATGCTTTCAATTGCGTCTCTCATTGGTTGATGTTTGTATGTATGTATGCCTTTTTCAATCTTCTAACATTTCCACCAGTTGCCGTATCTGCTCACCTAGTTTGTGGAAGGCAGATAGCTGCGAATTTGCTTCAAATGCCGTCTCTCTTGTTGCATAAAAAACACTGCTTTCAGTGCTTCTCCCTAAAGGTGCTGGTGCGGTGTCTGATGACCTTAGCATCCTTGAGCTTCTTTGAAAGGGATTTTCCTCATTACCTTTCTCTTCCACTAATATTCTCTCCGTTGATCTGATTCACTAAATTTGTGTGTCAACGTATAAAGTAAGGTAAGTCCTGTGCTATGTGTTTCTATACAACAACAGAATCATTCCGTAGTCCAAGTCTTAAACAAATAAAGTTTGCCAGTAAGCGCGTTCTAAGCGTCTTCCTCGACTGCGAGATGTTCCTCTACTGCGTAGTCCTTCCGGGTAGGAATCGTACACTTTTCGGACTGAAACATTAACATTAATACTCATTCGCTCTACATGCTCTAGCCATCTCAGGCGACTGACGTGCATTTTTCTGACCAGATTGTAGGTTTTCGTGTTGTTGCTGGGTCCAAAATTCAATCGGGGATTCTTTTTAAAACGAGCTGGAATAACTTCATCCACATTTGGTTATGCCATGCGACAGAAGTAGTGAGGGTCTTATATCTACTCTTCTTAGAGCATTTTGACAAAGCCAAGGTAGACAAAATCCACAACTACGAGTACCTCAAGGTTATAGCTGTCTATTGGGACTGTTGCGCGTCACTTCTTGCTAACAGGTATTGCAGTAGTGAAAAATGTTGCCTCTGACTTTGACTTGCTGGTTTCACACAATTTATTCAAGTTATGGTTGTAATGCTTCATTTACTTCAATCTGATCATGAATTTTGCTCTTCATCGCTCACGTTTAATGGTTAGTTTGGCCTGACAGCCAAGTTTGAGTCATGCCTGCCATTTAGAGCTCTGCAGAAATGGTTTTGCCATATCCTCAGCACCGACTGTGTTTTTGCTCAATTTTATAGATTTCTGTCCGGGTTGCTTTGATAAGACTTCCGAACGTTGTCCCTGGAGTAGTACTTCTTCATATCTTCAATCCCTCGATTCCAATGCTCTTTCTTTTATTTTTCTTCAGAAAAGCTCACTTCTTTGGGTGTTGAGCACACAACAGTTTTTCCTCTTCTATGCAGTGCCGCTTCATAAATGAGTTATTTTGTAGAATGTACCTGCTGACAGTCTGTATCAAGCCGCGAGCTTTGTAGCGGTGGTCAGGTGAAATTCATCATAACTTGGCTGCTCCGAGCCTATATTGCCAGCTCGGAAGTCCAGGCCTTCTATTATATATGTAATACTGGAAGAGTGCCTTGCGTCGAATCTAACACGATTGATGCAAATCGTCTATATGAATATACCATCAAAGGTGTCCTACTTTCGCATTTTGACCTTTTGATGCTCGTTGAAACATTCTTCCTCAACCTTCGACTTTTAATCTCGTGTACGTTACGGTGCGCTATTTATGGCTATTCATTACTGATAACAGGCCGGTGTGAAGCCTAGTATCTCCACTCACTCACTGTGCTGTTCAATTTGTCATTTTGTACACGGAGAGAGGGACCTAAACTGGTCTTTACCGACACCGAACAGCGAAAGAATATGAAATATTTTTATAGGTTAATCAGGCATTTTCACAAGGACGTAATGACAACACGAATTAGTTTCTTTCTTTTTGGGTGTGTTTCATGGGAACCGAACCCAGCCCTGTGATATACTTCGCGTCGTCGTCCATCAACAAAATAGGATCACTGCCTTTTCCCTTGCCTTAGTAACTATAAGAGTCTTACTTCGATTTAAATATTCGTCTACCAGTATGAACTAAGTCCTTTAATATTTTTCGAACGTAGCAGGCAAAATGAACACATAATCCAATTGTAGTAAAAGCGGCAACTCTGAGTCGCTTAGCGGAATTGATGATGAAAAATGCTAATTGAGGGATTCACTTGACGCAATGGTATCTCGTCTCCCGCGGGAAGGATAATTTTGTTTGCTTCAGATTTTTTTCCATCACACTGTTGAGATGAATTAATTTGAGAATTACGGTTGTGTATGTACAATATATGTGTGCTACAGAAATAGTAGCTTAGAGGGATTGATAATTTGCATTTTAATATGACCATTTGGAGAGGAATGATATGACTTAATTGAGCGGAAGGACATGACTTCTATGTGCTGTATATGTATATGTATTCGCATTTATTGTCACAGTACTTGTTCGTGTTTGACATTGATATTTGCGAATCTGGCACCAGCCAGTCGAGCCTTTCATCATTTGTGGTGCTTCAAATAATGAGTTTGTTCATCCTCCTACTCCTATCCTTTAAAATGCAGTGTAACTCATCGCAATTAGTTGAATTGGATTATTGATTTAAGTTTCAAATGAAAGTGGTATGACTTAGGCGTTTATTTGGTTTTTTCAAATAACTGGCGCCTGTCTTTCGTTATCCAGAGAGCTCTGTATATCATGTTAATAAAAGGTCTCCTGTCTAGCCTAGGCGACTATCCGTTGGCGGGAGAATATTGCTGGCTGGCAAATGGTTAATTATTATGCATGGCACGGATATGGTAAGTTATGAAAAGCTTCAACAAAAATTTAAAAGCATTTTAGTCCCAAAAAAGTGTAGGACTCCATCCATCTTAAGGCTTTACTTTTGCCTTCTTCGTCTTAAGAAGCAAGATATATTCCTCGTTTGATCTTAGCGTGCTGACGTTGCTAAATTTAAAAGCAGAGCCTACTTAGGAAAATATCTGTCTGAAATGACTTTCTGTTTAAAATGTCTGTGTCGATTGATAGACTTATTTTCGGCGCTGAAAAGTGATACTAAGAAACGCATTACTGACATCACGCTTCGTTCTTGAGTGGACTTTCCTAAAATAGTAACTCTGGCGTTGACGTGTGAGTTATGCAAAACATTTTCAATTCGATTAGTTGGTTAGTTGGAAGTATCATGAAGAATGCCGGAAAAATGATTTTAGCGGTATAAATGAGGGCAAAAATAAGTAACATACATATACTCGTACTCGTATGCTTACAGTAAGAACGGATATACGAGTACAACATCGGCGATTTGGAAAGAACTTCATAGTCGACAGCTATAATTTCGAGGTAGTATGGAACTTTGTTTGCCTTGGCTCAGCTGTCAAAAACATCAGTAATTCTGCCTCATCCTCCATCCCAAAGCTCATTCACAATTACATTCCAGCTGTCAGCTCTTTAGAGAAGGCCAATCTGCTTGCTGCACACTTTGCGGCCATCTCAACACTTCCAGATTGTGCTTGGTCGCCGCCTACACTTGAGTGCATCCAATCTTCAATGGGACGAATCCAATTTCGCACTCGTGTAGTAGCAAGAGTACTTAAAGATCTTAACATACATAAACCCGCTGGTGCAGATGGTATATCTCCCATTCTTCTGAAGAGGTATTTTTCCACGCTAGCAAAACCACTGCGTGAGCTTTTTCATCAATTTTACTCTTTAGGACTCTTTCCGAGTAGATGGAAAACATCATTTGTCCAGCTCGTCCCAAAAATCGGCGAATATTCATCTCTCTCTTCTTACAGACCCATTGCACTTACGTCCCTTCTTTCCAAGGTCAGCTAATGAAATATCTCGAAGCACGAAAACTTCGTAATGACCGGCAGTACGGTTTTCGTAGAAAGTTTCTCGGTCCACTGGTGATTTGACGTCATGCCTCACCGAAAAGTGGAACCAAAGCGTACATCAATCTGGCGAAAGCACGATATTTGCACTTGATATTTCTAAGGCATTTGACAGAGTTTGGCATCAGACTGCATTTGGGATCGACGGTCTCTTCTTCAATGGATTAAAAACTACCTTTCGAGTTGTCTTGGATGATTCCAAGTTTGATATTAACAAAGTAAATGCTGATGTGCCCCAGGGCTCCGTTCTCTCTCCGACACTCTTTTTAATTTTCATCAATCCAAGAGATGATGCCACTTCTAATCCAATATATATACTCGTACCTTTGCTGACGACAGTAATCTCTGCTTTTCATATTCGTTACCGAAGTCACGTGACTGGTCTTAGGCAGTCGTACGGGACGCAAGCGTATGTTAAGCTCATTCAATTTTGGTACTAACAGCATATCTAATTGAGAAACCAGTAACAGAGTAGAATTTATTACTTCCAAAACACCATGCTGTACTTAAAGCGAAATCTAAACAGCCATTGTCCATGAATGGCACTTGCATCGTCGAAACCGAAAAACTTTCCATTCTCGGTATGTGTTTCAATGACAACTTGCCTTGGAATGACCACATATTCGATGTCGCCAAAAATGCTGCGAAACGTCTAGGTTTCCTCAAACGATGTAAGAAATATGTAAGAAAACGTTCTAAGCACCTGCTAGATAGGATTCAAAACCGTACGATAAAACTTATTGATGATGCTAATATCAGTCAATCAATGGACACCCTCGAACACCGACAAAATGTTTCGTGTCTCACTTTGTTTTATCGCTATTTCCACCACCAGTGCTCCATACAAATCGCCAGTAGCATTCCGCCCCTTCAAACCTTCAATCGTAACACCCGTCTCGCTGTGAATGCTCATCATTATACCCTCTTGCGGACGTACATATTCTGAAATATCGTGACTCGTTCCTAAGCCGAACAACTCGCTGTGGAATGCCCTGCCGAGCTCTCTATTTCCTACTCATTATAAAATTCAGAAATTCAAAACCAACGTACGAGGGCGGGTCAATAAGTCCGTGACTTTTGGAATAAAACACAGATTTTTTGATAAAAAAATAATTTTATTTTTCAACGTAGTCTCCCTTGAGCTCTATACACTTTGTCCAACGCTTCTCCAATTTTTTTATCCCTTCCAAAAAAAATGATTTGTCGAGGTCCTCAAAATAGGCCTTTGTTTGCGAGATGACTTCATCATTGGAGTCAAATCTTTTTCCACCAAGCCATTTCTTCAGGTTTGGGAACAAGAAGTAGTCGCTCGGAGCCAAATCTGGAGGGTGGATGAGGGAGCAATTCATAGCCCAATTCATGGATTTTTGCCATGGCAACTGCACATGTGTGCACCCTTGCATTGTCTTGGTGGAAAAGAACTTTTTTCTTGGCCAAATGAGGTCGGTTTTTTTTCAAATCGTCATTGAATCGGTCCAATAAGTTGGCATAATATTCCCCATTGATTGTTCTTCCCTTTTGAAGGTAGTCAATGTGGATTATCCCGCGTGCATCCCAAAAAACAGTCGCCATAACTTTATTGGCTGACAAACCCACCTTGGCCTTCTTTGGCGCCGATTCACCCTTAGAAACCCACTGTTTTGACTGTTGTTTGTTCTCTGGTGTGTTGTGATGGATCCATGTTTCGTCCACGGTTACAAAACGGCACAAAAACTCCTCCATATTGCGATTAAACAACGCCAAACCTTCCTGTGAAGTGAAGCACACGAAATTCACTTTTTCCCATTTTCTCCTCAAATTAGTGAGTAGTCTGATAAAAATAGCTGTCAAACACAAACTAACTGACGCAGCAAGTTTAAATTTTGACAGGAGTCAACTGACAGATGCCTGTTGATAGGAGCAGTGTTGCTGTTTCAGTAAAGAGGTCAGAAATTCAAAAAGTCACGGACTTATTGACCCGCCCTCGTATATCGGCACCTATCTTTCTTTCTTCCCTAATTTTCCTTCGCCGCGCTGTGTGCAAGCATATTATGGGTACCTTAACCCCTTGAACGCGCACTATTTTACTAAAAAAAAAAAAAATATATCTGCCTGCCAACAACACCTCAACCGAAATAAAACGAAAAATCACTCTTGCCAATCGCTGTTTCTTTGGACTAAGAAGGCTATTGAGTGGTGAGGCGCTATCCCGAGATCTTGAATATTCAAGTCCTACTTTATGGTACTGAACCATGGACTCTATCTTCGAAAAATATTCGGTCCCGTTTGCGTTGACGGACTTTGGAAGAAAAGATTCAACGACGAACTCTACGAGCTGTACCGCGACATCGACCTAGTCAGAAAACAGCGCATCAGTCGGCTGAGATGGCTAGGATATGTAGAGCGAATGGACACCAATACTCCAGCCCGCGGAGTCTTCGAAACTGGAGGCAGTTGGCTAAAGATCGGGCTAATTGAAGAGACTTGTTATTTAAGGTCCAGTCCCACACCGAACTGTAGCGCCACCGATTTTCCTGAACGGAATTTTAACCTCAGCCTGGGCTTTCTGTTGACCGGGCATGGCTCTCTTAATGCATTCTTGCATAAGAGGGGGCTTAGCGAGGTTGCGAGCTGCTCATGTGGAGCTACCTATGAGGACTGGCTTCATGTCCTATGTGAGTGTCCCAATTACGCTGACATAAGGAACTTGCAGGCTATGGGCATCACCTTTAATGGTGAGACCTACGATGTCAGTGGAATTATCACTGATACCGTACGGTTTGAAAGAACCCGTAGTTTTGCAAAAGAAGTATTTAATAGAAGGCGCAGTAGGCAGCTAGCGGGAAGATTGTAGGAGCTTTTTGTTGCAAGGCCGCCAGTCCTGGGCAGTGAGGTGCCCAACTGGAAGTAACCTCAAGGTTGCGAAGCTTGACCGGAAGCTATAGTCTGGTACCACGGGAGGTCAGGAGCGCCCGGAACTATGGTTCCGTGCCTTACACACGACTTCGAATCTGGTACTGGTGGTAGTATTTGTACTACCCGATGGGCGCTTATCAACGCATTGTTTTGATATCTTGTGCGAAGACGCACCGTAGGCTTAAGCCCTCACGGCAGGTACCTACGTTAAACACAAGAGACATCTGTAGCGCCACCGGGCCCCCGCCCAATTATCAAGGCTTCGCCCTTTAATGACGTTGTCTAATAATGAACGGGGGCAGAGCAAAGTACTGGTCTTATCGTAAACATCTTCAGATGACGCTACCGAAGGTTGCTACAATTTGATCAGTCACAAGCTGCCGGTCATAGGTCTTGTTGGCGGCTGGACCACCGGTAGCTACCAGGACTTAAATCACGGTACCATGGGAGTCAGGAGCCCCCCGGATCTCGGTCCGGGCCTGACTTGTTAGAGGTAGGCCCCCTTGTGGGAGCGTCATGGTGGCTGTGGTTGAAACCCAAAATCGCGGGAAAGAGTCTTCCTATGGTTTTCCTTTGGTTTTCCTTTGGTTTTCCTTGGTTGACTCAATGTGGAGTTGCAATAAGTGCTGGGTGCAGCAACCCTAAGAGCAGTAAGAGGTTTTAGGTCGGCCTCGACTCATACCAAGGGTGGAACTTGTGCCGGCAACACAGTTCCAAATTGGTATCTACAATAGTGAAAATCATTGAAGAGCGATGGCAAGGCGTATCCTTGCTCCCATGGATGTATGGGCATCCCGTAAGTTTAAGCCCACACGGCAGGTACTTACGTTAAAAACATGAGACATCTGTAGCGCCACCGTCGTCGTCGTCGTTATATAGTCTGCTGAAATGGTATTACCATATCCTCAGCACGGACTTCGATTTAACTATTATGTTATGATACCTTGTTTCGTCTTTGCAGGCATTTGGGCTTTGTAAACTTGACATATTCTTTTAACTCTTTTGTAGCAATTTCATCTCTTCACATTGTCAAATGTGTGCTTTTCATTCTCTGGTATTCATCCTGTCTTTTCTGCACCGATAGGTACGCTTTTTTTTCGCTGCGTGTGGTTCCCGTCAAACCAATAGTTTCGTTGTGGTTGCCGGAGAGACTAAGCACATCAGGGACGGCATCATTGAAAGCATATTGACCGTGCTGCGACCGGTTTTCAGAACTTGATAGTGAAAGTTTAAGGGACACTCGATCGGTGAAGATTTGTCGCCTCCTTGTTATTGTAGCTATCTAACGTCAAACTTTTTCAGAATATTAATAAAAACGATAAGAAATACGCACTTATCGGGATGCACAAACTGACTTAAAAAATCTCAAACAATTCGTTTTGTTTCTCCAAAAACAACCTAAGGCAAAATAGGACCAGGATGCTTTCTGACTTCCTAATTGGTTAACCCATTCAAATACCATCTCAAGAAGATGGACATTGTCTACTCCTTGATGTCATTATTAGGTCGACTTCGAGGCACGAAAACAGCCCAATATGTTCTGTTCGAATGTTTTCCACTGACTGGCTCAGATCTAAGCGCTTATATAAAGGTTTCACAAAGCAATCATCCACAAACATCATTTCAGCCAGTACGCCAGCATTTCCAGTAAACACCTAAGTGTTTTACACAAAAGATCCTGCGAGGCCGAATTCTTCTTGAGGCCTTTCTCTCCAGATATCTTAATGGCTCTGCAGAAATGTCAACGATTCCTATTTTTTTACAGACTGTTATGGTTTAGCATTGTTTCAAAGTGTTGCCTCCAATGGGTCTCACCCGTAGGCAGTATTCTGCTGCCTAATGTTTTAACTGGGTATTATTTGGAACGCCAACGATTAATAAGTTTTAAAGTGATACTGAAAACGGTTCTGCTGTCCCACGTACTTGCTGCCTATGCCCTCCTTGAAATCAGTGATTTTTAGTGTATCTTTCGATAGACTCTCTCTTATAAGATCGTCAGTTTGCTGTAAGGTATACGTATACACTGAAAACCAAGTGCTGTGATTTCTCTGTTTTTCAACATTCACGCCCCATCAGCAAGAGCATATTTCACAGTCTTCCACAGATTATTGTCTATTTTTTAGCTGAACTGTCGATTGCTTCTCTGAATTGTAGGTACCGTGGTTAATCCCGAAGACTGATGTCGGTGTACCCAATGAATGACTAGAGTGCAGTTTCTTAAGTGTCGGCTAATCGCAATGATCGACAAATCTGGATCGCCGTTGTCTATTAGATGAGTATCAGATAAACCTATGAAAGGCTTTATGCTTAAATTAGATGTCTGCGATGTCGGTCGCTAAGGCGTCTATATTTCATCTTCTAGAGCCGTAATCTCCTATCGCATGTCTAAGTTTAAGTGCAAGGTATTCGCCTGCATTGTATTGTCTTGTAATCAAATCAACCAATAAACATCGAGAGATGTTGCTTCGAATAGGCTTTTATCAGTTGTAATTTTCTTTCAGTTAGACGACATGATGAGCACGACATAATACTCGTAGATCAGTTTGAAAGGCCTCTGTGTAAAATTCCCGTCTGCGTCTTAAGACAGACTCATTTGTAATGGTTGGTCGTCAAGTTATCCTCATGATTTCAGTGGATCTGCCTGGGAAAAGAACTCCTAGACTACTGACTGAAATCTTTTAAATTTATTTCATCGCCCAATAAAGAGAACTAATGGTGCTACGTACCTCATACAAAATCTTACGATTGAACAATTGACAGCACCTTATCCAAGTATCTCTTTATTGAATATAAGCCTCTGCAAAAGTCCAATCGAAATGAAATAAAATTCCATCCTTAACTGAAAAACCAATAAAAATGGACATTTCCAAGATCCAGGCTTTCGTTCGACTTACCAAATTCGTTTTATTAATAAACCTAATCTCACTCTGACTGCACATCAATACAATAAACATCTTCAGATAATAAAAAAAACAAAAAACCTGACCTTCATCACCTCATGCACATACGAATATGCATGAATACCCCTGTAGAACAAACCATCATTAAATTGATAATAAATTCGAACCACATAACAAAGGAGCTGATGCTACCAAAGATTCCTACTTGACGGGTCTTGCTTCCTGTCAAAGCAAATAAAGAGTCAAAAGCCATCCATACTTCCCTTACCCAAACCTCAACTGTCACGTAATTATTGAGAAAATACGATTTCATCTTATCTCATCTCGTGTCATCGGGTAAGCCAACTACGGGTAACATCAACAATACCAAAACACATAATCATGTCGCCTCCTCCATCTTACTACGGATGTGTGGCCTGACGATTAATGGAGGGCTCCCTCCGATCGAATATCCTATTAATCCATGTAGGCGTTCAATCAGAACCTTTTACCACCCATCAATGCGGCAAACATCCCGACATCAGTGCACATAGTAGTCGTATGTAGGCATCTTCATACGTCATAATATGTTGCGTCTATGGTGTTGAGAGCTATTCGTAACAGAAAAGAGGCCTGAAATTCAGCTGAGTGAAGGGATAGAGGGTGAATTTTATATTAGCTAACGGAAAATCACGCCCTTTCATCCCATTGAACATGTGATAAAAGTGGATGAAATACGCATACATACAAGTATGTACGTATGTACATATCCTGCAATCGAATCTTTGATTTCCTTTTTATATCATCTTGACATTTGGCTTTAGTGTGGATGGGATCCTTTTTATCCAAAGCTGTAGCATGATTGGCAACTTTGATGTCGGTCCTTGGTTATAGTATCTTTAGCTACAAATTAGATGTCGATGGCACAGCCTAACCACATTTCAGAATTAATTATAATTAAAAGGGCTTACAATGAAACACGGGGGAGAAATGAAAGCCAACTGTGGAAAATAATTTCTCTTGGATTAAGGATATCCGTGATACAATCGTACTCCTACTCTGCCTTATTATAATAGTTTGCCGACGTAAACAATTTTATAAATCCATGCCCTATGTGAGGGAGACTACCAAAAGAGGAGGTGATTCTCTAATCAATATGCCACCAGTAAGCAAACTTTGAGAGCCTTTTTATTTCTAAAGAACTACTAATGAAGCTATCATATAACGATATGATATTCCTATCAGCAACAAGACAAACAATTAGAATTCCTTTGTGGATTCTGGTGGAGGACAGTCCTCATTATGTACATTGTACTTACATATAACCCTTGGCACCTTGCCAGCTACAACACATGACCCAGACCGTCACGCTCGTACTTTTATAGATTTTTGGGCAAGGATCCAAGGATTGATATTCATGAAATACGAGTATTATGTTTGGTGAGAATTTATTTAATCAGCTTGTGCTTATAGAGGGCTAATGCAAATTAGAATAACATCCCTGGGTGCATTTCGATGACCAGCGGATAGAATTATAGCGCAAATAATGTTTCAGAGGATGTTTCAACAGCTCAAGTGATTTTATCCCTTACCGCTGCTGGTGGGGGAAAGTTAGTTAGCAAATAAAAGCAATGTATTCTTGTCGCTTGGTCCAAGTTAACTAAATACTTTATTATATTCGAATGCAACTCAATTTATACGTAAAAATGCTCATAAGATTTAATCATAGGTGAAAATGAAATATGTTCTTAGGAACTATTCAAGAAAAAGGTAAAACTCTCTGATGTTCTTATCATAACAGAGGATATGTTGCAAGATACTGATGCACTTTGATTTTAGATGTTTGCAGGTTACAATGACTGGGATATACAAATTTAAACACAGAGTTTCACATACGAGTATACGAGTATACATTGAGGTAAATTAAAAAAATAAAAAAGTATCGGAGACAGAATGGAACCCTGTCAGATACCAGCATCCCACAGTTTTCTGATTGAATTTAATTAATTTGGCTGAACAGCTACAATATTGTAAACTGTTTGTGTGGGTACCAATGATAGGACTTATTCTTTTCAATACAAATCCCTTTATTCAGTACAGTTACAATTCACTATTTAATTGTTTCTCTCAGTACAATCCAATTTCTCAACCGCTTATACTTTTCTTATCTTTTACTTAAACCACTTACTTACTTAACGTAAGTACCTGCCATGTAGGCTTAAACTTACGGGATGCCCATACATCCATGGGAGCAAGGACACGCCTTGCTATCGCTCACCAAACATTTTCACTGTTTCAGATACCAATTCGGAACTGTGTTGCCGGCACAAGTTCCACCCTTAGTATGAGTCGAGGCCGACCTAAAACCTCTTACTGCTCTTAGGGTCGCAGCACCCAGTACTTATTGCAACTCTACATTGGGTCAAACCAAGAGAAAAACCAAGGGAAAACCCAAGGTAAGACCCTTCCCCGCGATTTTGGGTTTAAACCACAGCCACCATGACGATCCCACAAGGGGGCCTACCTCTAACAAGTCAGGCCCGGACCGAGATCTGGGGGGCTCCTGACTCCCATGGTACCGTGATTTAAGTCCTGGTAGGGACTACCGGTGGTCCAGCCGCCAACAAGACCTATGACCGGCAACTTGTGACAAAATATTCATTGAAAAGCAAGCCAAGCAAGCTAACGCACTGAGTTCTCATTTATTCAAAGGTCTTGCCAGAGTGCGGTCTGGTAGAGCAATTAGGGTCTATACTTATGGCGGTTGGCTAAGTACTTAATAGCATTCAAAAAGAGTCATTTTAGGTTACGAAGCGACTAGCCAGTTAGCAAGTAAAAGCTCAATTGGAAGCTACACAAGTACCAAACCTTCTCTACCTTATCCTTAATTATAATCTCAAGAGCCTTCTGACTTGGTGGTAACATACTGGATAAATGTTTAAGTATTTCTCGAACAAAAGCCTGAAAAATATCCTTATCTACTCCAAATTCTTTTCCGGACACTATGATTACCTCTCCTGTAACTGAATTTAGACTCTTGAGAGCCTCAGGACATATACTGTGTTATGGCACTTACAAGAATACTGTGACCTCCGAGGAAAAGAACAAAGCCATTGGGCTCTGAACTAATGAGTAGTGAACACACCAAATTCATTAGTAAAGTTGGCAGATTCAGGGGCATACTCATAACTTCCTAGAAATCGCTTTGAAAAAAAAAGTTTCCAAAAATTTCCACCACTCATTGGAGTTTTTCAGTTTTAAATGCATTTTATTTTCTTAACACTAACTCTTACATTCTAACAAAAAATGCTTAAATGCTAGCTTACAATTACTTAACAATCTTATACTAACTTACTGGCACCACACAGGCACTCTAAGCTACAAATTTGTTGTTGTTGTCCACTCGTATTAGGTTCGCCCTGTTGTAAATGACCTCATTAGGATAGAATTTTATGTACTCAGACTCTGGTGTTCTGTATAAGCGAAGACAAGTGCTAAGTGGCAAAGCCCTCTCAAACACCCGAATCTTTTCCATTAAGCTTGCTCGTACATTGAACCACACGGGAAAACCAAATACCAGCATGGGCCTAATAAGGGCCATGTAGCAGATTACCTTTACCCTCGCATCGAGTTGGCTGCTATAAAACAGTCTCTTTGTAAGGGCAAAAGCACCTTTAGCTCTGGCCAGAGCAGCATCTACATTTTTGCCAAAATACAGAAACTGATCTAGCCAGATTCCAAGGTATCTGACTACATTTCGACAGACAAGAGGTTGTCCAATGATAGAGAACTTTCGCCAATTTTTTCTGGTATCCCTAGAGGCTCCAGACAACGGCGTCCTAAAGAGAATGGTTTCCGACTTCTGAAAGTTGATTTTCAGCTTCCAGTCATCGCAAAATCGTCTTATCTTATCGAAGTCACGCTGCAAGAGAGTATTAATGACCTCGATTTTTGGACCTGTTCTGTACGCTATCAAATCGTCTGCGTACGCAATAGTATGTTGAATAGGATCGGCGAATTGACCGCGCCCTGCTGAAGACCATTTTTAATTTGAAATATTCCAACAGAAGTCACATCACCATTCTTCACGATGAACTGTCTGTTAGTTAGCATATTATAAAGAATGTACAAGAGTGGTTTACTGATCCCCATCCTAGTCAGCTTATAGAAAAGACCCTCTAACCGTACGGTCTCGAAAGCCTTCTCCAAGTCAACAAGGCAGGCACCAGTACATAGGTTTTTGCCTTTATTCCATTGGATATCGGACACCAGTTTAGACGCGGCATGTGAGATATCATGTCCCGCCTTAAAACCGAATTGATTATCCGGAACTATATGTTTGTCCTCAACCCACCTAGACAGAGCTCTATTGATTATCCTGTCTGTCCAGGTCATAATTAGGGCCAATGATATCAATGGCCTTGTATACTTCCTGGAAAATCGCCCCTATGGTCTCAACCTTCTCCTGTGGATCCTCGATCACAAAGAAGGCGTCATCATCAGCGGCCTGATGATGATGACAGTTGATGACAATTCCGCAATTTCGTTAGGAACTGTAATTTCGGTGCTAAAACCGCAATGGTCGCTGTCATATACGAATGTGCGCAGACAGTTTAGCGTTTGTATATTCGTACCTGTCAGTCGTATGCGTTCATCGTACAGCAGTATATCCAAATAAGACCCGCCTCTGGGAAACGACGGGTTATCCGTCGCTTTAAGACCGAGTCTGTACATGACATCGTGCTGACCCCACCAATCGAGTAGTAGGTTCCCTCTAGTATTTGGCAAATTATTTCCCCAATCTCTGTGTCTAGCGTTGAAATCCCCGCCGATTATAAAATAATTCTCCCCCGATTCCAGCCTCAGAAGTCGAAAAAGCGTGTCGAGCTCTGTAATGAATAGGGTGGATTGTGAAGCCTCAGGTGCATAAACAGAGGCCAAGTACAGCCGCTTTCCACTGCGGAGCGGAATGTAAACGACGACTGCCTCCAACACCCGGAACCTGCGCAATACGCCCTTGTACACTCTGTGAAATTTTATACCTTCTTTAATGAAGATCGCGACACCGCCTCCACATTTGGATCTGGGCCGGTTTCTTCTTCTAATAATATAATTATTGTACTCCAGTTTGTGCTTATCGGTTAGCTTGGTTTCGCTACCGAAAAGCACATCAGGAGTTTGGTCTTGTAGCAATTTAAACATTGCGGCTCTTCGTTCGATCCTAATCAGTGAATTAGCATTCACCGCAAGGACCTTCAAAGTTTGCTCCACCATGTGCGTACCCATTACGACATGTGTTGCGCGTAGATCTGGTCCACCCGCTTGGCCTGTTCTTGAACCTGCTTTTGCAGCTGATCCATCTTCCCTTGGATTGCGAGCAAGATGGCCAGCATGTTAGATGCAGCTTCCGTTGTTCTCGGCGTTGGCGCCGGAGAAGCAACAGTCGCTTGCTGTACCGACCACTCATTGGAAAGGTTTCACTCTTGTACACTCGGAGCGTTACATTTGCAACAGCAGTGTTTTGACGCTGCTTACTTTGTGACATTCCTATTAAGCTCTCCAACAAACATTGCAGTCAGTTTCACTATAGAAGTCATCCTTCTCATCCTCATAAGCGAATTCTGTCAGCGTGTACATAACACATCAGTAAAATT
This sequence comes from Volucella bombylans, assembly GCA_949129095.1. Lineage (NCBI taxonomy): Eukaryota > Metazoa > Arthropoda > Insecta > Diptera > Syrphidae > Volucella > Volucella bombylans. The sequence goes on along the minus strand of OX422141.1, from coordinate 123,994,744 downwards.
ATAAATCTTGTTGTCAGCATATAGCCATTAACTGTTTTCAACAATGTTGAAATGTTGGTATCAATAACTTACTTCGTTACGTAGGTGGCGCTGCAGTTAGTCCGGTCTTTAGTTAACTGCCTCCAGTTGGGAACTCCAAGTCGGTTGAGGTCCCGTTTTACTTGTCCGCGCCACCTAAAGTGAGGCCTTATTCTGGTGCGTTGTCCCTCCGGGTTAGACTCTGCGGGCTGAACCATTCATTGGTGTCCATTTGCTCTACATGTCCTAACCAGAGTGATTCTTCATTTTGTATCTTCTGAGGTGTTGTTGGCGGAATTCATAGCAGAGCCAAGTTAGACCTCGAAGAAATTATAGCTCTTGATTGTGACGTTCTGTACAATTCGTCGAGGGGGTGTGTTGTTGACAGCATATGCTTGGTTTTGCCTTCATTTACCGCTGAACCGATTCTGGCAGCTTCCGGCTGCGAAAAAGATCAATAAATGCGATGATGTGATACACACTCAAAAAAGTCTTAGGAATTTACCTCAGACCTATTTTATTTATAATGAACGTGGTTCCATAGAAATTTAGGTTTTATCTGTGACATTTACCAAAGTCATAAAAAAGCCAACTACGCTCACAGTGTAGTCTTAATCGAACGGTTACCTTTACATAACTTTTGCTCGGCCTGTACCGCGAACGTTTATCCATTTTGCGTTGCAGGGACCCCCTTGGACTTACGGCTTTACATACACCATATTTCTATCATCTGAAACTGATAGACCTTCAATTTCTTATAAAGGGTTTTCCAATAGGGGCTTGATAACTTTGAATTTAATTTGTGAACGCACTCTTTCACTAATCATCAAACTGTCACTGTCAATTTATTCAGTAAACTCAACATTTTCATCAATTCGGAGTCGGTGACTGCAACTTTAAGAGCGTTAACTCCAATTTTCGGTCGTGATTCTCGCCCTAGTAGCCAGTCAATAACAAGTCTAATGCAAAAATTGAGTCTACATATTCGTTGTGTGATGTTTCCGTGTCAGTGAGACAACGGGTTGGTCGAAGTGCCGAAAATATCGCTGCGGTTCAGGCGTCCGTAGCAAACGATCCAAATCAGTCAATTCCACGGCGTTCTCAAGAATTGCGCATCGCTCAGACCACATTATGGCGTATTTTGCGTAAGAATCTTGGTTTACACCCATACAAGATCAAGCTGACTCAAGAATTGAAGCCGATGGACCATATGAAGCGACGTACGTTCACCGATTAGGTTCTGGAGAAGATGCGTCAAGATGATGAATTTCATCGCAAAATCATCTTCAGTAACGAAGCTCATTTTTGGCTCAATGGGTTCGTCAATAAACAAAATATGCATTATTGGTCGGGTGAAAATCCACATGTGCTACATGAATCACCACTTCATCCACAAAAAATAACTGTTTGGTGCGGTTTGCATGCCGGTGGCGTTATTGGGCCATATTTTTTCGTCGACGACAACGATCGTCACGTTACTGTGAATGGTCAGCGTTATCGCGCCATGATCACCGATTATTTTTGGCCCGAATTGGAAGATATGGACTTGGACGACATGTGGTTTCAACAGGATGGTGCCACAAGCTACACAGCACACGCTACAATCGATTTATTGAAGAGTAAGTATGATGAGCGTGTTATCGTGCGATTTAACGCCGCTTGACTATTTTCGGTGGGGCTACGTTAAGTCATTGGTTTATGTCAAGACGCCGACGACGTTGGAAGAGCTCAGAGCCAACATTGAACGCGAAATAGCTGCCGTTTCGGCCGAAATGTGTGGCCGAGTCGTTGAAAATTGGGTCCAACGAATCGACCGCTGCAAACGTGCCCGCGGTGGCCATATGAACGAAGTCGAGTTCCATTCATAAATGTTTTGATTCTACTTCAAGCCGATAATAAAGTTTTTGAAATATCTCAAATGGTTTGCGTTTTATTTAAAAAAAAAAAGTTGTCAAGTCCTTATTGGAAAACCCTATACATAACTCGTAAACCTGATGACATACTATTTCTTCATCATCTTTTAGCTGGTAGCATTCACTTTCCCGTTCTATTGTGACTCATGTTGTTGAACACTAACACAAGTTACCTTAAATCTGTTTCTCCTCTCTAATCCTCTTAGCGGGCGATTTATGGTTGTCATGAACACTTAATCCATTCAACTTATCTTCGACTATAATATAAGTCAATCCCTCAAGACTCATCTCTACTCTACTTATCTATCTCGTCCATGGTCCCCAAGCAATAGAATCTATCAAATATGTTAGTTTTTAAGTTTAGTATTTATATTCTCCTTGTATTAGTCATAATAAATCTGTCCAAGGTTGAACTGGGTCTTACTCAATCAATCAATCAATCCAAAGGAGCAATCTGTTTATGTGGAAACATCTACCCAAGTGTACTGGACTTAAGTGACGCGATAGGTAGGGGGTATTTCATTTTCACTTTACCTCAATATCATACCTAGTACTAGCAAATGTTTTGTTACACGAAATGAACACATCCATTCTCGAGCACCAATGAACACATCCACTCCAAATTGACGGCTATTTGACAAGTGACATTTATGTAAATTTCCCTCTTAAAAGGATTGCTGTTTGCAATCATGGTATGGGGCTGGCTCGAAAATCGTGTTGTCGTAATTGACCTGCTAAAATGCGGCTACGAAAACTGTGAAATCTTTCAAATGTTTCACACTAAACTTTGTGTATCGTACCGTGAAGTTATTTGAGAATACTGGTGGAATAGTCGACTGTGCAAAAGCTGTGGAGAATCGTATTCGTCGAAATCCGCTGTGCAAGCAGAAAATCATGCCTCGGGAGATAGATATCAGCAAGGGCAGCATGTCGCGGATCGGAAACATGATTTTGAACTCAGTGCATATGAGAAACACATCGGCCACTTACTCATAGAAGCATTGAAACCAGAAACATAAGTCAAAATCAAAAGGCTTGCTTCGCCAGTACGGGAAGAACGGTCACAGACGAATTATTTTTACTGACGAGAAAATGTCGCTCAACAAACAGAACGGTAGAGTGTGTGCTCTGTCATCACGACATGCGTCTGAACTCGTTCCGAGAATTCAACGTGATTTGTTGGGCAATCCTCTTTGTCAAAACCTCGTCGAAAGTATATCAAACGGACGTTTTAGATAACGTTGTGCAGCCCCTCAACAAAACTCTATTCGCAAGTAAACCGTGTATCATCAAACATGACTCAAAAACCACGTTCCCAACTTCATTTCCCACGATGATTGATTGGCTATCTGGTAACCCAGACCTCAATTCCTTAAGTGGCCCATACACACCATACTTGTGTCGGTGTGCTGAAAAGTGCGGTGTGTATGGGGCAGTCCGCGCACTGATTTTGCAGTGTGCCACACTGTGTGAGCAAAATGAAAACATTTTAATTTTTTGTGTCGGTGTTCCTAGAAGTGTGCTGTGTATGGTCATTGTCATTGTTTGATCGCATTAGGGTTAAGATCGGATAAAAAAATGTTTCAAAATGTCAATTAGGGACTGCTACTGCTACTAGCACTGTTCCTTCTACGTACAGAGTTCGTAAGTTCGATAAAGAACTAATGTGTGCGAATATTGTGTGATGTGTATGGCGGAAAGCGACACCGATGCTCACACCGAAGTGTACACACAAGTGTGGTGTGTATGGGCCGCTTTAGACTACAAGACTATGCTCCGTTCTGGAGACTAGGACTTGCACTACTCGACATTTCGGGTCATTTCGGTCGAATAAATTTTTCTACAATTTGTAGCCATTGACTGACTCAATAAATAGGAAAAAAATATTTTGGGAAATATTCGTTCGTTTTCGTTTTATTAACCAAAACCCGTGTACCAAAACATTTGCGAGTACTAGGTGCTTAGCACTTCTGGATGATTTTCATTCTCCTCGCCCAGTTTCATGGAAGGCCTTCTTCCGCGGTTCAATCACATGTGCAGACCTGTCGGTGTTTCATTCGGGATTGCACACCTTTAACAGTAATGGCTCCATTTGATCAGGATGCCCTCTTCATGACATCCATGGATTTAATTACTCCAACGACAGTAAATTTCCGTCTTCTGAGTCGAGGGATGGCCTGTAAAACCAACTCGTTTGAAAGAGAGATACGAGGGCGGGTCAATAAGTGACTTTTTGAATTTCTGACCTCTTTACTGAAACAGCAACACTGCTCCTGTCAACAGGCATCTGTCAGTTGACTCCTGTCAAAATTTAAACTTGCTGCGTCAGTTAGTTTGTGTTTGACAGCTATTTTTATCAGACTACTCACTAATTTGAGGAGAAAATGGAAAAAAGTGAATTTCGTGTGCTTATTAAGCATTATTTCTTGCGAAAAAAAACCATTACCGAGACCAAGGCTAAGCTTGATAAATGCTATGGGGACTCTGCACCATCGATTTCAATGGTAAAAAAGTGGTTTACTGAATTTCGTTGTGGCCGTACAAGCACTGAAGATGCCGAACGTCCTGGACGCCCAGTTGAGGTCTCTACACCCGAAACAATCGAAAAAATTCACGATATGGTGTTGGCCGACCGAAGATTGAAAGTGCGAGAGATTGTGGAAGCCGTAGGGATCTCGCATGGCTCAGTGGTTTCAATTTTGAATGATCACTTGGGCATGAGAAAGCTTTCCGCAAGATGGGTGCCGCGTTTGCTCACAGTCGACCACAAACGCAATCGTGTAACAACTTCACAGGAAGGTTTGGCGTTGTTTAATCGCAATATGGAGGAGTTTTTGCGCCGTTTTGTAACCGTGGACGAAACATGGATCCATCACAACACACCAGAGAACAAACAACAGTCAAAACAGTGGGTTTCTAAGGGTGAATCGGCGCCAAAGAAGGCCAAGGTGGGTTTGTCAGCCAATAAAGTTATGGCGACTGTTTTTTGGGATGCACGCGGGATAATCCACATTGACTACCTTCAAAAGGGAAGAACAATCAATGGGGAATATTATGCCAACTTATTGGACCGATTCAATGACGATTTGAAAAAAAAACCGACCTCATTTGGCCAAGAAAAAAGTTCTTTTCCACCAAGACAATGCAAGGGTGCACACATGTGCAGTTGCCATGGCAAAAATCCATGAATTGGGATATGAATTGCTCCCTCATCCACCCTATTCTCCAGATTTGGCTCCGAGCGACTACTTCTTGTTCCCAAACCTGAAGAAATGGCTTGGTGGAAAGAGATTTGACTCCAATGATGAAATCATCTCGCAAACAAAGGCCTATTTTGAGGACCTCGACAAATCATTTTTTTTGGAAGGGATAAAAAAATTGGAGAAGCGTTGGACAAAGTGTATAGAGCTCAAGGGAGACTACGTTGAAAAATAAAATTATTTTTTTATCAAAAAATCTGTGTTTTATTCCAAAAGTCACGGAGTTATTGACCCGCCCTCGTACGTTTTTTAAAAACACAATTCAGAGTAACAGATCAAACATTGGAAAGGTCCAATTTTGAAGGTGGACCTTCAAACCCAACAGCTTGTCATGGCTATTTACAATATATGACTGCTCATAAAATGTTACCAAAAGACATGCAGGCATAGATATACGAGTATGTTAAGTAAAACATCTCATGTCGAAATGAAAACATCGGAGATTACAGCTCTCTAACACTAAACACGTCCTTGGATTAATGAACTGACAAATGTGATCATTTTTCATTGTCACACTATGAAGATTATTTTTCTTTTATCTGGCACCCACTGAATGGGAAAATTGACTTGTTTTTTCGTTGTTGTTGTTGCTGTTGTGGCTGATGAAAAAAACACAAATTAGTCTTCTCTCTAATCCACAGGCAGGGATTATTTCCCAGGACATGATAAATACTCATTATGGTCTAATAGAGTCCAAACAAAGGGCAACCTTTCGTACAGGTCGTATGAAAGAGTATACGATTACCTTGTCTATATTCATATTTGTACAAAGAATTTCGCTGGAAAAGGAAACCCCTTGAACTAAGCCATACATACATACGAGTATGATAGACACAATGTATTGTATTTCAACAAATCCTGAATGTCTGCGTTTTTGCACAAATTTAATGTTGATTCAACTCAATCAACTCAGCTGTCCGTTATCAATTTATTTCGTGTTTGTATAAATTGCTGTTATCAACGTCCGTCAGGGGCTCCAAGCGATTATTTCATTAAATATTCCAAGGGATACTCGTATGCGCACAAGATGGCACTCAACGCCAATCGGAACGGTCATTACGAATCAATCAAAAATTAATGGGAAAGGTAAATGTATATACCATAGTACGTGTGAGTATGAGTACTCATATATCCGGATATATGAGTATTTTCCCGAATCCGTGTGTTGTGGGCGCATTTAAAAAGCATGACCCAGTCAATAGTCGGAATCAGAGTTGGGGTTGAGTTTTTTTTTTGCATGATCCTGCAGTAAAAGTGGCTTTTATTGCCTTCAAAATTGCTTAATGAACCCATCCAGCAAACGGACAGTTTACATGAAACTTCAATTAGTTTCAATTGGATTATTTTTTATTTTATTTTGCGTTTCTGTTGCTTAATTTTAATTTTTAATATAATACTATCCAGGGGATTAAAACCAACAGTATGGGATATTAATTTGTAAAAAGTCCTTGAGCTGGTCGGTCGGGTGGTGACGACGACGTAGCAATAGAAGTCGAACGAATGCTGGTGGTAATTAAAGCCGGTTAACTTTGCACGATTATTGCTCGTAATAATGGTTTTATGAATTTCAAAGACTATGTCACAAAGGCAATTTTTGTGGATAAAAATCTGCTATAGCACGTCGGCATTTAAAGGGAGTTAAAATGGATGATTATGACCTCTGGGCGAATGACCTTCCTTCCACATTGATTGCATGTTTTGAATATTAATTTTGTCTGAAAATGTTCAGTCTGGTCTCGGGCAATTGCTGAGTTCTTGGACAATGTCCCTTTATTAATATATGTAGAGCAATAAAGGGTCAGGTTTGTGAAGAGAATTGCCCTGTTTATTGTTTTATTTATGCTGCCTTTACGTTGGGCTTTTCAAAGTATGATAATTTATAGTAGTGAGTAACTTTTTTTTTGCAAAGTATCGCAATATCTCAATATCATATCTCTGTATTGTAAAATGTGTGGCAACTATCCTTTGTAAATAAAAATTGTATACAAATTGTGTACGAATAGCCCTATATGACACAGCCTCTAGTCTTTCCAATCACTATGGTGTTCGTCTTATCATTGTTATGTAAGTAGGTAGGTGGGTAAGAGTGTCTGTTGGAAACACCAACCCACTTAGGCCTATTGGCCCATTGTGATGCCACGTGGATCTATGATCCTCTTACTAATGGAACCAGTTTGAGCTTATGATGAACCGTAGGAGACTGCTTACGTTTATATTTTTTAGAATGGTTAGGTCGTTGTAGGAAAAGCTCCTAAGTGAAGTTTTCTTCTCTGGGAGAGAGCTGGACATGTATAGAGTAGGTGGAGAATTACCTCCTCCTCTTATCTTATCTCCATGCAGCTTCTACAGAAATCGTTTGTAAAAGCGCCAAGCCTGCTTGCGTGCTTGCCTATGAGGCAGTGTACAGTAATAACACCTATGATGGCGCTGAGATGTTTCTTATCCCTCTTTGGCTGTTTGGTCGCTTGAAATGTTGGTCCAACCGTCCACCTAAGGTCTGTTCTTTTATTGGCATCCAGCTTTAGTATTAAATTGCACGTAGCAATTGGTATACCTATGCTACACTTTTCCGGTAGAATAGGTAGAGTGGTTCCAACGTTGTCGAGTTCATCGGCCCTCCAGTTCCCTGGAATGTCTCTGTGGCCTGGCACCCAGCAAAGGTGAAGGTCAAACTGATCTGCCATCTCCATAAGAGATGAACGGCATTCAAGGGCGGTTTTAGAATTTAATGAGAGAATTTAAAGATGCGGTTATCCTGTTTCCGCCTGGAACACGCTACAATGATTTGGAAGACGGAAAGGGAGGCTTAGATTTAGATTATCCGAGAAAGCACCGCTCCCAACCCCGCTATCGGTTTTAGGGGAAGCGTACATGGAGGTCTTTGTCAAACCAAAGTTCAGGTATGGTGTAATCGATGTTCTCTGTGAGGATTCCTATTATACTAAGAATACTGTTGTGGCCAAATGAATTATTTGTCAACTTTTTGGTAGTTTTAAGGCGAATAGCTGCGTCATTTGAGAGGTGTCAAATGAAACAGAATGTCCAATTCCACAGAGGGAGTAGACCGTAAGGCTCCGCTTATGCTTGGACATGCTGTTTTTTGGAGTCTGCTTAGTTTACTGCAGTTGACTGCATTTTCCAAGACCGTCCACCAGACGACAACCCCGTAAGTAAGTATCGGTCTTATGACCTTATTAGATGCATTAAGATGCTTACCTTAGACGGCTATAGCAACATCATCTGCATAAGCAATCACCCTGCTACCTCCCGCTTCCAGGTATATCAGCAGTTCATTAACTACTAAGTGCCAGAGAAGGGGAGAGAGTGTGACTTGTGAGTTATGCAAAACATTTTCAATTCGATTAGTTGGAAGTTTGGTTAGTTTGGAAGTGTCAACACAAATAGACATTTCTGTGTATATCTCGTCTCTATAGGATACAGGGGCTTCAAATTTGTGTATTTTCTCTAGTGGTTTGAGAATTAGACATCTGATGAACTTTCCTGGCCTAAGGTCACACTGATATGAACCAATCACGTTGTTGACCAAAGCATCTTGTTGGCGTTATTGAGGAGACGTATGCCTCTGTATGTGACACCTTTTAAAGGTGTTTAATGCTAAGATTGCATTTATCGGTCAAACTTTCGTTCAATCAAATTTTGCAAATAAATTAGTTTATCTCCTAACCAAGTTATCTCCCGCTGGTTTAAACAGCTCGGCGACTGGCCGTCACCCCCAGCAGTTTTGTTGAACTTAAGTTCAGAGAAGGCTATCTTTACTTTATTTCTCTTCCCCGAACGACCATACTGAAATATCTCTATAACAACTATTCCGCCAGCATCAAGTACCGGAGGCCTATAGCAACACTGCCAACATAATATCAACCGACCATCGCCAAGAAATTTCCGATTTGATGAAGAATGCTGGGAAAATGAATTTAGCGGTATAAATGAGGGCAATGAGGGCTGACAGTAAGAACGGGCATACAACATCGACGATTTGGACAGAACTTCAGAATCGACAGCTATAATTTCGAGGTAGTATGGAACTATGTTTGATTGTCTCAACTGTCAAAAACATCAGAAATTCTGCCTCATCCTCCATCCCAAAGTTCATTCACAATTACATTCCAGCTGTCAGCTCTTTAGAGAAGGCCAATCTGCTTGCTGCACACTTTGCGGCCATCTCAACACTTCCAGATTGTGCTTGGTCTCCGCCTACACTTGAGTGCGTCCAATCTTCAATGGGACGAATCCAATTTCGCACTCGTGTAGTAGCAAGAGTACTTAAAGATCTTAACATATATAAACCCGCTGGTCCAGATGGTATATCTCCAATTCTTCTGAAGAGGTGTTTTTCCACGCTGGCAAAACCACTGCGTAAGCTTTTTCATCAATCTTACTCTTTAGGACGCTTTCCGAGTAGATGGAAAACAGCATTTGTCCAGCTCGTCCCAAAAATCGGCGAATATTCTTCTCTCTCTTCTTACAGACCCATTGCACTTACGTCCCTTCTTTCCAAGGTCAGCTAATGAAATATCTCGAAGCTTTTCTCGAAGTTTCTCGGTCCACTGATGATTTGACGGCATGCCTCACCGAAAAGTGGAACGAAAGCGTACATCAATCTGGCGAAAGCACGATATTTGCACTTGATATTTCTATGGCATTTGACAGAGTTTGGCTTCAGGCTGCATTTGGGTTCGACGATCTCTTCAATGGATTAGAAACTACCTTTTGAGTTGTCTTGGATGGTTTCAAGTCTGATATTCACAAAATAAATACTGGTGTGCCCCAGGGCTCCGTTCTCTCTCCGACACTCTTTTCAATTTTCATCAATCATCTCTTGTCTGTCACTTCTAATCCAATATATATTCCTTTGCTGACGACAGTAATCTCTGCTTTTCATATTCGTTACCGAACTCACGTCACTGGTCTTAAGCAGTCGTACGGGACGGCAGCATATGTTAAGCTCATTCAATTTTGGTATTAACAGCATATCTAATTGAGAAACTAGTAACAGAGTAGAATTTATTGCTTCCAAAACACAATGCTGCTCTTAAAGCGAAATCTAAACAGCCATTGTCCATGAATGGCACTTGCATCGTCGAAACCGAAAAACTTTCCATTCTCGGTATGTGTTTCAATGACAACTTACCTTGGAATGACCACATATTCGATGTCGCCAAAAATGCTGCGAAACGTCTAGGTTTCCTCAAACGATGTAAGAAATATGTTTCCCCTTCTGAACTGGCCTCAATATATAAGGCATTGACTAGTCCAAAATTGGAGTATAATACACACATCTGGTCAGGTGCGCCTAAAACGTTCTCAGCACCTGCTAGATAGGATTTAAAACCGTACGATAAAACTCATAGCTGATGCTAATTTCACCCAGTCAATGGACACCCTCGAACACCGACGAAATGTCTCGTGTCTCACTTTGTTTTATCGCTATTTTCACCATCAGTGCTCCATAGAAATCGCCAGTAGCATTCTACCCCTTCAAACTTTCAACCCTAACACCCGTCTAGCTATGAATGCTAATCAGTATACCCTCAAGCCCACTTTCGGACATACTTTGTAATATCGTGATTCGTTCCTAAGCCGAACAACTCGCTTGTGGAATACCTTGCCGAGCTCTCTATTCAGACATTTAAAACCAACGTACATCGGTACCTATCTTTCTTTCCTCCCTAATTTTCCTTCGCCCGCGTTGTGTGCAAGCATATTAAGGGTATCTTGACTCCTTGAGCGCGCGCTACTTTAAGAAAAAACAAAAATATCTACGTTTACGGGCTTTGGAAGAAAAGATTCAACGATGAGCTGTATAACGACATCGACCTAGTCAGAAAACTGCCCATCAGTCGGCTGAGATGGCTAGGATATGTAGAGCGAATGGATACCAATACTCCAGCCCGCAGAGTCTTCAAATCTAATACTTCACCGACTTGGACTGTGCAACTGGATGCAGTTGGTTAAAGACCGAACTAACTGAAGAGGCTCGTTAGTTTAGGCCCAGTTTCACCCGAACTGTAGCGCCACCTAAGTAAATAAGTAAAATGGGGAAATTCTGCTCATTAACAATCTAAAAGATCGAAATGTACCGCATAGGTTCTGGCTGTCCTCAGGGCGGAAGAGCTAATGCAGATGAGATTGGTATCCGAAAGAGATATCGCTATCTACATCGATAGCCAGGCCGCACTCAATGCAATGGTATCAATCAATCAACTAATGGAATCAATTAAGCTCAATGCACTATTGAGTCAGAACCGGGTAAGACTGTGCTGGGTGCCAAGACATTGCAGTATTAAAGGAAATGAACAAGCGGACGGGCTTGCAAGAAAAGTGGGCTACTCGACAATAGTGAGGTTGCCAATACCAAACCATAGTGGGGGCACTATCGAGTAAAAAATCACAAAGACTGCCAACCTAAGGTGGTCAAGTCTTGAAGGGCACAGGGTATACAAGGCTCTTTGGCCGCTTTTTGACGGTTCCACAGAGACCGCGATGGGCCCGTTTTGGTGCCCTAACTTGACCTACTTGTAATCTGGTGGACGGGTGGCAAAATAGACACTTATTCTGTTATTTTCCTCAAAACGGTGATAAATATCACAATAAGATATTTTTATTTTAATTTTCTAATCGAAGCATAGGAGAGACAATCTATTTTTAAAAGCGTGAAATGATCATGAGTTTCGAAGAATGGCATTTCTCACAAACCAGTTAAGCATTGAAATTTATTGACCTCCCATTGGGGTTAAATTAAAAAATTTCTTCGACACAGCCAAAAGTAATAACAAGCAGAAAAGAACGTACATTTTCAAGTCTTAGAAAAAGTTAAAAAGTTTTTCTACAAAGACCAGTAAATAACATTCAATTGAGATTTGTTGAAAGTGAATTTTTCCATTAGAAACTTTTCACACATTTTCAGTACACGAGTATGTACGAGTATGCAGCCTTTAAAACCAACTCGCCCCATGTACGAGTATGATCCTAAAGTCACTTCAAAACATGTCAGACAAAAGGAAAATTGCCAACTCCTTGGATTGAATTTAACTTCAAATGATGGGTTGTGACACATTTGTTCGCTCTCTAACAACTATTTCCTTCGCGATTTTTTACATATGAGTTTGATAGAAATACGAGTTTATCCATCATTTACAGATATATTTTACAAAAAAAAAATAAAAAAAATAAAAGGAGCTTGTGAAATCAAGATTATGGAAATGACTTTCTATGATGTCTTCGCCTTCCACTGAAAAAAGATTGGAAATTTGAATTTTCTGCCTTCATGAGTTTCCATTGCTTTTAAAATAACGAGAGCGTGCGGTATAGACAGATGAGACGGTGATAAAGAATAACAAAAACAAAAAAAAAAAAAAATAGCAGAAGAAATTAGCTTTTTCTTATTTTTTGTTCTTTTCTTTTTTCCAATTCGAATAATATGGAGCGGTGGGCTGGAAGGAATTCTAAGAATTTTCTGGAATCATCGAGCGTCTTTTGCTATCCTTAGCAAGGATATCACAACGCATTAGACTGTTATCCTCTTGAATTGGAAAACGTGATTGCGATTAAGTACATAGAGATGAAATAAATTTTCTATGTTACGAGTATGTGGCATATGAGTATAGTCGGGATGTGAAATAGGGAACGAGATATTTTACTCGGTGTTGATGGTGATGATTTCGAAGTAGACACTTCTGCGCGTATACCCTTTAAGCGATTTCATTATCTTGGACTTAATTGGGAATGTGAATACTTAGATACAAACCCATAGATGATATTAAAGATAATGACTCTTATGTACGATTTTGTGGGTGCGGCGTATAAGTAAGTCTATTGTTATACTTTTGTATCTATTGTATTTACTCGTAGTTGGAATCGATGTCTTACGAGTACTTTAATTTTCTAACCCTCGTACTACTTCTCTACGTTTATTTGCGATGATTCCTACATTCCAGGATGAACCAAGGTCTCAAATAACAACATTTTCAGGACAGTTCTAGTCTATTTTCAACTGTATGCGTCAGAGTGTGGGGTCTTCCTTCAATACGTTTCACTTTCGATGTGGATTTAAAGACCCAGTGATTTAGGTCATAGATAACTAAAGAGCTAAATGCGAATTTTATAGATCCCCGTACGAGTTGTAATTCATTTTTTATCATTCTCCTTCAAATATCTTTCCCCTTTGACAGCTAAACAACAATGTTCGTACATGTTTGCGTTGTCTTCAGTACCAGTACTTCAGAATCAGAATATTTGCCGTTCACTCTTAACTTCTTTCTGTAGCAGAGGTCAATGTCTTCTTTGCCAATTTCCAGACCGAGCCCAGTGTTTACAATATTTACTGCGGTGTCGATGACAACAATCGTGACATTGCGAATATCCAAATAGTTGGTGTGTATTGACTGGTGTGCTCTGCTGAGACGTTCTTTGCACTCATCTGGTGACTTAAAATATATTCTTAAAGAAGCTAAAACAGCAAGAAAGGAACTTAATTATGATTTTCTCTGGGTACGACGTGGGAAAATAATGATGAGACGATCAAATGGAACTGAGGTCAAATACATCAAGACTCTTGAAGATCTAAAACATTTATAAATACGTATCTAAATCTTTGTTATAATGTTGTGTAACGTAAATGACCTTTATGATTCAAGTAGTGCTCATGATTATAATGAAACTTATGTTAGTACTAGTTTATGTAATTCGGACAGTGACTTCACAATTGTGCATCAAAATATTAGAAGCATAAAAAGGAATTTTGATAACTTTTGTGCTCACTTACATAATTGCTTTTCGACCATGATTCAAATCATTGTTGAAATTTATTCATCGGGTTGTATTTATTAAAAGTGAACTCGAAGTACAAGAGTCATTGAAAGTGCAGATTGTGTAACTGTAAAATTGAATCTTGGTAAGAACTTGCTTATGACTTTTATTTGTGTATATCGACTGCAATTTGTCCCCAGTCATATTTTTCTTAAAGATTTAGAAAGTATATTGTGCTCTATCAACTGTAGGAATGTTTGCCTGGTAGGCGACATAAATATTAATATATTTAACCTACCTAAAGAATGTGATGAATATATGGTGCTCTTATCCTCACTAGGTTTTCAAGCGCATCGACCATGTACAATATTTCTTAAGGGGTTACATACGTTTCTCCGCTCAAAAACGGAGAGTTTTTCAAGATTTTTTTCGCTACGATATTAAATTAATATAAAAAAAGTAAAATATACATTGTGTAAAGTATTCCTTGACGAATACAAAAATTTATTGACAATTGAAGAAAAACAATTATAAAGTATACATTTCGCCCATCTCCGGAAACCTCTCTTCAAAAACGTGCAGGGCTGTACCAGGAATATCTCTGGTAGGTTTCATTTGAAACAAAAACAAAAAAAAATCTGTTAAAGTAGATGGATAAAACTAGTCTCTATCATAGCCGTTTTCAAAAATTTTAATTTTTAACAAAATGACAGCTTTTTGAACGTACGAGGCTATTTTTGACTACAAAACGAGTCACATTTTTATTTATAACAAATCTAAAAATTAAGATATCAAAAAAATCCTACGTAGGAGACTAAATAGTGGTATTAAGAATATCCGTGCGAAATGGCATGCAAATCGGTCGAGTGTGGTTCAAGAGATATTTCTGGTACCGACTCGGAAAACACTGTTTCGAGGTAAACGCAAACGAAATGCAAAATCTGCAGTGTGTGTAGTGCCTTCTGGAATATTCTGAATTCTAACATTTTTATACAAGCTTTAAATCTATTGCTAAGCAGGTATAAATATTTTCGAGGGCACTGACCCGCCATTCGAGAAGGTATTGAGGCAGAGCAGGCACGCAGCTGCTCATGTCCCTAATGAGCCCTCTGCCCAGTCCGACGTCTAACGGTCATAACTTTCTTAATTATTGGAATTTTTGTAAAATTCTTGCGACATTTGAATTGCAAAAGAATATAGAATTTTTTCATGCAAAACAAAAAAAAAATCGATTTTTTTGAGCGGAGAAGCGTATGTAACCCCTTAAGTCCAATGCTTTAACCAATGTACAACCATATATTTTGGATCTCACTATTACTGACCACTACTCAACTGGTGTTATATTTAAAAATGTCTTTAGAAATGACTGTTGTGGGAATAGCTCTACTCACACTGCAGATATTGGTGCGACAAAAGTGTCTCAAATAATTTATTCTCAATTAATCCATTGTCTGCATTTAGAAAGTTGGGATTGTGTTTATAGATCGGAAAATCCCTCTAACGCCTTTTCATTTTTGTGGAAAAACTTAAGCAATACATTAATGAATGCAAAATTACCACAATTAAGAATAGATTTAAAAAAATCAAACCCTTGATTACTGACAGGATTTGCTTGAATTCAATGCAAAAAATAAGAATAAAATGAATCAACCTATAATTAAACATAAATACAAAGATTTGCAATCTAATGTGCGTAATCTCATATATATAACTTGAACATTATTCCAATAAATTTGCGAAAAATCGGCATAATCCAAAAGAACAATGGCGTATTGTTAATGACATACTTGACAAGAACACAAAAGAGCCAGAGTTAAAATACCTCAAATTTGACAATAAAATCATCAATGACAACCTAAATATGGCCAACAGCCTAAACGTTTTCTTCAAAAATGTTGCTGAAAAATGTAAACCAGGTGTATCTATTACCTATTACCACTCAATAGCACTAATATAAAATTCTTAACTGACAAATCGAGCCAACTTTCCTTCTACTATGGGCCCATTAGCAATCTAGAGCTTCTCAATATTATCAACAGTTTAAAATCTAAGAACTCAAGTGGAGTAGATGGTATGACCCACAGGGGTCAGTACTCGAACAATCCTTTTCCTTGTTTATATTAATTCTATATTTAGCCTACCTGTTAACGGTCATTTAATTGGCTAAACTGATGACATAGCACTCTCATATGCAGACATTTCTCTAGTTACCATTCGAGATGAAATTATCTATGACCTAGATGTGCTCAGAACCTGGCTCAGTTACCATCAGCCTGTCCTTAGCACAAAGTCTAAGGCGATGTTATTTTTCCTAACCAACTTGAATGAAGTAATTGAAGGTATTATTTTTCATGACATTTCTTGTGAAACTGGAGGCCACACATCATATCTCTAAAAATAATGTTATACATATCCTTGTACAAAATCTTGCACCTACGCAAGCTTATCCCGCATACTTTGCTCTTAACTATTTATTATGCCTTGGTTCAATCTCGACTTGAGTACGGTCTCACATGCTGGGGCTGTGCTTACAAAAGTAACCTAAGTCCTATTATTACAGTACAGAAAAAAATAATGAGAGTATTGCTATGCAAAAACTACAATGAATCCTCGCTGCCACTTTTTCAAGAAACAAAAATACCACCGCTACGTTATCTTTTTATCTACAAAGCGCTTAAGGTTTTCTTTATCAGAAGTGGTAACACTCAGATTAGAAGATATAGAATATATACGTTGCGAAATACAAATACAGTTGATGTTCCTAGAGTTTGCAAAGAGCACAATCGACGTTTCTTAACTTCTATAGCACCATATATGTTATTTTTAATAAACTGCCGTCTGATATACGCAAGCTTTTACCACATGGAAAGCAATTCTTAAAACAATTAAAAGTATGGCTGCTTTCAAGAACTGAAGTGGAGTCTCTTCTTCAAGTATTATCTTAGCACTCTACTCACTTACATTTTACGATGCTTCTATATTTTCGTTTTCACTTTATTTTTCATCTCTCTTTCTTTTTTAACGGTCTCGTCTTCCTTGTCCTTTTCACTCGGTGCACTCTCGCTGTTTATTTCGTCCTTCTCCACCACCACTATTCGGCTTTAATAGTTATACTTTTTTTATTAGTCACACGCTTGGAATTGGTTGTATTACACCACAAAGTGTGTTTTTATTTCATCATACATCGCATATTTTAATAGAACCAAAAAAAAAAACAAAATATAATACACGAAGTGTACCATTCAGGAGAATCTTTCTTCTGAAACAATCAAAGTATATTTAATCTACCGATAACAACTACACTGCAGGACCGTCGTGATGACAACGTTACCTTACTGCAGTGGGTCAAACAACACTCACTTCACCTACGCT
The DNA here is from genome assembly GCA_949129095.1 of Volucella bombylans. Taxonomy (NCBI): domain Eukaryota; kingdom Metazoa; phylum Arthropoda; class Insecta; order Diptera; family Syrphidae; genus Volucella; species Volucella bombylans. The sequence continues at coordinate 123,977,412 of OX422141.1, read as the reverse complement.
CTTTTACATAAGATATCTGGAGATGTGTCTTAGACGTCCCTAGCTTTTCCTAATTAATGTGCTCCTTCGTTGACTATTCTGCGTTGTATGGGTCTTCCGTCAAGGCTTAGCGGATTCCATTTCATAGCGATTTGAGTAGAAAATCCTTAAGCTTATTCGTAGACAACTATTTGAAAATGTTTTGCGCCGTTCTTGTGCGTATAATGGAATAATGAACATTTTTCAAGTACTACACCAATTTAGTAGCACGAATTCCACATTCAACAACACGCGCAGTTCGATATTTAAGCTGCTGGCATTGCTCCTTCATATATTGGACAAAGTATATCTAGTGCCGTCCCACCTTCATCAGGGACGATATTTCTAAAATACGGAAACACGTACTACTGGTTGTCCTGCAATATGTACTAACTTGTGAAGTAGAGAAGGCTACTGATCCTTAGCCCAATGAAGATGCTTTTATCTCTACGTCTGCTGTAATTTAATAGAGGTCCATAATTCTATGGGATAGCTAGCAAACGACCGCAGTGTAGTCAGGGTATGTCAGAGACCATCAAATTCCCTCGTTTTCCGTCGATAGAACAACGCGGAGCTTGTGATAAATAAAAACCATATTGGGACAGTGATACGTGTGTCACATTACACTAATTCAATTTCTAATTCCTCGGACAACAGAACATGACATTAAAATCTGTTCCAAGTTGCTCTTATTGCAGCTACAATTTTACACCACCTGACAAACTCCTTGTTTGTTAATGCTTTCGAACAGTTTTTCAAACTTGATAAACGGCAGTTGGTACCAGAGGATTACTTTGGGCATTGTATTGCCACTCCAGTTTTCACAATCGACTTTCCTTTTTCGAAAACTTGAAGATAATTCCTCTGCCCAGTCTTCGAGAAAAGAGCCGGTTTCCTGATTATCTCTTTTAGCTAATGCAGAAACTCTGAAGATGCTGTTTGACTTGGTTGCGTACCCGGCAAAGAACCAAAGCAAATTGGTCCTCATGCGAGAAGAAGAAAAAATCTTTCTAAAGGCATAACTGGGAATTATTTTTCAGCTTTTTTGTGATTCTGTAGACGTCTGCTCCCAAATTGAAAGCATTTTTAACAGGCCTAATGTTCTTGAATAATTGATTCCTGATTGTTTTCAATGCTTGGGAAAATGTTCCCTTAATTGTTGGCGCACTGAGAGGTTCTTGAATCGGTAGACGGTGTACCACCTGGGTCTGGAGTCTTCTTATTAAATGAGTTCGTAGTTTGAGAGTGGATATTAAAGCGCCTCCGCATCTGTTTCGTATGAGATACTCAATTTACAAAACGACAACATATCGCCAAATGATTGATCTGATTTCTCGTAAACTAGTCAGGGAACACCCAACGAGTTTGTGGCAGGCCGTGTGTGCAGATATGCAGTAATGCGCATTCACAATAGAAGACGCTGATTCATCCGTGTTTTAAGCCATAATCATAGACAACTTGCAACCTATGTAGACAAAAGTCTTAACTTATCGCAATCTTAACTATCTTATCGACATGGCAGCAAATGTGCAAAGGTTTCAGAAGTAATTTTTCAGAGGATGCGAGTTTCAGAGTTCAACCATATTTGAATTATTTCTGTTTTCGTATTCATTTGTATAGAAAACTTTTTCAGTGGGAAGGTTCTATTTTCGGGGATCTTGAACTTGGTTATTGTTTTATATAGATTCAGAAGATGCATTTTCAGATATGGGATCTTAAAACGGTTATAGGTCTCTAAATGAAATATTGGCCTATCGTTGATTTGTCAATTCCATGCGCCTTGAATGACCTATACGTTTCCAAAAACCTTCACATCTCCCACATTTTCTTCTCTCCGTAGGGTTAAGTAGCATTATACCCATAACCTTATACATAGGGTTTTCCAATAAGGATTTGACAAACTTTTTTTTAAATAAAACGCAAACCATTTGAGATATTTCAAAAACTTTATTATCGGCTTGAAGTACAATCAAAACATTTATGAATTGAACTCGACTTCGTTCATATGGCCACCGCGGGCATGTTTGCAGCGGTCGATTCGTTGGACCCAATTTACAACGATTGGGCCACACATTTCGGCCGAAACGGCCGCTATTTTGCGTTCAATGTTGGCTCTGAGCTCTTCCAAGGTCGTCGGCGTGTTGGCATAAACCAATGACTTAACGTAGCCCCACCGAAAATAGTCAAGCGGCGTTAAATCGCACGAACGAGGCGGCCAATCCACTGGCCCATTTCTTGAGATAACACGCTCACCATACTTAGTCTTCAATAAATCGATTGTAGCGTGTGCTGTGTGGCTTGTGGCACTATCCTGTTGAAACCACATGTCGTCCAAGTCCATATCTTCCAATTCGGGCCAAAAATAATCGGTGATCATGGCGCGATAACGCTGACCATTCACAGTAACGTGACGATCGTTATCGTCGACGAAAAAATATGGCGCAATAACGCCGCCGGCATGCAAACTGCACCAAACAGTTATTTTTTGTGGATGAAGTGGTGGTTCATGAAGCACATGTGGATTTTCACCGGACCTATAACGCATATTTTGCTTATTGACGAACCCATTGAGCCAAAAATAAGCTTCGTTACTGAAGATGATTTTGCGATGAAATTCATCATCTTCACGCATCTTCTCCAGAACCTAATCGGAGAACGTACGTCGCTTCAAATGGGTCAGCTTGATCTTGTATGGGTGTAAACCAAGATTCTTACGCAAAACACGCCATAATGTGGTCTAAGCGATGCGCAATTCTTGAGAACGCTGTGGAATTGACTGATTTGGATCGTTTGCTACGGACGCCTGAACGACACGGAAACATCACACAACGAATATGTAGACTCAAATTTTTGCACTAGACTTGTTATTACCTGTCTACTAGGGCGCGAATTACGACCGAAAATTGGAGTTAACGCTCTTAAAGTTGCACCGAATTTCGGTAGAAAATTTTTATAATTTGCAGACGTTGCTCGTTCGTGTACTTTACCATGATGAAAATGTTGAGTTTACTGAATAAATTGACAGTGACAGTTTGATGATTAGTGAAAGAGTCCATTCACAAATTAAATTCAAAGTTGTCAAGTCCCTATTGGAAAACCCTTTACAATACGTTCCCGTATTGTTTCATTGCACAATATTCTTTTAAATACACGATCTACAATAAGACATACCACAGATATTATCTTTGATATTATGATAGCCCTTGAAAGGAATAAGCTCTAACCATACTTGGTTTGATGATTTGGTGCATATACCCTTCCAAAATATCTCCTCTAATTTTGAAAACTTTGATGACAGATCACATAAACCGCTGGCTATGTTGTTTATTTATTTTTCTTAGGTAGCTAAGCTCACATTTAGTGGCTGCTTGATGAAGTGCACCTATTCTCTAGTCTTCATTGACTAAGTGCTATGGGTTAATATGAGGAGAAAATTTAGCGAAAATATCTTCACCTACTGATTAAAGGAAGTAAAGCCACAAGACCATGGCTTGGGACGGGAGCTAATCGCCTGAAGTCGAGACTTATTCATATCGGAAAATCTTTTTAAGCGATGGGACTCATTTTTGATTTGTTTATGGAGTGAGGTAAATCCAGAAGAGACTCATAAAGCTCAATTTCACTTACAAAAAAACCTACTTTTCTATGAGATCTTAATGGTGGTGGCATCATTACTCTAAAATGTAGTCGAAGCTCGCGTTACAATCAATGGAATACGAGTACAGTGATCAGCGATTATTATTTCGAAACCGACGTTTTTAGCAGCATTTAGGCGCGCGTAAATTATAATAATAAAAAAAAAAAAAAAAAAAGATTATTTATCATACGAATAGAACATTTAAAGATGATTTCGGAAATACAAACACCGCAGCTGAATATTACAAAGCATATCTTGTTAGTCCAATTTTTGATTACTTTTTCGAGCATCTGGAACCGCTCGGTCTATCAAAGCTTCAATTATTGCTGGTTTATCCACATAATTCGATCACGAGAACTACAATAGATAGCCAATTTAGAAATCCTAAACTCTATCCGAACTTTGGTTTCAATAAATCGATGGTTTTGGTCCCAATGTGACATGTAGCCGCTTCCTGCTGTAACTGAAAAGCTCATAAATCGTCAGCCCATGAAATATCTCGAAACACGAAAACTTCTCAATGAAAGTCTGATATTCACAAAATAAATGCTGGTGTGCCCCAGGGCTCCGTTCTCTCTCCGACACTCTTTTCAATTTTCAACAATCATCTCTTGTCTGCCACTTCTAATCCAATATATATTCCTTTGCTGACGACAGTATTCTCTGCTTTTTATATTCGTTACCGAACTCACGTCACTGGTCTTAGGCAGTCGAGCGGGACGGCAGCGTATGTTAAACTCATTCAATTTTGGTACTAACAGCACATCTAATTGAAAAAACAGTAACAGAGTAGAATTTATTGCTTCCAAAATACAATGCTGTCCTTAAAGCGAAATCTAAACACGCAGCCATTATCCATGAACGACACTTGCATCGTCGAAACCGAAAAACTTTCCATTCTCGATATGTGTGTCAATGAAAACTTACGTTGGAATGACCACATATTCTATGTCGCCAAAAATGCTGCGAAATGTCTAGGTTTCCTTAAACGCTCTAAGAAATACATTTCCTTTTCTGATCTGGCCTCAATATACGAGGGGCGTTCAATATAATCTCGGTATCGATATGAAGGAAAATGCGAATTCAATTTAAATTGTTTTTATTTTTCAATATAATCTCCCCTAACATCAATGCATTTGTTACATCTTGAGATAAGCTTTTTTAAACCCTCAAAAAAATAAATTTCCTCTTTCTCTGCAAAATACCCATTTATTGCCGACTTGAGTTCTTCATCATACGAAAATCTTTTTCCACGAAGACATTTTTTCAAATCCGGAAACAGGAAATAATCACTAGGGGCAAGGTCTGGACTATAGGGTGGGTGTTGGATTTCTTCGAAACCACAATCTCGCGCAGCAGCCTTAGAAACTCGCGCCGTGTGAACAGGAGCGTTGTCATGAAGAAGCAACACACCCGCTGCGAGTTTACCCCGTCTTTTCTTTTTAATTTCCTCCCGCAAATTATGCAAAGTGGAAGCGTAGGATGTGGCGTTGATGGTTTCACCTTTTTTTTTGTACTCAATGAGCAAGATTCCCTTTGAGTCCCAAAAAACTGTGGCCATGAGCTTCCCGGCAGACGGAGTGACTTTGAACTTCTTCGGGGGGTCTGTTCCTTTTTTATGCCACTGCATGGACTCTTGTTTGCTTTCAGGGTCATAGTGGTGGACCCATGTTTCGTCCCCAGTAACAATTCAATCCATAACACCGTCCGCGTTCTCACTACACATCTCCAAAAGCTCTCTACAGCATGCGATTCTCAGTTTTTTCTGAGGCGCTGTGAGCATTCGTGGCACCCACCTTGCACTGACCTTTGAAAGGTTAAGATGGTCATGAAGAATGGTGTGAATGGTACCAATTGAAAGCTTGGTGATCTCTGCCATCATTTCCACCTTTATTCGGGCATCCTCAAGAACAAGTTTTTCGACTTCTTTGATGCTTTCTCCCGTACAAACAGTAGCCGGGGCGCCAGAGCGGGGGTCGTCTTCAATGCTCTCTCTGCCTCTCTTGAACTCACTTGACCACTTTTGCACAGTTGATAATGAAGGTGCAGAACCCTGGTAAACAGCCACCATCTCTTCATGAATAGTTTTTTGACTTTTTCCTTGCTTAGTGAGAAATTTAATTACAGCGCGATGCTCAATTTTCACCATCATCGTCTCAGTTGCCATTATGATTCTGTTTAACTAGAGATAAAACGCGAATTAATAATCACATTTATATGAAATTTTACATGAATGCACTAAAATAATAGTATTACTTGATAAATAAGTCAATTTATATATACAACCACAGCTTCACTCCGATACCGAGAATATGTTGAACGCCCCTCGTAATGTCTCCTGTCTCACTTTGTTTTATCGCTATTTCCACCACCAGTGCTCCACTGAAATCGCCAGTAGCATTCCGCACATTCAAACTTTCAACCGTAACACCCGTCTCGCTATGAATGCTCATCAGTATACCCTCAAGCCCATTTTCGGACGTACTCTAAAATATCGTGATTCGTTCCTAAGCCGTGCAACTCGCTTATGGAATGCCCGGCCGAGCTCTCTATTTCCTAATCATTATAACATTCAGACACTTAAAACCAACATACATCGGCACCTATCTTTCTTTCCTCGCTAATTTTCCTTCGCCCGCGCTGTGTGTAAACATTTTAGGGGTGCCTTAACCCCTTGAGCGTGCGCTACTTTAAAAAAAAAACAAGCCATCATTCACTGTAACATAAACGCCTGCCTCATTATTAAAGAAATCAGCCGGAAGATGCTAACAGCGTGCAAACCACACCAATATCATATTTTTGTTCTCAATTCATTGCCTCAAATAGGCAATTTTGCTTATTGAGCGAAGAGTGAGCCTCATCTCTGGATACTATTTCGCCATAAAATTCTCGTCTCATCTTGCAATTGGTTTTGAGCCCATTCCACGAAATTCCGACTCATGCCATGATTAAATGTCTTCAATTTTACAGTAATTAAAGGTACTAGGTAGTAAGTGGTATAATATCCTTTCGCAAAATGTTCTAAATTGATGACGAACAAAGCCCGAGCTCCTGTAAAACAGATATTCTTTTCGGGATGCCCTGACCTGTCATATACTCGTAGCTTTAAACAAGTGCAAAATCTATCCACAATACTTCTCATAAATTTGAGTAACTAAATACTGATTTCGGAAATAATATTCCACGATCTATCCATAATGAATTGTTGAACTCAATTGAAAACAAAAAAAAATATGCACGCTTAAAAGAAATCACCGCTAGGTTGACAATGACCCCTATGAGAATCCCAGCGCCTCCTAAATAAACACCCTTTACGTAATAGACAAAACCAGTGAAATATAATTAAAACTTATTTAGCAGTTAGTAGGTATAAGTGTGTATTCGTATCTTTTCCTAACTCTTCATAAGAGTTGAAATATAATCAATCGATTCCATTCGTTTAGCAAAACTTTTCGAAAATGGTTTAAAAATCAATAATTCATCTCACGATATAGTTGGAAAAGTTTTATTTAACCATTGAGTACTGGCTTTTGTTTTTATTCTGCTTGCACCAGTGAACAAACGAAATGCTCCTACCATTTCTACAATATATATTGCATTTTGTGCTTAAAACGGTCTTAAAAGTTTGAAAATTTTATAATTTCAAGTTTAAACTTTGTTAGTTGCTTTTACGGTCTTTTAACACTTTGTGTCTGTTCGTAAATAGATGTGCAGCTAAATTAATAAATATAATTTTTTTTGAAAATAATCAATCTTGAAAGCAACTTCCTATTTACAACCCCCAAATCGTGTAGTTGCAGAATATTGGTTTGTCTACCACAAAGCATGAGTATGGGAAAAAGTTCAATGAAACCAATGTATCCAAATCCATCATGGAATATTGTTGGGAACAAAAAAAAAAGAAGAAAGATGAGAACCGAGATCGCGATTTCGACAATAATGTGAATCGCGCATTCAAGTGTAAAATATTTTCCAAGTGAAGTGGAAAAGATTGTTTTGTTTTCATAAAGTAAAATAAAAACACATGCCTGTCTACCAGACCGCACAATTTACAAAGATTACCAGCCACATCGCTTGACTGAACACGTTAATTATTGTCAGTTAAAGAAAAATAAAAACAGAGAAACCAAAAAACCAATAGCACAACGTCCTTACTCGTATACTCGTAGTGCTCGGATGTTGGTGGTCCTTACCACCCTTAGGTGCTTTTTTAATACCTTGTCGTTCTGGATGTCAAACAAAAACCACATTATGACATAGTCGTTGAGAAGGGAGTTTTTATTGCCTTTAAATTATAATAAAACCTTCGTGGTAATCGTGGGACAATTAAGAAAGTTGACAATGGTTTTTAGGTTTTTACTGTGGGATGTGTGGTGCAGTGTCCTATGGAAAATCGGATTTCAAGGAAGTGGTAATCTGTTTTCTAAAAGGCATAAGCACAACCCATTGGATGGGTTGGCACAAGATGAAAATTTCTCTTTTAAATGATAATGGGAATCATAATATCTTGATCTTCTTGAGCTCTCCGTATCGCAAGTCCTTGGCAGATCACTTGTAGTCTATTTTGGGAACAAGTTTTCGCCAAGGCTAAGCTCAAGAGACTGTCACTAACTTCTCTTTGAACTGCATTCTTCAGTTCAACTTTTTCTTTTGGGTATATCGTCTAATGGGCTGATTCCCAAGATGAAACAATATTTCAGATCAACTACTGCATTACATTCGATCGGGTAGGCGTAGTCTTTTCATTATTTTGCCATTAGGGTGGGTTGCAATCAAATTTGGGATTGCTTGGGCTCCTTGTGGTAATCCTCTGAAACTACATGCGAGCAAATATATCAGATTACATATGTAACCGAATTGTCTCAGATAATAACTGACATATAGTCGTATAAAAATTATATATAGAGATTTGATAATATTTTATCTTTCTACTGAAACATTATTTATAACAATATGGATGTAAGTTTTAAGAAAAAGAAAACAGTTTTTTTTAAGGGAATGAGCTTGACATGAAAGTCAAGGAATTGGCTCTGGCTCTCAATCAGGCTATGGCCGCTTCCTGCCTTCTTATCCAACATAGAGGCAAGAAAAAGCCACATTAGTAGACTGCTCGTACAAAAAAGGACTGAAGAAGGCAAAGCGACAATCCTGGAGGTCATACTGTGACAAAATCACAGTAACCTTTGAGGCATTGCTGCTAAGAAAAATCCTCTCTACAAATCCTATGATGTCTAGCTGTTTGAAAAAAAAAAACAATGGCTTCTGGACAATTTCAAGTGGTGAATCACTCAACTTGTTCCTGAACACCTACTTTCCAGGTAGCTCCCAATTCGCGGCCAGTAGCAGCCCAAACAGGCCTACTGCAACCGGGACCAAAATTCATGGTCTGATCAGAAGAGAGAAACTGCTCTGGCCGCTGCATAGCTTCAAACCATACAAGTTTACTGGTCCGGACGGTATAATACTTACCGAGCTACAGAGGTCTTCAGATATTATGCCTACACTAGAAAATATTAAGAGGAGCTGTGTAGAACTTATCCACATTCCCCTGTCATGGAGAGAAATCAATGTAGTTTTCATTACCAAGTCCGAAAGTCCATCATCTTTCCTTCTGAAAACTCTAGAACGACTGATTGATATCCATATACGAGCTAAAATTGATCCAAAACTTCTGTCAATGGCTCAACATGTCTACTGTAAAGGAAAGTCAGTGGAAACGGCTCTGCACTCACTAACTACCCACACCGGACGATCCATACAATATAAAGAGTACGTAATGATTGCTTTCCTAGACATAGAGGGTGCCTTCAACAACGTCAACACATCCGCGATCACGACTCCGCTGTCAACAACTGCGTTGAAGACTCACTTGGTGAGTTTATCAGTCTTATGCAAGCAGGATAATCAACTCCAAACTGGGTGAGACTACAATAGCTTTATTCTCTTTCAAAAAAGCCATTGGGAAAGAACGGGGCCTTCAACCTCGCAGTGGGTTACTGGCTATACATCTCGGTCATAAGACCGATACTTACTTACGGGGTTGTCGTCTGGTGGACGGCCTTGGAAAATGCAGTCAACTACAGTAAACTAAGCAGACTCCAAAAAACAGCATAAGCGGAGCCTTACGGTCTACTTACTCAGCATTATACATTTTGTTTAATTTGACACCCCTCGATATTTTCAGCAGGCAAGTATTAAAGCTGCGTCTGCACAGTGGACAAATAATTCATTTGGCCACGCCAGCATTCTTAATACATTAGGAATCCTCACAGAGAACATCGATTGCACCATACCTGAACTTTAGTTTGACAAAGACCTCGATGTCTAGATCCCCTCTAGATCGTTCTGGGAGGAAGATGCTTTCATGGAGGACAAGTCAATTCATCTCTACACAGATAGACTAAAATCGATAGCGGAGTTGGTGGCGGTGTTTTCTCAGATAAGCTAAATCTAAGCCTCTCTTTCCGTCACGGCCACGACCTGCTAAGCGAGTTTCAATCCGGATTCCGTAAGGAGTACTACACGATTGACAACATATTTACTCTCAGAAACATCGCTCGGGTTTACTTGGACCGAGGAAAAAACTATGCGCTTTCTTTGTAAACTTTAAAGCGGCTTTTGACTCCATCGATTGAAGATCACTATTTCTTAAACTCAGCAACATAGGAGTCTCAACAAAGGTTATAAAGGTTCTGCAACAATTTTACGAAGGCAATACAGCGGCGGTGTGGGACGGTTCCAAACAAACTCTGGAGTAAAGCAAGGATGTCTTTTGAGTCCTCTTCTGTTTTCAATATTTTTGGATGATCTAGTTGAATTTCACCCGGGCGGTGTTGATACACATTTGTGCCCGTTATATCGCATTTTCCATGACTTTCTGCAAAATGTCCAGTGATAACTATTCGCATTCCTGTCGAATATTCTCCTTAAGGGCTGCGATTATCTTAGGCTTGTTGGGATAAACCCGCGACTTAAAGTAGCCCCAAAGAAAGAAGCCTGGGATGGTTAAATCGGTCGATCTTGCTGGCCGTGCCAAATCGCCAAAACGGGAGATTACGCGGCCAGAAAACTCTTCCTTCACAATATCAATTGTGGCTCGTGCTGTGTGTGCGGTTGCACCGTCTTGTTGAAACCACATGTTCACCGATGGCGTCCTCAAAAATTTACGACCCAATTACTCCTCCCGCGTGAACGTTGCGAGCTGCTCATGTGGAGCTACTTATGAGGACTGGCTACATGTCCTATGTGAGTGTCCCAATTACGCTGACATAAGGAACTTGCAGGCTATGGGCATTACCTTTAATGGTGAGACCTACGATGTCAGTGGAATTATCACTGATACCGTACGGTTCGAAAGAACCCGTAGTTTTGCAAAAGAAGTATTCAATAGAAGGCGCAGTAGGCAGCTAGCGGGAAGTTTGTAGAAATTTATTGTTGCAAGGCCGTCAGTCCTGTGCAGTGAGGTGCCCAACTGGAAGTAACCTCAAGGTTGCGAAGCTTGACCGGAAACTATATTCTGGTACCACGGGAGGTCAGGAGCCCCCGGAACTATGGTTCCGGCCTTGGCCCCCTTGTGGGAGAATCATGGTGGCTGTAGGTTTATACCCAAAATCGCGGGGAGAGTAGACCGAATGGAGCTTGGACATCTCATGGCTTAGCATATGTTGTAGTTTGCTACGACCTGTGCTGGACCATGGGATTGCTATGGAACCAACTGGTCTATTCGATGTGGAGTTGCATTGCAACCGGGTGCCATGACCCACAGAATGGCGGAGGTATTAGATAGGCCTCCACCCTTCACCAAAGGGAAAGTTCGTGCCTTACACACGACTTCTAATCTGGTACTGGTGCTAGTAATTGTACTACCGGAAGGGCGCTTATCAACACATTGTTTTGATATCATGTGCGAAGACGCACAGTGGCTTTGAGTGGATGTAATGGCTCTTCGTGCATCACACATGGATTTTCAGTGCCCCAGAAACGAAGATTTTCCTTATTGACGTAACCGCTTAAGTGGAAATGCGCCCCGTCGCTCATGATGATTTTCGACACAAAATCGTCCTCTTCGTTGTTGAGATTGAGAATAGCTTTACAGTAATTTACACGTGACTGACGGACAGGAGGCATTAACTGATGCACTGTTTGCACTTTGTGCGGGAACATGTGTAAGTCCTTCACTAAAATTCACTGTAGGGTCCGTCTGGTGATGCCCAATTGCGTGGCCTGTCCTCTGGTTGATGTTTCTTCGTTCTCAGCGACATAGGCAGCCACAGCCGGTCTCTTCGAAATTCACGCTGCGCTAACAACACCAACCGATTATTTGTCAAAAACATACACGCTCTTGCGGTGTATAGTCCTCCATTGCTTGCCTGTTTGTATGCTGCAGCCGTCTAGTTCACAAATGTCAAATATGATTGACGTACATTTGCAAAACTTATACAATCTTCCGATAGGGTGATTAATTTTGCGCCACCTTGTATCACACTGTATCGAATGCCTTTTCTATATCAAGTAGAACCATTCCTCTAGATCTGATTACAGATTCTTAAGACCTGGTGAAAAGTATTGTGGTAGCGCCTCTAACCAAATTGTTCCTTTCGATATTTATGTTATTAGTATCACAGATAAGCTTCATGATTTTCTCTTTTAAGATTTCATAAATTTTACTAAGACCTACGAGTAACTTAGTAGACTAATTGGCCTATAGCTTTCAGAGTTTTCAGGGGTCTTACCACCTTTAATGATGGGTACTAACTTTGCAAGATTTTCTATCTACCATAGTGTACCGGTCTGACGCCAATGAACAGTCGGCAATTTTTCCCACAGAAGGACAGCTGACGCCTTAGAGACTTCGTGAAGCATTGGTTTTCATCTGCCAGCATCCAGAAGAGTTGGGCTTTCTGCAATCACAGGAAACCCAATTGTCAATGGATGCCCTAACCAAGGACATACAAAATTTTAACTCACGTCCTGGGAATCTCTCCTCTTAGCTTTACCTAGCAGGTTCATCGGCGATGAGAATCATTGAATTCAGTCTTTTTACTGTGTTCCGAAAAGCCTTGCGTTGTTGAATTAGCATGGAGGTGATGAGAAGGTTCAGGAGGTCGCTGCAAGCGCAGATACTTTTCACTCCTACCAATCCTTTGCAATATATCATAGTTCATTGCCATTTGTACGAGTATAACGTTGTCAGTCGTAAGTTTTTCTAACGAGGAGTGAAATCAAACGTTGTCGTCCTCCAAAAAGACACCACCGGTTTTGGAGTGAAGACCCGTCTGCATTCCTTTTTGGCCGAAATAATTTCTGGACACAAGAAAGTCGATTCATATTGTCGCAGCGTTTAACAGCCTGTATAAGCGATGTTTCCATATCCTATCACTGAGTAGTGACAGTACGAGTAGATATTTCAAATTACTTAGTGGCAAGTCCTTTAAGCGTTTCTTTTCACCGTTCTACTAGATTTCCTGTGTTGGAAAAACCATCGTAATATTGAGTTGAATTGGAATCGTAAAATTTAATTCTCAGGATATTTTATTTAACCTCTCTAGCAATAACTTAAGCCACGGTAGGATGCCCTTCAAATTTCAATTTAACACCAAACAACTTCATTGAATTGAATTTTACATCGCAGTTTGTACGAGTAAGATGATTACTCCATCGTCAGAGAAAGTCAGTTGGAATGGGGAAGGAACATTTTTCTGATGATGACACATCCATTTGTGTCGTGGGGGACGAATGATGTTCGTACTGCTTATCATTTAATTGACATCTTTACACCCAGCCAAAAGTGTTTTTAATTTAACGACATTCTTGCATCTGCATCATAAAGTGCTTAAAATTGAAATTAAAAATCGTAAAGCTAAACGGTTATTGCTATCGAACTTGGGGCTCCATGGATTTTCCATGAAAAAACTACATATATTTTTTACTTTGAAGTATGCGCCGACATTTAACAGCTTCAGCCTTCTTGTGACTTCATGAAACTTGTGGAATTTATGTTGGTTTCAGGAGAATCTTAAGACAGATTTTTAGGCGGAGGACATCTGAAATATTTTGCCAGCCAAGAGAGGGAATCTTCAGTCTACAAAATTTACTCTCATTCGGAATAGTTAAGGTCAAGTTAACTTTACCTTGTTAGTTATACCTACATACTCGTGTGTGTGTGTAAGTGGGGTAACAAGAGAACTTGAATTAGTCATGATCTTTTCCACATTCCCTTTGCCCATGTTATTAACATGCAAACTCGATTGTGATTTCTTGCCGTTGTAGTCGTCACAGGCACATTCATTCCTATTAGTCTCCATTCACTAAAGGGATACCCTTTAAAAGGCGTAAGAAAGGAAAACGAGGCGTGCTATTGCAGGGAAGAGGGCTTTTAATAGATCTATTCGTATTATTTCTGTGGTGTGGCACAAACTTTAGCAACAAACTAAATAATTTATTTAATTATATGCCCTTGGTCAGGTCTAGCCGCACTACAGCTAGAAATTGATATTATAAAAGTTATATAGACGTTCAAGCTGCCTCCTGGGATAAACGAAACTTGACCAATTCCAGGCCATCTCCGGTGGCCAGGACATTTCAAATTGCAATTTCACATTTTTGTTTACTCATTTTGTTAATTAATTACTGTTTGTAAGGGGAAACCACAACGTTTCAATCACCTCTAAGGGTGAATTTACCCTAGTCCGTCCGTACGAGTATGCACGAGTGTACACATGTACGTGGAGGGGGTTTAATTGAAATGAAATTGTGAGATGGCCGAAGGGTTCACAGAGCTTAAACCGTTAACTGAATGATTTGGCAAAGGATGTGGACTCTTTATATAGATGTTTATAGAGGAAGTAGAATAGATTGATTCTAACGGCTGCTGATCTGATTTCAAGCACGAGCTACATTTTGGAATGCATATAAGTCACAATATATAAAATATTAAATCTAAAGTTAAAAGTCCTTGCAGTCCGTTATGCAATGTTCGCTCCTTGAAATTGCCATAAAATTCATTTTCCACTTGAACATGTTGAGACCTTTTATTTTCAATTACGTGACCACTTTTTTTTCTGTATTTTCTGTATTTTCTGGACGTCTGCCTTGTTGGGTATCGTAAAACATATTTGTCTTGTCTGGCAAAGTTGACACTTGTTTTGATTAATTAGCTTCAATAAAGACAAAGTCCAACTTTGACACACACTTGACCTATTTGGTAGAGAACTTTTTCCTTTTTTTTTTGTTTTTGGAAGGAAACATAATTTTTTATTTTAATTTTTTTTTGCAGAGCTGTTGCCGCCTACCTCCGTGCCCTAAACCTATCGCCTAACAATGCTGTTGTCCATGGTAATCTTGCATGTGTTTATTACGAGCAAGGTCTTATCGATTTGGCCATTGACACTTATCGGCGAGCAATCGAATTGCAGCCAAACTTCCCAGACGCCTACTGCAATTTGGCCAATGCCCTTAAAGAAAAGGGACAGGTAAGTGATGTCTCTATTTATTATTATTATTATTATTATTATTATTATTTATTAGCATAACAATAAATTCTTAAGCTAATACAGAAATTAAAAATGAGCACTAGCTACAGAGGCTTTCAGCTCAAAATGAGTTAAAAAACAAAAAGGATTTAGGAATGAATAATTGAAACTATATAATATGATAAGTGATAAAAATTCTATAGATACATACTCGTATTATACAGGGTGTCCCCTAATTCGTCAACGATAATTTGGGAAATGTTTCCTGGGTATATTCTAAGAAAAAAAATCGTTCTACAGTAGGTGTCTAGGATTTAAGGAAATGCTTACTTTGGTATACCCTGACGCATGTTGACGGAAATTTGCTAAGTTATTACTAATGGCAGAAACTTCGTTGATGACTTTGTTTTTAAAAGAAACACTACCTTTTGTAACTGCTTTTAAATACAGTTGATATCCTGTTAGGGTCTTCAGATATCCAATTTCTAAACCTTTTCCATTTTTCTTGACCATGCTAATTTTTGACTTTGAGGTCGCTTTTCTCCAGAAAATGCGTGATAAACTTAACGTTTAACTATTTTTTTCTTATGAACATAACAATAATAATAAAAAAAATCATCAGCAAGTTTGCAGAAAAACCCATAGATTTTATGTTATTTGAGGAAACCTGCAGCAGCTAAAAAAGGAATTTATTATTTTTTACCAACGTTTCTAACAACAGTTGACAATAAGAGTGGTTTTCCAAGAACTATATACTTTTATTAAAATGTATTTTTAAAATTGCAGAGCTATTGTATTAAAAAGTTTTAAAGTGTGCGCTTCTATTTGATTCATTTACTTACCTTGTTCCTTAAAAGTTCTCAGTTCTTCGGGTATGAAAGCCTATTTGGAAAATTTACCAAATAAAAATGGTGTAAAAGATTAGAAAACAAAATTACTTCATCAGTTTAACCCATTAACGCCCAAAATGAAACTAATAATAACTTTATAAATTTTACTTCAATTCTTTATTAAAACACACTTAATTAGCAAGATAAGATAGAAAAAAAATAATAATAATAAAAATTCACGGAGTTATAGGGGTGTACCCAGGCGAGTACAATGGGCAGATCAAGAATGAAATTGTCCAAAACAAGATTTCTCAACACATAATGTTGACAAACATTTTTGACAACGCTAACGTACTCTATTGTGACAAATAACACATCTTAATGGATTTGTGATTCTTTCAGGAGTATGTCCATGATTGTTACGATTCAGGTCCACTACTACACTTGATGAGGGACGGTGCCGTGAAGGTTTTAATTGATGCAAATAAGAACGGGCGATGTTTCTTCTAAATGCTAACTGGTCCATACATTCTGAATTTTCATTTTTCTTCAAAATCAAATGTAAACGCCAAGCATTTGATACTGCCATGTCCAGAACATAAGTAAAAATTACCCACCACCATTTTTTTCCCCTCATTGCAACGCGGTATAGACCGATCGACTGATCCATTTGATCCACGCCGCCCATTCCTCTGTTGTAGTTTTGAAATAATTTTGGCATATCGAAATCCACCTTCTCTTTTTTCTCTGAACACCAACGCTTGGCTTTAGCTAACGGTTCCACGTTATCGAAGTTAGTGCCAATAGTACAGACGTTGTTATCTTTCCATCGTACAAAGAGTATCTCATTCTTTTTGTCGAAGCGATAATGATAAGTTGCCCGAGGTTTTTTCTTCAATTCTTTTACTGTATAAAGTGGGCATTTTTTTGTTCTATTTTCGCGTATGGTCCCTGATGCCCTAAAGCCATCCATTCTCAAGTCATTCAATAAATTATAACTTGGAAAAAAGTTATCGAAATAGACAATGTGTTCCTTTGGCTCTGCGGGTATTTTCCTCAAAAGAGACTTCACAACTCTAGATCCCAAAGTGTCTGTAGAGGGCTCATTTGACTTTCCGCAATAAACATCGAATGCGTAACAATAGCCATCAGAGCTAGTCACAGCCCAGTTTCGGTATCCAAAGCGTACCGGTTTTCCCATAATAAATTGTTTGGCTGGATGATGACCAAAATATTTAATCATAGACTCGTCAATAGATAAATTTTCGTGAAATACTCCCCACTGACAAAAGTTCGCCTCTAAGATATTACACAAAGCCCTTACCTTGAACATCCTGTCGTTAGATGAAGCCGCTAAATTATTATCTACAAAATGCATGTTTTGTTTTATTTCTAAGTAGCGGTTTCTCGACATACAGTTTGCAACTAGGGGCACGCTTAAATCTTCGTCCAGAGACCAATAAGAACGTTCAGTTGGTAATTGGTGATAGCCTGATATCAAAAGTATGCCTAAAAACCATTTTAGGCTTTCTTTGTCGAATTGAAAACTGTGCCTATTTTTCTGATTCGAATACAAAAGACTGTGTTCGACTATCAACTCGCACATTTTATCGTCAAAAAGCCTCTCGAATAGCATGACTGGAGTGCATTCTTTTATACTACAATAAACATCGTTCAATCTTGCTTCGATGACGTTAGACACCTCATATGTAGCAGAGTAGATTGGTAAAGTTTTATGCCAAGTAGGGTTAACACTAGTGGATTCAGGTGTACGACGACGTTTTGACGTTGACACGTAAGTTGAAAGTGGTTCATCATCACTACTATTCTCGTCTGGGGATGATCTTCCACGCTGTACTACTTCAACAGTCCCCGGAATATCTTTTGGCATTGCTTGTGTCATAAGATCATTTTCAGGACCCTCCTCTTCGTCAGTTACTGCACCAGGTTCAGGTGGAATGATCAGGAAGTCATATTCGTCATCATTTTCTTCAGAAATGATAGAATTAACAGCTTCTTCGAATTGTAAATAATGGTTTTGCAACAAATAACTACGTCTTTGGGCCATTTTTAATCGATTGGATTATCTGCTAAAAAAAATTATTTATATATATAAAGTATGATAAATCTGCCCAATGTACCTGCCCAGGTACAGTAGTAGAAAAACGTATTTTGAAACAAACCTTATTATTTTATTTTTGTTTTTGACACTTCAACAGCTAATATAATATGTGTGTTATTGATTTAGAACCAATTTTCTATTAATTGTCAATGACAACATAAAAATAACAAAAAAAAATAATTTGCACCGCGCACTTCGACCAAACCACTGAAAATAAGCACTCACACACAAAAACCAAGAGTATCAATTCAATATTTTTTTGTCTAGACTAACAACTTATGTCTGTATTGACACTTCATAAAACAAAAAATAACAATTAGTAGCAAACTCCAGGAAATAGCGGTACTTTTATAGGTGTACCTGCTTGTGTACAGCGGGCGGTAATGGTTACGCCAAGGTTAAAGTTGCTTAAAAACGCTATTTGAATTGTCTGCACTCACAAAACAAGAATACGCAGACTTTATTGACGTTTATCGGCTGAGCACAGTTCAACTAGAGCCCGACAATGATACTATGAACTTTATCCTAACCGACGGCTTCCTAGTGAAGGCGAATTTGGAAATGCGTATCGAAGGCGTCGAGAAACGGGATCAGTTTCAAATATACGACCGAATCCGGTCGGCTGAGATGAAATAATACTGCAAGCTGTTACAACTGATCCATCAATCAGCATCAGACGATTAGCTTTGCAATTCAATGTTTCCAGACATAAATTTTCGAACATACTGCATGGAGAAAATCTCTATCCATACCACCACGCACCTGTACAAGAACTGCTTCCCAATGATTTGGAAAAGAGATTAGAGTTTTCTAACTGGTTGCTGGAGCGGAGCTTGGATGACAACGAGTTTATTAGCAGAACTCTTTGTACGGAGGAATTTCAATTTACAAGAGATGGGATCACAAATTCTCATAATCTTCAACCATGGGCTGCGGACAATCTACATACAAGGAGACATAAATCATTTCAACACAAATTCAGGTGTACTTGGAAACAAGTTAATCGGCCACTTTAAACTACCACGCAGGCTAAATTCTAAAAACTATCTGGAGTTTTTGCTAAATGATTTACCAAAACTATTGGAGGACGTTCCACTAATTCAACTAGTTTCCAACGGGACGGGGCTTGCGTCCCACTATGGTCGATGAAGAGTAGGAAGAAAAAGGACCAGACCAGTTCAGTGGCCTGCAAGATCTCCTGACCTTACCTTTTATTAACTGAAAATGTATGCTATGCCATTTGTTTTTATTGAGTTTTGAAAATTACAGAGTCAAAGTTGCGACCATTTTTTTTCGATACACATTCGAAGCTGATTTCTGAAAGTTTCCCTCATGTTCCATAGCTAGTTGTAATGAAAGCATTTTTAATGACAATTCAATTAAAGAATCTGTTTTCGCAATACACCAAAATATAAGAAGCCTTCGTCAAAACTTCGACATATTAGTTGGCAATCTTGAAGCTCTTGTTAACGTGCCTGAAATTGTTTTTGTGTCCGAAATTTGGATACATTCTTATGAGATCAAAGATTACGCTATCCCTGGGTATACTTTTTACGCAAATCCCAATGAGTCATATGCAGCAGGTGGAGTGGGTGCCTTTGTGAAAGATTTGTATGATGATTGTGAAATAAAGCGTTATAGCCTGTCGAGTGTTGACATTATAAAAATTTCATGTTCTATATACAGTGAACCTTTTACCTTTATTTGTGCATTAAGTCTTTAAACGTATTTCTTGTTGAGTTTTCGAATTTTTGTGTAGTGTAAAAATAACAAATCTTGTTGTTTTAGGGGACTTTAACTTGGATTTGTTAATCTCTTGCCCTTATTTAGATTCGTACCCTGCAGTTACTGCCGAGCATGGGTTAACCTCCCTTGTGTAATGTAGCCTGCCCCTCAGGTCCCAACACCTACTTGTCAGACTAGGAAGAACTATTCAACATTATTACCAACCTACGCCATAACTTGACATCCACCCACATGCTCATTCTATAACCTCAACTCTTACCAATCAGTAACCTAATTTTGTAATAGCTAAATAAATACGTGTATTAATACTAAAGTAGTGAGTGTTATTTACATGGTGCCGAAACCAAATTAAATTTTTCAACAAAAATAACATGCCGAACGACACTCCCACTGCGGCAGCTGCAGACAATCTCTGCCAATTTCTGCGACCATCCAAACCAATTGTCATCGAACACGATAAAGATATGGCTAACGAGTGGAAACTGTGGAGGCAGCAATATGAATTTTTTGAAGTAGCTACAGGTATGGACACCAAGCCTCAAAAGGTTCAGGTAGCGACGTTCATGTCCGCAATCGGATACTCTGCACTCCAAATATACAACACACAGCCACCGAACCCGAACAGGAAACTTGGTAAAGAATCTTTTCCAACAATATTTCACCCCAAAAATTAACACCACATTTGAGAGGTACAAATTCAACAAAATAACTCAAAAAGATGGCGGAACCATTGACGAATTAGTGTCAAGACTGCGATTACAAGCGCAAAACTGTGCCTTTGAAGGACTCAACGACAGCCTCCTTAGAGACCAACTCATACTCGGAATCCATAGCGATGACCTTCGCACCAAACTGTTGTCTCAAGACATCGATTTAGAAAAGGCAATTCAACTCTGTCAGGCTACAGAAATGGCTCAAAAGCAATCAGCCCAAATCATCAATGAAGGTGAAAAGACAGTAAATTTTGTTAAAAAGGGTAACACCTACAAAACTAAAAGATTTAACTGTCGTAATTGTGGGAAAAACCACGAAATTCGCAATTGTACTGCTTATAATCATTTCTGCAAAAAGTGCAAGAAAAATCACTTCGAAAAATTCTGCAAAAGTAGAACTAGCAAGAATAGCCAGATAAGTAGTTACACATCGACCAAGCAAATCAATGTTTGCGAAGAAACCGGAGATGACGATGACGATGACGATTCACTTTTTATTGGTACAGTATCCGAAAGCATCAACCTACATAACGATAACTTCACCGAAGAACTCTTCATTGAGGGTAAGTCCTACAAAATAAAATTAGACACAGGTGCCCAGTGCAACGTGCTGCCAAAACGTGTTATCGAATCCACCAATTCTAACCTAAAACCTAGTAGAGTAAAGCACCTGGTCTCGTTTAGTAATCATCGAATTCGAGTACTTGGCGAAGCACTAATACCATGCTCAACAGCAGGGCGATGCTGCAAAATGTTGTTTAAGGTAGTAGCCGAAGACATCAAACCAATCCTCGGAGCCAATGCTTACGAAAAACTTGGACTCGTCACCAGAGTTAACCAGGTAAAAATAGATGACATCATATTTGAAGGCTTAGGGTGTCTCAAAGACTACGAATACGATACCGACTTAGTAGAGAACCCTTCATTCGTAATAACACCCCCAAGACGAATTCTACATAAAATTCGTGACGACATCAAAAAAGAACTCGACAGAATGGTTGAACTGGATGTCATCGAGCCTATGAGGGAAGCTACTCAGTCCGTGTCGCCCATGGTCGTGGTTCGAAAAAACAACAAAATTAGAATCTGCATAGATCCCACATTTGTTAACAAAAATATTTTGCGCCGTCACCATCCTATGCAAACGATCGAAGAGATTACAGCTCAACTCAACGGTTCAAAGCTATTCACCCTGCTAGACTGCAAACGAGGTTTCTGGCAAATCCGAGTCTCCAACAGAACCAAGAAAATACTTACTTTTTCCACACCTTGGGGCAGATACTGCTGCAAGAGATTACCTTTAGGTATATCTGCTGCCCCTGAAGTATTCCAAAGCATAATGGAGTCCCTCTTATCACATCTACCTAATGTAAAAATTTCAATAGATGATATTCTAATTCATTCCAGATCTAGCGAAGAACTCAGAAAAACCACAACCGAAGTGATCAAAATCCTGACTGAGAAGGGCCTAAAACTCAATAAAACAAAATGCGTGTTCGAACAGCGAAAGGTCAAATACCTAGGACACATCATAAGCGAGCACGGATTGACAGTCGACCCAGATAAGACCGAAGCGATGCAACGACTGAAGTCACCAAAAAACAGAAAAGAACTCCAGAGAGTTCTCGGTAAATTCACCTATCTGAGTAAGTTCATTCCAAATTTTTCTGCATTAACAACACCACTACGCGCGCTCTTGGAAAAGTCGACTCCATGGGAATGGAACGACTCCCAAGAGAAAGCTTACACGAAACTAAAATCTGCCATATGTACCACTCCCGTGTAGAAACTGTATGACGTCAATGACGACGTCAAGCTACAAGCTGATGCCAGCTCATCCGCGCTAGGGGCCGTTCTCCTGCAAAAGGAACAACCAATCGCATATGCCTCAAAAGCCCTGACAAATTGTCAAAAGAAATATTCCCAACTGGAAAAAGAGGCCCTGGCGATTAAATTCGGTTGCGAAAAATTCCACCAGTACGTGTGGGGAAAGAAATTGGTCGTCGAATCAGACCACAAGCCACTAGAAACGATCTTCCGAAAACCGCTCCACTCGTCTCCAGCCCGTCTTCAACGAATTCGTTTAAGTCTTCTGACATATGATCTCGAAGTCGTATACAAAGAGGGAAAACAGATGCTCATGGCTGACCCGCTAAGCCGAGACTGCACCAACGATTCAGATTTACAGGTTCAGCTTATCTTGTCAATCTCAGACAAAGAGCTCGAGAGACTTCTCCAATTAACCAAATCTGATGAAACCTGCAAACAACTGAGCGAATTAATAACTAACGGATGGCCGCGTGATATCGACCATCTCCCAAAAAACTTGAAGTGCTATTGGAATTACAGAGAAGAAGTCTCCATTTACGATGGCATTATATACAAAGCTCACAAAACTCTTATACCTTCAGCAATGAGAACAGATGTTTTAAAGTACATACACAATGGGCACTTCAATTATGTAAAGTGCGTACGGAGAGCAAAAAGTGTTGTTTTCTGGCCTCATATGAATCGAGATATTAAACACTATATAGAAAAATGTGCTGCTTGTCAAGTCTTCCGACGAAACAACAACAAAATACGTTTAGGTGAGAAAGAAATACCCAACTACCCCTTCGAAATTGTTGCGTCCGACTTATTTCATTTCAAAGGTAACGACTATGTTGTAGTAACTGACAGTTACTCTGGTTTCATTAAGTTCGATAAACTGAAAGAACCAACAGCAAGAAATGTGATAACATTCTTAAAAAACATTTTTGCAGTTAACGGAATTCCTAGAATTTTAGAGACTGACAATGGACCCCAGTATTCTTGCAGCGAATTCAAAAAATTTTCATCCGATTGGAAATTTAACCATATCACTAGTTCCCCATATCATCCCAGAGGAAATGGATTAGCGGAAAAGGCCGTACAGACGTCCAAAGCCATTCTAAAAAAATGCACCTACGACAATTCAGACTACCAATTAGGTATCCTAAATTTTATGAACACACCCAGAGGAGACCTTGGAAGCCCAGCTCAACGGCTACACTCAAGGAATCTTAGATCCCTTATTCCAACTACTTTGTCTTCACTTGTAACATTACCTCAATACAACATCAGTAAGAAGTTACAAGAGGAACGTCAACGTCAAGCTCAATATTCAAACAAAGGAGCGGGAGAGCCTCTACAACTCACTACAGGTCAACGAGTTGTAATGAGAACAAATCCCAACAGCGAATGGAAACCAGCTGTAATAGAGGGCAGAGTTCACTCACGTTCTTACATTCTCAGAGATGGCAACAACAACAAATATCGTCGAAACTCTAGCCACATCAGACCAACAAAAGCCGTCATACAAACTCCATCAAATCCTACTCCAAGTTTCAATACCGATACATCGAATTCACACCTGATCTCCACAAGTCCTTCGCACAATTCCTCAAACCAAGCTTTACATATTACCAACAAATCCACAGACTTAACTAATGTTCCTAATGTTTCATCAGGTACCCCTTCATCCTGAACAAAGCAGACACCATCAATCGCCACAACGAGATCAGGAAGAGTTTCTAAGCCACCAGTAAGATTAGTGTACTAGCATGGGTGGCCGTGGTGTAGTGGTAGTAGCAAACGCTTCTCACTCGGAGGGTCCAGGTTCGAATCCTGCCCATGGCAAAATCAGTTTTTCATTGTATAATTGTTAGAACTCAGACAAAAAAATTCTGCGTGTGAAGGCATAACACTGACACGTAGATTTGGCTGTTATAAGAGTTTCAAGCAATGAAAAAAAAAATACTGGGAATTATATCTCGAATCACTCTGAGTGAAGAAAAACTCTCCGTCCTGTTCGGACTCCCACCCCTGGAGAGCAAACATAGAAACCAAACACACCTGAGTTTCAAACCACTACGAAACAATTTTCCTTTCTCTTCCTTCTATCTTTCCGCCCGCGCCCTGGCAACAGTAAAAGGGTATCAACCCCTCAGGCGCGCGTAAATTATAAAAAAAAAATCTCGGGAAGTTGCGTCAAGGAGGGAGATGTAATGTAGCCTGCCCCTCAGGTCCCAACACCTACTTGTCAGACTAGGAAGCACTATTCAACATTATTACCAACCTACGCCATAACTTGACATCCACCCACATGCTCATTCTATAACCTCAACTCTTACCAATCAGTAACCTAATTTTGTAATAGCTAAATAAATACGTGTATTAATACTAAAGTAGTGAGTGTTATTTACACCTTGTTAATGAGATCACAAGACCCATAGCTGTATTGCTATAAATCTTGACCTCAAGATCTCTGATCACTGCATGACTGGAATCTTGCTTCCAATCATGGCAAGAAAAGAAACAAAAAAACATTCTGATAAGAATTAATTTTGAACACCTGAATAGATTATTGCGCTATAATAATTGGGATGAGGTTTATGACGAAGAAGATGCATCTAAGGCTTACGATTTATTTGCAAAAGTCTTAAAAAACTCCATAGCCGCTTCCAATAGCATTTCTGTACAGAGAAGATCAGAGATAAGACTTAAACCATGGATGAACTTCTCTCTCCTTAAAAAAATTAAGCTGCAACATAAACTAGGGATAAAATGTAGCAAACGCCCACGTAATGAGTGCTTAAAAAATCGCTATAATCGCATGTGCCGTGATATAGTCAAAGAAATCCGTATGTGTAGGGATCGTTACTACCAAAACCAATTAAGAAATTCTCAAGGTGACCTTAAAAAAGAATGGAAGGTGGTTAATAGTATAATTAATCGAAATATTAGAAAAATTGATACTTCTATAACACTAATCAACGGTATTGTAAATATCTCAGATCCTACAGAAGTAGCAAACGAATGCAATGAGTTCTTTGCTTCAGTAGGGCAAATTTTATTTCCGAGCGATTCACCAAACTTTTATTATCTTGAACCTAGAAATGGTACTATAGATAGTGTTCTATACGAAAATAGCTTCTATTTTGAGCCTATTTCGGGTCTCGAGTTATTAAAAACTATAAATTCCCTTAACAATTCGAATTCATGTGGTTGTGATGATATTTCTAACCTTGTCTTGAAAAAAATTGCCCATAACATAGTTGATATTTTAGTACATCTTTTTCATTTTGGAGCTTTTCCTGAAGAATTGAAATGTGCCTATGTCACACCTTTTTAAAAAGGGAAATAGAAAGGAAAAAAGTAACTACAGACCGATCTCGTTGTTGCCTTCTATTTCAAAAGTAAATGTAGGATGTTGAAATATCTTAAATATAAAAAGTTTTTTAGTTCGTGCCAATTTGGATTTAGATCAAGCCTTTCCACTGAGGATGCTCCATTTCGAATTTTGTACCTTTATACGCAAAGGATTAGATGAGAAAAGATTCTGTAGTAGGCTTTTTGAAGATATAACCAAAGCCTTTGACATGGCTGATCACAGAATTCTTTTAAACATAATGTATAAAGCAGGCTTCCGTGGCTGTATCTATTATTGGTTCGCTTCCTATCTGAAAGACGGTCTTAGTAAATCTAAAACGATTGATATTGGCGTTCCCCAAGGATCTGTTCTTGGGCTATTCTATTTTTAATTTACATTATTTCCATTTTTGAATTACCGTTTGCTGGAAAAGCTCAGGCCTTTGCAGATGATTTGGGTATCGCCTATAGATCATATAATCGACAGAAATTTCAGCTGGTCTGAGCATATCCTAAGTTTGAAGCAACATCTTCTTTCAACTGTTTTTATCGTCTTAGAACTTTGTGCTCTAACACTACACTATTTTAAAAACAATGTATTATGGGATTTTTCATTCTAAATAGCAGTATGGAATAAGATTTTGGGGGGGCGCATATCAGAACAAACTTCAGCAACTATCTGTCCTGCAAAAATGTGCAATAAGGAAAGTTTGTAATTATCCCCGGCTAGCTCATTCTATGGAGCTATTTAGGCTCACGAGAGTTCTCCCATTGAGACGTCTATTTTATTTTAAGGTACATAGAATTTTTTTTATGAGAGGTGGGTACTTGCAAAGTCCAATATCTGACGGTTATGCTTTACGTAGCAATTCCCAATATTATGTCCCAGTTCCTCCTTTTCGCACCACAAGCTTTAGAAACTCTTATTCTATTGTCTCATGCAGATTGCTTAACAAACTCCCTGTTGACATACGAACCATAGTTACTCTATCCTCATTTTTGAAAAAAGTTAAACTTTGGCTTCTTGACTTCGACCATAATGAAATTGAAGTTTTGATGCGCTGTGGGGTTTAATTATTTATTTATTTTGTAACTATTTTTTATTGTCATGAAATTGCTTTCAATAATTATCGTTTGCTTTATTTACTTCCAATATTCCTCACCCCACATTGAATTTTTAACTGAAGTGGCATTAGCTCAATTTTTTTTATTAACACAAATGCCACTAACTATTCTCCTTTACTTGTTAATTGTATATAATTGAGAATAAAGAATTTAAAAAAAAAAAAATTCTATCACTCGAGCAGTAATTTGAGGCGATATTCCTGTAATTTCTTGGCGTATTGCTGCTTTCAATTCGTCAATGGTTCGGAGATAATTTTGAAAAACCTTCGCTTTCAGTAGGGCAATATCGAGTGAACGCGCAGGCCACCCAACGTCTCCATGTAACGAGATTACTCGTACGTGTCCTGGAAACATTTCGTTTAAAACGTCCATTGTCCTTCTTGCCGTATGAGCCGTAGCTCCATCCTGTTGAAACCACACATCCGGATATTCAAGTTCTCTAAGTTTTGGTTTGAAAAAATCACGCCTCCTTCTTCAAAAAAATAGGGACCCCAAACGCCAAAAGATCCAACAGCACACCAAACGGTAAGAAGCCTTTCATGGAGCTGCCGCGGATTCTCTGGTGCCCAGTAGCGAAAATTCTGCTTGTTCACAGAGCCAGACAAATGAGCTTCGTCACTCATTATTAAAAGAGCATTTTGTGGGATGTTTTGAAGCATATCGTTGGAGCATGCTCTGCGATTTTCATAGTCCCGTTCACTAAGTTCTTGCACGATCATCATTTTGTATGGGTGGAACTTCAGATCGGCGTGTAAAATTTTCACAGAACGATCTGATAAACGTAAAGCAGAGGCATGTTTAACAGCTGAACGGCTAGAAGATCGTTCAACTGCTTCTCTTACAGCTGCAACATTTTCAGGTATCCAATCACTTCTGGGACTACCAGTAGCTCTAAAATTTGAAACCCACAATAGTGTTGTTTTGGAACTGAGACATGTCTACCAAGCGCGAAGTGAGTACGAAAAATTCTTTACGTCGTAATCACAGATTCGTTACTTTTCATAACGAAAATGATGGCATCTATGACATTCTTCCAAGGTGATACAAGTACAAGGTCAAATATTCCTTTTTAATAGAAGAACTGACTTCTTGACGCAATGAAATCTTCAAAGGCTTTTATAACCTCTGCTCGGTTCCGGAACACCTTCTGCCGGTAAAATGAATCCAGATTGCGTTGGTGAAATATCAGGAGAGTACGGTGGATGCGGAAGAATTTCAAATTTTTGCACTAGCTAGCTGGTCTAGCATTGTCATGCAAGAGGATCGGACCGTGCCTATTAACCAAAAACAGGTTGCTTTTCAGTCAATTTGGAATGCAATATGTCGATTTCCTCACATATCGTTTCTCCTGGTTGAACAAATGAAAAGTGGATTGCTCCTTTCAATGTCCACCAAATTGTCACCATAATCTTTTTTGGGTGAAGATCGGGCTTGGGGTGTGTTCTGGTTTTTCATCTGCATCCAACCACTGCCCAGATCTTTTACGATTATCATACAGTATCCACTTTTCATCATCGATTTCGTTGGGTCCGCATCCGCCGTTGCTCTTAAAACATCGTCATCAACTATTATTTCCGGCTTCCCACGTGGTTCATTTTCGTGGTTGAAATCTCCCGAACGGAACTTTCCAAACCAACGTCGTATAGTGCGTTCCTTTTCCGCTACATCCTCAAATGTGTCATTAATGTTTTTCATTCCCAATGACGCAAGATGTCCCATTTTAAATTCGTAAAGGAAAAGGGTTCGAATTTGAACTGCCGACAGCATGGTAAATAATTCCTAGAAAAAAAATAGGAGTACTTGTAACGAACCCTAAAATTCTCACACGTCAAGTACACGTACCACTTTATTTTATAAAAAAAGAAAATTTAAGGTTCTGACACAGATGTTCACTCGAGAACTTCTTATTTCCGACTGAGCGAGAATCGGACATTTCATGTGGTACATCCCAATATTTTGACCGCATGATCTCCATTTGGGCAATGCCCTGTTATTATCGCGGTGATTCTAAAGACATCTAGGTGGTCTCTGTTTGGTAAGTCTTTTATTATTGTATATTGTAGATATTGATATAGATAGGTAGATATTGATTAACACCCTCCATTGGAGATTGGTTTTCTGCAGTAAGTGTAAGCGCACTTGTCCTTTTACCGCTCCTAGCGCGATGTGGAGCCCTGCCGCGAGTGATCCATGGTCAGAACTGCATGACCAGTTCATCTACCTACAAGCTTGTTTCCTTTTATGTCACTGTGCCCTAGGAACCCACAGCAGTATGACCCTGCAGCGTTCGCCCAAGCACTCAAGCTCGTTCAGTTACTCTGCACCAGTTTGGTACATATGGTTAATATGGCTTTGCTATCTGTGAGGATAGCAATGTTTTGTTTGTGCATTATGTCACGCTTGAGTTGCGTTCAAGACTCTCGGACTGCCGGTAGTTCTCCTTGGAAGACGCTGGCAAAATCTGGCCAACGGTATGATATAGATATTTTCAGAGATTCAGAGTAGACACTGGCCCCCATACCACAATTTATCTTTGATCCGTTAGTGTAGGCGACAGTATTGAATTCCTTTGCTACTTCGTCTTCCACTGAGCTCTGGTGGAAAATCATACGTGGAAATTTTTCTTGAAGTTTAGTTTGGATGTGATGTACAATAGTTGGTTGGAAACGTGACAATGCCATTTGAAAATGAGTGCAGGATGTTGCTGTGGCCGTAAGGTCGTGGAGTCCAGCACCCAGACTTTTCGAGCCTGTTTGCGCTGCAAAGTGCTATATTCTCTATGTGTAGGTCTGGAGGCAGGAGATGCAGGAGTAGAGTAAGGGCATCATTTGGGGCCGCTTTTAATGCGACCGTGTTGCCTATACTGGATTAGTTGACCGAAAAAGAGGCCGACAAATTGGTCATATGGTCATGATTTAAAAAGTCGTGGAAAAGGAACGTTTTCAGAAAAGCACTTTCTTTCTAGGGAAATTAATTATTTTTTGTTTAAAATATCTACACACTTCGCCCGTCTTTCAGGTAATTTATGAATATCATGCCAGAAACACTGCTTGTCTTTTGCGGTAAACCACTCGTCGAGCCATTTTCCAAATTCCTCGAAATCGCTGAAGTGCTGCTCTGCGAGCGCGTGCCCATTGATGGGAAGAGGTGATAGTCAGATGGCGCAAAGTCTGGGGAGTACGGCGGTTGCACAAAAATAAATAAAAAATAAATCCATTTTTCACCCATCACAATTCGGTGCAAATTTCCTTTCGTAGCGTTGAAGCAGCATTTCACAAGTGACTTTGCGATTTTTCATTTGACGTTCATTCAAATCGTGTGGGACCCATTTACCGAGTATATTGATCTTCCCCATTGCTCGTAAACGTCTGCTGATTGTTCCTTGTGACACATGTAATGCTTCTGCTAATTACCGTTGAGTTTGAGTTGGGTCGTCTTAGCATGTTTGTGGTCCACCAGAACGGTCACTGACTTTCACATTGAAATCACCACTTTTAATTTATCGAAGCCATGTCTCACATGTTCTAATAAATACGGTGAATGTTTCTACCAGCAAACCATGACTTTCAACAGTCTTTTTCTTTTGATTAAATAAGAAAAGCAATGCGTGCCGCAAATGTTCTTTTTCAGGGCACTAAACTCGACATGATAACGAACGATAAAACAAAGACGCTAGTTTTGTGTGTGTTTGTAGTTAAATGTCAGACGAACAAAATGATGTGTCAAATTAATACGATACGTACTTTCGCTGGCGCCATCTCTTAGTTAAACCGGAAAAAACTTATGCATACACCTGGTAATTCGTAGTTATTTCTTCTCCGAATTCTGTTAATGCAAACGGGACCGAAAAGAGTGCTAGAACTTTTCTCTCGAAGCACGCAAGCGCACTTTAGAAAAAGTGAACCATACCATACAGTGGCACTGGAACGATAAGGGTCTTATACAGTGCTTTCGTCATTGTTCGTAATGGTTTCTTGAATAGCCAGTTATCTGAATCATTAAGTATTCCTTTTTTCTAAAAAACTTGAACACTCAAAGCATGCAAATAAGCACACTGATGTAGACTTGGGGTCTAGAAAATAAAGTGTCCTGGGGCCACATCGAAGCACTTAGTGCCAAAGGCATCATTCCCAATGCATTCTCAAATGGTAATAAATTTTAACAGACTTGCATTTAGTGCAGTGCTAGGTGCAACCTAACGGAAAATAAACGACTCAAAGAATTATCTCCATTATAATCTATACAGATTCTCTGCCCATGATCCTTAGCCTCACCAAATAGTGGTTGGCATCCAAAACAGGCGTTCACAACTGATGAATATTTTTCTTTCCTCTGAGCGAAATGTTCGGATTTTAAACAAAAAATCAATTGCCGTAATCTCTAGCCGAATACACTATTTTC
Source organism: Volucella bombylans (assembly GCA_949129095.1). Classification (NCBI taxonomy): domain Eukaryota; kingdom Metazoa; phylum Arthropoda; class Insecta; order Diptera; family Syrphidae; genus Volucella; species Volucella bombylans. The sequence goes on along the minus strand of OX422141.1, from coordinate 123,946,180 downwards.
GCCCACTTTTCTCAGTCTATTATTTTGGATGTTGCTTTGTCTCAAACGAGTTGTATCCAATATCGCTTCAAGCCACAGTTTATTTTACAATTTAAGCCACAGGATGCTTCTGAATCGCTTTGTCAAATTCAACCCAATAATTTAATACAACGAGTCAAATCTGATTTGAAACTAATAACCGTCAGAAAAGAGAACTCATCATTAGTATATCATTCTTTGTCAGCAACTTTTTTTCTGTCTATAGAAAACCCAACTTCCATACCCTCCTGAGACCCAAGACCAAGTTATGTATTAATGAAAAATACCTTTTGAAAAAGACCTTTTTTTATAACTTAATACCTCCTATAATTACATAAATTTCAGTCAAAAAAAAAATTACCACCACGCCTACATTGAAACAAAGGAATATGTTGCATTCCGAACATTTTATAAATGTCAAGTGATTGCAACCCTTATAACGACATTTTGATCTATTGTTTTGGTTTCCCTTCGCACATGTTGGCAAATGTTTAGCTTCCATTGTCCTTTTTGAGGCATGCGGAATAGGTTCGATTAGTCCATGTTTCCTACTAGTAGTTGGCATTTATTCTATGGAATTAGGAGTATTTTGAGAACTTCCGCTGCGACTTCGATTCGGGCTACTGCTTGTAAAATGTGCTACATGAGGACTTAAAATTGCGGCACAGAAGATCCATGTTCTGAATAAATTAAATGCTTTGCCATGTCAAGTTCAATATCTTTTGTCTGAAGCTCAGATTTCGCGGCATCTTCTCTGTATTGTATCCACCCGTCAGCGGTAGCAAAGCCGAAGAAATGAAAGATTGACTTCACTGTCCATTTGACAAGTTCATCCGCGCATAGGATATTTGCCCATAAGTTGTTATATTATTTTATAGCCACTGGTTATTGAATATCAATGTAAGCTCCTTCTTTCTTGCTCAAGCGGCGGCACACTCCCAGTGGTTGAACAGCAGCTTCTATTGAAGCAACATGAATCGGTTTACTATCCAACCAGTTGACAACAGAATTATTACCATCACTTCCTACAATGCAATCGTGACTGCCTCTACCTGCCTTTTGTAACATGCCATCTGTCTTGAATAAAGCACGCTGTCTGGTAGATCGCTGTTTGTTTGGTATTCAGGCACCCAACTTTCTTCAGAGTTCCAGCCGCCTTGATTCCTCAAGGCAAGTCGGAACACATTAATCAGTGCAATTTTCGTGAAATACCTGTTTATGAAAATGGATGAACCCATGGGCAGTGTGTCCACGAGTTTCAATACAAATCGTCCCCTAAGATCCAATTTTTCAGGTGTAGGATATAAAGCAGAGTCAACCGTAGTGCCCTTTCCCTGATACAAGTACAAATCAAATGGAAGACCTGTAGGATTAGCCATTTTGAAAATTTGTACGCCTTCTGCGTTCGGCTTCCCTTTTACTACTTGTTTCTGCTTGCATTTACTTGTAAACGGGATTATTTGCTCATCAATGAGACGTGCTTTTCTCTTCTTATTCTCTCGGCAGCCTTTTTCTATTCTAGAAACGAGAGGGCGTATTTTCCAAAACATCACAAGTACTTTGGTCAACAGTTTTATCATTTACAACCTTTAAATTTGCCCTTAGTTGAAAAAAACGGTTACGAGTGATGGTGTTTACTATGTAAGGCACTTTTGTTTCCAATGCCCAATACATCCTGAATCGTGGAAACCCAAGTACGCTCATAGCCATAGAGCATCTGAAGAACTGCCATAGTACATTAGGTGCCGTGTTCAAGATGCTACAAAGACATAATTTCACTAATTTCAAACAAACTACTATCGATGTATTGAGAAAAGTATTCATGTGGGCTATAAAACACTAGCAAATAACTTCATAAAATTAATTAATGTTTACCCTTGCGCAAAGTCGACATGGTTGCAAGGCAAAAAAATTAAACTTAAACTGATTGTAAGTGACGTAATTTGACAACTAGAGAAATGCCAGTGGCTCAAAAACAAGATAATGGCTCCCCAACTGTCTGCCCAAAAGGTTCTACCGAATTCCAAAAGATCCTGGTGATACCGGGGGTCTCAGGAGGATATAAACCAAAAAGAGTTTGATCCCCACATGAAAGAAACGAAATCAAATCATTTTCGAACCATAAAACATTGTCTACTCTGCAAATTTTATCACCAACAAGTCAATTTCGGAAGACAGCTTCCAAAAAATAAATAAATCAACAACATCTTCATCAAAAGAAACCATTCAAAAACCAATCATTACCAAACCAAATTGAATCCACAAAAAGGACATAAGAACTTAAGTCAATTATTGATTACATTTTACTCCCACTCTACCATGGCTACCATCCCATTGACTTATTTCACACAGGGAGCCAACATAGTAAATAAGATAACACTTAAAATTTGGAAAACAACTCTCATCTAGGACATAAAGCTATCCTCCATCAAACCCTTAATTATCCGTGGGAAAAAAAGCTTCACTAATTGTCTGATCATATTTTCCTAGTCCTCCTACACTAGTCTACATCTCTATTCATCTGATTCCCTTCATGGTTCTTATTCGAACCCTTATTAATAAATTTCATCATCCTTTTCATCATGCCCCACTCATTTCATTAAAATAAACAACAACAAAAAAACCCATCCCTGAAGTGGGACTTCCAAAATATAGGGTAACCATCGAACAGAGAATTAAAGAGTCAAGACACAAAAGGCTCGCAAAGTGTGTCCTTAAGCCCCTAAGCGCATAATCACGCCGTTTTTCTTTTCTTTTTTTTTGTTATTTGCTTCTTCCTACTTGTTTGTTCTTTTCTTTGTAATAATCCACACCATGGTTCTTCGTTTTGCTACTCCTTGGATGTCATTTTTATATATGTTTGCTGTAGTATCTCATTAATTTCCACTCAATACCACTCCATAAGCGGTTCGACTTATCGAAAATCGGAATGGCTGTCGGTGTATCATCCTTTTGCGTGTGAAAAAATCGTTTGTTTGCCTCGATGGTGTGAATTGTCACAGTTCACCGTTATAACATGAAAAATAAGCCACAAAATTGCATATTAAACAAACAGAGGAAAAAAAACAATTAGTAGTGGAAGTCGTAAATGCGGAAAAATATGTGGTGGAATTGTTTATGCGCATAAGAATGAGATATAGTGGTTGAGATTGTGGTTTAAGCCCTTAAGATCAGAAAAGTGAATAAAGCAATCTGTCTGAAGTGATTGGAGGAGAATGTGTAAGAGACCGACAAATAAAGAATTTGAAGTTCCAGAATCCAATCTTGTCGGGCTGTGGTGTATAGAATGGCTCTGCAAATAACTGTTTTCTTTGGTTTCAAGCAAATTTTTCTACACTTCATACGAGCGGTATGGTAACGTATTCAAATGAGAAACGAAATACAATATGATAGTCATAAAAAGGGATTTGAAGGATATCAAGGTCTTCGCTTTTCTACCCAGGATAGTGTGCAAAAGTCTCATTATGAAAAGAGGTGTTTGCTTATCCTATCGACAAGAATCCCTTCTCTATATAGTATCTCAAAGTTATGGACTGAAAAAAATACTCAAGTCGCGCCATAAATCCAAGCCGCAAGTAGAGGGTTTTGGGCTGATTCTGGCTATTAGCCTCATCCTCAACCAATTGCACTTGATGTCACTTCAGATCCACACCGAACAGAACTTTACTTTTCGTAAGGATGGTAGTTTAGAGTGTATTCTCATTCGATTCCACATACTAATGTGAAATATATGTAAATTCAAAAAAAACGCACGGACTTGATAGGCTTGATCTGCGTTAAGTAGTCGTTTGGGATATTTAAGCTATAAAAACGTAATTTTTTCAAATTGCTGTCACGCTAATACACGCCCGTTCGGGGCATAAGCTGTGGAAATCTTACTAACTTACTTGACATGGGTATCGGAAGACAATGTAACAGCTGCCCGGTACACGAGCTAAATCGCAACATTCTTTCATTTTCAATTCCTGATTTCAGTGACACATAGGCCGGTTACGGATCCTTTTCAATTTACAAATACAAATGCTTCAGAGACTCCTCACTATTAAAAATCCAGTCTAATATTCCTAACGAAATACCCGAAAACTCATTATGTGAGGACTTTAAACTTGCATACTCGTATATCTATATTTCCTTTTTTTTTTAAGTATGTGAGCATTTAAAGGCCGGTCCAGACGCTACGTTTTGCACAACCTTTGGTCTGCGCAGTTTAACACGTTGCAGATAAAACGTTGCGTGTAAATAAGAAAAGTGCGCAGTTTTGAATCAGGCGCGAGACGGTACAATTGCAGCGATAACTGAGCCAGAGAGCACACCACCCTTCCCGGAATTTATTCAGAAAATTAAAAATACAAGTTTATTCATTTAAATCTATATTGTCCCCTTCAAAGTAATCCCCATCGACTGCAACACACTTATGGCAGTGCTTGATCCAATCCTCGAAACATTTTTTATATTCGGTTTTCGGTATATCCTACAGTGCTTCCTGCGATTTTTCCATTACTTCCTCTCGGCTGCTGAAACGCGTTCCCCGTAGTGATTTTTTAACTCGATTGAACAGAAAGAAGTGACAGGGAGCCAATTCAGGTGAATTCGGTGACTATACGCAAACGTCTCATAACGCCCAAATAATACTCTTTGTTTACTGTCTGGCCTTCTGGCAAAAATTGATGATGCACTACACCGTTGTAATCCATGAAAACCGTGGCCAACATTTCTTTTACTCCATCAATGTTTTCGTCAGTTTTCCATGTCGATGGTCTGCCACTGCGTTCATCGTCTTCGATTGACTCACGACCACTTTTGAACCGCTCGTACCACTGGTATACGACCGTTTTCTTTGGAGAATCGTTGCTGAAACCCTTTTAAAAACTTTTCCAACGTTCGCGCACCATTAAATCCGTTTTTGACGCAAAATTTAATACAAGTTCGTTTTTGCAAATTTAAATCCATTTCTAAAATTGTAAAAAATCGCCAACACACACAGAGATAGATGTACTCATGGCTACGGAACTTTTGCAACTGTCAAGCTATGACGCTAAGATTTAAAGGGAATGTCAACAACAGATTTACCAACTTAACAAAAAAAAAAAAAAACAGAACTCAAATCGGAACAATGGGAACGCCATACGGTGGTTATTCCTTTTGATCTAGGTGGGAACCTGTATATATCTACGGTCTATCGACGAAGATGGCACGGTGAAAGTTGAGCTCTTGTATGGAAAATCACGAGTAGCACCAGTCAAAAAAATCAGCTTACCACAATTGGAATTGTGTGCTGCAATAATGATGATTCAGCTTGTGCAGCGTTTAAAAAAAATGTTTAATTTCGAATTTGAGTCTATAACATGTTGGACAGATTGGGCAATTGTCTTGAAGTGGATTTCGGAGGAACCATACAATTGGCAGACGTTCGTAGCAAACAGGGTTGCTGCAATTTAACAAAGTTCTCGGACTTCCCAATGGCGACATGTACCATCGGAGTCGAACCCTGCCGAGATCATCTCTAGAGGAGCTTATCCGTCAGTGTTACTTGAATGCAATTTATGGTTTTACGGACCACATTTCTTATCACTAATCCGATTGCATAACAGTAGTAGAAAATGCTCAACTGATGCGAAAAAAACTTAAGATCATTCTTACATTCGAAGTTCAATAAAATTTTATTGCAAGCAATTATCACAACAATTACAATTCGTTACTAAGGAGAGTTGCATATATTTTCAGGTTTCAGGCAAACTTGAGACTCAAAGACAAACAATTGCGCCTTTATGATGGACCTGTGAGTGCAGGAGAGCTCGAGAGGGCACTCAAAGGTCTTATTAAGTACGTGCAGCTCAGAAATTTTCGAAGCGAAATATCAACCACAGCCAGTGGCAACTGCTTGCCGAAAGGAAATCACATCAACTCTCTGTCACCTTTCCTGGATGCTGAAGGAATATTACGCGTGTGCGGTCGCTTATAAAATGCATCTTTGGATTATGATGCTAAACATCCCATCGTGTTGCCGAAGATAAACACTTTACAATTCTTATCAATCATCTTCACATCGAGAATTTGCATACAGGTCCACAGACACAGCATAATACGGCACAGATTTTGGCCAATCCACGGAAAACTTCTTACTCGCAAAATAGTACGTAGCTGTGTTCTTTGTGCTCGAGCTAAGCCTGTGACCAACACTCAACTCATGGGTAATTTACCTAATCTACATGTGCAATAAACGAGGCCATTTAATGTCGTCGGGATAGATTTTTGCGGTCCTTTCCAAATTCACTTCCGTCGGCGTGGAACGTCACCTGTAAAGTCGTATTTTGTTGGGGTTGTCTGAAAAGTTTCCGACTGCAACATAAAGATAGCGGCACTCGTCAATAAAAGCTAGTAAATGCTAGTTGTGCATCTTTTGACAGTTACTTAACGAAATTTCAGTCATTTTGGACGCGTAGTTTTTAGTTGACAGTCGTTTGAGTGAGCCGATGTGAGTGTTTTTTGTGAAAATGGAAAAAAATTGAGTATCGAGCTGTTATTAAATTCTTGTTTTTGAAAGGCAATACGCCTACGCAAATCAAAAATGAGTTGAACTCTGTGTATGGGGACTCTGCACCATCATTTACCACAGTGAAATTTTCGGCTCCTGAATTTAAACGTGGCTGTAAGAGCTTGAGAGATGATGAACGTTCTGGACGTCCAAAAACTGCAACCACTGACGATAACATTGTTAATGTTCACCAAATAGTGTCAGACGACCGCCGGATTAAAGTGAGAGCGATAGTAGATCTGTTGGCGCAGTTTAAGCGCACCGAGTTTTGGTGCCGATTAATTACTGTAGATGAAACTTGGATACACCATTATACGTCCGAAACAAAAATTCTGTCAAAAAAAAAGAAACTGTTTTTTGGGATAGTAAAGGAGTTATCTTAAGCGATTATCTTCAAAAAAGAAAAACCATTACAGGAGCATACTACGCATCATTACTTGCCAAGCTGAAGGCAGAAATTGCGGAAAAACGGCCACATTTGCAGAAAAAGAAAATCCTGTTTCACCAAGACAACGCGCCGTCTCACACCTCAGCGGTTGCCATTTAAAGTAAGCCTTTCCTTAAATCCTCGATAAGTGATGTCAGCATTGGAGACAGACCATTAGAATATACCCATGAATCATTTCCCAAATTACCGTCAAGGAATTAGGGGACAGGACAGGAATCAGGCACCGTGGTGTGGTGGTTGGTCCTTGGTACGACGACTATGTGTTATACTTGTGTGACCGAGTCATAGTCTTGCGAATACTGGGGTGAAGTACGATTAGATTTTATGGAGAGATGGATTTCAGTACCCTTATCATTCATTCATGAGGCCAGTTAAAGGATATGCTCCGTTATTTATTCCGTTTCGTTGAACATTTGATATATATCCTCGTAAGCTATTCCGGTTGTCAGAAGATGTTTTTTATATCTCACTTCTGGATAGTTGTAGAAGTTTTTTTGTTTTTTCAAGAGATGGGGTTTGTAAAAAGTTGGGTTGCTCCTTCTCCTCGATACCATGTTTCCACATATGCATACTCGTAATATTATCTAAATCACTTTGGGCTTAGTTTGGCCTGTTCAAAGAAAAGTCCTCCGCAGGATATGTGAATATCATATATGTATGACTCCATCTGCTGGAGTGAGAGTAATGACACAATCTGAAGGTGTTAGCCTCGCCCAATATATCATATTTATAATTTTTTCAAAACACAATTTCCATAGAAGTCGCAACCTTTGTAGAAAGGCTGAGTATTGAACAACTTACGTGGCGTAAAGACTGAAATACTAGCCTAGTAAGCTACATATAACGGCGAGCGAGCGGTAGTCTCGGATAAGATAGGTATCTAACAGATATCTAATAGGTGTCCATCTCGGTGTCCCTATCACAGGTTCTATGATACATTCTAGCATTTACTTATCCTTATTTAAAGGATTCCTTAATTTTCATTACTACATTCATTAGACTACTTAATAAGGTTGTTCTTCTGTGTGAAAAGACAGAGTCATGAGCTTGTTGCTCGGTGCTTATATGATAAAAGTAGGCTGCAACCCTTTTAAAGAAAACTGAAGATACGAGTGCATTAAAAGAATAACTCAGCTAGTTGTTGGCTTCGACTCTTTAGCATTCCGGACGCTAAGTTCACTTGTTCAAAGTTACTCGCGCTACTATCACCGGAGAAGGAGTGTAGCATTATAATTTTCGCCATACTCAATTTAATTCTTATTTAAAAACGAATAAAAGAAAGCAATTTTGTCATATTTAAACAAATTAACTACATTTTCTGAATGTCGGCAAAGTTTTTCATCTCAGAAATTTTATTCTGATTTTGTTGATTTTTAATATTCGTGCTCTATCTTCTTAAAGAATTTCTTTATCTCGAACCACTATCAGAATATCTTCATCTTTCTAATTTGGTTTTCTGCTATAGTAGGGATATCGATGTCTTCTTGTTGATTTCCTTTGAAAGATTTTGTAATTTGTTTGCGTCCAAGATTTGTGCTTATGACTAATTAATTGAGCGCATGTTTAGATGTGATAAGATATCTCTGTATTTTGGAAAAGTCTCAATCTTGTCGTTAAATGAAAAATCACACCCACTTGTCAATGTCTTTAAGCAATTAATTTTCTATCTGAAGGGCATCAAATTACACTACCAACTCCTTGCAACATCAACTTCATAAAGAAAGAAAGAAGATAGAGCGATAGAAGATAAAACAAATACTCTTTGTTGCGCAGAATTTATTCTGTAGTCTTCATCTTAAACACCACATATTGTACAACTTTCACCAAATCTACAGTGAATTAATGCAAAATTGTTTGTACTTAAATATATTCTTATATAAATATGTATGTATGTAGATTCCCTACTTGCTACATGCTTTCATCCATTTCGTTCATTTATGGCATTTTCATTCGTTCGTACATACCAGACCATCGTGACATCATGTCATTAAATCAAATTTCATCTTCTGCTGATGCTTGCTGTTTTCTCTTTAAAAACTCAAAAAAAAAGAAGTTAAATCAAAAACATTACAGTAATTAAGTCACTTCCAAGAGGATTCTCCTTCAGTGCACTCATTCCACTTGATATGGAGCAGAAAGTGGGATAAAATCCACTCTTACGACAGACTAAATGGCTAACTATCCGCTCCAGCAAATTGCATTCGCCCATAATCAACTTCCACAGAACACCTGCAAACTGATACACCACCATAGACTGTGAAATTTTATTAAATGATACCCTGGCGGTGCTTGTCCTTGTCCCAATACTCATCTCAACATCTTCTTTTAGTTTTTGTGACCTTTGTGTGTATTTACGTGTAAGTATGTATTTTCTCTTTTTCATTATTTGCTGTGGATTAGTTGAATAAATATTTGAGGTAGCATTCCTCAGAATAAGATAAACTTTACGCAGAGGGATTCAATCAATCCGAAGACAGATTTAATTAAAACAGAACAAAGAATTTTTACTGTTTACCTCTGGTCTGGCTCCCTTCCACATACATCCCCGAGAACCGTCCTGACAATTAATTTTTCTATTTCTACTGGGATTTTAAGTGGAAACGCAATTTATCTCAATTTTTGCGAGAGTATGTACGTAAATACATATGTATGTATGCATGTTTTGTAAAGTTCATTGCTCTACTTGCGAAGGTGTCCTTTTTCCTTTTTGCGTTTTGTACACCAAATCATATTCATTAAAAAAAAAAAACAATCGGAATAATAATTATTTTTTGGAGGGTTTTCTGCCACGCGAAAACATGAAACAAACGAATTTGCCACCAAATGTTCGTCCTTAATGTAAGAAAAGCAATTTTAGAGGGTCCTTGAAATAGACAGCACCGGCACTAATTGCATTTCGGCTGGCCCGAATTGACGAACAGAGAAGTTAGCAATTAAATAGTAAAAGTTCCCTCGCTCCCGGCAGTGGGAATTTAAATGAAATTGCTGGCATTATCGATTGAAAAATGAATGAAGACCGCACCAGAAGCTCTATAGTAATTGTCTAGGTAATAACAGTAGTCCAACAGCTTTGTACATAGGACTGATTAGTATCTTTTTTAAAATATCGTTAAATCAATTAAGGGGGTAACAATGACATGATTCAGATATACATATATTAGGTACATCATGGTACCTAGCATAGCATTCATTACTCTTAAAATCTACTTAGTATATACGAGTAGTATCCTGGTTTTTGAATATGTCCTGAAACTTCTGCCTCCTCTTGGCCTTTTCTTTTTTCTTAGATTACAGAAAAATTATGTCTAGCAACCTACCTTCTTTCGATAAGTGCGTATTGGAATTTCGCTTAATTTCCCTTATTGACTGATAGCTAGTAGCTGTTGCACTACTGAAATCTCTCTTGAAACCGTGCTTGTTAAAATTTATGGTATGTACGCCATCGTGGTTTTACTCTCAGCCAAAAATTCCAAATGTTTCAATTTAAACGAAAAGTTTTATGGCTTTCAAGCTTTGAACACCTTCTAACCCTTTTTTGATTCTGAAGCAGGTTTTGCTCTCGCACCTACTAGCTGTGGGATATTTTTAGACAGTAAGCTGTCGGAGTTTTCATCTATAATGTTTTTCAAGTTCAGTGGTACTCAATTGCAATCGTTTCAGCTCTTGCAGTTTCTTTCCTAAGCTCTTCTTAGATTTGTTTTTTCTGATCACACCCTCTCTCACTCAACAATCATTTATTAATTTTTACGTATTATTTCTTTTTTCTTTTTAGGTTAAAGAAGCAGAAGAATGCTACAATACAGCCCTTCGTCTTTGTCCAAGCCATGCGGACTCTTTAAACAATCTGGCCAACATCAAACGCGAACAAGGTTACATCGAAGAAGCTACACGCCTCTATTTAAAAGCACTAGAAGTTTTCCCAGAATTCGCAGCTGCACATTCAAATTTAGCATCTGTTCTACAGCAACAAGGAAAACTAAACGAAGCTCTAATGCATTACAAAGAAGCAATTCGTATACAACCAACATTTGCCGATGCCTACTCGAACATGGGCAATACCTTGAAGGAGTTACAGGATGTCGCCGGGGCACTTCAATGCTATACCCGGGCTATACAAATAAATCCGGCTTTCGCTGATGCACACAGTAACTTGGCGAGCATTCATAAGGACTCTGGCAATATCCCGGACGCCATTCAATCGTATCGTACGGCATTGAAATTGAAACCAGATTTTCCTGATGCATATTGCAATTTGGCCCATTGCCTACAAATTGTTTGTGATTGGACTGACTATGAGGCACGCATGAAGAAATTGGTCAGCATTGTAGCGGAACAATTGGAAAAAAATCGTCTACCATCTGTTCATCCACATCATTCGATGTTATACCCATTGACACATGAATTTCGCCGAGCTATTGCAGCTAGACATGCTAATTTGTGCCTTGAAAAGGTTCATGTGCTACATAAGCCACCATATAAATTCCCCAGAGAGACACGTGGTCGCCTAAAGGTTGGCTATGTGAGCAGTGATTTTGGCAATCATCCAACATCGCACTTAATGCAATCAGTTCCTGGTCTACATGATCGGTCACGAGTTGAAATCTTTTGCTATGCTCTTAGTCCAGATGACGGAACAACATTCCGAGAGAAAATCGAACATGAATCCGAGCATTTTATTGACTTGTCACAGACTCCATGCAATGGAAAAGCTGCCGATCGTATCCATGCTGATGGTATTCACATTTTGGTCAACATGAATGGTTACACTAAGGGTGCACGCAATGAAATCTTCGCCCTACGACCAGCTCCAGTTCAAGTAATGTGGTTGGGCTATCCTGGAACAAGTGGCGCAACATTTATGGATTATATAATCACAGACTCTGTAACCAGCCCAATGAAATTAGCTGGTCAATATAGTGAAAAATTGGCCTACATGCCGTATACATATTTCATTGGTGATCATAAACAAATGTTCCCACATCTTAAGGAGCGTATAATTTTAAGTGATAAACAGGGAGGTTCTGGAGCTGGTGTAGCTGACAATGTTGCTGTTATTAATGCAACTGATTTATCACCTTTGGTAGAAAATACTGATATTAAAGAAATTCGTGAAGTAATCAACGCACAGAAACCAGTGGAAATTTCACTAAAGGTAGCTGAATTGCCTAATACCACACAAATTGTATCGATGATTGCTCAAGGACAAGTACAAACTTCACTAAATGGAGTTGTCGTACAAAATGGACTCGCTACTACACAGACAAATAATAAAGCAGCAACTGGTGAGGAAGTACCACAAAATATTGTCATCACAACTAGACGACAATATTTTTTGCCCGACGAAGCTATTGTTTATTGTAATTTCAATCAATTGTATAAGATCGATCCACTAACATTGCAATCGTGGGTTTACGTTTTAAAACATGTGCCAAATTCCGTGCTATGGCTTTTGCGATTCCCAGCTGTTGGAGAGCAAAATATCAAGAAGACCGTCGAAGATCTAGGTAAGTACAATAATTGTAATCATTTGCGAATGTACGTGCTAAAGCACTTCATCTTTTTTTTCTTTTTTTTTTTTTCTTTTGTAGGAGTATCATCTGAACGAGTTATCTTTTCAAATGTTGCATGTAAGGAAGAACATGTACGACGTGGCCAATTGGCTGATGTTTGTCTTGACACACCACTTTGCAATGGACACACTACATCCATGGATGTTCTTTGGACGGGAACACCGGTCGTGACACTACCAGGGGAAACACTGGCTTCAAGGTATACACATTTTAAATGAGTCATTCTGACAACTTTAACTTTAACTTCATATACTTAATTTTTTTTTTTTTTTTAGAGTGGCAGCTTCACAGTTAGCAACCCTTGGCTGTCCCGAGTTAATAGCTCGCACACGTCAAGAATATCAAGAAATAGCAGTTCGTCTTGGTACCGATCGTGAATACCTTAAGGCAATGCGTGCCAAAGTGTGGGAGGCGCGTGAGGAGAGTCCGTTGTTCGATTGCTCGCAATACGCGAAAGGTTTGGAGATGCTCTTCACACGGATGTGGGAACGTTTTTCAATTGGCGAAGAGCCCGATCATATTTCCGCCATTGAAAATAAATAAATAAATAAATCACTATGCAAACAAAAAGTGATTACCATCCCATTGCTGGCAACCGTGGGATACAGAAAGAAAGTTTTCAAATAAAAATTGATACAATTGATAGAGTTATTCACGACCTCCCGTTCCATCATATCCATCCAGGTCATCATTGTCATCATATAAACCCAGTATCGTAACGAAATTCATTTTGTACAATAGATACATCAGACGAAATTAGTTCACTGCTTCACTTAATTACATTTCTTTCTCTTATTTTGATTGTAATTGTAAACCTTGAGTCGACTTGAACAAAAATGGGGTAAACAAAATTAACAATTATACACCATCACCCAATAAAATGGAAACATTACCATTCAATTTTTATTAGCTAAGAGTTTAGATTTTAGGTAAATTACATATGTATCTGCTTCCCCTTTTTCATGCATTTTATTCCATTTGTATACCCTGCAACTCGCATTACGATGCCCAACACACATTCATACAGCACATAATGAAAACACTAAATCACTTGTTTTATTTTAACTTTTTTTTTTTTATTATTTTTTCTTATCGTATCATAAGTTAGAGCTTGTTGTATATAGGCAGAGTTGGTTTTCTAATTTGCAAAATTGCAAGAAATGTATTTTTTGGAAATAATTGAAGGACTACATATATAGTTTTTAGAGTTTATGCAGTTAAATATTTTACTTAGAGTTCTACTGCTGCAATTGGTTTGCTTTTTTTTGTTTTGCAAATTCGTTAAACTGATCCATTTATTTTCGAGGTAAAGAAAAACTAAATGAATAAAACATTTGTAAACGGATATGAGTGACAATTATATTTAATAAAAAATATTATACAAATATATTGTAAATGTTAATTTGATGAAATGAAAACAAGAAAAAAAAATATACACTACACCAAAAAAAGGGAAATTGTGTTCTTTCTTTTTCATAAACAATGGTACGAAATGGTAATGTACGAAACTTTTGATGTCATGTACGTTCGGGGCTGACATATGGCGGTAAACAAGTCTCCAAAAAATGAATTAAAAGGCAGTTTCTTGTACACTGACCACACAATTCCTAAAAGAACTGTATGGTAACACGAGAAAGCCAATTAGAGCGGACTAAACGATTTCTTAAAGAATTTTAACAGGTCGGTATGCTTATTGATGACGACGTGGATGCCACTGCTGATATGACCACAAACACTATTCTAGCTAAATGAAAAGGCGTGGTAAAAGCTGTTTTTCGATCTTACAAGTCCAACTCGACAGGAAAACCGAAAAAGTTAAAACGCGCAAGGATGAATGCAAACCCTTTTTTAAGTGTGAGAAATTCAAATACGACCCGACCTCAAATTGATTCAAAAAATACTAATTGCGGCACTGTAAAAGTTTTTGGCCGCTCGATGCAGACATTAGAAATTTTGTCTCGTCCTCGATCCCAACGGATATACTTTCGTATTCGTGTAGCAGCAAGAGTAGTCAAATATCTTCTTTTTTTTATAATTAGCGCGCGCACAAGTGATTTTGTGTACCCGTAAGATGTTTGCACATAATGACGGCGAAGGGAAGTTAGGGAGGGAAAAAAAGAGAGATACCCATGTACGTTGGTTTTAAATGTTTGCAAGCTATAGTGACTAGGAAATAAAGAGCTCAACAGGGTATTCCATAAGCGGTCCATATAGTGGATATCAGACTGGAAACAATCCAAGACAACTTGAATTGAACGTTCTGAAAGGCAATTTCTAGTCCAATGAAGAAGAGAGGGCTGATCATTGAGAAGTTTTCGTGTTTCGAGATATTTCATGAGCTGCCTGTCGTTTCCATGACCTTGGAAAGAAAGTATGAAAGTCCAATGGGTCTGTAGGAGGTCCAGTGGATATATGGGTGAATTCATAAATGTATAAAAAAATTGGTGTATATTAACAGGTGCAGTAAAATTAGACAACATTGTTTTCTACAATATACAAGCAAGCTCATGTGTTTACTGCACACCATGCGTTGTTGCAATAGATCGCAAATTCTTATCTTACTGCAAACCTGATGTAATAGAATGGCAATTTAGAAAATTTTGTGTCATTTGATATATTATGAAAACGGAAGTTTGTTTATACCGGAATTTTATAAAGGGTGTTTCAACAAGAGGTGTAGGATTAGAATATCCTATTATTTTACAGCTGATGCACGCAGGATTGGAATATGGTGACAGATGTCATCTAAAAATTTGAGAAATTTACCATGGAACGCTGCACAGTGAAAGAAAAAATTCAAAGCGTTGAATTTAGTGAAAGAATTTATGAAAATTCACGAAAATTTAAATCTTCGTAAGCCAATGTAAATAGCAAACCGTTTCATTAAGAATTTATTCCGAGAAGAATGACTTCGTGGGAGGCGCATAGTCACTGAAAAATTTAAAATACCAAGGAAGGGATTTGAAAGTTATTAAATTAGTAGAACGAACCATACAGGCGAAACAAGGTCAATACACTGATTAGACTAGAGCTGTTCCAATATAGAAGGGCACATATAATGCTCTGTAGCCGTCATAAGAGAGAAAAAGCTAAGGAAGTTCGCTATAAGACTCAGAAGTTTTCATTGGCCCAGTTTAAACCTAGACAATACGTACTAGAAATTGTAAGAAGTACTACTGTCAATTAACATATTTTACTACGTAGATTGCTACTCCAGTTTTAAGAAAAACAAGTAAAATCAAATATTTATCATCGAAAATGGCAACGATATGAAAAATTCGTGCCAACTTCGCGCGTAATTATGTGCTTTCCGAGACGTGTGTGCGCAACACAATCAAAAAATTCCAAGAGAAGGCCTCAGTACAAGATGTGAAGACGACGAACCGTGTTCGCTTCGGTCGCTTAAAGAAAAATATCACGGCAGTAAAGGAAATGTCGAAAACGACACAAACACTTCCGTTCGTCACCGTTCTTAGGAGAACCGGTCGACCACCGGAATCACGGTACGTTCTCGGTTGGGGCCCTAAAAAATATGAATGCGGATATTGATTTCTGCGAGAAAATTGTGTTATCGGAGGAGTCCTATTTCTACATTGGCATCTTAAAAGCTTTAGACTTCGTTTTTTGAGCCTCAATATGAAAAAGTGATTGAAAATTTCGAGAAAAGGATGAGGGTCTGCAAGCGGAGCCAAGGCGATCATTTGGAGGATATTGCATTCCATAAGTAATCTCCATGTTTCTACTTCATAAAGCAATAAAGGTTTCAGAGATATCTCAACAATTGTTCCCTATATATTTTTTGTATATTTTGTCGAAAAATTGATTGTTGAAAATGGAGGAATAACAACTAAATTTAATGAGATGAAATGTCACATTCCACTGCACGTGTTTCTCATGTGCGTTACTGCACGCAGTATTGTGATCAGTACTAGTGATTGGAGGGCCCCCGCCAATTATCAAGGCTATGCCCATCAATCACGTAGTCTAATGATAAACGAGCGTAGAGCAATTCTGGTCTTATCGTAAACGCATTCTGACTGACGCCACCGAAGTTTGTTAGGATTTGACCAGTTGCAAGCGGCTGGTCATAAGGTCGGCTGCTTTCCTAAATGAAATACTGCCTGCTTTTTGCATCACCAATCATTCCGAAATGCAAACCCAAACTTTTGACAGAACACAGTACGTACCGAAATTCATTGTGAATGTATGTATATGCTGCACAAGGAAAAACAACCAACGCATCATGAACTAGCACGATGCATGAACAGTTGTTTGTTTGGTTTATGTAATCTGAAGTATATATAAGTGTCCTGAGTGGGAATCTATCACAATTAGGGCAAAAAATCAATAAAAAAATGTGGCAAGAAAAAAAAAACCTGAAAAACAAAGATCGATTTGTTCACAACTTTTTTTTAAACATCCGACATTTTTATTTAATCGATTCTTTATTAACCTTCCTCTTTAAGATGCTTTTTGATTTTTTTTGTTTCAGACTTGCCAATCCTGAGATTAATTCTATGCAATGAAACAAGAACTTTTTCGAGAACTCAACTTACGAGTAGAGGCCCTCTACAAATTAGAAAAAAAAATTTGTATTCTCAAATAATAAAGTAATGTTTTAAAAGTTTTATAAGGAAGGAGCAAACAATTCCTAGAAATTCGTGTTTTTTTAGTTTTCTAAAATGTACTAGTCCCTTAATTTCATTTATTTTCCCATTGCAGCTTCTGCAGAATTTATTGAATACATATTGTCTAATGTTGACCTTTTATAAAGTGCACAATTAAGGTTCCAATTATACAACTTGTGTTCTTGCCACTGAATGGCATGTTCTATTCCGTTCTCTACCTAACTCCGGGCAAATTATACAGGAAAATTCTCTGAAATGGCTACCTTCGTTTCGCTTTCAGAATTTTGCTAATGAGACAAAGATGAAAAAACACAGATAGTGTTCATCTAATAAAGGGTCCGCCATCTAACGTTTTTTTTTCAACTAGTGCTTATTTCGTGAATGGTAACACTTAGCTCATGACAGATAATTAGTTTTATCCTTCCGGTTAATAATGGAAAATAATTTCATTCAAATGGCTGCCTCGGCTGGCCATGCTGTAGCCTACACGATCGGTCCAATTTTTAAGCACATTATCGATTGTGTGCAGCTGTATTTCACCAATGGCTTCACGAATATTGTCCTTTAAAGCGTCAATTGTCTCTGGCTTGTCGGCGTAACACTTATCTTTTACGGCACCCTACAAATAATAGTCCAACGGTGTCAAATCGCAGCTCCGAGGTGGCCAAACGACATCAGCTCAGCGGCTGATAATGCGATCTTCAAAAACAGGGCGCAAAACATCGAGTGTAGCTTCGGCTGTGTGGCACGTAGCGCCGTCCTGTTGAAACAAAATGTTGCCAATATCCTCCTCTTCAATTTTTGTGAACAAAAATTCGTTCAACATGGCCCGATAATGATCGCAATTGACTGTAACGGCCACTCCTTGCTCATTTTCGAAGAAAAATGGCCCAATTATGCCTCTGGACCAAAATCCGCACCAAACAGTGACTCGTTTTGGGTGTATCGGCTTTTCAATGTATGCGTGCGGGTTTTCTGTGCGCCAAATGCGACAATTTTGCTTGTTTACATACCCACCAAGATCAAAATGAGCTTCATCTGAAAAGATGATTTTTTTTTGGCATAATCGGCATTTTCTCTAAGTCGATCGCAGGCCCACTTAGCGAAGCGAAAACGCATTGGATGGTCAGTTGGCTTCAACTCCTGAACCAATTGGACTTTGTATGGTGGCATACCAAGGTCTTTATGCAAAATTCGTCTCATGATGTCTCCGAAATGTTCAATTGTTGAGAACGACGGTGAATTGATGTTGATGGCGCTTCACGCACACTTTCTGCCACAGCAGCAATATTCTCGGGTGTACGCACTGTTTTTGGCTTTTCACGCTTTGGTTTATCGATGAGGATGCCAGTTTCTTTCACTTTTTTACTTCTCTTCTTCCAAAATCCGTACGCAATTTTCGCACACATTCTGCAACATTACCATGATTTTCATAGTAATGTCGCAATATTTCCCAGCGTTGTTCAAGCGTATACACAACCATATTCGTTCAGCGGAAGGATAAAACTAATTATCTGTCAAATCAGGCATGAGCTAAGTGTTACCCTTTAGAAGAAATTTCGTATAGAGGTTTCCGATATTCCATTACCAACTTTGAGTTTACTCTTGTCAATGCCGGCTTGTCAGAATTTCCTCTGCCATAAGACATTTTCGATTAATCTGCCCAAATTTTTTTTTTACTTAATATCAAGAATCTGGTGCTGGGAGTTTCCACATCGTCTGTAGATCCTTATAATAAATTGTAAATCCTTAGCCTATTCGATAGTGGTATGTCGTCTTATTATTATTTCGCCCATGTTGTTGTTAGCCTTTTCGAACTTCTGTTAAAATTTGCATATATTCATATCCCTTGTCATGATTTAATATCTTCGGGGTCCATATCTGAACCTTGTCCCTCTTCCATAGTGCTTTTTACATGAGGAAAATGCCCGGCCCTCGACACACTTCCAAAATGGAGAAACAGTTCCAAAAATATCTACGCCTAAAACATTACGCTATAAAATTCAATAAGATTTATTTGCAATTAAGTCACCAAATCCAGTGAGAAAAAAAATTAATCATACAACCTAAGATACAGCAGAACAGGAATTGAGGAAGAATAGAAATGCTTCGAAGCTTTGGAAATGAAAATGTATCCCCTCTGAGATAAATCAGATTTAAGCAATGGCTTGCATATTGAACATGGCATCTTTTAAATTTATATTCATCTGGTATTATAGATAATAAACCAAGTCTGGAGGTCTTGGAGGCAAAAGTGTCAATCTACGGGATATAGCCACTCAATAACTGAATGTCCTTAAATACTCCAGATTAGGATTCGAATTAAGCTTTGGAGTGTAATTCTATATAAAACAGTTCTCTTAGCTCCCGGATTGTAGTTCCTGCCCTGAAATACGAGTAGATATAAGTATGCCTTCTAAATGTATTGTAGAACTCTGCAGATTTATTAAGATGTCTGCTTACGTGTTCATGGATAATACTTGGAAGATTTCTGACGTAGCGTAAAACATCGTCGTAGCTTTGAACTCTGTAGAAAATTGCATTACAACCTTAATGTTGTACCTTAAGATACACATACATATTTAACATTATATATGAGAACATCTCCTAGAATTCGTTGTTTTAGTTCTCTTAAATACTCAATGTACTTACACTTACAAATTAATATCATTAACCTTGTAACCACAGATAATAAATCTATACAGATGTCTCATTCATA
The DNA here is from genome assembly GCA_949129095.1 of Volucella bombylans. Classification (NCBI taxonomy): domain Eukaryota; kingdom Metazoa; phylum Arthropoda; class Insecta; order Diptera; family Syrphidae; genus Volucella; species Volucella bombylans. The sequence goes on along the minus strand of OX422141.1, from coordinate 123,926,262 downwards.
TGGGAAGTTTTGTCCTATGAAAATGAAATCTAACTAAAAAAATAGCTTTTTTAAAAAGCTGCAAAGAGCAGAAAAATCATTTTATTTCTTTTCGCTTTTTGCTCTTGCCACTTGTCACTCACACATGCAAAGTCGTTTATCATGAAAAAAACAATACGTGAACGAAAGAAGTAAATAAAAAAAACATACGTTTACGTTGCCCAGCATAACCGGTTTACTTGGGTTTATGTACGTGTTATTTTGTTTGTAACTTGTTATGCAATGTAAATAAAATGGGGGTAGGAATATAATTTTGAAGATCATAAGATCGAGGGTCCCTGAAGGAGGACGTGCTGGAGGGGGTGGGTGTGACGTTGCACCACACTATAAAAGTGGGTGATATTTGAAGCACGAGGTGTTAAGGGCTAATACATGTTATGGGGTTGAAGATATACGTATGTACATGAGCGCTAGACCAATTTCCCGATTTTAATTTTGTGCTCAGGACATTAAGTATCTACAAAATTTGATAAATTTCTAAGCATTGAGTAACATCGAACTTATTCGGAAAATGTATGTATATGTTATTTACGAGTACATATTTGCTCCCTTTTCTTTCAAGTTATGTAAAAGAGAGTTTTTAAAACTGCACGCAAAATATTTGTATGTAAAGATCGAAAATCTTCAATTCCGAGACTCGGGGACAATGCAGTAATGTACGGCCGAATATATGGGAGTTCGAACGAGTGGAATGGGATCTCAACCAACTTGGAGTGCAGCACCGTTGCAAACAGCTGGCGAAAGATCGCGTCAGGTGGAAAGGCTTGTTGGTTGAGGTCCTGGTCCACCCCGGACTGTAACGCCACCTAAGTAAGTAACTAAAATATTGGAAATATTTTTTCGACAGCTATGAATGAGCCATATTTTAACTAGCAAAATCAATGTTCCTTGGAGTAGAGACTTTGCATCCAATTTGTTAAACCAGACTGAAGTAGCACCGGTTGCCTAGGCTTATTCTGGTGGTAATCTTCGACCAGGTGTCATTTGTTCAGTTTGCATTAACCCAAAGGAAGAGGAACTCCTCTAAGGTAATGAGCATTTACAGTGACAAATTGTACGATTTGGTAAATGACGGGGTTATCTTTGCTCGATAAAATATACTTTACAATGGCAGCAGATTTTGGCCACTCTAAAGAGTCTATATCAATGACGTGTCCCAACAGCTGGGCAGATCTTTATTGTGCTTATACCTGCCTGCGGTTACATAATACGAGTATTTTAATATGAGATTGAAAAACCAATATTATGAAAGCGTATCTATTTGCCGGAATCCGGTGGAGGTTTGGAAAAATTCTGAGGTTTTGTTTCCAAGCTGTAAGGCGCATCGCAAATTTTCTAGTATGATGCGACACAACCGGATAAGTTTTCTTGGGACCCCGAATTAGGCCATCGCATTATGAAACCTAGTACAATGGAGGCTGTCATAAGCATAGGTGGTAGGTATTGACTTGGAACTGGCTAGTTCTTTCCAAGATTTTCCAGGCCGGAAGAGTAAATAAACAAATAGGCAAGATGATGTGGTGAAAATTGAAGAAAAGAAAAGTGAAAATAAATATTATAATATAGTAAATACAATATAATTAATTTGTTTTGTTAGATTTTCCACAAAAAAAGAAGAAGATTATATATAAATAAGACAGCCATGTTTAATTTAATTTAATTTCTTTTGTTACAATCAAATGATGAATAAGTGAGATAAGTAAATAACAATAATGAATGAAAAACTTTAGTTTATGTTAAAAATTGTTTTTTGACGATCAAATGATGAACGTACAGATATAATGATGATTACTATAATTACATAAATCTTTTTATTCAATTTTGTTTAACACTCAAGCGTATTGAGAAGCGATTTATTAGAATGCAACTGATCCTTGCAACTTTGCTTCTTTTTATTTACTTGTCTCTTCAAGAGCTACAGCGCGAAGAATACCCGGACGAATCTTTTCTTTTACGGTCTTCCTCCTTCTCAAATAACAATTTTTACAAACAATATTTCGTAACCATTCCTCTTGCTTTCCCATGCCTCTTTTGAAGCCAGCAAGAGAGTGTCGCAGGGGTCGGAACAAATGATAATCTGACGGCGTAATGCCAAGACTATACTGTGGATGCATCACAACTTCCCAGTCAGGATCTTTAAATTTTTACCGAGTCATCATGGTTGAAATTAATATATATGTACGAGGGTTGTCTGAAAAGTGATACAAGACATTTTTTCTCAAATTTTTATTTTTTTTTCTACATAGTCTCCTTGTAACTCTACACACTTCTCCCAACGATGCTCCCATCTCTCTAACCCATCCAAATAGTACTTGGCGTTTTTCTCTGCAAAACAATTGTTCACGAAGGTGATTTGGCGTTCACCAAATGAGCCGAGACCAAAATGATCACGTCGTTTTCAGTCAAAAAAGAAGGCAATGCTCACGGTTTTCATGGATTACAACGATGTAGTGCATCATGAATTTTTTCCAGAAGGCCAACCAGTAAACAAAAAGTGTGAAGTGAAGCAATTCGCCGAAAGAGACCAGAATTGTGGGCAGAAAACTAGTGGATTTTGCACCATGATAACGCACCTTCGCACACTGCCATCATTATTCGTAATTTTTTGACGAAAAATGCAACAAATACCATCTACCAGCCACCATCTACCAGCCACCACTTGGCTCCTTGTGACTTATTTCTGTTCAATCGAGTTAAAAAACCACTATGGGGAACGCGTTTCAGCAGCCGAGAGGAAGTAATGGAAAAATCGCAGAAAGCACTAACCGAATATATGAGGGCGGGTCAATAAGTCCGTGACTTTTTGAATTTCTGACCTCTTTACTGAAACAGCAACACTGCTCCTGTCAACAGGCATCTGTCAGTTGACTCCTGTCAAAATTTAAACTTGCTGCGTCAGTTAGTTTGTGTTTGACAGCTATTTTTATCAGACTACTCACTAATTTGAGGAGAAAATGGAAAAAAAGTGAATTTCGTGTGCTTATTAAGCATTATTTCTTGCGAAAAAAAACCATTACCGAGACCAAGGCTAAGCTTGATAAATGCTATGGGGACTCTGCACCATCGATTTCAATGGTAAAAAAGTGGTTTACTGAATTTCGTTGTGGCCGTACAAGCACTGAAGATGCCGAACGTCCTGGACGCCCAGTTGAGGTCTCTACACCCGAAACAATCGAACAAATTTACGATATGGTGTTGGCCGACCGAAGATTGAAAGTGCGAGAGATTGTGGAAGCCGTAGGGATCTCGCATGGCTCAGTGGTTTCAATTTTGAATGATCACTTGGGCATGAGAAAGCTTTCCGCAAGATGGGTGCCGCGTTTGCTCACAGTCGACCACAAACGCAATCGTGTAACAACTTCACAGGAAGGTTTGGCGTTGTTTAATCGCAATATGGAGGAGTTTTTGCGCCGTTTTGAAACCGTAGACGAAACATGGATCCATCACAACACACCAGAGAACAAACAACAGTCAAAACAGTGGGTTTCTAAGGGTGAATCGGCGCCAAAGAAGGCCAAGGTGGGTTTGTCAGCCAATAAAGTTATGGCGACTGTTTTTTGGGATGCACGCGGGATAATCCACATTGACTACCTTCAAAAGGGAAGAACAATCAATGGGGAATATTATGCCAACTTATTGGACCGATTCAATGACAATTTGAAAAAAAACCGACCGAAGAGATGGTGGCTGTTTACCAGGGTTCCGCACCTTCATTATCAACTGTGCAAAAGTGGTCAAGTGAGTTCAAGAGAGGCAGAGAGAGCATTGAAGACGACCCCCGCTCCGGCGCCACGGCTACTGCTTGTACGGGAGAAAGCATCAAAGAAGTCGAAAAACTTGTTCTTGAGGATGCCCGAATAAAGGTGAAAATGATGGCAGAGATCACCAAGCTTTCAATTGGTACCATTCACACCATTCTTCATGACCATCTTAACCTTTCAAAGGTCAGTGCAAGATGGGTGCCGCGAATGCTCACAGCGCCTCAGAAAAAAGTGAGAATTGCATGCTGTAGAGAGCTTTTGGAGATGTGTAGTGAGAACGCGGACGGTGTTATGGATCGAATTGTTACTGGGGACGAAACATGGGTCCACCACTATGACCCTGAAAGCAAACAAGAGTCCATGCAGTGGCAGAAAAAAGGAACAGACCCCCCGAAGCAGTTCAAAGTCACTCCGTCTGCCGGGAAGCTCATGGCCACAGTTTTTTGGGACTCAAAGGGAATCTTGCTCATTGAGTACAAAAAAAAAGGTGAATCCATCAACGCCACTTCCTACGCTTCCACTTTGCATAATTTGCGGGAGGAAATTAAAAAGAAAAGACGGGGTAAACTCGCAGCGGGTGTGTTGCTTCTTCATGACAACGCTCCTGTTCACATGGCGCGAGTTTCCAAGGCTGCTGCGCGAGATTGTGGTTTCGAAGAAATCCAACACCCACCCTATAGTCCAGACCTTGCCCCTAGTGATTATTTCCTGTTTCCGGATTTGAAAAAATGTCTTCGTGGAAAAAGATTTTCGGATGATGAAGAACTCAAGTCGGCAATAAATGGGTATTTTGCAGAGAAAGAGGAAATTTATTTTTTTGAGCGTTTAAAAAAGCTTATCTCAAGATGTAACAAATGCATTGATGTTAGGGGAGATTATATTGAAAAATAAAAACAATTTAAATTGAATTCGCATTTTCCTTCATATCGATACCGAGAATATATTGAACGCCCCTCGTATCTGTGTTTTTTCATCTTTGTCTCATTAGCAAAATTCTGAAAGCGAAACGAAGGTAGCTATTTCAGAGAATTTTCCTGTATAATTTGCCCGGAGTTAGGTAGAGAACGGAATACGAGTAGAACATGCCATTCAGTGGCAAGAACACAAGTTGTATAATTGGAACCTTAATTGTGCACTTTATAAAAGGTCAACATTAGACAATATGTATTCAATAAATTCTGCAGAAGCTGCAATGGGAAAATAAATGAAATTAAGGGACTAGTACATTTTAGAAAACTAAAAAAACACGAATTTCTAGGAATTGTTTGCTCCTTCCTTATAAAACTTTTAAAACATTACTTTATTATTTGAGAATACAAATTTTTTTTTCTAATTTGTAGAGGGCCTCTACTCGTAAGTTGAGTTCTCGAAAAAGTTCTTGTTTCATTGCATAGAATTAATCTCAGGATTGGCAAGTCTGAAACAAAAAAAATCAAAAAGCATCTTAAAGAGGAAGGTTAATAAAGAATCGATTAAATAAAAATGTCGGATGTTTAAAAAAAAGTTGTGAACAAATCGATCTTTGTTTTTCAGGTTTTTTTTTTCTTGCCACATTTTTTTATTGATTTTTTGCCCTAATTGTGATAGATTCCCACTCAGGACACTTATATGTATATACTTCAGATTACATAAACCAAACAAACAACTGTTCATGCATCGTGCTAGTTCATGATGCGTTGGTTGTTTTTCCTTGTGCAGCATATACATACATTCACAATGAATTTCGGTACGTACTGTGTTCTGTCAAAAGTTTGGGTTTGCATTTCGGAATGATTGGTGATGCAAAAAGCAGGCAGTATTTCATTTAGGAAAGCAGCCGACCTTATGACCAGCCGCTTGCAACTGGTCAAATCCTAACAAACTTCGGTGGCGTCAGTCAGAATGCGTTTACGATAAGACCAGAATTGCTCTACGCTCGTTTATTATTAGACTACGTGATTGATGGGCATAGCCTTGATAATTGGCGGGGGCCCTCCAATCACTAGTACTGATCGCAATACTGCGTGCAGTAACGCACATGAGAAACACGTGCAGTAGAATGTGGCATTTCATCACATTAAATTTTGTTGTTATTCCTCCATTTTCAACAATCAATTTTTCGACAAAATATACAAAAAATATATAGGGAACAATTGTTGAGATATCTCTGAAACCTTTATTGCTTTATGAAGTAGAAACATGGAGATTACTTATGGAATGCAATATCCTCCAAATGATCGCCTTGGCTCTGCTTGCAGACCCTCATCCTTCGTACAAAATGTTTCTAGGATTGTATCAAGCGCTGGCATAAGTGTGTTGCAGTCGATACGAGATTACTTTGAAGGGGACAATATAGATTTAGATGAATAAACTTGTGTTTTTAATTTTCTCAATAAATTCCTTTTCATCAAGGTGGTATTTTAGGTTTTCTATAAGAATGGTTAGTTACTTAATTTCAAATTCAATACGGAGTCTTTAGAACATTAGAGAAAGAAAAAATAAATAATTAAAATACAGGTGCTATAAAATTTGTTTTATTGTAAAATAAATAAAGTTAAGCATCTAACACTGCTATTATTTTGCACACAGGTGTATCTGCACTGCATATTAATAACACGAATAATATTTTGCTCGTCAAACTTCAATTACAAAATGTAAAGAAATATTCGACTTTTCCTGCCTTTGAATTGTTCTTTCTTACATACACACCCATACGCTCAAACAAAATACCAATTCATGAAAAATTACATAATTTCCTATTGCAGTCGAATGAAAATAAACAGCCAAGTCTTCATACCCCTCCCTTGCAATTGTTTTTCATATTCTTTTTGCCTCCGCCATCAACTTGTGGTGAGAGAAAAAAAAATTTCTCAGTAAACAAAGCAAGAAAGAGCGAAAATAAAAAAGCTTTACATTATTCCGAAAGCTCGTGTCGGCTGGACGAGTGTCGGCTAGCCGACAAAAATTGAACCATTTTTTTCTACAGCGATGAGACATCTGTATAGATTTATTATCTGTGTTGTAACGATATGTAACATACTTCTTAGCCAGTTTAGTTTACTTTTAACTTCGTATGGATTAAGTTCATATAAATAAAATTGAATTCCGATTGTAAAGGAACCGGGCTTTATTCTTTATTCTTTTTTTCATGGTGCCGAAACCCGGGAACAATTGAAATTTAAAGACTAGTTGAATTTAAAGAAATATGGAAAGCGCTATTCGTTCTGCCTATAGAGGCCAAGTAACGCGAGTTGCAAGAAACGCGAACGAGTATTTAAAATCGTCGGAATCTATTCCCACACCCTAGAACGAAAATGTGTGGGTAAATATCGAAGAAGAAATATCCGTTTTGCTACAACGTTTAAAAACCGCTCATGAGGGTCTTACACAGGCCAATAAGGATATAACTTTTAGTGGAAAACCCAGCGAAGATCAAGTAAAGGACATGGAAATAGTCGTCGAATATGAAGACAAAGCAATTTCCGTTATGGAGCGTTTGAATCGAACAATCGAACGATTGCACCGTATGCAATCCCAAAACGACCCGTTAGCTCGTACCGTAATTTCCTCACGCGATAATTCAAATGGCATTAAGCTTCCTAAGTTATTACTTAAAACCTTTTCGGGAGATTTTAAAGAGTGGCTTCCATTTTGGGAGCAGTTCAAAACTGCGGTCCATAGTAACGAATTTTTGTCGGGTGCGGACAAATTCAATTATCTCCAGTCAACACTAAAAGGGAAAGCAGCCGAAGTTATAGCTGGATTTACTCCTAGTGGCAGTTGCTATGACGGGGCTCTAGCATTACTTCAAGAAGAATTTGGCGACACTGGAAAATTAATAGATAAGAATATGAACGTAATGATGTCTATTCCCCAGGTTATCTCGAAAACAGACATTCGTGGTTTACGTCATATTTACAACACAGTGGCTTCTTCCATTAGATCTTTAGCAGCATTAGGAGTTTCTTCCAGTAGTTATTCTATAATGCTTAAATCAAAATTGCTATGTTGCCTTCCAAATGATCTTCGCGCGCATTATTTTAGATATCAAACTGATCCCCCCAAAGTAGAAACTGATCTAGCTGCTGTTGTGGATACTGCTTCTCAAGCTGAAAGTGAATACTCCTTTGTTCTCAATGGTGATAAACAAATTAAAGGTATACTAACGTTCACCAAAAGAGAAATCACAGCACTTGAGAATTCGTTGGAGGAAAGGCATAGGCAAAAGCAACCAAAACAATATTCCACAGCTGCTGGGTTGCTTACTGCTTCCAATCCGCAAACTTCATGTTTCTTTTGCAAATCTATATCACATTCCACGAAAGACTGTGATGCATCATTAACACTAATACAGCGAAAGAATTTACTTAAACGAGATGGGAGGTGCTTTCGTTGTACCTCTCGGGGTCATTCTGCTAAAAAATGCTCTTTTAAAAATTTACGTTGTAGTACATGTAAAGGTTCTCATGCAAAAGTAATGTGCGACCCAGAGTACCATAAGAAAACGTCACACCCGTTAGAAAACTCTAATCAGACACAATCTCTTAATTTATATATGTCAAGTGCAAATCACAATAAGACAAGTGTTCTTTTACAGACTGCTTCGGTTTTCGCGCTCAATAGTATGAAGAATGTCAGTGCTTATGTACGGGTAATATTGGATGGAGGTAGCCAAATGACATTCATCAAAGAATCGTTAGCTGAAAAACTTTGCCTTCGAGTTGTTGGATCGCGAAAAATTTGTATTATACCTTTCGGAAATCAAGAGACACAATCGGTTGATAAGAAATACAAAACAGTTCGATTAAAATTAAAAGCACAGCATAGCGCAAATATGCTGGAACTAGATGCCGTAGTTGTACCAACAATTTGTCTTGAAGTTCTAACCGTTCCGAAGCGAGATTATATACGCGATTTTAATTTAGTATTAGCTGATGATCGACCGTTTAAATGTCAACCAGATAATGGTATATCAGTTTTGATCGGTGCGGACAACTATTGGCGAATCGTTACGGGGAATACAAAACGTATCAATGGTCGTTTAATGGCTATAGAGACCTTGTTTGGATGGACCTTGCAAGGTCCTGTTCCATTTTGTGCATATAAATCTGGCTGTAAATTTTCTAGGACAAAGGTCTTCTATCTGAGTGTACTTGATGAAAGCAAATTTTGGGATCTTGAAACAATTGGTATCCGACCAACTGCCAGTGAAAAGGACTCATTTACTCAGGATTTCCTAGACAATTGTGTGACTAGAGGCCATGGACGATTAGAAGTAAGTTTACCGTGGAAATTTGCAAATTGTACCCTAGACAACAACAAGGTAGGTGCATTCACACGCTTTAAACCGCTAATTAGAAGGCTTTCCAGAAATCCCGAAGATTTAACGAGGTACAATCGAGCTATGTACGATCTCATTCAGAGTGGGGTTGCCGAAAGGGTGGAAGACGGTGATAATAATAAAATAACGTACTACATGCCACACAGAGGTGTATATCGGGAGGATAAGACTACGTCGAAACTTCGTATCGTGTTCGATGCATCCGCACATGCCCAACATTCTTCCTCGCTTAATGAATATTTGCTGTCGGGCTCCAATTTGTTGCCAGACATATTCAAAATTTTACTCAATTTTCGTATAGGTTTTGTAGGCCTAGTTGCTGACATAGAAAAAGCTTTCCTTCAGATCGCCTTAAATAAAAGGGATCGGGATGTTCATCGATTATATTGCTTTTGCGACAAAATAGACTCCAGGTTAGTCCACCCACGCCATCAAATTTTTCGAATGACTCGCGTCACCTTTGGAGTCACTTCAAGCCCTTTTCTCTTAGGAGCACCATTAAAATGGCATCTTAATTCTGAGCGTGAAAAGTTTCCAGAGACGTGTGCTATCTTAGATGAAAGTTTTTATATGGATGATGTAATTTGTAGTGTAAACGATGAAAGTTCCGCTGTTAAATTTTACTCCCAATCGATCAGGGTCCTTGCTGATGCAAAGATGAATCTTAGGAAGTGGAATCATCAAGTTGTAAGGAGAAATTTTACAGAAGTTCCACCAGATACTCAAAAGGTTTTAGGTCTTACGTGGTATGTCCAGACTGATGAATTAGCAGTCGATGTAGATCCAATCCTTAAAATGAACGATTCTGTCAGGACCAAACCAACAAAACGTAGTCTGTTGCAAGTCATTTCCCGTTTCTTCGATCCACTAGGGGTCATAGGCCCATTAGTAATCAACTTCAAAATATTATTTCAAACTATTTGGAGACGGAAGTTGGACTGGGATCAAGAACTACCGCCAGATTTGATGAAATCTTTGTTTCTTTATTTAGGTGATGTTGCTGAACTCAAGCAAATAGCTATTCCCCGATGTGCTTTCCAAGAATTTTACGAGGGGAAGAAAGAACTTCATGTATTTGCTGATGCCAGTCAAAGTGGCTATGGAGCGGTAGCCTACACACGAACTGTAGATAGTAATGGGAAGACATCATCCCGATTTTTGTGTGCGAAAAATAGAGTAGCTCCGTTAAAGGTATTTGAGGCTTCTGATGAAATGACCCTTCCTCGACTGGAGCTTACTGCAGCTCTTATTGCAGCTAGGTTGAGCTCATATTTAGTTAAAAATCTGAACGTAAGTTTTGAGCGTATTTTTCTTTGGACTGACTCGAAAATAACTCTTTTCTGGATCCAAAATGGGGCAAAGAAGAAGTGGAAACCCTACGTTGAAAACAGAGTTGTTGAAATCAGAAAATTAACTGAGGAGTTTAAATGGAATCACTGTCCAGGGAAGGACAATCCTGCTGATCTATTAACCAGGGGAGTGAGGTCAATGAATCTTGCAACCTCCAATCTATGGAGGCATGGCCCTGCTTGGCTTAAGTCTGACATAAAGAATTGGCCAGATGAAAGAAATCCTACAGATATATCTAACAATTTTATCTCCTTACAGGTGTCTATTGCTGAAACGAGACATTTCCTTACGAAGAAGCCTATTCTGCGAATGGAGAGATACAGTTCTTGGAGAAAATTATTACGAATAACTGCACTTGTAATGCGTTTTGTTGGTATTTGGCGAAAGAGGATCAAAAATAAATATCTTGCAAAGATAACTGCCTAAGAACTTCATATTGCTGAGGATTATTGGTTGAAGTATGTTCAAGCCATCGATTTTTCAAACGAAATTCAAGATATTCAGCGGAGCAATACTTTGAATCCTCGGATAATGCCAAAACGTTTAAGGCGGCTTCAAAGGAGCTGAAGGCATTAAACGATACCATGGGGAGCGATTCAATACAGCGTTTTGTAAGCAACGAGGGAGTTCGTTGGAAATATATTGCTGAGAGGGCTGCCTGGTGGGGTGGTTTTTGGGAGAGGCTTGTTAAAAGCGTAAAGGCAGTGCTGAAGATTACACTTGGTAGAGCAGTATTCGATTTTGAAGAGTTGCGTACATTATTGACCGAGGTGGAAAGTGTTATTAATGCAAGACCTTTCACATATATCTCAGACGATCCAAAAGATCTTAATCCACTAACACCATCTCACTTTTTGACAGATTCCACCAAATCTTCTGGCGAAAATTTCATTGATGCCCTTAACGCAAGAGAAAACCTACGACACAAATTGAGTTCCAGGCTATCAAAGCTGCGATATTTTTGGAAGCGTTGGAAACTTGAATATCTTCATCAGCTTCGCACGCTTCATCAGTGGAAAAGTGGCACTACTTCGAACTTCCAACCTAATGATGTCGTTATTGTGCATGATCCCTCCTTACCAAGAACCCTCTGGAAGTTGGCAGTCATTGAAGAGGTTTTTCCTGGACGTGATAACAAAGTGCGAGCCTGTCAGATCAGATTAGCTAATGGTACAAAGTTACGACGTCCAGTTCAGTTGCTGTATTCGATGGAAATTCAATAATCGCACACTTTGGGGGCGGAAGATGTAGAAAAAGAGGATGTTTAAAGGTCCCCGGGCTTCGGCACCATCATGAAAAAAAGAATAAAGAATAAAGCCCGGTTCCTTTACAATCGGAATTCAATTTTATTTATATGAACTTAATCCATACGAAGTTAAAAGTTAACTAAACTGGTTCAGAAGTATGTTACATATCGTTACAAGGTTAATGATATTAATTTGTAAGTGTAAGTACATTGAGTATTTAAGAGAACTAAAACAACGAATTCTAGGAGATCATATATAATGTTAAATATGTATGTGTATCTATAATGCTAAATATGTATGTGTATCTTAAGGTTGTAATGCAATTTTCTACAAACTCCTTCTATCGTAGCATTGCGTAAGTCTCCTGCAGCTTTCCGCGTTGGTTCCGTTTCTCCCAACCTGCAAAATGTCTTGACGACTGTCCTGACACTTAATGTCTAGCATACCTTCCCTATCATACTTGTTTGCCGTTGCAGAAACCATAGAAATATGCCATGTGGAGATATTGTTGTGTTGACAAATCCCCCATAGAGGATTTTTTTTTTAAATAAAACGGTCAGTGTTTTTGGTAAGAAAAAGAAGCTAAAAATATTGTGTGATAGCTATGCAAATTGAGAATTGTTTTCACAAAAACCCATTCGATGTTCCATTTTCCAACTTTAGAAGTTCATGAACACTTCCCAAAAAATGTTTATTTCAATTGAATAATGTTTTCATTATGTTAACAGTAGAAGATACCGACTATCGTTTTGACAGAACAAAATATATTACTTTGAACAATTTTTGATACAGTGACGCTGGATAAAAATCACTTTTAGAAGTTCAATGATGCCATACAATTATACTCGTAAATTTAACATTCAAAATACAATGAAACCTCCTAAATGGGGCACTTCAAGGGACTAAGAAAATGCGAACCAAATTGGAGGCGCCCCGATATGAGAGCACCTCTAAACTGGGCCAAATATCATTCTGTCCCAATTATGCATTAGTTCTGAAATAAAATGTTCCTGAAGTTTTAACTGTCCATTACAAATTATTAAATAAGTGCACACTGTTAAATTTTTAAATAATTATTTATTATATAACATATGTACGTAGTCCTGACACAAGTTCTGTTACAAATATAAAACGCTATAAAAAACGTAAACATATTGTATTCAAAATTACTTAATTTATTCGGGCACAATATTGATTATTAACAAAATAGGATTCACTCGAAATGACTGCCTTTTGCTTTAACACAAGCTTCCAAACGGTGTGGCTATTGGGCTATAGCGGCACGTGCGGTTTCTATGGAAATCGTGGACGCTGCTCTGGTTAATGGTGTTTTAAGGCTTTCCAAATATCGAGTCTTGCAGGATATTTTCTCCAATTCTAACCACAAACCAGAATCCAGTGGATTCAAATCTGGACTCCCCGACGGCCAATCTTCTGCTGCTATAAAACCAAGAATATTGACTCTGAGCCACTCCTGCGTGGTTTTGGCTCTATGCGCTGGAGCAGAGTCCTGTTAGAAGATCTATCTGGATCCATTGAAAAGGGTATTGGTCAAACCCTTCACAACACCCTCTAGCACATCTTCTTGGTAAACCTTTGCACCTGTTTTTACGCCTTTTTCACAGAAATGGAGGAATGTGACACCATGGTGAGAGACCCCCACAAAACCACTACGGAAGAGGGATGATGTTCACGTTGAACCCTAGGAACAACTTTTTTAGCTTCCTTGGAATGAAGTGGCATAAATGTTGTCATTTTGCTTGTGAAACGGTAAAAATTTTCTCGTACGTAAACAGAATATTTTCATGGTCATTGTCCGCGTGCCACTGCAAAAGTTGCTTGCATATTTCCTGCTTAATTTTTGTTTTACTTAAGGAGTTAGAAGATGACCCGAGGACCAACGATAGGCTTTCATATGTAGATCATCCCGAATCAGCCTAGACATGGATCTGGTTGATATATCCAATTCCTTGGACATGATCTTCTGCTTCCTAAGGGGATTTCTCCGAATTCGTTCACGCTCTGCCTTTACTACCGCATTCATACGGACGACGCGCGGGCGACCACTTCTTGGCATGTCCTCTACCCCAGACATTTCGCCGAAGCGAGCAATAGCCCGATAAACGAATATTCTCGATATTCCGAGTGGTTTTAGCAACTCGAAAATTTGGCCAGCACTCTTTCCTCACTTATACAACGCTATTACTGCGACTCGATTCTCTTTAAGTGGGGCGTTAGTAGTTTGCAAACTGAAACCAAACTGACTAGTATTCTTCACTGATCAGTGCATGTGTTCTGAAAAAATAGAAAACGGTTCTATTTCCGCAAGAAGTTTTGAACCATAAGCGCTGCAAATTGTGTAACAGAACTTATGGAAGGACTTTTTTTTTTTTTCTTCTTCTTTATTTCATAACAAAACTTATACTAAATTACAGGGTATATTATAATAGAATACATTTTGCATGAAATAGTTAGGTGCAATCTGTTGTTCAATAACAAGAAGTGAATGTACCTGTCATTTCGAAATACAATAAATTATTTAAAAAAATTTATCGATGGGGAAATACAATAAAATAAACTCATTAAAAGAAAACAAATAAAGATGTAAAAAGTAAAAAAGAAAATATAGTAACAGTAAAAAAGTGATGATACATGTACATGATGTACAGCAATAGAGCAAAATTTTATTTATTATACATTAATTTATATTAAATTATTTATAGTAGAATGGTCAAAAGAGAATAACCACTTCTTTGTTTTTTTAAGAAAAACTGCTTTCACTCTCTCACATCTAAGGTTTGCCGGTAATGCATTAAAAAGACGGGGTGCAGTTACGGAATAAAAACGCGTATAATGTGTTTTATGGATTGTCGGAATGATTGCAAAATTTCTGGTATTGACTCGTAAATTATAATTTTCATCGAGTCGAACAGCATAAAACCCGGACTTTAAAAAAACTATTTTCAAAACTTTGTAGCAGTAAAGATGCCTTATTGGAAGGATTTCGAGACTTTTGAATAATTCGAAGCTAGGAGTTCTACGATTCACTTTACACATTATTCTGATTGCATGTTTTTGCTTTAAGAGTAAAGGTTGTATTTTATTAAGATGTGTACCACCCCAACATGATACACCGTACTGCAGCTTAGACTTTAAAAGACCATTATATACCAACTTTAAAGTAGGCAGTCGACAATACAGGCTAAGGTAATAAAGTTGCCTTACAACGCAATTAAGGTACTTTTTAAGGTACAGAGTATGGTCTTTCCAATAAAGTCTCTTGTCCAATATTACTCCTAAATACTTAAAGTTGTCAACACATTCTATTTTAAACATGTATTACTGCAATTTAAACTATTGTTAAATGGAAAAGAATTGCGACCATAGTCTAAGCTAAAGCGTCTACAACTGGGTGCATGGTAGTGTAAAGGAAAATCCTCGCAGGTGACACTCAGAATATTAAAAATCATAAATTTCGTTTTTTTGCTTATGACCAATTTGTGGTATGTAAACCATCTTCGCAATAAATCCAAATCATGATTGACGTCGAAAAAAAGATCGAGATTATTATTATTGGAATACGAAAGCGCTGTATCATCAGCAAATGCTGTGATTTTGCCTTTAAAAGGTTGAATAAAGAGGGAATTAACATATATCAAAAATAAAATGGGGCCCAAAACAGAACCTTGTGGCACACCAGTATTGATTACTTTCGGAGAACTAAGCTGATTTTGGATCTTTACCATTTGCTTACGATTTGTAAGATATGATGAGAACCAAGAATAAATAAAACCTCTAAGACCCGCTTTGTATAATTTGTCTAATAATATTGTGTGATCCACCATATCAAACGCTTTCGTAATATCTATAAACAGGGCGGCTGGGATTTCTGATATGTTTAAACTGTTATATAATTCAGCAGTAAGTTTCAATAAAGCATCTTCTGTAGATTTCCCACTTCTGAAGCCGAACTGTGAAATGCTAAAAAAATGAATTTTATCTAAGAAAGAGACAATCCTAGATTTAATACCTTTTTCAATAATTTTTGAAAAAACTGATAGTAGTGAAATAGGGCGGTAGTTATCAAGCTCAAAAGTATTACCCTTTTTGTGAATTATTACTTTTTATGGATATATCACTATTAATAGTAGTTCTATTTAAAATTTCATTTACGACTGACCACTCGTTTTTAGAATTACCAGCATTCCTAGCCAGTTTATTAGTAAAGTAAGAATCTTTACGACGTGAGATTTCAGTTTTCATCTTTAAACAGAATCTATCGTAGAATTTTTTAAGCCTGATGTTGTTAGGATGCTTTTTAACTTTGCGGTACAGCTCTTTTTTCTTTTTGATTTTATTAAGTAGGGAAAAGGTCATCCATTGCTTAATGCGTTTAAAATTGTTGGTTTTATTGAAAGTATTCTGACTACTTATTGAAATATAAAATTGGAGCTTTTCAAGGAATAGATTAAAAGCACAAGAGGGATCCTGTGCAGAATAAACGTCTTCCCAATGTTCAAAAAATAGTTGTTGCTTTAGTACAGCAAAGTCTATTTTAACTAGCTTTTTATACTCGGGTTTAGTAGCTCTAAGTATATTATGATCCAGTTGTATACTAGTTAAACTGTAATCCGTAATATTTAGATCATAGGCCATTGTTTTATAGTTAATACTATTGCTTCTATGCAGCCTTATAAATATGTGATCTAAGCAGGACCTATAACGTGTAGGTTGTGCCAAAGCAGAATCCAACCCGAAAGATGATAAGATTGTCAAGTAATGATCAGTATCAGCTGTTTCAGACAGGATGTTAATATTCAAATCACCAATAAGTATTAAATTTTTTCTAGTTTGAGATACCAAAAATACCGACTAGGTACATACTGCATACATAAGTATAATATGTCATATGTATGCCTATTGGAACTTATGTTTTTAAAAAAAAAAATAATCAGTAAGTTTCATTTGCGTCTGCGTTTTAGATTGAGCCAAAAAACTTTTCAGCATTTTTTCACTCTCTCCAATCATTTCCTATAAGTAGGGCAAATTGTTTTGAATGGCACATGAAGCTATGTCATTTAAACATTCAAGGGCCCAAGCAGAGACGTTGTAGGATATTCGTCGTCGGCCTCAATTTCAATTTCCGAGTCATCTCCAGTTTGCAATGAATGCAGAAAATTCTTCTTCCCAATTTAATGATACATAATTGCTCACATACCTGAACTTCTTGATCGAAATTAACGGATTCTGGCGAAACATCGGATAAGGTCGATAAGCGCTGCAAATTGTGTAACAGAACTTATGGAAGGACTAGGTACACACTGCATACATAAGTATAATATGTCATATGTATGCCTATTGGAACTTATGTTTTCAAAAAAAATAATCAGTAAGTTTCATTTGCGTCTGCGTTTTAGATTGAGCCAAAAAACTTTTCAGCATTTTTTCACTCTTTCCAATCATTTCCTATAAGTAGGGCAAATTGTTTTGAATGGCACATGAAGCTATGTCATTTAAACATTCAAGGGCCCAAGCAGAGACACTGCAGTATATTCGTCGTCGGCCTCAATTTCAATTTCCGAGTCATCTCCAGTTTGCAATGAATGCAGAAAATTCTTCTTCCCAATTTAATGATACATAATTGCTCACATACCTGAACTTCTTGATCGAAATTAACGGATTCTGGCGAAACATCGGATAAGGTGATGTCTTGAAATGTAGTTTCAGTAACGACTTCAGTTGACGCTGGAAAACCACACGATCGGAAACTATTTGAAATGGTTTTCTCACTAACGTTATCCCAAGCTTTCTTTAACCACCGGCAACCGTCGAGTACATTTATTTTTGAAGTCATATCTGATACATTTTCTGAATCATCAATTGTGAATATTAGATGATCCAACATAAGCTTTCAAATTCTTTATATTGTAATTCCTCCGTGCAATGGCTGCAAGTGGAAATTACAGTTAGGAGGTAGAAACTTCAGCTCGATGTTCTTGAGAGGATATTCGCTCAACATTTTGATGGCATGGTGCGTTATCGAAGGAGAGAAGAATTTTTCTTTTTTCTTTTTGTAAAGTTTGGTCAAAGTGGAAAATGTGTGCGATGTCATCCATGATTTGTTTACTATTTCTCCAATCGATGTTTAGAAGCTGCTTACTGTCAACATTTTTAAATCCCTTCGGCTTAGCAGATATTCCTATTACTAGCAATTTTTCTTTTTTTTCCCCAAAGCGTTACAAAGGAGTGTGACCGTAAGTCTTTCCTTTGAATGTGTACCTCGAAAGCACCTTTCAGATTTTAATGCCAAAGATTTAGATTTGCAGTTTAATGTTTTCAAGGAGAATTACTCGTATTATCGTTTTCATATTAAGATTTTTTTTTTGTTTATACTAGAAATTACACTTCCACGGGATAGTTATTTATTTTCTTTTATTTATTACTGTGTGTAAAGAGATGAGAAAATGAGGAAATGGAGGAAAGAAGGAAGTAAAAATAAAAAGAACTAGAGAATTTGAAGCGTATACCGGCGTTTCCTTTAACACGTAGACTGTAACATTGAATTGCATCGGATGATGTAAAGTCTGCTGCCCTTGTTGAGATTGTGCTTGCCTCACTGCAACGAAATTGTCGAAGATATTCACTTAAATCGGCACCAGTATTAGTGGTGATTAAGGCGGCACTTCCTGCCTGAGTTTTGCGCATTTGTTCAGATAAACGACGACTGTTTAACTGTAACTCATCATCCTGCTGTGATATTGACGAAAAACTATGGCGTGCTTGCAGTAGGTTGATTGACGACATCGAAAAAACTGCATTGCGCCTGCTGTGGCTGTTGCAAAGGTTGTGGTGGTTCAACAGTTGTGACTTTTGGCTTAATGCGAGCTGGTGATGTAACAGGAGAATTGCTGCAAATGTAGTGCGGCTGTAGCGGTGGTGATGGTGTGGCAGTAAATGTTGGAGGTGTGGCAGGAAGGTTGGAGCAAATTTCGAAGCAGAAAATGACTGCTTGTCGAAATATTTCTTGTTTGAGTGATTTTTTAATTGCAGTTGTTCTTGGACCACCATTAGCGGAATCTGGTGGTGGCTTTCGCCAAATCCATGTATCATTATCAAGCGGCTCTAAATTACCGCGACTAAGCGAACGAGTTTCTTTTGACAGTTTTTGAAGATGTGTTCTTTGTGCGGCGATGGCACATAAACCAAACATCCTAACATTACATTTTTATTATAATTTGCAGCATAAATTACACATTTCTTAAAAAACTACTATTGCACAATTAACAGAGATTTGGTTATTGTAACCTTACTACTGACAATATATCTACTTCTTGAAAAATGGGTAACATATCTTTGACTTATATTCAGAGGAAAAGCTGATGAAAAACCTCTTTACAAATTGGACTTTACAAAGAAATAAAGGGGGTGGTGGTGTTATGCTTGATTTCAAGTAACATTCAACATAAGGTTTAACAATTGAAATATTCAAACACGAGTTATTTATTAATTACAATTAAAACACTTCTAAGGATAAATATACAAAATATAAATAAATAAACAAATTAATTATTAACGAAATGAATAAATAAATAATTAAATAACGAGATGAATAAATAAATAAATAAATAAGCAAATATATATATATATGTATGTATGATTTAATGTATAAATAAATAAATAAATGAATAATAAATAGAACAAATATATACGCAAATCAATAATTGTACAGATAAATAAATAATCGATTAAATATATGACAGGTATGATAAATATATTACGATTCGTTCAGTAGACTTGAAATCAAGTGGTTGTCAGCTGAGCTACAAGACCGGCGATAGCGCTCGAATAATTTATGTAATCTAATAGGAACTTTTTCAATTTTTGAATTTAAATGGAGATCATCGGTCGAAAAATCCCAAGGCAAGTTAAGAATCATTTTCAGTAACTTATTTTGGGCTACTTGCAATTTTCTGATGTGGCTTTTTGCACATTTACCCCACACAGGTGAGCCATAAAACATAATCGGCTGAAAAATTGCTTTGAAAATAACAAGTTTATTTTCGGAACTCATATTTGATTTTCGATTAATAAACGGGTATAACATTTTTATAGCCAGGTTAATCTTTTTAATGGTTTCTTGGACATGAAAACTAAAGGTAAGTGTTTCATCTAAGTGCACCCCAAGATACTTGGTACTTGATTTCCAATCTGTTTGAATGTTGTTTAGTATAACTTTCTTGCTTGGTAAGAAACAGGCTTTTCTTTTTCGTGTAAAAAAGACAGCCTGAGTTTTGAAGCATTTAATGTAATCTTCCATTTATTGACATACGTTTCAACTTCATTTGCTCCAGATTGCAATTTGGTTACTACAAGTATGTTACAACCTAATGAATCTGAAGCATAAATGCAAGTGTCATCCGCAAAGATTGCAGCTTCACATGTGTTCAGTGATGGAAAGTCGTGTGTAAAAATGTTGTAAAGGATTGGTGCAAGTACTGAGCCTTGAGGTACACCCGCATCAATTGAGAGACTTTCTGAACTGTAATTATTTACATAGAGTATGTATTTCCTGCCAGACAAAAAGGACTGTATAATTTTTATTAAGTACAGCGGAAAATTAAGATTGTGAAGCTTGTGGAGCAAACCCTCATGCCAAACTGTATCCAACGCTTTCTCTACGTCCAGAAGGATCATACCAGTACTTTTCCCTACACCTAAATTATCTTTGATATGTTTCATGATGCGATGAATTTGATGCACTGTGGAATGGTGTGGCCTGAAGCCAAATTATTGCGGAGGTAGTATATTGTACATACCTACATGTGTTGCTAATTTAGTTTTGATAATTTTTTCGAAACATTTACTCACTGAGCTTAGTAAGCTTATGGGACGATAACTACTAGCCAGACGTGCGTTTTTTCCTGGCTTGGGAATGGGTATTATTTTGGACGTTTTCCATATTTTGGGATAGTAACCTTGTTTTATACAGCAGTTAAAGAGGCGTTTCAAGAATTGTATGCCGCGTTTTGGGAGGTTCTTTAAAAATACATTTTTTATTCCATGTAAACCTGAGGACTTGGAGTTTTTTAAGTTCATTATGACAGTTTCTATATCTTCTGCTGATATGCATTCGCCTTCATCTATCGTAAATGCTTGGGAGTTTATGAGCCCTATGGTCTGTTGCACTAAGTTTTCTTCGCTGCTGTTTAAGTTTCTACCAATTGAGTGGTTCGTATAGAACACTTTTGCTAGAGCGTTAGCTTTTTCTTCATTCGAAAGTAGAACTAGATTGCCCTCTTTCAATGCAGCGATAGTGTGATTTTTTGTTTAATAACCTTCACGATGTTCCAGAAGGGTTTGCTCTGTTTTTCTAAGCCTTGGAGTTTAAAATTCCATTTTTGGTTTCTGAAAATCAAAATAAGTTTTTTAATTCTTGCTATTAAGGTTTTGACTAGTATCAAGAATATATTGTCTCTAGTTCTTGTCCATCTCGACCTAGCAAAATTTCTGATTTTTATAGTTTCTAAAATATGACGCGGGAGCACATCTGTTTTGTTCCATCGATTAACTTTTTTAGGTACAGAATGGTTAATACACTCCAGTACCGAGTCTGTGAAATAACTCACACCTTCGTCGATTTGATTCGGATTTACTTCTTCAGGCAAGATTTCCTGCCAGTTTGTTAATTTGAGGTGCATTTTCTTTTTAAATAAGTTCCAGTTAGCTTTCTGGTAATTGAAAAATAGATTGTTTGTCTGAATTGGGTACAAAACAGTACTACATTTTACTGGTAAATGGTCTGAGCTTAGATCATTTATCACATTAGGTTGTGTAAAGAGTTCTGACATATTCGTAAGAAATAGGTCTAAGGTTGACGAGTTGGCACGTTGGTTCGATGGAATGTAGATTGGGTATGGAGGAAATAGTATATGAAATGGGTGTCTTGAATGCAGGCCAGCAAGAATGTTACCCCATGCATTTGCTCGTAAGCAACTCCAATTCCTATGCCTACAGTTGAGATCCCCTCCTATGAGAAAGATATAGTTGATTCGAATTAATTCGCGCAAGTCGGGATTGAGATCGATACGTTTTTGTCTTGAAATACGCCCACCCGGAAAATAAACACAAAATATTTTCAAAGATCGACCATTGGTAAAGGGTATTTCGACTCCTATGTTCTCTATTAATTTAGTGTTGACAACTGGACGTACTTTGCGTTTTATTGTTCTTTTAACTGCAATGGCAACACCACCAACCCTTCTGTCATTTCGATCTACACGATAGAACTTGTATTCGCTGTTTGATAATTTTTTTACATTCTGATCGAGACATGTTTCTGTGATAAAACCTACGTCAATGTTATGAGAACTTAAGAAAGCAAGAAATTCTAACGCTTTATTGTGAATGCTTCTAGCATTCCAACATATAATATTGAGGCCATTATTCATATTTATTTACCTTGTTGGTACAAATACTTAATCGCTAATTGTGTGATGGTATTGAATTGGTCTGCTTTTGTGTTGCAGTTCGCAAGTCGAGTAATCATTTCAGTGGTGAGAGCGTTGATTTCTTCAATTGAGATAAGCTCACTAGTTGGCGTTGATGCAGCGACAGGTATATTGTTGTTGCTCCTATTGATCCACACATTAGGGCGAATTGGTTGGAGTTGTTGTTTGGCAATCGGTTTAGTGGAGCTTTTCCGAAACGAAGTAAGAGCAGGAAACTCGTTGATGTTTGAAACGAAACCTTGAGGCTGTTGGTGACTATTCTGAGTGATATTCCTAGCCAAATGAGTGTTATTTCTGAGTGACAGCCGTTCTCTTATATTATTGAACGATATGCGGTTTTCACATGCGGGATCGTTTGATTTGTGGGTTTTATTGCAGTTTGCACATTTAATATTTGCGGATTTACTCTCATCAGTATGATGATTTTCAGCGCATACTCCGCAATGTGTCTTTATATGGCAGTTTTTCTCGCCATGACCAAACATTTGGCAATTATAGCATTGCGTGATTTTGTTGAGTTGCCTTCGAGCGAAGTCCCACTTGACTTGGGTTCTTAAAACTGATCGAACATTTTTTTTAAGTTCGTTTAATCGAATTGAACCACACTCCAAAAATACTATATAGAATACATCGCTGTATCCACCATAGTTCTTTTTAATTGTTTTAATGTTATGCACTTTTAGGCCTAGTGATGTTAGTTCCTGTTTTAATGTTTCGACGGGCATTTCATCTAGCCCATACAACACGACTTTGAGTGACCTTGCTGATGGAAGGTTGTGAGAAAAAAATTGCCAATTCTTTGATTTAAATACTGAGCACACAGCATTGTGACTGTCGATAGTTTCACAAATGACTTTAATCCCTATTGATATTTTTTTAGTATAATAGTTCATAATTTTTGCTTCGCGAAAAAGTGAATCAGCACTGGTTTTTCGAAGAACACATATGGGTGGTATTTTATTTTTTTTTTTTGAAACACTTTTTGATTGAATCATTACATCATCACTGGCATTGTCTGAATCGTCTAAACATTGTAGAGGGCGATAGAAGTTTGATCTGAGTGACCGGCTCCTCTTAGGAATTTTGCCTTTATGTTATATACACTGATTATAGTACCGCACAGATAGATTGAATGTCTTAACAGTTCAACGCGCCGATTAGTACTCAAACCAAACATCCTCTGCTTTAGTTATTCGTTTGATTATATGAGAATTTTGTATCAAAATCAGTTGATGTTTGGAGAGGTTTGTTCACTTTTTGATGTCTTGTGCTTTTTCTTTGACCCACCAGATCCAGGGCGATTAACTGAAATCTTACTATCACCGCTCATATCACCTATACTTAACTCAGCAATTCGCGTCGTTAGTCCATTTTCTAATTCAAAGTCTTCATTTGGTGAAACCTTTACAGAAACAATATCATTCTCATCGGAGACCATTATTGCGTGTTGATGTCGCACGGGAGGACGCGGCGATGACTTCTGTAGTACGCAACTGTTTGGTTGGTTTCGATTCCAGTGCAGCCTTGTTACTGCCAATCAATTCTTTTGGTCTGATTTCCATCAAGCCAAGCTTTCGCATATATAAATTAGGACTTTTAGCCGCATTTCGAGATGGTGGTATACGAAAGGATAAACAAGTTTCGTCTAGATTATAGATGTTTTCAGGCATATAGTTTTTGCAGAACGAATTAATTGTTGCTCTATTGACAACAGCTCCTTTCCCGCTCAAAGTTTGAAAAACGATGTTATGCCTTTTCCGGAAATTTTCAAGTCATCCGTTTGAGGCCTTAAAATCGTTTACTGTCAAAATTCCAGCAATCCTAGATGCCTTCGTTTTCAAAATTGTTCTCAGGAACATAGGGATATTTTTTGACCTTACTAACTGAAACCATTGACAAACTTCCTTATCCAGCTCCAGCGAACACGAAGATTTGGATCTTTTTCGGGGCTTAAGAGTCCATAATTATTCAAAGATTGTTTGATTTTATCCTTCAATTTTATAATTCGCTGAGTTTGACTCTTACTAATTCCGAATTTTTACGCAATTTTTCTGTTACTGATTTTGTTTTTTTCTTTTTCATAGAAATCAATGATTTCTAATGTTTTCAGTAAATCTAATTCGACGTATCTACTCATTTTCGAAATTTCTGAAAGTAAAATTTGTTGCAATAGAAAATCTGTAAGACAAACCTGTAAAATTAATAAATTAACTTCACTCAACCGCGTCAAAATTGAAACAAACGCAACTTCTGCCTGTACTATAAGCACTACTAAAATGAATTAGTGCTTTGTCGCAACAACAGCAAGGATTTTTTTTTTTAAAACGGAATCCAATATTTTTTTGCATCATAGCATGTACATACGGAGATGTACACATCCACACAATCAGCTCTTCTGACACCTGTAATTTCTACCTCTCTTTGGTTTTTTTCCCAATTTGCAGGTGGTTTTTCACGCAATTCTAACGAAATCGTTGCCCCACGATCCAATGCAGTAGTGTTTCGTTTTCAGAGGTTCACTTGTACGAAAAAACCAAGTGTATGCATGAAGTGCGATGCATTTCGGAGGTGCCCCATTTACAGAGTGTCCCAATTAGGAGGTTTCACTGTATTTGATTAATATTTTTTAAAGAAAACGACAGAAATCGAGTTTTAAACGCAAACGTTTACTCATTATAAAAATTGATTTATGATATTACGTTTTGAGAACGACTTCAGGGCATATACATAGCTTCCTCGACGTTTTTGACGAAGGGCACCAAGTCGGCTTACGTTTGGGCCATTCTTTCAAGTGTTTATTGCTCTATCTTACCAACAACGTGTTATAAAGGGTCCGCCATCTAACGTTTTTTTTTCAATTAGTGCTTATTTCGTGAATGGTAACACTTAGCTCATGTCTGATTTGACAGATAATTAGTTTTATCCTTCCGCTGAACGAATATGGTTGTGTATACGCTTGAACAACGCTGGGAAATATTGCGACATTACTTTGAAAATCATGGTAATGTTGCAGAATGTGTGCGAAAATTGCGTACGGGTATGTAAACAAGCAAAATTGTCGCATTTGGGGCACAGAAAACCCGCACGCATACATTGAAAAGCCGATACACCCAAAACGAGTCACTGTTTGGTGCGAATTTTTATCCAGATTGGGCCATTTTTCGTCGAAAATGAGCAAGGAGTGGCCGTTACAGTCAATGGCGATCGTTATCGGGCCATGTTGAACGAATTTTTGTTCACAAAAATTGAAGAGGAGGATATTGTCAACATTTGGTTTTAACAGGACGGCACTACGTGCCACACAGCCGAAGCTACACTCGATGTTTTGCGCCCTGTTTTTGAAGATCGCATTATCAGCCGCAGAGCTGATGTCGTTTGGCCACCTCGGAGCTGCGATTTGACACCGTTGGACTATTATTTGTCGGGTGCCGTAAAAGATAAGTGTTACGCTGACAAGCCAGAGACAATTGACGCTTTAAACGACAATATTTGTGAACCCATTGGTGAAATACAGCTGCACACAATCGATAATGTGCTTAAAAATTGGACCGATCGTGTAGGCTACTGCATGGCCAGCCGAGGCAGCCATTTGAATGAAATTATTTTCCATTATTAACCGGAAGGATAAAACTAATTATCTGTCAAATCAGACATGAGCTAAGTGTTACTATTCACGAAATAAGCACTAGTTGAAAAAAAAAACGTTAGATGGCGGACCCCTTATAATGACTTCCAATGTCTAAATGATTTGCAGTTTATCAGCGAACACCAAAGATGGAAGAAGAAGTAGAGCCATTCTGATGAAACCACATATCGTACCTCATTTTTTGGGAAAAGTAAGGATCGATGATGCTTCCAGCGTGAAGACCACATCATAAGTCTGAAGAAAATTAACAGTGAATTTCTAGGCACTGTCCGGCAGTTGAAGGAGGAAAATGTGTTTCTGAGATTGAAGGTCAACGAACTCGAGAGCAGATTGAATTGGTGGGAACAGAAACTAGTGGAAAACGTCATCGTTATACCGGAGGTAAACAGCAATAATGCAGAAGAGTGTGCTCAAAAAATCTTTTGCAAAGCATTGAACGTCTCTGTATCTTCGGATGACATTACCAGTCGTTCATAGACCTCCGTGAGGAATAAACGTGTTTCGGCTATAAAAGTGGAAAAAGTAAGAGAAAAAAATATATAAATATAAAAGTAATTAGAAGCGTTTTGCCCAAGTGCATCGGTGACCTAGTGGTAGTGGTGTCCGCCCGTTAAAGCAGGGCTCATGGGTTCGATTCCAGAAGGAATTACGTTGACTTTTTTTTTCTTTTTTTTTTTTAAAGTTTAAAATATAGTGGAAAAAAAAATACGGAAGAGAAACAAGTGGCGAGAAGGCAAAAGGAGCAACAACTCCAGAGCTCTAAGCAACAGCTCACAAATAGCGAGGCTAAACACAAGGAACAGCCGCAACCACACAAAAAACCACACATGTGCAAACGAGAAAACAAGTACAGACACAACAGAAGCAAAAGGAACAACAACAGCAACAACAACAACACAAGCCTCAGAAACAACAGCAGCAGCAGCAAACACAGCAACACCAACAGCAAAAGCAACAACAGCAACACGCAGCAACAACAGCAGCAGAAACAAGACAAGATTGTAAAGCAAAGAGTTCCACCCATAAATACCTACAAGATGGAACACAAGGAAACTATCGAATTATGTACTAGGCAACAATTTTGTTTGTAAAAAGGTTATCTTTAGATAGACACGCGATCCACTGCAATTCAGTGGAGCGCTATTATAAAATCAAAAATTTACTGAAGGATTCGACGACGGAGTTCTTCTCCTACACCCCGAAGGGGGACAAGCTGCAAACAATGCTGCTGAGGGGATTGGAACCGTCGACTGATCCGGAGGAGCTCCTTGCACTGCTGAAAGAGAAGAAGTGCGAAGGGCTCCAATTCGTGGGGGTCAAGCCTTTCACCACAGCCAGAGCCAAAAGGGAGAAGCGGCAACTGCCGATTTTCCTGGTCCAACTAAGTCCCACCAGCAATCTGGATGGTCTAAGGAGTATTAAAGTCCTAGACTACCAGGTAGTCCATTGGGAAAAATTAAAGAGGAGCGAAAACATTTTACAATGTGTTCGCTGCCAAAGGTTCAGGCACGCCGCGTCGAACTGCGAAATGCAGCCTCGATGCGTGAAGTGCGGAAAGAACCACAAGTCCGAGGAATGCGCTCTGGGTAAGGACGGAGCGTCTGAAAAGAGCCGACTCTCTTGTGCTTTATGTAGGAACAGGGGACACACCGCAATTTATCGGGGTTGTCCCAAATTCCAGTACATCAAAAGAATAAATCTGGCCCGGCAGCAGAAAGTGGAAGTTAAACGTCCACCCGTGCATTTGCAAACTCCAGCCTTTACTACCACGTTACCTACGCCCAAATGGCGGCAGGTAGGGGAAATATGGTACAGCAAACGAAGGTTGCTTCTCAGGCCCCAGCGCCCAGAGCACCGGAACCAGTACCTGACATGCTAGCTATCTTGCTCTCTATCCAAGGGCAGATGGCTCAGCTACAACGTCATTTGACTGAACAGGCCGCGCGGGTGGATCAAGTATACGCACTGCTGCCTGGCCTAACGCACCTTTTGCCGTAATGGGTACGTGGGTACATGGCGGAGCAAACCCTGAAGGTCCTTGCTGTGAATTTGAATTCACTGATTAGGCTCGAACGACGTGCCGCACTATTTAAGTTGCTTAAAGATCAAGTCCCGATGTGCTTTTAGTTAGCGAAACTAAGCTTACCAAGAGACACAAAATGAGGCACAGAAGATACAAAATAGTACGGAGAAACCGACCCAACTCCATTCAGGGAGGTGGCGTTGCAATTTTCGTACGAAAAGGTATACATTTTAAAAGAGTATACAATCGTGTAGTACGTAGGTTCCAGGTGCTGGAAGTATGCATCGTGTATATCCCTCTCCGTAGTGGAAAGCGGTTGTACATGGTGTCTGTCTATGCACCTAAGGCTACTCAATCCACCTTATTTATCTCAGAGCTCGAGACACTTTTTCGATTTCTGAGGCTGGAATTGGAAGACAACTATTTTATTATCGGCGGAGATTTCAACGCCAAACAGAGTGATTGGGGAAATAATACACTAAATACTAGAGGGAACCTACTATTCAATTGGTGGGGTCAGCACAGTGTCATGTATCGACTCGGGCTTAAGGCGACGGATAGTCCGTCGTTTCCCAGACGCGGTTCCTATTTGGATCTTCTGCTGTTCGACTCACGAATACAACTGACATGCACTAACCAACAAACTACAAACTGTCTACGCACTTTCGACAGAAAATAATTGGTCAAAATAGGAACCAGTTTTAGTAATCCTAAAACTATGTATTAAACTCGGCGTTCCCCAAGGGTCTGTTCTTAGTCCTATTCTGTTTTTGATTTACATCAATTCTATTTTTGAACAACCCTTTGATGGAAAAGTTACTGCCTTTGCAGACCTTAGTAAACTTCAGCAGCTAATTGTGCTGCAAAAATGTGAAATAAGAAAAGTCTGCAACTTTTTTCGTCTAGCTCATTCCATGGAGTTATTTAGGCGTACGAGAATTCTCCTAGTCCGACATCTTTTCTATTACGAGGTACTTAAAATTTTCTTTATGAGAGGTGGATACCTGCAAAGTCCAATCTCTGACGCATACCATATATCTTAGGAAGCAATTCAAAATCATTTGTTCCAATCCCTGCCTTTCGTACTCACTAAGCACAATTTTTCAACAAAAATAAACAAAGACTTCTCATGAGCCCAATTGGAAACTCCCGTCACAAGCCATCGTCTCTTGGTTTTAGTTCCGTCAACAGGATTTTATACCGGTGTAACTCGAAATATGTTCGCAAAATATTCCATGTAGTGACGAACAAAGGCCAAACAGTACGCACATTCAGCATATAGAGTATTTGTGGTACGAAACTTATCCTCAACACGGCGAATATGAGGACAAAAACGATTGCATAATCTTCTACAAGTTTTCTGAATTGAAGACCGAAATACTAATAAGTTTAACTGATACACAAGCGTTCTTCTGGTGTAAGCCTATTCATGATGATTTAGAAGTTTTTTGCTGTACCTTACACATGTAATTAGCAAATTAATCCAACCTCTGCTTAGCATTTCTAATAAAACCACAATATAACCTTTAAAACGTTAATTTATTCTTCATAAATAAAATTCAAGTATAATACGGTTTGCTTTTTTTTAATATATTTATATATTTCTTAAAAAGAAGAAACTTAAAGAGTAATTATCATAAGACCGTTAATATAATAATTAAGAACGTACATATAAATAATTGTATGTATGTAGGTAAATATATACGCATATAATGCAATTATAAAAATTGACAAATGACGATGATAATGACCTAAGAGGAACAATTAGCAGTAAAACATATAAGAATATAGATAATGCAACACAAAATAATAAATCGGACAAGCAGTACAATAAAAGAGTAAAATAAAAGAACACAAAATAACAAATTGAGTGTCCTGGTGTTCATCATGAAACCACTAGGTCACCAAGAGTCAGTAAAATGGAATGCAAACAAATATATTTTGTCGGTGGGCTATTGCCAAATGAGTTATAAAGACTGGGATAGAAGATTTTGTCATTTTAATAAGCAGGTTATTGTGCGTAGTTATGCATATTGTGAATTAACTAAAGTTATTACTATTTTAACTAATCGTATTTACTTATATGAAACCTTTATATAGAAGCCTTATGCTTTGAGTTAAATAGTTTAGGAGACTGAAGTTGACGACAAATTGTTAAGAAAAAATGGTTGATTATTAAACTGGAACAAGCTTATTTAAACCCGAATATGGACATGAACACATTTTACACATTTTGGAAAAGTGTTCATTCTTGGCATATTCAGATTGAAATAACTTTGAGCTGGAAGCAAAAAAAAAACCGTCGCAGCAAAAAAAAAAAAGTGTATAAAAAAGTGAATAATTGAGTTATAAGGTCGATAGTAATATTTAGACACGAACCTGTGAAACAATCCAAATAATTACATATTTTATTTCACCTAATGAAATATATCCAATTGAAATGTCTTATCTGTAAAATATTAAAGAATTTCTCATACCAATTGAGTTTCTCAAGTTTAGAACATTGACTATGCTTGTTGTTTAGTTGGTGCAGTTCTAATTCAAGAAAGTTTTTTTGACGATATACTCGTAGATTTAGATTCTCGAAGTTGGGAACTCCTATTAGCGCAATCGATGAAAATTTAATCTGAAAATTGGTTCGATAAAAGATACTCTTCCAAAGTGCCTTGTATGTACTTCTGTATAAGTACACCACTATTAATTAAGATAGACAAGAAGGAAGCACAAAATTAAACTAATATTCCAAAAGTGATTTTTCCAGCAAATAAAATCCTCCCGCAGTCTACTCATCTACAATGCGTCCTTCTTTTTATTTTTTTTAAGAGGTTCGACTTTATACACTTAATCTTAATTTCAAAAGATAAACTTATGATCGAGGATAAACTTATGCAAAGGCAGCAAGATTTAATGTGTAACTTGCGAAATACAAATAAAAATTGGTAATGTTCATTTAGGATAACTCGCGATTTTATTTAAATTGATGTTGAAAGATCATCGAGGACTTTCCTCTTCCTCAAAGGCGAAACGAGGAACTATTAACGCCTACCGATCAGCGAAGCCAATCCTTCCTTATATGATGGGAATTTACATACCGCGCAACATAATTAGAGTTCATATCAGTCAATTTGTGGGAGGCAAAACGACTTGCGACGAGATTTAAAGATTGCAATAATAGAGAAACTTAGAGAGAGAGAGAGAGAGATCAGCAGAAACCTTTCAAATGAGTTTTACGGATGAAAGACAACGCAACGAGTTATATCTTAGAATTAGCCGCAGTACAAAGGTAATACCAAGACGAAAGTAAAGTACATGATAGGAATTACTTGAAAAATCGAAGTTGAAGTTTGAGTATACCAAAGTGGTACTACATTAAATAATTGGGCCAAAGCGTTTGATGATAACGGCCTATGAACTAAAAGTACAAAAACGGAATATCTACATTAGCGTTTTTCCAAATTCGCAAACCCCGCTATGAAAAGATTTTTTACGGATGTCAACTTTAGTATGAGTAGAATATTATTTAGTTTTAAGTATTTTAAATACACCTGTTGAAGAGTATCCACGTTGTTATAAAAACCTATTGAGGGCTACAACATGAGTTTGCCACGTATGGTAGTACTTTCTCATACTAAGAAGTTCGTCGAGTAGCCCGTTCCGGTAATTATTTGAACCTTAAGTTTCTGCCGGGTTTCGAACAAACACATATGAACAAACAACATAAGATGTGCAATGGTTAATAAGAGATGGTGATGGTTATCGGGGTGCAAGATTAATGCGAGAAAATGCCCGACTGGGAATTTGAATGAAAAAAAAATGTATATATACATACATATAAAAGTATAGTAAACGTATAAAATTCAATTGATACTGTATTGTTTAGAATGTGCAAGATTGTTTAGAAGAAAGCAGTACTCAGCTATTAAATATAAGCTATTCATTACCAAAGATTGGTTTCGCCATTCTTACTAAGCTCGTTTGTGCATCTACTTACATCAAGCCTTTTCGGTATGTATAGCCAAAAATGTGAAGAAAGTACTAAGAAAATATGTATCGCTGATGTAACGTACGAAATTTGTAGTTTTTCAAAAGTTAGGACTGGGTCATTCCATGAAGGATCGACTGACGTTCTGAACGACATCCCTCCGATTTGGCTGAAAAGTGATAGAAATACTCATTGGAGTGGTACAAATCATAAGTTAAAAAAAGTTTTACAGAATTCGATATAGTTTGTGTGTAACGGAACTTCAAAAATTGGCAAAAAATTTAACAAAATCTATGCTTTCTTTTATATTTAAAAAAAATCATAACTTTGGCTCTGCTCATCAGAATTTGATAAAATATACCTTGTTGAATTCAGGAAAATGTGAACTTTCAAAGATTTGAAATAATTTTTATTTTCAAAGACGAAGGATATTCCAGAATATCCTTTTACATTTACTGAATATTTATTACGTTACTCATCTTATCATCCTCACATATAACCCGAGTGCACATACATAAGTACATAGCTGTTTTTTTTTTTAGAAAAAAAAAACGTCACTGTGCTTGTTTTATGTCTTCAATGACTAGTAACTGCACATTTCCCGTTTTTGAGGATTTTAGAAGTTAGGCTTAATTTATTTGCACTCACTTGATGTCAATCTGTCATGAGCTCGGGATTTATTTTAGATTGTATTATTATTTATTACAATATGAAATAAATTTACATAATAGTAATAGGAATAACAGCACTAGCTACTAGAGGCTTGCGGCTTGCGGCTTGAGGCTGAGAGTAATATAAATTTATAATGAGTGCTTTTGTGTCGAAAACGTGCTGCAATCCTCTGGATTTACCACCTCATCAACCCAGTGCTCGTTGGTAATTTGCTCTACGTGTTGGAAAAAATTGAGTCAGATCCGAAATTCTGATACAACGCCATCATTGCTGGAGGTTGAAGATCAAATTGAAGTTGATGAAATGTATTTCGATAAAGACATTGCATTCAATTTGATTAATGTTTATTGGAGAAGATACATTCGACAAGAGAAGACTTAGTGACTTAAAATATGTGCAGTCAAAATTGAAATGTTGAAAATTGCAGAGAAAGTGAAATGATGAAGATATTTCCAGAGAGGAAGAATATTTCGTAGAGAAAATAAAAGAAAATTTCCATAAAACTTCAAGCAAAGACACCAAACTTGTTTTGTTGTCTTAACTTTCAAGAGAATGGAGCGTCGACAAAATTATAGAAGAGTTTCCAGGATAGACAAGCTATATGATCAAGAAATCTAGAAAACTTCAAGAAGATCAAAGCTTAGATGCTGATATCAAGCAATTGGTAGAAAGTTTTTACTGTGAAGATGATATCAGCCGTTTAATGCCAGGAAAAAAAGACTACGTATCTATAAAGGTAACAAAAATTTATTTTCTCAGGTTCAAAAATAAGACATTTTGCTTTTTTGTTAAATTGAAAATCAGAAAAAACATATTCAAAAACGCCTGATTCTGGCTAACCTTAGGGAGACATATTATAAGTTCAAAGAAGATTGGATTTTCCAAATTCGCGTCGTTAAGACCAAAGAACTGCATTTTGGCTGGGACATCAGGAACTCATTCCGTGTGTGTTTGCACCATCCATAAAAATATCAAACTCATGTTTGAGGATAAGCATCTCAATGACAGCAGAGCCTGCTTAGCTTTGGTAATTTGTAACCCTCCTGATATAAATTGTTACTTGGGCAAGTGCCTTAATTGATCAAACTATTCTAAATTAAGGAAATGTTTGACACTGCTTTTAGTAATCACTTCATAGAAGACGTAACATACTATCAGTGGACCCACACAGGCCGATCAAAATTGGAAGTGAGAATTGAAAACTCTGAGGATTTCAATCAGAGCTTTTTGAAATGGCTTGGTGTTTTCATTCGTCATGTTTTTATAACTGATCAACAAAACAGGTACATAAAGGAAGTCAAAATTCTCTTAACGAAAACGGACATACTTGTTTTATTGGAGTTTTCCGAAAATTATGGTTTTGTTGTGCAAGATGCAGTGCAGGGATACCACTGGACTAACGAACTGGCGACGATTCACCCTTTCGCAATATATTACCGCAACCAGATGGATGATATTAAAAATGAAAGTTTTGTTGTAATCACTGACAGTACACTTATTTCAGCGCCGTCTCTTAGAGTTCCAGTAAAAGAAATGCCAACATTTTCAGAAAATTATTTATTTTTCCGATGGATCTGCTACGCAGTAAAAAAACAAAAAAAATTTTTTTAATTTAACATTGCATGAGCAGGATTTTGGAGTGAATGCTGAATGGAACTTCTTTGCGACCTCCTATGGTAAGAGCGCATGCGATGAACTTGGTGGTACAATAAAAAGACTTGCTGCCAGAGCTAGCCTACAGAGACCGTATAGGGCCTCTGTCTCACATAATAACTCCCTTACAGTTATATAACTGGGCAACTGAAAATATAAAGAATATGGATTTCTCCTACGTGACACAGGAGTATAATGAAGAAAAATTATCGATGGAATCGTGATTTTCTAATTTAAGAATTGTGCCGGAAACAAGAAAACTTCATCATATTTCATCTATTTCACAAGGAGTAATTAAAGGAAAATATTTTTCCTTTTCATCGGAAGAATATGTATATACTCTTAAAAGATAATAAATAATGATTTTTTTTTAGTTTTGAAGGCCTTGGGATACAAAAGCCCCAGTGTGACCTTTTTTTTTAATGAAAATATTTATTACAGAATATTTAGCCGCCTATAAATCATAGAGATCCCAACTTGAAATTTGAAATGGAAATAGAGGACGAATCTCTACAATATATATAAGAAAAATAACAATTTTTTGAGTTATTCAAGGATATATGTAAAAAGGATATTCTGGAATATCCTTCGTCCTTGAAAATAAAAATTATTCCAAATCTTTGAAAGTTCACCTTTTCCTGAATTCAACAAGGTATATTTTATCAAATTCTGATGAGCAGAGCCAAAGTTAAGATTTTTTTTAAATATAAAAGAAAGCATAAATTTTGATAAATTTTTTGTCAATTTTTGAAGTTCCGTTACACACAAACTATATCGAATTCTGCAAAACTTTTTTTACTTTATGATTCGTACCACTCCAATGAGTATTTCTACCACTTTTCAGCCAGATGTCGTTCAGAGCTCCCCACCCAACTGTCAAAATAAAGTAAAAGGATTGCAGCATGTTATTAGTTAAATACTTTCAAATGAATCGGAATCATTCCGATTACCGGCACAATCACGGTGGCGAATTCATTGGTCCATTTCGGAATACAATATTGTTTTTTAAATGGAGTATAGCATCCGGATAAATGTCTTCTATATTTGCGAGAAAAAATGTTTGCTCATTCTCCCCCAACTTTGGCCATTGATCGTAGTGTCATCTTCGCCTGAACACCCAAACAAGCAATGCACTTTTGTAATTGAGCCTTAAGTGGGAGACAGTCTGCTGGTATTGATGCCATGGTATAGCAATACTATGTTCTATACCGTATGTCTACATATCATACAATACCACGTTAAAAGCTAGTATACGAGTACAACGAAACATACTTGGTGTTGAAATTCGCAATTTTTTGGTGGTATACCAGCTTCTTACTAATTGCCGATTGTCGACTCTTCGTAGATTCTTTAATCACAGCGAAAGAGTATAGCATTGTTTTTGTACAATGGATTCGAAGAGAACTATCTTATCCAACACAATCGTCAAAGTATACTACTTAATGAGAAAATCAGCGTGTACTACGAAAGGGGTTGTGCCAAAAATGAGCCTTCTCACTAATCATGATTTTTCGATAAAAATAAGGCTCGACCTCAAGCTGCTCAAGAGCCAAATCTGCGAAGCAAGCAGTCTAGTCTAGTGAGTTTAGTCCCTCCACTAGATGGAGCTTGTATGGATGTAAGGCGAGATCTTTTCGCAAAGGCCAAAATATTTTAATCGACGACGAATTTAAAATGTCGGATCTTCCGCTACAGTTTCGGCCGTTTTCGAAAACGTCATTTGATCATCATTTTGATCGTCAAATTGATCGTCATTTGCAATACGCAAGGGTTGCGAACATCAAACTGCAAACGTCATTTGGTATCGTTGATCTGTGTCATCTACATGATTTTTTTCTTGCAAGAGCATTTGACGTTTTCGAACAGAGCAATCATCCTTGAATGCATTTTATTACGCAGTGCAAATTTCTGGCTGCTTTTCTGCAGCGCAGATGACGTTTATGAACATCTGCCCTGCAAAAACTGCATTATCGAACATGCTGCAAAGGCAGTTTGATTTATAATGACGTTTTAGAACAAATGACTTTCGCAGCTTGCGTTTAAGAACATTTTGCAAAAGCAGATGATTTTTGATGCAGATGACGTTTTCGAAAACGGCCTTCTTCTGTACGCAAAGTACGTTGAAACGTTCCTGGCTCTGTGCCATGTAGAGCGTGTATGCCCTGTGTAAATTTATGAATAACGCGATGAATAGCCCGCTCAGGTGATCGGTTATGAGCACCAAAACATTCACGTAATCTCCTATACGTTTCGCCGATCAAAAGCCGATTTTCAAAATAAGTTTAAATATAATATATAATACGAAAGCATTATCCTGATGTAAGTATTGTCCTGATAACATTAATGTTAAGGACCTGTTAAATATGATATTTGGTAGATCTATCAGAACAAAAACACCGACTATTTTTAGCAACTGAAAAGAAAAGCTACAACTGGGGAGCAAAACAAGACATATTTATGTGGAAGTCCTAGAAAATGACCCTTTTTATATTTGTATGTACAACGTATACGAAACACCCGTAAATAAAATTCACATACATTTTTAGAAATGACTTATGGAATCGAAGTGTTGCTTTATATAAGTTGGTCAATCGAGGCAATAACTCATCTCGGATTGCAACGTAAATTAAACCATCAAGAGGTTTGTCGTCAACTAAAGTCTTGTAGTATAATTTAAGTAAATTATTCTATGACTTGATTGTATGTTAATTACGAGTAACTGGATAGACAATAGTGTATTCGTATTATAAAATCTCTGTGTACGTAAAAATTGGTTTATTAATTAGTTAAAGCTGCCAGCGCAACGGTTACTGTTTGTTTAATTAGTACAATATTAAAGCTCAAGATTAATAGTTAAAGCAAATCAAAACATAAATGCAAGACCCTATTACTTAGACGTTCTGTTTAACGATTAGTAAAAAAAAAGCATTTTCAGCATGTTCGTTTGGTTTTTTACTTATGTTTTTTGTATTTTTGTTTTTCCTATTTTCTTTGGCATTTAAATCACAAGAATTCAAAAGAAAATTAATTTCTAACAACTTTTAATAATAGATATATATTTGCTTAGATATAAATTTTAGTTATTCAATATATAAAACTTTAGTAGCACACCATCTGTTTGGTTTTTAATTTTTCTTCTTTATATTTATTACTTTAATTTTGTTGCAATTAGTACTAACTACATACGATTATGTTAAAATATAAAACAAAATAATGTGCTTATTAATACGAGTATACTGTAAATTTTAATTATTGCGTTGGTATTGTATGTTTTATAAACCGTATACAAATAATATACATTTTTAGACAAAAATTTGTAAATTCAATCTCGAATCTCGTTATTTGCTTTCGGTAATCATTATTATTATGATTTTGTTTGTCTATGAGATGTTGTTGGTAGCAAGAGAATGTGGTAGAACAAGAGATGTTTCATACGAATTAAAAAAAAAAAAGAAGCAATGTTTACTTGATTAGTTGAGAGTGGAAGAGAACCTTAAAAGTAAATGATTTTTATGTTCGTTTTTTTTGTTTCTTTCTACATATTTACGACGATTGTTTGAAATTATTATTATTGTTATGGTTGGACCACTTTGACTTTGCGCTCGATTTCAGCCCGACACATGGGGCATATGTCAACTTTAAGTTGACAATTAAGGCAACAACACATATGGCCACATGGTAAGAATATAACACGAACCTGAAAGTAAATAAAAAAGAAAATTAAAATTAGTTAATTTTATTATTATTATTATTATTATTATTATAATTTATTAATTTATAATTGAAATTATAACGCTAATATATAAAGGCAAGCACAAGCTACTAAGACTTTCGGCTCTGAGTTAAAATTAATTTTCATATATACATAAATATTGTTAGGAATTATTAAAAAAATTGGAAAAGTAATATTTATATATCAAGCTTATATTTATTTATAAACGAATTAATAAATGTAATATTTTTATGGCTAGGGATTTTTAAGGCTTCGAGGATAGATGCTGCTTGTGGTTGATGCAAGTTTGGTTCGGCACAGTTTTGTGTTTTCAAAATATGTTGGAAGTCTAATTGGGCGCCGCAAGATGTGCATGTTGGTTGACTTTCTTTACGAAGGAGATGTTGATGAGTGCTGGACGTGTGGCCAAGGCGCATTCTTATGAAATATATGTTCATTAATTTGGTTGTTGTTGTTGGAAAGATGGGTTGTGTTTTATCATGATTGATGTTAGGGTAATGATGCCGGTAGCTATTCCATTCTATTAATGAATTTCGTTTTAATTTTTTTTTATATCACGGGTAAGATCGAGTCGGATAATCGGGTCAAAGTTAAATATCGGATTGCGGTAGGCCTGAGTTGCAGCTAAATCGGCTAGCTCGTTGCCTTTAATACCCTTATGGTTAGGTACCGACATGAGTTTAACATTTTTTTGGTTTTTTATAAGGAGGTCACGTATTCGAGATATTATTATCGTGTTGTGATTAGGATTTCTTACAGCCTGGATCACTGAAAGGCTGTCTGAGACAATAACAAACTTGCCAAACTTGTATGCCGTGCAAATCTTTATGGTTTTAAGAATCGCGAATGCCTCTGCAGTGAAAATGGAGACCTTGTTGTCTAAGAGTCCGACGCACATTATAGAACCGTTTTCTAAAACGGATGCAAAGGATGTATTTTGTGGGGTCTTGGATCCATCAGTGAAAACCAAGGCCCAACCATAGAGTTTCAGTTTACTCGTAGATATTATACTGAGATAAGCTTGGTTGAACATTTCGTTTGACGTGCTGTTTTTGTTTACATTTAACAAATCCATTATAGTCGTATTTGGTGGTAGAGACTATGGTGAGAATAGTTGTGTATATATTACAAGTTTTCCGGCAGATATACCCAGTTCTTTTGCTGCCGTTATAGAAGTGGATATTGTTGATTGAATCCGTTTTGGTGTTTTGCTGTTTAGAGCCGTTGTCACATCTTTATCAACAATAGATCCGTTGGAGAATATTAGTTTGGTATATACTTTAGCTCTTGTGGATACAATTCTTTCTTCTATTGACGGCATTTTCTTTCTTCTATTCAATAAGCAAATTTTTAATTGTGGTTGTTGGAAAGGCGTTGAGACTCCTTCGTGCGCTTTGGTGGTATGGTGGTTTGATAATGTTGATTGTTGATTTCGGTGAATTGCCATATAAAAAGAGCCCGTAGTCAATTTTACTTAGGATAAGTGCTTTCGTTATATAACATAATGTATTAACATGAACATTGCATTTTTTACTGGCTAGAAAATTGATAATGTTTGTTCTTTTAACTAAGCTATTTTTTAATATTAGACAATGATTTTTCCAGTTATATTTACTATTAAATGTAAGGCCTAGGATTTTCATACTGTCAACGTTATCTATGTTATTGTTTAAACGAAAGTAAGTTTTGTTACATGACGTTTTACGACAAATATGTAAAGTTTTACATTTTTCTAAAGAGAGTTTGGCTCCAGAAAAAGTAGCCCAATTTTGTATGTCATTAAGAAGGTTAGTAAAGAGTAGGTTAGTTGTTGTAGAGTCTTTGTGTTTGCAAAAAATATAAAAATCATCAGCGTAGCACGTATGGTTTAGCTGTTTATATTTGGTAATGAGCAAGCTCAAATCATCGAACGCTATGATGACTAACACCACAGATAGTGGGGATCCTTGTGGAATACCGTTGAATAAGGGGTAGAAGGATGAATACGAATTGTTTGCTTTGACACAGATTTTCCTGTTGGTAAGGAAAGATTTAACATAATTAAACAATTTTGGACCAATTCCCCAATTTTTAAGTTTCGTTAGGATGTGCTCCAACTCTGTCAAATGCTTTTTCAAAGTCAAGTAACAAGGCAGTGACATGGTTGCGTGCCGATAAGGCATTGGTAATATAGGCATCTAAATGTAGAAGGGCGTCAGAACATCCTTTTTTAGGTTGGAAAGCAACTTGATTCGGTTTTATGAGCTTACGAGATTCAATTATCCAAAGCAGTCTTTTTGCAACTATTTTTTCGAGTACTTTAGAAATGCAGGGTATGAGGGAAATGGGTCTATAACCATTTACGTTGTTGATATCTTTCATTGGTTTAGGTAGAGGCAATAGAGTTGCCTGTTTCCAAAGTTGAGGAATGACACCCGTTTCTAAAATACTATTAAACAATTGAATTAGTCTA
This sequence comes from Volucella bombylans, assembly GCA_949129095.1. Lineage (NCBI taxonomy): Eukaryota > Metazoa > Arthropoda > Insecta > Diptera > Syrphidae > Volucella > Volucella bombylans. The sequence continues at coordinate 123,885,876 of OX422141.1, read as the reverse complement.
GTAGTTGCGAGAGTTGGAAGGTTTTTTATCATTGGATATGAGATCCTGTCTCTACTTGGTGTTTTGCTAATTAGTTTGCTTAGGCAACCGTCAAATTCCAGAAGGGAGATCTTAATGTCAGTAAATTTTGCGGTTGGGGACATGGTGTTGATATCAACAGTAGATGTGAGCGAATTTTTTTTTTGGGCAACATAATTGGCGTGAAAGTGTTCGTCTTTTGAACTGTTGGACCATATAAGTGCAAAATAGTTACTAAGATCAGATGGGTGCGAAATAGGATCTGTGGGGGGTATGGCAAATTTTATTGTGTGCTGTGTATATTCGCCAGCTAAGCAGCGGATGTTATACCATAATTTTGCTGTGGAGGAGCTTGGGCTTATGGTTGAGGTAAACATTTTTAAGCTGTGTGATTTAGCAGTTTGATTTCTCTACAAAATTCCGCATTTTTTTTTTTTTTTTTGAAAATAATTAAGTTAGTCTGATTTGGGTATCTTTTGAAGATGCGCCAAGCTTTCACTTTTTCGAGACGTAGTTCATTGAGTTTAGGACTCCACCAGGCGACCGTTCTTTTTGCGGATTTTATTTTGCTTTGCGGTATCGACATGTTTGAGGCAGAATGTACGGCTTTGTGGAGAAGTGCGGCTTCTTTGTTTATATTAAGTGAACGATTGTTAACTGTTGTCAGCAATATCAGTTTTGAATTTAAGGTTCACTGATGTATGTGCAATACTTAAGCCGACAATAATAGAGCATATTATTGGGAAGTGATCGCTATTATGCAGATCATCCAAAACATTCCAAGAGACTTTACCTTGCAACTCAGGAGAATAGCATGTCACATCAACATGAGTTAAAGTGTTATGGGTCGAAAAGTGCGTAGGGGAACCATAGTTTAGTATAATGAGATTTGAGACAGATAAAAATCTTTCTACTAGAGCACCTTTCTTGTTGGTGAATGGAGAACCCCAAAGTGTGCTCCATGCGTTCAGATCCCCACATAGAATTACTGGTGAATTCACTGGGCAAAAAATATCATTTAAATCAGTTTCGCTAATTGGTTGAGAGGGTGGGAAATATACGCATAGGATGGTAAATTTAATTTTGGATTGAATTTCATAAGCCAGTACTGGCAGGAGTTAATGTTTACTTTAGTGTGAGGCACGTTTTTTTTAATTAGAATAGCAATTCTTTGTTTGGAAGTATTATTGCACGGAAGGTTGAGAAAGTAACCGCGATAAGAATTAGGAGCGATCGGTGTTGAGCCGAAAGAACAATGTGTTTCTTGAAGACAAATTATAGAAGGGTTATATTGTTTTATTAGGATTTTTAACTCGTCTAAAAAAAACCCTTTCAAATTCCACTGGAGAATGTATAAGGTTTCATTGGAAATGGCTTGCTTTTTTGGTTTGGAAGCATTTGGTGTACTTACATTATTTTGAGTTTTATTTTTATTAAAGAAAAATGCAGTTTGGTTAATGGATTTTTTTTTTATAATTCAGCATCTTCAGGGTTTGAAATAATCATAGTCATTGTTATCTGACCAAGATTTTGTGACAGCTGATATCGGGGAGAGTCTTGTTTGTATGGGTACTGTGTTATGTATAAATGGAGTTGTTGTGTTTTTATTTGGAGAAGGTGGAGCTGAGGTTGTGATTGTTTTCTGAGCAGGTTTGTGAATATTGGTATGTGTTGTACTACTATGTGAACGAGTGATTGAATATGTGTCTGAACTAAGTGAATGATTGGGAGTGTGTGTGTTTCTTGTTGGGAGAGTTGGGTTAGGGTTTGTATTAGTAGATAGAGAAGTGGAGTGTATGGGTAGAGGATTAGCATTCGTTGATTGAGTGTAGACTTTAGCTATGGAGTGTGATGTTGAGGCAATAGGGGATGTGTGATTGTGTTTAGTTTGAGTTGAATATGATTGAGTGGTTTGGTGTTCTATCTGTTGCACCGGTGGTTTTACTGCTTGTTTTGATTTAACTGCAAAGGTTTCGGTAAGGGGGGGGGGGGGGGGGGGGGTAAGGATTGCATTTTGTTGGTTGTAGATTTTTTTAGCATCAGCCATTGTACACTTATTTGAGGTTTTAATTTTTATTATTTCTTTTGCCTGTTTATATGATGGGCATTCTTTGGAAGATGCGGGATGGGGTAGTTAGCAGTTGGCACACATACTGCGGTTGTATGGTTGTGGAGTGTGGGGGGGGGAGATTACACAATTCGCATTTGGCGCTACCGTTGCATCGTTTTGATGTGTGTCAGCTGGCAGTTACGACACCGCATAGGGTTGGGGATATATTCAGTAATTTTGGCTGTATAGAAGCCTATATCTACCGACTTGGGAGGTTGGAATAGGTCAAACGTGAATAGTATTAGTCCACTTGGTTTTTTTTTGCCTTCTGTGTCTTTCTTTAGGAATTTGAATACGTCCGTAACCCCTTGGGGTCATTTCACTGATTATCTCGGCTTCTGTGACATTAATGAGACAGGGAGCATAAGCTATACCTTTGGATTGGTTTAAACGTTCATGCAATTTGACATTAATAGGGCAGATATTAGCAAGGTCTTTGGCTTTGAGGAAAGTAAGTGCAGTTTTTTGCGAATTGACGAAGATGAGGAGACTACCGTCACGAAGTTGAGTGATGGTTGTGTAGTCTTTGCTGATGGCATCAATCGCTTTTTTTATTAGGAAGGGGCTAAGAACAGAAATGGGTTTTTCACTAGTTTTTGAGGAAACGACAATAAAGCGCGGATTTTTTTGCGATTGATATGAAGGGAGTTCTGGAAAGGAATTGGTTGGAATGTAGTTAAGTTTGGTTTTTTTTTTTGGTTGAGATATATGATCGGGTCAAGGAGTCGGAAGCGATTTCTTGGCTCGTTAGCCATTTTAGCACAACTCTGCAAAAGAACTCACTAACACACGCGTACTTTTAATAACAGATAAGAGATTAGGAGAGCACTGCTTTAAAGGGAAAACAGATTTTGCACTTGGCAGAGAGGAAATCACACAGTAAACTTAGAACGATGCTTACTGTACGAGAGCTAGTCGGTGACTGTAGTTCATTTTAAATAAAAAAAAACATCAAACATGTACTATAAGATTGCTGAGATCTAAAATGGAGAAAAAATTCTCAAGGAAATAAATTGAAGACGAGTAGGGATACCTGCAAACAACATTTGGAATCGAATACTTAAAGCGTTACTTAACGAATAATTCCCGGGCAGTACCATTTTCTCTCCTGTCGTGGTCGAAGAGGAAATATCAAAAGGGAATCAGTAAAAAGAATGAACCGGGGCGTGCAATCGTCCGAAGTATGGATGAATCTTGGGCTTAGTGACTCGCGGTTTTGTTCAATAAAATTATGAAAACCGATCGAATGTCTAACCAGCGGAGACTCGGAGCTTTCTTGTTCCACCATATACGAGGGCTGTATGATAAGTATCGGTGTTTACCAACTGATGACACCGTATAGCGCCATTTTTACAAGGATGACTGTCAAAATTTCAGACAGATGTATCGAGTAGTTTTGTTTTGACAGCTGTTGAAAGTCATCAAGCTCGTGTTTATTTGCAATCATGGAGAAAGAGGAATATCGATCTGTGATTCGATCTTTTTTTGGATGGGAAGACGTGTGAGGAAATCAAAGTGAAGTTGCATGCCGTTTATAAGGACCATGTACCTTCGATGACTACATCATATATCAGTTTCACCCAGCGAAACTGCTCCAAAGAAGGCGAAAACGGCTTCATCGGCCGGAAAAGCCATGGCCACTGTTTTTTGGGGTTCGCAAGGTATCATCTTCACCGACTATTTGGAGAAAGGCAGGACAATCACGGGGCAGTACTATGCTGATTTATTGGGTCGATTCAATGCTGAATTACTTAAAAAAAACGTCCCCGCTTTGCAAAAAAAAAATCCTTTTTCACCATGACAACACACCTGCTCACTCGTCCGCAATCGCCACAGCAAAACTGGTCGAATTACGCTACGAATTGCTAAAATGACTGGGCGGAAAGCGATTCTCGTCAAACGAGGTTGACATATGATTCTAAGTTCATGGATAACGATGAAGAAACATCGAACAGCTTCGAAGGATCTGCATATCGTCTTCATCGAATTGGAAAAAGCGTTCAACAGAATTCTCATGGATCTGATGTGTAAGATTTTCTATTAAATAAGTACGTAAAGTCCGAAAAGATTATTATTATCAACAACTATTATAAGTCAGACAAATCTAAATACAGTACTCCCCGGATAATAGCACATTCACATGGGAATAAAATTGTGTTGCTTATAAGCGGGTTTTCAATTAAATTCCTATTAAGCGGGGACGCTTGTAATAGCACATAAATGTGTTTTTAGGAGGGTATTTTCCCAAATTTATAAATACATACATAATTAGATTTAGTAACTATTTTTTTTATTTATCAATGCAAAAAACTAACAAAATAACAAAACACAAAAATATTTCATTGGACAACATGTACGTATCTCAGTCTTAAAAAACAAAAATGTTAGTAAATTCAAGTAGAAATTAAATTGTTAATATGTTCAGTTAACGAAAAAATATGAAATTTTCCTTTGAATCATTGATTTTTCAGTAGTTTCCAAAAAATGATCCTCTATTTCATCTAGAGTTCTAATAGTAAGGTTGTTTCCATCCAGGTAAGTTACTAAAGTCGCATGAGCCTTAAGTGCATCTTTCCTTGAAGGAATTTCAACCACATTCTCGACTACTGGAATTTCCGTCTCCAAATCTTCATCTGAACATTCTTCAAATGAAACCACATCATCACAAATTTCTTGATCGGTTAAACATTCGCAACATTCTAAATCATCATCGCAATTCAGTAGCTCGTCAAACTCTTCTTCTGTTGAGAACACACCAATCTCTTCCAATACTTCTTCATCCCCAACGACTCCATCTTTTATAAACCCAGCTTTCTTAAAACAATTTTTTATAATCTGCGGAGTAACAAGCCACCAGGAACGCTTGGTAATTTTCAATGCCTCTAAAACATTTATTGATTTTACGAAATCTGCCGAAGTTTGTTCATTTTCGAGTGCCAATAATTGTTTTCGTATAAGATTCCTCCCATAATATGCTTTAAAACACCTGATTATGCCCTGATCCAGTGGCTGTATAATGCTGGTAGTATTTGGGGGCAGCATACGAATTTTTACATGTTGAAGTTTCACGCCAGGAAGCAATTTATGGCAACCTGCATTGTCGACAAATAATATTACTTGCCTATTTTCCTTTTTCATCTTTTTTTCGATGTCTGTTATTATTTGCGTCCATAATTGAGTAACCATCCATGATTTCTTTTGGTGAAAGTACGGAATGGGAATCGTTTTACCCCGAAAGCAATGAGGATTTTTTGCCTTTCCTATGGCATACACAAATTTTTCTGATCTGATCCATCCATATTACAAATAAATAATAAAGTTATGCGATCTTTGCTCAATTTGTATCCTGCGGGATCTTCCCCGTTCTGCATCAAAGTTCCAGAAGGAAGCATTTTGTAATAAAGCCCACTTTCATCCCCATTAAAAATGTCTTTATGTTTAATAATGTTGGTAAAATATTTTCGATCCATTGCGATGCAGATGGAACATCAGCATCATTTCTTTCACCGTGAACTTTCTTGAAAGTAATGTTTTCCTTTTTTGCCACCTCCAAAGCCAACCATTGCTTGGCTCAAAATCAGTAACGTTCAAGATTTGAGCGAATTTTACGGCTTGTTCTTTTATAAGTGGTCCACTTATAACAGCATTGTGGTTTCTCATTTCGTTAAACCACCGAGCAACAGCCTTATCCAGTTCTTCACTGTGTCCTGAACGAACTCTATTTCTCTTTAAGTTTTTATTCCCTTCGACAATCTTACGTATTGCACTTTCTTTTTGTAAAATACGTGTAATAGTTGAGGCATTGCATCCGTATTTTTCGATACTATCTTTTCTAGAATTCCTTTTGTCTTTAAGTGAATCCAAGATATTGATTTTGTCGAGAATTGAAAATTCTGTTCTTTTTCTGGGTGCTATGTCTGAAGAAGAGAAAAGAAGTAGGTAAGAATTATAATTCCACACCGAGATGCAATTTTACCCTTTTTCAGTACGAAATCCTTTCATTCCTTTCAGCGAAAATAAAATAAAAATTTAATCTTTTTTTGAGGCAAGCACAGAAAGAAAAACACAAACTATCCGATCGTTATTTTATCATTTTGCAAATGTGTTCATAGACTTGGTCATACACAATACGCAGCTGGCAGGCGCGTCGCGTCGGCGACACACTCAAGTGTAGCTTCTACCGTTGCAATACACAAAATTGGATACAAATTGCAAAGCAAAAACAAAAAAATTCAATGTGCTTATAAAAGGGTAAAATACCAGGTAAAGCACAATTTTTGTTTAGATTTTTATTTGATAATAAGAGGGGGTTGCTTAAAACCGGGTTGTTATAAAGCGGGTGCAATTGCATAGGATGGCGTTGGTAAATCTCAACTGAATAAGATTTGTTGGTACGAGTATTAAAAGGGTTTTGCTATTAAAGGGGTTGCTTTTATCCGGGGAGTACTGTATTTTGATTAAGGTTGCAGAATAATACGGGTTACAAATCAGTTGTACTAAAACCAAATGTCTGCATTGTAGTCTTTTCGAACCTGCAAATCTGACTTTCGATCGTGGAACAAGGGGAAGTCTTTGCCAAATTTTCATTCGCATCTTGTTTGATTATGGGGTTTTGTTTATTAGTTGATATTGCCAGTTGATATTGTTTTTGTGTGACTGTTTTTAGCTGTTAGCTGTTTTGTTTTGTATGTGTGTGTTCGAAATGCCAGAACCTTATGCAATTACAGAGCATGTTGTGGAAAACACCAGGATTGGGTTTTATTCTTTAAATAATTTAAAATTGTTTGCGACTGACATGGTACATTCCTTTATTGTTTTTATTTTGAGAATTTATATGCCATCGTTTGCACATTTTAGAAGATGGTGTTATAGGTTTGGTGAGGTGTCTGGTTGCAGGTTTCACAAGAGACTGAACCGGTGTATATCTTGGTGGTATTATCAAGGAGTTAGCATTCGTGTATTAGGCAAGAGGCGTATGCAGTATCTTTGCAAGAGTTGAAGTTAGAGTGGAGTTTATCAGAAATTGGGCAAAGATTAGGAAGGGTTTTTTTTTAGAAAGAAATAAATTGGCTATTTTCTCGGATTTCACAAGAATAGGACGAATAGGACGGAGAGTTTTCTCTTCACTCGGAACGATTCGAAGGTTATCAATTTTCACGCTTGTTTTGTGCTTGAAACTCTACAACAGCCAAATCTACGTGTCAGTGTTATGCCTTCACACGCAGATTTTTCTGACTGAGTTCCAATTACACAAATGAAAAACTTGTCATGAGTAGGATTCGAACCTTGACCCTTCGAGTGAGAAGCGTACCACTACACCACGGCCACCCCCGTTTTTTTTTCGTAACGAAAGTAACGCGAGTTACCACCTTAATTTTGCATTAGCTTTGTTCAGTGAGGAGAAACTAGAACAGAACAGCACAGATTTGTGAAAAACGTCAAATCAAATTAGAACATAAAAGTACACCACAGCTGATTTTGACATTTTTCACAATTGTGTTCTACTTCGAAAGTAAGTGCAAAATTTTCTGTTCCGAACAGATTGGAACAGCCTCACTGAACACAGAGCAGAACAGTTTCGGAAAGGTTCTGTTCGGAACAGTCCGGAACAGCCGCACTGAACAAAGCTATTATTTTCAACAAAAATTTAGATATGTAAATTTTTTCATAAAGCTTAATTTATTACATATTTTTTGCAAATTCTTTTATTGAACTATTAATGAACCATGCTGAATATCGCAGCAATTTTCAATGGAACAATCTACTAAAAACATACCGATAACTTATAATGGTCTTTTTCCACACAAACCATTTTTTCAAAATCTAAAAATACAAAATTTTGTAATGGAACGAACACTTATTTGCTTTTATAATTTTTTTTCTTTAATTATTTGCGACCTTTAAAAAGATAATGTCAATATCAAATAAATAAATGTCAAATAAATGCATCTGAAAGTAACGCGAGTTACCATGGAATTACCCAGGAAACAAAAGTCAGCTTTAAAATGTAAAATACAATAATGAACGTTAATTAACATAAAACTTACATATTCCTCCATGCAAATGACACATTCTGATGCATTTGTTAATGGATCAGATTCTGTTGAAGATTCACGAACCTTTGCATATGCATTCGAAGTAGACGCACTAGCTTCATCTTCCTCTGCTTCTTGTGCTTCTTCTACTGGCGGTGCAGATGGCTGACGATCGCCACTACACTCAGCCACATAACTTTCACGAATATAATCTTCAATTGATTGTAAAATTAATCGACGATCTCGCTCTTCGCGAATACCAGCTTTGTGGAGATCCTCATCTGAGATTTTCTCCAAGAACACATCATAGTTCAGTAGCAGCTTTTGCATAAACGGCAAACAATGTATAACACCTTTGACTAGCAAATTATACCCAAGCAATGGGTCAATATTGGCTGATTTCGATGAATATTCGACTGGACGTGAATCTAACAATCTCTGATATTGCAACAACCAATAGTCTTGTTGTTCATTTGACTTTTGTGCTTCCATCGATTTAAGTGTATCGCATAGTTTAGCACGACGAATCTCCTGTTGATCTAGCAAATCAGTTAATATATATGTCAAACGCATTCGTTTATCTGCCAATTCATTGATTTGTTCAGTGTTGAAGTATTTTTTGCGTTCAATTTCGAATTGAGTCATATTAGCCAATTGGATTTCTACTATACGCAACTGTTCAACTAATCCCCAAGATCGAGCATCATTCTGGGCCATAAGAGCAACAACTGCTTGCTTTTGAAGCTCTTCGTCTTCATAAATTCTGGACACGATTTCATTACGATTTTTCTCGTAATTCCGATAGAAAGCACTGAGCTGTGCAGAATTGACATTTTCTTGTTCTAAAATATTCACAGATGTAGCATCACGTTCTTGTTGATAGGATTGGATCTTCGTCTCCTCCTCACGCAGGGATTCCACCATTGTAGAAAGGATTTCTTGTTTACGCAACTCGCAATGTTCAAGATGAAGCTGCAAAGGGCAATGTAAAGCTTATTAAATAAAACACAAATTGACGTTGATTTAAAATATGTATATACATTTTCGAGAATTCGCTGCTCTTCGATGAACTCCTTTTCCAGTAAAGCACTATCTGTTTTATTTTTTGCTGCTAAGAAATTATCTATGACTAAATTAGCATTTTCTTCAGCTGCAATACAATAGGAAAATTAGGGAGAACATGTTACATGTAAGTTTGATGTCTCACCATTTAATATGTCTTTTATGAGTAGATTGCGTTCGTTGTCTTTTTGTTGCTGTAACCTATTAACTAAGCTTTCGGTTTCGTTTTGCTGTAATAAAACCGCTTTTAAAAGCTAGAAAAAGAAACAAAATTGTAGAACTTATATTGTCTTCGTAAACTACAACTAACCTCTTGCTTCTGCTTTTGTTGTCTTCGTTGAAGCTGCTCCAATAGTACCTACAAAAACATGGTATTGTTATTCGTAAATTATTTGGTTATTACGAAATGTACTTACATTTTCATTTCCATAACCACTTTCATCAATGGGTTGGTACTTAAGCTGGTTAGCTCGATTGTTTTCATTGCGGTTATGTTCTTGAATTTGAACAATTAAGGCCTGTCAAAGAAAACATTAAATCGTCATTAAATGGGAAGTTTAAACAGTGGCAACCTGTTATGTTGACTTCTAAAAGTCATTTAAAAAAAACAGCTTCCTACATCATACTCGTATCTTTATTTGTTAGCCCTATAACTGACTCTATGTGTATCAATGAGAGAAAAAAAAGATACAAAAAGAGACATGGATTTTGCTGTGATGGCTGTGGTTTGTGTAGATATCAGCTTGTGTTAGAAAGTTAAGTGGATATTTCTTGACATGTGCAAGTGCGTGGCTTGTTTTTCATTGCAAAATTATGCCTTGTATTAATTTAGAAAAGACTTGTCTCGGAACGTAAGACAATTTTTGGCTAACCTGTACATAGCTCCTAAGAAAGTTTTATCAATTTCGGTAGCTGACGGGATCTGACGAAATCGACTTTTAAGTCCTACAATATGTATAGTCAGAAGAAGTCATGTATCTGTAACACGCATTTGTTCTGAAATGGGAAACTTTGGCACATCACCCTAATTCATCACCCGAAAGCTTGTAAAAAAAAGAACTAATCAATTTAGAATACATGCTATAGCTTTTAGTACTAAATTTCACATTCCGCCACTTTTTGGATTTCGCTGGGTGACTAGCAATTCAACCGGCAACGAGTAAAGACAGATTCTGTAAATCTACCTAAAGTTCACATTGTTGTATAATTAAAGTATTAGATTGTAAATTAATCCTTGAAGTATAAATTCTATTATATCAAAAATAAATTGTTATCACACATTGGAGTAGTCTTTGTCAATACCACAAATACCCTACGCATAGACAAAACCAACTTAACCAGACACCAGACAGCATTACACATTACACAAGTACCCCACCATCGCATTCAACATTGGTCCTTCGAGCCGGATTCACCAGATTCATCACGGCTTCATGAGACTGTTTTCATAGATGCATGACTTATAAAACATTCTGACTCAAAAATTGGTAAATTAAACAAACAACGTGACCACCGTAAGTACAGTATCGCATGTTACATAATAACACATAAATCGCATGTTTATCCAGTTACATACATATATCTAACGGCACCTAGTAACGGAAGTGATTATTGATTCAGATTTTTATAGCATCTCCAATTAAAAGCCTTTTATCGCGCTCGTTGCAAATAAATTAAATTCTTGCCAATTCATAACTTATTTCTACTAAAAATGAATACTATCAAAGCGAAACGTGGTCGCGCTAAGGGGTGTCTTACTCGTGCGTTAATCTTTACGGAATCTATTAATCTCAAAACTCCTGTATCTATGCTAAAAATCCGATTAGCAAAACTAGACGAAGTATGGTCCGATTTCGTATCTTTACAAGATCAGATGTATGAATTCATTGAGGATCCAGATTACGTGCATTTAGATTCGGAATTTGCCGAGTATGAGGCAAAATAGTTTCAAACTTACTCAGTCCTTTCAAACGCGATATCGGAAAGGACCATAGTGGCTGCTAATACCGATAAAACTGATCATGTGAACAACGAAGCTTCGAAACAATCTGCCCCATTAAATACTACAGAAATCGTACCCCCTCAATCATCTGTTCATTTACCGAAAATCTCAATACCAACATTTGGGGGAGATTATAAGGATTGGCCTGCCTTTAGGGACTTGTTTACTGGAATAGTTGATTCAAACGCATCACTCACATGCACCCAAAAATTCCAGTATCTAAAATCATTTCTTCGCGGGGAGGCAGCAAATTTAGTTAAGCACATAACGTGCTCAGAAAGTAATTATGTTGAGGCATGGGACAGATTAGAAAGACGCTTTGACCAAAGCCATCTCATCACACAGTCGTTTATACAGTCATTTTTATCGTTGCCCTTTGTACAACTCTAAACCCACAACTTCTTCGAAAAATATCAGATGGTGCAGATGAAGCTATAAGAGGATTAAAGGCTTTAGATTCTACCAGTAGAGATCCTTGGTTAATTTATATATTAATTCGAAACTTGGATCACGAGACGAGACGAGCTTGGGCAGAAGAGGTAGGTTCAAGGAACGACTGTACCATCATCGAACTGTTAGATTTTTTGCAAACCCGTTGTAGTTGCTTAGAGACCTGTTATACAACCACTCGTTCCAAATAAAATCAAGGTAGCGGTTCTAATGTGCTTCGATCTCATTTTGTCAAACCGCAATGTTGCGTTAAGTGCAAGTCAGATCACATTCTACCTCACTGTAAGGATTTCATGGCCCTAAACATAGAATCACGCCGCGATTTCGTTAAAGCAAATTCTTTGTGCTTTAATTGTTTACAACAGGGGCACGCTTCTAATAAGTGCCGTTCCAAATTTCGCTGCCGACTATGTAACTCACGACATCACTCGCTGGTCCATCTTGCACAGACGCAAAATTCAACGCCTACTCAACACTTATCGCAATCGAACCTAATCTCCAACATATCAATTCCATTACCATTGCAAGGCTCCAAGTCCACTATCACAGTCAATCATTCACTTGAAGACAATCATCGCATCTCGACTATTCTTCCTACAGCTATTGGTCAGGCTCAAGATAAACAAGGAGTAAACCAACTTGTTTGCATATTATTCGACTCAGGATCCCAGGTGTCTTTCATTTCCGAAAAAGCTGTTCAAGGGTTAGGCCTACCTCGTAAGCGTTCTCGACTCCCTATTATAGGTATCGCATCTACCTCCGCTGGGATCACTAATGGATTAGTGTCTCTGACCTTGTTTTCTCGTTTTAATGCAGAATTTATCAACATCGACTGCCATGTCACATCTTCCAAATGTCACATCTTCGCTACCACCATTTCAGTTAGACAATATACCCGAAACCATTCTATCCATGGAGCTTGCCGATCCGAATTTTTATGTGCCTGCTCCCATTGATATTTTAATCGGTGCTGACAAATTTTTCAACGTAATTCAAGGAAAGGCTCGGTTGGACTCAAAAACTAGCTTTACCTTATTCCCGACTATATTTGGGTGGGTGGTTGCTGGAGCTAACACACAGTTGCCAACAAATGGAAGAGATGTAAGAGCCTTTTGCACCCGCTTGGATTATAGTCAGCAATTTGATCTCGAGCGTTTTTGGAAAATGGAAGAACTAGCAGAGGAAATCTTTGTTAAAGGCCACATCCGTCGCACAGATGGCCGATATGAGGTGGAGCTTCCATTTAAACCATCCGCAACTCTTAACTTTGGCGATTCATTTAATGTGGCACTAAAACGTTTCGATGCAATTGAAAGAAGATTTCAGTTCAATAATGAGTTGAAGTCGCAATATTCTACATTTATTAAGGAATATTTATCATTGGGCCATATGGAAGAGATCCCTTCCAATAAGATATTTGAATCCAAAAATGTATACTATCTTCCACATCATGCCGTTTTTAAAGCAGATAGCAGTACAACCAAAATTAGAGTTGTATTTGACGCATCGGCTAAAGTGAATAATTCCAGTTCTTTGAATGAAGTTCTCCTCGTTGGGCCCAAAATACAGCGTGATCTATTTTCAATTTGCCTTAGGTATCGTCGCCATTTGTATGTCATTTCGGGCGATATCGAGAAAATGTATATTGGCGTAAAAACTTGGCAGGGATGACGAGGTTCCAGATTGTCTAGCACATCGATGGATCAACATCAGAGATGAGCTCCCGTATATTGAGTCATTATCGGTTCCAAGAATCATGATCACAAACAAATCGAAATGGGAGTTGCATGCGTTTTCTGATGCATCTCTGGATGCATATGCGGCAGTAGTATATTGCCGAAGTATAAATCACGACGAGTCAGTAACTGTTAGGATTGTTGCAGCCAAAACAAGAGTTGCGCCAATTAAGGTTCTTTCGCTTCCGCGTCTTGAGTTATGTGGAGCTGTATTATTAGTTCGCCTGGTCCGTTTTTATAGGCAATCGTACATCGGAAATTTTATCAAGCATTCCCTTTAAATCATGGAACCATGTTCGGTCCGCCTCCAACCCAGCTGACATTGCAACTCGCGGAATATCTCCATTTTCTTTGCCCTCATTGGAACTATGGTGGAATGGCCCAAAATGGCTAAGCAAAGATAAAAGTCAATGGCCAATATCCAAGTTCAATATGGACGAGATTAACCCTGATCAACTGGAAGAAAGAAAGGTAGTGCCAGCAAGGACTTTCGCATCTAAGATCTATTCATTTAATGTATTGGAAACTATATTAATGGATTCGTCCAATTGGCTTAAATCAGTACGGGTCGTAGCATATCTTATACGTTTTATCTCTAACTGTCGCCTTAATTGCAATTCTCGTAACATACACCCTCTCTCATCGAATGAGCTTTCATCTGCAGAGACAAGGCTAATAAGGTGTGCTCAGACATTATCATTTGGTAAGGAAATCCATGATCTTAAGTGCAGTAAAGGACTACATTCGAAAAGTAAACTATTACCTCTCTGCCCGTTTATTGATTCGTGTGACGTACTTCGAGTTGGCGGCCGTTTAGAAAACTCGGATTTAACATACTCAGAGAAACATCCTATCATATTGTGCAAATCTCATCCAATTTCCAAGCTAATAGCGGAATACATACATAAGAAATATCTACATCCGGGAGTGTCACTTATGTTTGCGATAATAAGACAAAAATACTACATACTTGGATGCAGAAACCTTGCTCGTAAAATTGTGCATGATTGTGTTACGTGATTTCGGGAACGCTTAGTTACTATCAAACAGCTTATGGGAAATCTCCCAGCTGAACGTATACGATACGCACGACCATTTAGTAATGCTGGATGTGATTATATTGGTCCAATAACCCTGCGGTTATCTCGGGGAAGAAACCCTAAGTTTGTAAAGGCATATATCGCACTCTTTGTTTGTATGGTTACGAAGGCCATACACCTCGAATTGGTGGGGGACTTAACATCTGCGGCATTTTTACTCGCGTTAGATCGGTTTATTTCGCGTCGCGGTAAACCGTACCAAATATGGAGTGATAATGGCACTAATTTTCATGGTGCTAGGCGCATATTGAATGAGATGTACGAGCTCCTGTGTAGTCAACAACATAATACCATTGTGATGGACCACCTATCGAAGGATAAAATCCATTGGAAGTTCATCCCACCCTCCTCTCCACACTTTGGTGGATTGTGGAAGGCGGGTGTTAAGTCCACAAAACGTCATCTGAAACGCGTTATAGGAGAAATCAAACTAACATTCGAGGAGATGTATACGTTGCTGACAAAAATAGAGTCGATACTTAATTCCCGTCCTATGTGGCAAACATCAGATCCCGATATTCTTGCTCTAAGTCCTTCCCATTTCTTAATAGGCGAACCTCTAGCAGCCGTTCCTCAACCAATTGTTCCCGACAAAGCTATTTCTATAAGTACTAATTGGTCTTTATTACAGGCAATGCTACAAGGCTTCTGGGTACGTTGGCACAAGGAATATCTCACATCATTGCAACAACGAGCACAGCCAAATTTAAATATTGGTGATGTTGTTTTAGTCAAGGAACCTAATTTACCACCATGCAAATGGATCATTGGGCGAATAACAAAAACTCATCTGGGCAGCGACAACAAATGTAGAGTTGTAACCATCCGAACAAAATTTGGTGAATTCGTTCGACCAGCAGTAAAGGTTGCTCCGCTGCCTTTTACTGAAAGATAAAATTCTTTCAGGGGGGGCTGTATGTTCTGAAATGGGAAACTTTGGCACATCACCCTAATTCATCACCCGAAAGCTTGTAAGAAAAAGAACTAATCAATTTAGAACACATGCTATAGCTTTTAGTACTAAATTTCACATTCCGCCACTTTTTGGATTTCGCTGGGTGACTAGCAATTCAACCGGCAACGAGTAAAGACAGATTCTGTAAATCTACCTAAAGTTCACATTGTTGTATAATTAAAGTATTAGATTGTAAATTAATCCTTGAAGTATAAATTCTATTATATCAAAAATAAATTGTTATCACACATTGGAGTAGTCTTTCTCAATACCACAAATACCCTACGCATAGACAAAACCAACTTAACCAGACACCAGACAGCATTACACATTACACAAGAACCCCACCATCGCATTCAACACGCATTAGTTACTAAGTTAAACTCTTTCATCTCCAGATGTATAGAGCGCTAACAACGCATGAACGCCCGTCATGTTCGGAGTTCTGTTAATAGAAACTGAATAAAAACTGTTCTCTGCCTGTAACATTTCACTCTTCTGCCATATTAGATTATGTAGAATCCATTGCTGCCTTATTTAATAAGTGAATCATTCTCAACCTCAGTGGTATGACGGATCATATTTATTGTAAACTTTCCCGTTCTCGTATATGGTTGTTCATTCGAAGTTCGATTCAGCTGAAAAAAATTCACGGATTTACTACAAGTTATGCTCAAGAATGCTCGGTTATCGATAACAATTGAAATAGAATGGAACATAATTCTGTGAATTCCTTCGTTTCCTTATTTCATAATGAAAGGATCAGATTTTCGCGAATTAGATATTACAAACTTTGAAAACCATGACGTTGCGACGAAAAAATCGCATGGAACATCTGAAAGAGCTAAAAGAAATGGTTGCAACCAGATTCTGGCAAGAACTGAAACAGCGATACATCTCCTAGCCATGATAGTGCGCTAAAATCTAGGTTCTAGCAGGGCAAAAGCAAGTAAAAAGGCAACGAGATTAAAGCTCAACCCACAACCGGCCTTCCTACAGACAACAGGAACAATAATGTTAAAATTCAGATAATCCGACGTTTCGAAGATTCTGGGAAAAGGAAAACCTTTAAAACCGATCCGAATTAAAAGCAAACCTACTTTGCAACCAATTTGATTGCAACACAGATGACAAAAACTTTTTTTAAATCAGGCAACTAACAGCATTTAGAATAAATAGCCCATTTATGCGTCCCTAACTCCATCGGTAGGCAACTAGACCTTATTTTCACTAGCGATCCCATTAACTCCACAATAAGCGTTATTGTACATATATTCAGACAACTCTACACAAAAACTGTAAGATCAGGCGTTTGGTGCTAACGTGTCGCGCTCATAAACTTTTTCGTTCCATTATATTGAACCCGTCTGAATTATTTTATTTAACATCCGTTAATTCATATCAATAAAAATGAATAAGATCATTGAGAAACGCGGCCGTGTAAAGGGTTGTCTTACGTCGTTGGTAACATTCGCTGATACGATTGATGAAATTACTTCCCTGTCAACCCTTGAAGTTCGAATAAAAAGGCTTGATGAAGCATTTCAAGAATTTGTTACCCTACAAAATGAACTCCTAAACTTTATCGAAAACCCTGATTACATTGATCGTGAACCTGAGTTTCCGGAATATGAAGAAAAATATTTTTATGCTCATTCGCTTTTTTCTGACGCGATAAAACGTTTAAAGGCTGAATCACAACCCGCAAACCAACAACTCGAAAATCGTGAACATACGTAAAGCTTGTCATCAATTAAAGATACCTCAAATGTCGTTCCACCAAGATCCGTACATTTGCCTAAAATAACTACTCCTAATTTTACCGGAGACTATAAAGATAGGCCTACCTTCCGCGCCCTGTTTACTGCAACAGTAGATTCCAATACAACCATTACGTGCACCCAAAAAATGCACTATCTTAAATGTTTTTTGCGTGGTGATGCAGCAAACTTAATAAAACACATATCGTGTTCTGAGTCGAATTACATTGAAGCCTGGGAACGATTAGAAGGACGATACGATCAAAAATTTCTAATTGTTCAATCCTTCATACAGTTTTACTTATCGCTGCCCTCGTGCACAACACCAAATATCCACATGCTCCGAAAAATTTCTGACGGGGCAGACGAAGCAGTGCGCGGACTCAAACGGTTAGATTCAAACGGTCGCGACCCGTGGCTTATCTATTTATTAATCCAAAAATTAGATTACGAGACAAAACAAGCTTGGGCAGAAGACGTTGGGTCAAGAGCTGACTGTGAAATTGATGAGCTTTTAACTTTTTTGCAAAAACGGTGCTCCTGTCTTGAGTCGTGTATACCAAATTCTCGATTGCAAACTCGGAACAGAAGTTCAGGTGCCATTCATTCACACTTAGTAGAACCTGCGCAAGATTGTCCGAAGTGCAAACGTGAGCATACCCTCTCTCGCTGCGAAGAATTTAAATCGTTACCCATAGCAGATCGTCGCGAATTCGTAAAGAACAAACCCCTCTGCTTCAATTGTTTGAGGCGAAGCCATACATCAAATAGATGCAGATCGAACTTTTCTTGCCGCCAATGTAACTCGCGTCACCATACATTGGTGCATCTCAATCTACCAGCACAAAGCCAAACCGATTCTTTTCCACAAGTTCCACAAGTTGTCCACCCTAATCCATCCTTTGATATACCAATCGTCGCAACCCAAGCTCTAAAATCTAACCGCCGAATTTCGACCATCCTACCCATCGCGCTTGCATTAATCAAGGACATACAAGGAAATAATATCGTCGTCAGGATTTTGCTCGATTCCGGGTCCCAAGTGTCGTTTGTAACTGAGCAAGTAGCTCAACGCTTGGGATTGCCTCGAAAGCAATATCGTGTTCCAATTCTGTGAATCGCCTCCACATCAGCTGGAGTAACCAACGGATTAATAAAGTTAAAAATCAATTCGCGACATAATTCCGATTACGTCGAAGCCAACTGCTACGTTTTAACTAAAATATCCTCCTCTCTTCCACCGATTGCCTTTGACTTCATTTCTTTCAACAAATTTCTAATCGATCTCGCGGACCCTCAATTTTACAAACCTGGTCCAATAGATATTTTGCTAGGAGCTGATAAGTTCTTCAGTATCATTAAAGGGACGGGAAGAACACAAATAGACGGAGGCTTAGTATCGATACCAACCATTTTCGGCTCCATTATAGCTGGTAGCTATCCTCAGTTCTCGCCATCGGAATCTGAAATAAGTACTCATTGTACTTGTTTAGATCGAAGTCAGCAATTTGATTTAGAATGATTCTGGAGATTGGAAGAATTGTCTTCTGATCCACCTGCATCGCTAGATGAGCAACTAGCCGAACAAAATTTCGTTGCAACCCATATTCGGCGAGCAGATGGCAAATATGAGGTCCAATTGCCCTTTAAGCCTTGTACCGAGTTTAATTTTGGAAATTCGTACCACATCGCCCTCAACCGTTTTCACTCACTCGAAAGGAAATTGAATTCAAACATTGATTTAAAAAACCAGTATTCGTCTTTTATTAATGAATATTTGACACTTGGGCATATGGAAGAAATCTACCAAACTGAAATTTCGCAAACTGCAAACCAATCAAACTACTACCTACCGCATCATGCCGTATTTAAATCCGACAGTAGTACCACAAAGATACGAGTCGTTTTTGATGCCTCCGCCAAATCGTATAACTCAATGTCTCTAAACGATGCTTTGCTTGTTGGTCCCACCATTCAGCATGATATATTTTCAATTTGTCTAAGATCCCGGCGCCATGCGTACCTAATTACAGGTGACATCGAAAAGATGTACAGACAAATCTTCGTTCTACGACAACACACTGATTATCAAAGGATTCTTTGGCGCAAAAACCCAGAAGATACTCTACGACATTATCGCCTACTCACTGTTACGTATGGAACCTCGGCTGCCCCATTTCTTGCAGTACGTGTTGCAGCTAGCTGTAGATTTAGCAAAGACAAATCCACGTGCATCAGCAACGATCATGATTGATTTTTACGTCGACGACGTTGTAGCCGGCACAGACACCATTGAAGAAGTCATTGCCCTACGTTCAGAGTTAGTTGATGGTTTAAAATCCGCAGGGTTTAATTTGCGTAAATGGACAACGAATTGCTGGCCACTTCTAATCCCAATACCTGAAGATCAACGGGAATTATCTCCAGTTGATTTCGAAGATTCAAATGCTGTCAAGATGCTTGGCTTACAATGGTGTCCATCGCGCGATTGCTTTTCATACAAGGTCAAGTTACCACATTCAAGCACATCTACAAAACGACGAATACTCTCCGACGCTTCTTGCATTTTTGATCCCCTTGGTTTTCTCTCGCCAATCGTTATAGCAATTAAAATCATGTTCCAAGAGCTTTGGAGAATGCAGCTTAAATGGGACGAAGAAGTACCCGACGATTTGGCAAAGCAATAGAACACAATGAGAAATGAATTACCCCTCGTCGAATTGAAATCGGTTCCAAGAATTATGATAACTAATAAGGAGAAGTGCGAGTTTCATGGTTTCTGCGACGCATCTTTAGATGCTTATTCGGCAGTCGTGTACTGCAGAAGCATTAATACAGATAATTCAACATCGGTTACTATAGTCGTAGCCAAAACTAAGGTCGCTCCCTTGAAGGTGTTGCCTCTCCCAAGGCTTGAATTATGTGGTGCTCTTTTATTAACGCGTCTTTTGAATAAAATCAAGATCTCATTACAGGAACCTAACATAAAAATCTTTGCTTGGACCAATTCATCAATAGTACTCCATTGGCTATCGGCCCCTCCAAAAAAATGGTCGGTATTTATAGGAAACGGGACATCGGAAATCCTCACATCAATTCCAATCAATTCCTGGAATCACGTACGTTCAGCTTTTAATCCTGCAGATGTGGCAACGCGTGGAATATCACCGTCTTCATTGTTGCAAGCGGAATTATGGTGGAATGGATCTCGATGGCTGAGTGAAGAAAGGAGTCAGTGGCCCTCATCGCGCTACAAAATGGAGGACATAGACTTTGCTCATCTGGAAGAGAGGAAAGCATCTCTAGCACAGGTACTTGTATCAACTACAGTAGCATTGAATATATTCGAAGGTATTTTACTCAATACATCAAGTTGGTATAAATCGGTTCGCGTTACTTCCTACATTCTACGTTTCGTCAACAATTGTCGTGTATCAATAAACATTCGCCAATTAGAAGCTCTACAAACTACAGAATTAGCACTAGCAAAAATTCAACTTATCAAGAGTGCGCAAAATTCGTTATTCCGGAATGAAATTCTGGCCATAAAACAAAACTCAGAGTTACCATCGAAAAACAAACTGTTGTCGTTAAGCCCATTCATCGATTCTCTTGGTGTGCTTCGAGTTAGCGGCCGCATTGAAAATTCAAACTTAACATACTCCGAAAAGCATCCTATTCTTTTGTGCAAGTCCCATCCAATATCACAACTTATCGTAAGGCACTTACATAAAAAAACATTTGCATGCGGGTGTATCTCTCTTATTCGCTCTAACCAAATACTCATTTTATATTCTTGGAGGCAGAAATCTTTGCCGAAAAATTGTTCATGATTGTGTAACATGCTTCCGCCAAAGACAGTCGACAGCTAAACAACTAATGAGAAGTCTTCCTGGCGAACGCGTTCGATACTCGCGTCCATTCAGCAAGGTCGGCTGCGATTATGCTGGACCAATCACGTTGCGCTTAAATCGAGGAAGAAATCCAAAATTCCAAAAGGGGTATATAGCTCTATTCGTTTGCTTCGTAACAAAGGCGGTTCGTTGGTGATTTGTCAACATCTGCATTTCTTTTGGCCCTGGATGGCTTTGTAGCCCGTCGTGGGAAACCGACCGAGATTTGGAGTGATAACGGGACAAATTTTCATGGCGCAAGGCGAATTCTGAACGAGCTTTATCAACACCTTTGCAGTCAACAACATCACACCATTACCATCGACTATTTAGCCAAGGATAACATCAACTGGCGATTTATACCACCCTCCTCACCCCATTTTTGGGGTTTGTGAGAGTCTGGTGTAAAATCGATTAAATTACATCTTAAACGAGTAATTGGAGACACCAAACTTACCCACGAGGAGATGTACACCTTGCTTTCAAAAATAGAAGCTTTGCTAAACTCAAGACCCCTATGGCAGACCTTGACCCTATAGCCCTCACACCTTCTCATTTTTTAATAGGCGAAGCATACTCCGCAGTTCCCCAGCCTGATGATCTTTCGCATATTTTAATAACCACTAATTGGTCTCTTTTACAGGCAATGCAACAAGGCTTTTGGAAACGTTGGCATAATGAGTTTCTCACGTCTTTGCAGCAACGCTCTAAATGGCAAAAACCTAAGTCTAATCTCGAACTGGATGATGTCGTCTTATTGAAGGAGCCCAACTTGCCTCCATCCAAGTGGATCATTGGTCGCATTATCAAAACTCATCTCGGTGATAACAAATGCAGGGTTGTAACCATCAGAACCAAATTCGGAGACTATGTTCGACCTATAATTAAGGTTGCACCTTTGCCCATTACTAAAAGACCGTAGTCTTTTAGGGGAGGCTGGATGTTCGAAAATGTAAACCACATATCAGAAATGCCAAACATCGACAAACCCACCTTATTACAACATTAGCTTTCCACTATCGTACAATGTCTCAATTCATAATGAATTAGTAGGCACGGAGTCTCATTTGCCATAATTTTCAAATACTCCTCCCGCCACCCTAACAACGGAAACCGAAAGCGTCTTGCCTTTACCAACTAAAATCCCGCCCGTCGCCGCTCCACGCAAACTGCTCAATCAATTTGGAAGTTCATGGACCCCCTCCGAATGGAAAAACAGACTCGAAAGCTGAAACAGGGAAACCATACGGCATTCTTCGTTGAAGGGGCTCCTCAACACGCTGATATTTCTTGGGTGCGGAATTTCTTTCACCGAAGTTACGCTATCACCATTAGCGAGTGCCAGATGATTTCCCCCGCTGACTCCAACAGTTCCTGCAGCTTCAAAGTCAACATCCCAACCAAATATTCGTGGTTGTTCCCTACTCCTCCTAGTAAGACAACTAAACCTGGGAAGATAAGAATTACTAAATGCTCTGAAGAACGAGAAAACGCACATCTCGAGAGTAATGAAAGTGTTAAAAATAATCGTAGTGTTAACAATAAACTTAAAAAAAGACCAAAAAAAAATATGCTTCTAAAAAACGAAGCTCTAATCTCGACCCCAACTGGAGCTTCAAAACAAACTTATTCCCCAATTTTAGTCCTCCCTCCTCACTTATCCGACACAAAGCCCTTACACACCAATCTTCTAATCCCCCAATTCCACCGAAGTCCCCGCGCCAACGCGTCTCTTTCAAATTAACCCCAACAACCCATATTATTCCTTCTCAACCTTCTACGCCACCAAACCCAGCTAGCAACCCAATTCCCAACTTCGACCTTAAAACTGGAGCTAAGTACCCTAACTTCATTAACTCCCATACTGTTGCCGCCACCATGCACACTTATTGATAGCAGCGACATCAAGTAGCGAAATTCTCACCTTATGAACATAGGCCATATGATAATAAAAACCACCGCCATTTTGGTGGAGCAGTTTGAGTATTTCACCGAGTCACGTAAGATACTTTGGCGAGTGCAATTGGATAATAAACTTATTTTTTTAAAGCATCGCGCTATTAAAATTAGTTTTGTTGTTTTTATTTTTTGTCTTCTCTTCGGTTTAAAGTTTTGGAAGTAACACATACCTTAAACCCCACATCTCATCCCTCGTCCAACTCCATATCCAATCATTTATCTCTATCTCCCTCCTCCAATGCTCCTATTCTTGATCCTCTTTTCCCCCCCACTGTTAAACTAACACAGGCACTACAGAAAGTCGATATGCTCTCTCTAGGCTCAGAGAACGAAAGATATATGAAAACATTCGTCTCTTTCTTGCCTATTTACATGACAAATCTGACTCGGTCTGCTACGAAGGGAAAACCAAAACCAGCGTCATGGTTTCCATCCAGCAGGAAGGCCTCCCTACCGACCCTATCAGTCTCAGGAAACTTTATGTCAGGTACCACGAGATTTTTAACATGTCCCCTCAGAAAGTAGCAGACGACCTTGCTGCATTCGGCAACTATGTTCACTCTAAACGAGTATCACACCTACAGCGAAGCCGAGCCGACCACGACTAATTTTTTCGTCCATAACGTGCCTCCCTTGCCAGCGCTTAAACCATCCTGCCTCACACCTCCACCCCACAACATCCCTCTTACATTTTACTACCAGAATGTAAGAGGTCTTCGCTCTAAAACCAATGCTGTCCTACGTCAATCGCATGCTCTTCCCTTTGATATTTACGCCTTGACCGAAACCAATTTGATTCCCGACATAAAGAACCAGGAATTGTTCCCTCCTACTTTTAATGTTTTCCGCGACGACGATCCTACCCGCACAAATAAAGATTCTCCCTGTCGAGGCGTCCTACTGGCGATGGACAACAGCCTTAACTCTTCTCCCATTACAATTTCTTCATCCTCTAAAGCCGACTTTGTCGATATAAAAATATCACTGCCTCTCAAGTCCCTTTACGTTATATGTTGCTACATCCTACCAGCTCAACCTATCGAATCTTACCAATTTGTTATTGATGCGATCGATCATTTAATGATCTGTCAGACCCTATTGATGATATCCTTATTTTCAGCGACTTTAATCTTCCTCAGCTACAGTGGACTCCATCAGATGATCAATCGTTTTTCATCGCTTCAAATGCCATCTCAGCTAAGGAATGTCTCACTCAAGTCTATGCCAAGTCAGTGGTATATCTAATTATATGGGCAGGCAATTATACCTTATTTTCACAACAGATCCAATTAACTCCTCAGTCTCACTTTGTCCCCTATCTCTCTCAACAATCGATAACTACCATCCCCCCCTTCTACATTCATTTTTTCATAACTCTTCATTCCAGTCCACTCCCCCCCACAACTCTCTCATCACACGACTTTCATAAAGCAAACTTTCACAAAATCAGTGAATATCTCAGCAGATCCCTCTTTAACTTTCGCAACTTAAGTATAAATGATGCCTTATCCATTTTTTATAAAGAAATATTTAATTCTTTTTCCTTTTACGCTCCGTTTTCCCGCCTTAAAACATCATCTACTAGTCCTCCCTGGTATAATCGCAAGCTTCGTTCCTTACGAAATAAGAGAAATAAGTTATGGGCTGTTTTCCTGCGTACCAGATCCTTTACCGACTATTCCAACTATCTTGGTGCTTATCTTCATTTCACCGAACGTTACGATTCCCTTTACCAGCGCTACCTTAACAATGCGCAAGTCAACCTTATAAACCACCCTAAGTCCTTTTTCCAATTTGTTAACTACAAAACAAAGTCCGATGGTTACCCTCCTTCCCTCTCTTTCAACAACAGGTCATCAACCGACCCACTCACCATTGCCAACCTATTTGCCACCTTTTTTTTACAATCCTTCACCACCGCCTCCTTTGTACCAGATCCATCCTATTTTAGTTACCTACCTAACTTCTCCAATGGTCCACTTCTCTCTCATATTTTGGACCCGTCTTATATCGAATATAAATTACACCAACTCAATGACGAATTCACACCCGGCCCAGATGTCCTCCCTGCCATATTCCTTAAAAAATGTTCTTCCTCTCTTTCCCTTGCCCTTTCTAATCTCTTCCGTGTATCCCTTTCACAAGGAGAATTTCCTCAGGCTTGGAAATCCTCCTTCATAATCCCGATCCACAAGAAATTATCAAAAAATGAAATAACCAACTATCGTCCCATCGCTAAACTCTCCCATATACCAAAACTCTTCGAAAGTATTTTGTATGAAGCTCTAAGCTTCCAATGCAAATCACTTATTTCCCCTAGACAACATGGCTTCTTAAAGGGTAGGTCAACCACCACAAATCTCGTTGAATTCGTATCCTTTGCCCTCTCTGCCCTAGAGAATTGCAATGAAGTCGATGTAGTTGCAACCGATTTTAGCAAAGCCTTCGATAAAATCTCTCATCGGTTAATTATCTTTAAATTGTCTGCCCTCGGCTTTGAACCCATATTGTTAAAATGGATATCCTCTTACCTCGAAAACGTTTTTACAGTGTTCGTTTTAGGTCAGCCCAGTCCGCTCCATTTTTGGCCACCTCTGGAGTTCCACAAGGCAGTCATCTCGGTCCCCGTCTTTTTATATTAACCATAAATGATCTCGATATGATCATCAAACACTCGTCTGTCTCCCTTTACGCCGACGATACCAAATTTTTCAAAACCATTTCCTCTCCCCATGACTCTTTCCTCCTTCAACAAGATCTTGATAGTTTCTCGATCTGGTGCCTCAAAATTTCTTTGGAACTTAACATCGCCAAATGCCAATCCATCACCTTCTCACATAAGCGGAACCAATCTCCTCCGACTCTATCTTCTCCATAACCAACCTATCTCCTCCGTACAGTCCCTTCGCGACCTCGGCATTTTGTGTGACAGCGAGCTCAACTTCCGTTTACATATGGATGAGATAATCCTCAAAGCCAACTCTGCACTAGGTTTTGTAAAACGGTGGTTCAAAGAATTCACCAACCCATTCGTGACCAGGTCCCTCTATATTACCTTTGTTCGCCCCCTCCTAGAGTACGCCGGTCAAGTATGGTCCCCATACATCATCGTGTTCATATCTCGAGAATTGAAAGCATTCAGCGTCGTTTTCTTCGATTTGCTCTTCGAGGTATGCCCTGGGACGATCCTTTTAATCTGCCCCCCTATCAAAATCGTCTCAACCCTATCAACTTAAACACCCTCGAAGATTGCAGAGATGCAGCAGACTTTCTCTTCATTCATCGACTCCTTTCAGGTCACGTTGAATGCGCGTCCCTTCACAACTCCATTTTCCTCAACACTAATCCTCGTAATCTACGTACCCCTCGACTCTTCTATCACCCAACCCACCACACCTCCTATGGCGCGAACGAACCAATCTCCCGTATGCTACGTCAAATCAACTCAAATCCTACCGTCTTTGACTTTCACCGCACCACTTCCTACCTCAAATCTGTTCTCCTTCACCACTCCAACCAACCTTAGTTTTAAGTTTTAGTTTAAGTTTATTTTTTAAGTTATAGCTTGTATTAAGCCGAATATATGGGGGCATTCGCCTCCACCAAAATTAAATCGTTTATTTATGTTTTTCTAATATTTTTGCACAAAATTGTAACGCTAACTTTTGCTTTCTTTAAACCATGCATTGCCGCTTCACGGCATTCGTGATCAAGCAGTCAACAAGCACAGTGAATTTCCTTTAATACACAAATTATAACCATTGCACATTCGTTTACACACACATTATACACACATTTTATATACACATTTTAACCTTGTACAGTACACACATTTTTGAGACATTCATATTCATACAGTTAAGTTTATAACAAGTGAACATTTATAATACATAATTGAAACAAAATCACACTTAGTTTTCATTAAAATATTCAATTAATAAAAAAACACACAAACATAAAAACACCACACATCACACACCACACACGGCACACCATATACCACATCACCCACTCTTGGAATTTCGCCATCGTCATCGCTGCTAGTCAAGGTCATGATATCATGTATGGTGGTATATATGTATGTTTGGTTTGTATGATTTTACACATGAATTTAACAAATTAATATTTCGTTAAAATTATCATCAACGCTTTTTTACCTTTACCCTATCAACTGTCGACAACTTTCACACCACTCTTGTTCTCGCATTTTTCCATAACTCTCTACCCCAGCCCACTTCTTCCTCTACCATCTCTTCTTACAACTTCCACAAAGCAAACTTTCGCAAAATTAATATCTATCTTAGCAAATGTCCTTTTGATTTTACCGGCCTATCCTTAACTATTTTTTACAGTGAAATATTTAATTTCATTTCTATTTACGTTCCTTTTTCTCGGCATAAAACATCATCTACTTCCCCTCCCTTATATAACAGAAGACTTTGCTCTTTACGAAACAAAAGAAACAAATTATGAGCAGTTTTTCTTCGCACCAAATCTTATTCTGACTACTCTAACTATATTGGAACCTACCTCCAATGCACCCAGCTATGTAACTGCCTCTATCAGCGCTTTCTCGACACAACGAAGACCAAACTTATCGACGATCCTAAGACATTTTATCAATTCGTCAACGGCAAAAGAAAATCAGACGGTTATCCCCCCTCTCTTTTGTTCGATAATATATCATCGACCGACCCACATACTATTGCCAACAACAGTCGTTTGCAGACAACCTCTTCGTATCCGACCCCATATATTTCAACTACCTTCCCCATTTCTCTCAATCTTTTGATCCCGACCTTATCGAAGAAATGTAACAAAATCTCAATGATGAATTTTTACCAGCAATATTTCTCAAAAAGTGTGCCTCAAATCTTTCGCACCCACTTTCCTCCTTATTTCCTCTGTCCCGCACACATGGGGAATTCCCATAAGTTTGGAAGACCTCTTTCATTATTCCGGTTCACAAAAAGGGATCAAAGAATGAAGTAACCAACTACTGTCCCATTGCTAAGTTCTCTCACATACCTAAAATGTTTGAAAGCTTTTTATATGAAGTTCTAAGCTTTCAGTGCAAGTCACTTATATCACCCAGTCAGAATGGATTTCTAAAAGGTAGATCAACTACTACAAACTTAATTGAATTCGTATCCTTTGCGCTTTCAGCCCTAGAGAATGGCAACGAAATCAATGTTATTGTTACAGACTTCGCTAAGGCCTTCGATAAAATATCACATCAACTGATCCTTTTCAAATTGTATTCCCTCGGTTTTGACCCCACTTTGTTAAAATGGATATCTTCTTATCGTTTTTAGCTACTTCTGGTGTCCCACAAGGCAGCCATCTAGGTTCCCTCTTTTTCCTGTATCCATTTATTCCGATGACACGAAGTTCTCCAAAACTATTTCTTCATCCCAGAATAGATTCTTCTTCAAGAAGACCTCGATAGGTTTTCTACTTGGTGTCTAAAAAATTGCTTTGAGCTTAATGTCTCCAAATGCCAATTTATGACTTTGTCTCGTTAGTCCAATAAATCCCCCTCTCAACCTTATTTTCTGCATGACCAACCTGTGCCCCAGGTTCAATCCCTTCGCGGCTTTGCAATATTATACGATAGAGAGTTAAACTTCCGTTCGCACATTGGTGAGATAATCCTTAAAGCTAAATCATCGCTCGGTTTTATCAAACGATGGTCTAAAGAATTTTGCAACCTCTATGTGACAAGGTCATTTTACATTACCCTTGTCCGGTCTGTTCTGTTCTGGAATGACCCCTTTATCTAACCTCCCTATCGTGACCGCCTCAAACCTCTTAACCTGAATAGCCTCGAAAAACGCAGATACGTTGCTGACATACTCTTCATTCATCGACTGCTCTCTGGTTCTGTGCATTGCGCTTCCCTTTACAATTCTATTTCCTTAAACACTAACCCTCGTAATTTACGCTGTCCTCGTCTCTTCTATATTCCAACACACCGCATCTCTTATGGCTCTAACCAATCTACCGCAAGCTCCGTAAGGGCCTCCCTTTTACTTTTAACCTGAGCACTTCTTGTCTTAAACTTGATCTCCTCCACTGTTATTAGTTTGTAAGTCCCAGTTTTTAAGTTAGTTTAACCTTGCACTAAGCGAAATAAATGGCGGCGTATAGTAAGGTAGAGTTTAGTACTAGTAGAGTTTGAGACACTGTTGAACAAACATAGACTACGCTTACGTGCACGACCCTCACAATAATTTGACGGAAAACACCATGTTCTAAAGTAGAATCCTTAGAGAATTCAATCGATCTTTTGACATCTGATACTTGATGAACACCACCGCAGTAGCCAATGTATTGGCTCTACTACATAATGCCTTCACGTAGCCATGATGCCAATTTAAAAACTTTTCGACTGACCTGATGAACTCATCCATCCCAAACAAATACATAATTCGAAAGTGAGAATCAACGATCGCAAGGTAAATATGTATTAAGATCGCCTCAACATCGAGATGAGATTAGAGTAGCCTATAACCAGCATCAACCTCGGGATGCTCAGTGGTCTAACTATGACTTTACATCGATAGTGCGGATTCGATATCCCACATATACCCAATTTATCCGACAGCTCAATGTGCCTTGAAGCAATCCACATTGGTTGAATACCCGTAGAAATGCTGGTGTTTATATGAAATTATCCAAACAGCTGTTGAACTGACACTTGACTTGACACTAACACTGATACATTGTTCTTATTTCTTTGTCTATCCAAATACTTCTTTGCAACCCCATATTTTAAATACACAACTAATATCTGCCCGATGATGAAGGAATGATGAGAGTGCGAGAGAGTAAAATGTTTTAATGCGATTTGAAAATGTTTATATGATATTTCAAAGCGGTTACAACTTATCAATGCGTTTTATAAGCAGGAATGAACGTATGCGTGTTGAATATTTCAATGCGGTTTGAAGTGGTGTTTATTCGAGTATATTGAACCAATGTGGATTGCTTCAACGCACATTGAGCTGTCGGATAAACTGGGTAATAGACTTAGTGTGAGATGGCTTAAATGGCGCGACAGAAAAATGCAATTTAAACTTAAGGGTTTGTTATATACGACAGTCGTTCTTGCAGTCTTAACATACGAGGGGCGTTCAACATATTCTCGGTATCGGGGTGAAGCTGTGGTTGTATATATAAATTGACTTATTTATCAAGTAATACTATTATTTTAGTGCATTCATGTAAAATTTCATATAAATGTGATTATTAATTCGCGTTTTATCTCTAGTTAAACAGAATCATAATGACAACTGAGGCGATGATGGTGAAAATTGAGCATCGCGCTGTAATTAAATTTCTCACTAAGCAAGGAAAAAGTCAAAAAACTATTCATGAAGAGATGGTGGCTGTTTACCAGGGTTCCGCACCTTCATTATCAACTGTGCAAAAGTGGTCAAGTGAGTTCAAGAGAGGCAGAGAGAGCATTGAAGACGACCCCCGCTCCGGCGCCCCGGCTACTGCTTGTACGGGAGAAAGCATCAAAGAAGTCGAAAAACTTGTTCTTGAGGATGCCCGAATAAAGGTGAAAATGATGGCAGAGATCACCAAGCTTTCTATTGGTACCATTCACACCATTCTTCATGACCATCTTAACCTTTCAAAGCTCAGTGCAAGGTGGGTGCCACGAATGCTTACAGCGCCTCAGAAAAAAGTGAGAATCGCATGCTGTAGAGAGCTTTTGGAGATGTGTAGTGAGAACGCGGACGGTGTTATGGATCGAATTGTTACTGGGGACGAAACATGGGTCCACCACTATGACCCTGAAAGCAAACAAGAGTCCATGCAGTGGCATAAAAAAGGAACAGACCCCCCGAAAAAGTTCAAAGTCACTCCGTCTGCCGGGAAGCTCATGGCCACAGTTTTTTGGGACTCAAAGGGAATCTTGCTCATTGAGTACAAAAAAAAAGGTGAAACCATCAACGCCACATCCTACGCTTCCACTTTGCATAATTTGCGGGAGGAAATTAAAAAGAAAAGACGGGGTAAACTCGCAGCGGGTGTGTTGCTTCTTCGTGACAACGCTCCTGTTCACACGGCGCGAGTTTCCAAGGCTGCTGCGCGAGATTGTGGTTTCGAAGAAATCCAACACCCACCCTATAGTCCAGACCTTGCCCCTAGTGATTATTTCCTGTTTCCGGATTTGAAAAAATGTCTTCGTGGAAAAAGATTTTCCGATGATGAAGAACTCAAGTCGGCAATAAATGGGTATTTTGCAGAGAAAGAGGAAATTTATTTTTTTGAGGGTTTAACATCTCAAGATGTAACAAATGCATTGATGTTAGGGGAGATTATATTGAAAAATAAAAACAATTTAAATTGAATTCGCATTTTCCTTCATATCGATACCGAGAATATATTGAACGCCCCTCGTAGGTACCAAAAACACAGGTGCAATGGGAAGCTGTAGCACGCCAATTTAAGGAACAATGGCAATTTCTAAATGGCGTACTGAACGGCAAATACATCGTAGAGTCGTTTATAATAATAAAGATAAGGAGAGCGATAAAAAGGGGTTATTATTTGTCTATAATAAAAATATTTAAAATATAATTCATTTCGAAAGGTACACATAGCATCGTGTTAATTGGAATTGCGGACGCAGACTACAAACTAATATATGTGGATATTGGTCGAAACGGACGATATTCGGAATATACCAATCGTTGCACTTTCAGTCAAGCATTGGCTACCAATCAGCTGCGACTGCCACCACCGAAACTGTTGCCTGGTCGAGAAATGCCCGTCCCATACGTAATTGTTTCATATGATGCATTCGCTATGCGCCAAAATATCACGAAGCCTTATGCTCAACGCGGTCTAACGTTATTGCAAAGCGTTTTGCAATACCGACTGAGTCGTGCACACCGCATCATTGAAAATACCTTTGGAATCATGTTGGCGCGTTTCCACGAATTTCGGAAATCAATTTGCATCCAAATACACTTGGGTGCAACACTCGCGTGTTGCGTTATTAACAATTATCTGCTGACAACAAATACCACAAACGCCAGCCATCCATTCTTGAACATTTATATTCGCCAGAACCAGTATTCCATAGCACCGGATGCACTTCAACGGCCATAATCAGTCTTTTTGTTTCTTCCTCTTTCCACTCGTGCTGTATTTTTCTTTTTTCTGCAGTCGATTTTCGATCGCGAGCTTTTTCTGCAGGTGCAGATGCATTTGATAACAAACTCTGAGTTATCTCCAAATCCGACATTTCAGGTCTAGATATTTCAAAACTCATACTTTTTTGCTCCATTAATAAGCCAAAGAACATTGCAAAACACGATCGTAGCAATATGACGCGAACACATAACAAAAATGTGTAGCTGTAGGATTTTAAGCGGTACCCAATTTTGACTGGGCACATATTTGTGTAACAAAACTTTTAAATGTCAAAAGTTGTATGTGGCACTCAATTACACGACATTTTTATGCGCAATGGGTTTCACATACTGTCTACATAATTGTACGTGCTATATGTAACTGGCATAATTACGAGTATGTCTATTAGACGACATGTAACCATTAATGACAATACTTAATTTCCGTAAGAATGCAGCTGGAGCGGAGTTGTCTCAACAATTCCGCGAACACTATCCGTTGGCCAACCAGAGTCTTCTTCTAGTTCTTATTTTGACGAATCATTGCACCACAAAGGACAATCCATACAGATCGAGTTTATTCGGATGCTCTGACTCAAAGGATTCACCAAAAAATGGTGCAACTTTTAAAATCGATTTTACCGCCGTCTATGACACACTCTGTCGCATCGTTACCATAGATCAAGGTACACTATTGCTCTATCTGTTGCTACATCGAAATGAACGTTTCTATCGATTCGTTATGGTGCAGAATGATTTGGAACACTTGGTGGTGCCAATTCTACAAACATTATACAATGCTCCGGATAGTACGTCTCATCACATTTACATGTCGCTGATTGTGTTACTGATTCTGAGTGAGGATGATGCTTTTAACAAGAATGTCCACAATATTCTTCTGAAGAACATCAGTTGGTACACGGAGCGAACGATTTCTGAGATATCCTTGGATGGCCTTCTTATTCTCGTTGTAATTCGAACCATCCAGTACAATATGCTGAAAATGCGTGACAAGTACTTGCATACGAATTGTCTAGCAGCCTTAGCTAATATGTCTGGGCAATTCCGTTCGTTACAACCATATGTGTCGCAGCGGCTAATAAGCTTATTCGAAACGCTCGCTCGAAAGCATGCTCGTGTCGACGCTCAGTTAAAAGAACCAGTAAACGGGTCGGTTTCAGTGAATGTGACTACAACCCCCGAGGATATGTTGGCAGATCTCACCGTCTTAGAAGAGGTTCTACGAATGGTTTTGGAAATTTTAAACTCCTGCCTGTCGAATCAATTGGTCTATTGTCCAAATTTGGTTTACACATTGCTCTACAAACGAAGTGTTTTCGAAGCTTTCCGGAGTCATCATGCCTTCCAGGATATTATACAAAATATTGATATGGTAGTAGGCTTTTTTTCTTCGCGACTACAGAGGGTACAGGTACAACGTGGTGAATTGGGAGTCAACGAGGTGTTTGAAGTGATTTCAAAAGGTGCCAGCCAGTGGTCAAGTGATCGTTTACGAAAATTCCCGGACCTCAAATTCAAGTATGTTGAAGAGGATGCACCAGAAGAATTTTTCATTCCATACGTCTGGACATTAGTTTGCAAATATGGATGCGTACACTTTAATTCCGAAACCATTAAAGGCGTGACGACCGACATAATTTGCTAATATTTATCCGAAACGACAGGAATACGGCGATAGATCCCAACAAAAGGAAAGGAAAAGAAGAATAAGCAAACGCAAATTAAGTAAACATTCTTGGGACTGCCTTTGGAATGAATGAGTGATATTGGACTGATGTTTTACCACATTCACAAACCATACACTACACACACACAAATACACACAAACACACACATATACAACACAATACACCGCAACAAGACATGTTTTAATTTCTCTGTTTTACAAATTGCCTACCTGCCTATCTGCCTATCTGCTCTTCTGGCTATCTGCCTATTGCCCCACATTCCCTTTTCTGTTTCGAAATACCAAATAAGATTTGCCCCAATAGCTAGATGCCTCCTTTTGTTAATGTTTTCTCTGTTCTTCATTTCTTCTCGATCTATTTGTAAGTATTTAGAATGCAATTCTGGTGTAAGCAAAACGAATAAACAATACAAACTTAAATAATTAAAAAAAAACAAAATCGAAAAAACATAGGGAAAACAATACTCGTATTTTGCTACGACGAAAAATGAGAAAAAATACATAAAAATTTATGTAAAAACAAAACCTATATATGTATGTAACCCGCATCCCAAAAAACTAACCTAATATCGTAAAATATCGTAAACAAAAATATATTTAACAAAAACGCTAAGAAAAAATGTCATTGGCAATACAGAGACACATAATATGTTACTGTTATAACAAAAGAAACAAAATTACATGAGAATTTTATTGTTTGTGTTCTTATTATTATTACTATTATAATTATTATTAAATTTCTCGTATATGTTTAATTGTAAAAAATAAATAAATAAACAAAGAAAGAAACCAACAAGAATAAGGAAAACTATAATCTTGCTTACAAATCGGAAAAAAAAAAAACATCTGACGTCAAAATTACGTGACGGATACATAATTATGTGGTTTTTACACGTCGTCTAATCCTAGCTTAAGGCAAGAAGTCTTTACAAGGCCACCAATGCATTTTTCTACCTTCTCAAAAATACCTTCGTGCAATGTCCTAATTAAAATCGATTTAAATGATTTTAACCCCAAAGTAGGAAAGGCGCACATCCTTGGAGGTCATATACCAACTCATTTCCACGATTTGGTTGGAGGAAAGTATGCCTGATGAATGGAACCTTAGCATCGTTTCTAATCCAGTTCTAATCCGGATAAGTACATGATTGGCCAAATATTCATACAACAGCCGAGTCTATAGAAAACCCAATAAGCCCAAATCGATACTCCCTACTTTTTATCGATTTAAGAGTCACATATGACAGCATCTATAGCAACGAACTATGCAAAGCCATGTCTAATTTTACAATGCCTGCCAAACTCATCAGAGAGCTCTCGTTGATCTATTACTTGTGAGTTCGAAAGCAGTGTTTTAGATAAGGTGATCATCTGTCATGTGGCTTCGTACTTGAGGTAATTGTCAACTGACACCAGAAGCGCTGATGAAAATGACATGGTTGGCAGAAGGCAGACAGATGATACATATTGTAACAGAACTGGAAAAGTAGGTTTAGATGTGAATGAGTTCAAAACATAGCTAGTTAGGGACTTTGTCTGCTTCGGCTACGCTATTAACTCTGATAATGACAGAAATTAAGCGAAAAGTTCCAATTTCCAATCGCTTTTTCTCTGGCCCGAGAAGACAGTTGAATAATAAGACCTTGTCATGAACCTCTGCAGACACTGTTTATATATTAAGCGTTCGGCATGCTAGTCTCAGTCATCTATGTCGCAGAAGAGTGCACATTACCGCAGGCCGGTTGAAGTTATTTCCTCTCGTTTTAGGCGCAAGATTGTTCGGCTGATTTTTAGTGGCGTTTTTGTTGACAAGCTTTGGAGGGGAAGATATAATAAAGAAATCTAAAAGCTATACAGCAACATTGACATGATAACAAAAAAGAAACAACGACCATCAGTTACCTGAACTAGTTTTGACACACAGAGTAAATGAAAACGTTCTGTTCTGAAGAGTTTTCGATTCCTGTCTGGCGGTACAACGTAGTAGAGAAATATTTTGCATGAGATGGTGCTTGCAAACGGAACGCGACCTGCTCCATCACTGACCGAGCAATGGGAGGTATGTGGACAAAGACTAATTGGAGAGGAAGAGGTTAATTGATCCACCCCTGACTTTAGCATAATCTAAGTAGCATTTCTCTAAAAAATTAAAACAAACCCCGACTCAACGATATATAGCACCTATAAGGACGCAGTCTCTTTCCTCTTCTGCCTCTATCTTTGTCTGTGGTTGAGGAAATCAAATAAAAAAAAAATACTGTTGTGCGGTAAAATAAAATTTGAAATGAACTTACATCTTCTGGCTCTTTCTGTTGTTGGTTTTGAATTCCATCCATTTCCGTTTCATTCAGCTTTTCCCCGGTTGCCAAAAATTGCATAACATTAGCCGTACCACCATTCAGAATCTCCAACGTAGGCCATTCTACAGTCTCGGGGTCCAATATCAAATCACAAAGAGTATCACATGTTGCCAATGTGGTCGGTAGTTGACGCAAATTAGAATTTCCACTTATATTCAGAATTCGCAAATTAGGCATACAGCTTAATTCACTTATTGATTGTAAATTATTGTTGGACACATCTAGATGCTCAAGATATCTGAGCTGATTAATCGTGTGCGGTAGTTTTGCAAGCTGATTGTTCGATACTAAAAGTTCCTAAAAGCAAAACGAAATCAAAATCACCACGATTAGGCATTTGAATCAATACAAACACAAAAAATTTTTGACTTTACCCTGAGATTTTCTAATTTGTAAATTTCCTGTGGCAGTTGTTTAATTCGATTGTGTCTTAGATCGAGTATACGCAGTAATTGTAGGTCACTTAGCAGGCCAATGCTGTTGTTATTATTGCAGTTGATTATAGTTGTTAATTGGTTTTTACTTAAATTTAGAATCTCCTTACGTAGAACACGACAATAGATTAATACCCCCGCAGGAATTTCTCTCAGATTACAATCGGACAAATCGAAATCCGTCTCCGGGGTTTCTTTTGCCTACACCGAGTGATGATAAAACAGAAAAACCATTATCAACGTTTTTCATTATAATACAACAATGACTAATACAAAGGGTAAATAAGTGTAGTTGTCGCATTTAATTTAACAAAACAAACCCCCTAAGGCACTTACCAGGCACATTTTACGCTCCAAGCGAGCTTTGTATTCACTTTTTGATTGCATGTTAGAAGCTGAATCAAGGGTCTCGGGTATGTTTGACGCAAAATTTGGTTCATCTTTTGTTAAACGGCAACCCATACATTTAAGTTTACTGTTGAGAAATTGATTTTTTACCCTTTAACTGGAGTAACAAACTGGGATAAATGCACTTGAACAACACCTAGGTGAATCTAATAAGTAGGACAAGTTGAAAAAAAAATTGTGTCGCAGTTGATGAGTGCTTCGCAATGGCATTAAGATTTTGTTTTTTCACTGGGCTGTGCGGTTTACGATGGGGGTATGCGAATTATTATTTGATTGACACTAATTAGTTGATAATTTTTTTATCTAAAATTTATTGTTTTCATTTGTACAATTGACTTTTCTGCGGAGCTGGAGAGAGAAAAACAAAGAAGTTGCGGCCCCAAAAGTGTCCATTTGACAGTTTTTTCTTCT
Source organism: Volucella bombylans (assembly GCA_949129095.1). NCBI lineage: Eukaryota > Metazoa > Arthropoda > Insecta > Diptera > Syrphidae > Volucella > Volucella bombylans. The sequence goes on along the minus strand of OX422141.1, from coordinate 123,848,323 downwards.
TCTTTTTTTTGAATAGATTTGTTTTGACGTTTTCATTGAGTGGTTTTTGTTTCGAACAGGCATGACTGAGGAAGGAATGAGTAGGTTTTTTTATTTTATATTTAGTTCGAAAAACAATCATCTTCATGGGAACAGGGCATGTGCGAATGAACAAGCATTTATTTCTAAATTAAAGCTTGAGGCTAAGTTGGTGCATACTCTTATTCACGGTTGGTGTTTTGAATAGAGGAGACCGTGTTAGCCTTAGGTCACATACCTAAGATATGTGCTTATTCGCCTCGGCCGCCAAGTTGGCATATGATTTCTATTACTTGATCAGGCCGTAAACATTTCTCTCGACGCGGTGCCACCTGACCGTAAACCCGCACATGAATTCTGTTTGGACTACTCATGTTATATATGTTGCTATTAGTGCAGCAGAAATAATTACTGATTAAACATGAAATACGTATCCTCCTCAACACTTAAGTGAGTGGTTAATAAATCAAATCGTTACAGTGGGTATCTGAAGTAGACCATCACTACTAGTCTGGATATGGTCTACAAAACAGGCACCTGGCGTATAGCGAAATATACGCACTTCTAAACTGAAACTGAATATTAACTTTTGAACTGAATATTAAAACTCTTCAAGAGTTTTGATCCATAAATCTGACTTTCTTTTACCTGAACGGCATAGAATTTCATGTGCGCAAATTTCTAGTTGCAGGTGCATGGCTAAATGGGGTTTTTCCGAAACGCTTCCTCCACTAATTTGATGCTTGTCAGTTGAATATCAACTAAAGATTCAAAATCATAGTTTGTGAAGCGCTGTCGTGTCCGTTCAGCATAAGGTTAAGCTCTGTTGAGCTCCTAGTCGCAAAGGAGTGGCAGGCAATCAACATACAGACGAGTTGACTCGAAAATTATCTCCCTTTGATAAGGAACTGGCAGATAGGATATTAAACCTTCACTCTCCATTCTGAGAATGCAAGTCGAGCAAACGATACAAAGTAATCCAAGCCCATGAAAGGTGGAATAAGCTTGCAATCTGTTAAGCTTCAAGACAATTATGACCGAAACTCTATAATTAGCACTACAATCCTTTCCCAAATTTCGGCTACCCAGACCTAAGTGCGATGAGGTATAGAGTCTTTTTGGTTTCAGATACCACATGAATCCGCAAACGTAACCTAACCTAAAGGTTCTCAAGATGTTAAATGTCTATGCTTATGCATAATTAGATGACGTGCGTGTACTGTGTGTGGGATTGAAAATCAGGTTATTCGCTTCACAAAAAGGAAGTATTTCAATGATTTGTGTTAAACGAAGTCAAGTATCTAGACGTTATACCGAATAATAAACCTCCCCAAATAAACCAAATCGCATCAATAACTACCAAGGCGCCTACGGTTCTCTAGCAGTGCAGGGAAGTTTTCGGAAATACGTTCGGCTTGACAACAAAGATCGTTATTTGGATCTATACGCTTATGATACGAGCCATTCCAATATACGCAATCGTTGTTTGGTAGAGTAAATTTTGCGTACCCTTAAGACGTTTACACACAGCGGTGGCGAAGGTAAGTTAGGGACGGAAAGAATAGAGGTACCGGTGTACGTTGGTCTTAAATGTTCGCAAGGTATATTGACTTGAAAATAAGGCAAGGCGTTCCATAAGCGAGTTGCACGCTTGGGAAAGAATGACGTCCACGTCCGAAAGTGGGCTTAAGGGTATACATCATTGACAGTAAAGCTCCGTTCACTTCCTTGAATCCCTTACATAAACCACTTCTTTTCGATCTGAAATACAAGATATGCTTATATCGCATATAAATATATAAGTAACTGTAGACTCCATTGCTAATAAAACAACGATTCAATTCTAATTTAAGCCCTAAGACCAAGTACCAAATACTCCGATATCGGACAATAACTTTCTCGTATTACGTAGGTTGCTACTTAAGTTTTGAGAAAAACAATTAAGAAAACAAATATTTCGATGCACTTTTCCACTGGAATAGGTAACTCCAAATCAAGCGTTTTAAACACATTAACCTCCTCTTCTGGTTTCAATTTCAGAATCAACATTTCTTTTTTTAAGCGAACGTCAAATTATGCGTTATCCAGCATGCTTCAATTTCACGATAAGTCACATGAAGATCTTGTAATATCAATTACCGCATTGCATCGGTATTTTTTGTCACAATAACTAATTTTGGACGACTTTCACGAATTCGAGCGAACGGCGACCACGATTAAATTCGGAAGCACGAAATGTTCACGTTTTAATTCCAATTTTTTAGCTTAGATGAATTTTTCGAATCTCTGTTAAAAACGCAAATAGCACTCGTATGGCACGTTCTGAGCACGTGTACCATTAAAAACGTCAAACTTTACGTCTCTTCACTGGTATTGTCATATTCTTAGAAACATGTAGCAATCTGGTATTTTATGAATAGAAGATAAATGATTAATTTATGAACACCATCTATAGACAAAAATCCACTCAATTGTCACTCTCATATTGACATTTGATTTGAAATTGTCTTGTTTTGCTTTTGCTGTACTTCAACAAATTGGGTCATTCGTCATAATAGTTTTCAATTTCGGAAAAGTTTCACACAAATTCTGATTGGAAATAAATGAAGTGAAAGGAAAATTCTTCAAAAACCAAATCTCAATAAAACACTGCATCAACTGCATACCACTTCTTCTGTGAAAACAACATTTTCGATTGATTATATTGAATTCTCTTCCATCCAATTGAAAATCTTTGTTCTGCAAAATAAAATAAAAAAACAAAGAAACGATTAACGTTCGGAGTTTTCAATAGACAAGATTCAAGTTTCCATATAGGGTGAGTCAATCAATCGTGTCGAGACGATTACGACGTTTCAGTGAATTGTATCTTTAGTTTTTGGCGCAGAACAAAGCAGACGATGGCCAAGGTAATTTCGCAAGAAACCTTTGACGACGTGGTCAAGGAGAATATTGTGGACTTTTCAATGAGCCCCGTTGAGGCTAAGGAGGAGACAATTAAACAGTTCGAAGCTCAAGTAGGTGGCCCTCAATAGTTTACTTAAACTTTTTTTATGTTATGAAACATTCTCTGCCAGGGAATAAATTTAGCAAACATAATTAAGGATTTAGCAATCAACAAAGAAACAGGTGTTCCTGTTTTGAATGAAGTCATCGACCAGCTAAAAGCCCACATTGACGAAAAGGCCACTGACACTAAGCAGCTGAATGAATACTTAACAATTCTCGATGAGGAATGCCAGAAGGTAGGTGTTGATTTGCATCGGTTTGATTTTGCGTGGGAGTACTAATTGCATTTGTCATTTGCTGCAGTCAATTCCACATCGAGTGTTGGCTGGTAAAAATGGAGCCCAGGATATTATAATTAAACTCCTCGAACAAGAACTTACATCACCTAGCCCCAATCAGGAAATTTTAAAGAAATGTGTGAAGGCAGCTATTTCCCTTACCAATAAGCAACCGGATATTTTCAATGCAGAGGCTCTAGCCATAGTGATAAAACTTCTGGAAACAAAGCCGAATGATGAATTGTTATGTGGCACTCTGCAGTGGCTATGTAAAGCGTGTCTTATGCATGAAAACAATCGGCAGATTGTGATGGGGGCCGACATTATGAAGCCACTAAAACCGTTGGTCTATGTAAATAACCCTACTGTACTGAAGGATGTGTCTGCGGTCCTTAGGTATTTGGTTTTAGACGATGACATTCGTGTTGAATTTGGAAAAGCACATGAGCACGCACGTGTTATTTCGGCGGAGGTATTGGTGGATTTAACCAAACGGTTGGCAGGTAAACAGTAGACCATTTCTGAAAAGTCATTTCTGAATTAATTTGGTATTCTTTTCAGAATTTGAAGACACAACGGTTCTAGCGGAGATTATATTGACCATTGGCACGTTAGCAGTACGAACTGAATTTTGCGTGGCAATTGAAGATGCGGGCGGGCTAAAATTAGTTTTAGATATCATGGTAAGTTGGTAGTGATATATTAGGATCACGATATCTTTGCTTAGTTAGGCTATTGGCCCAGCTTTTAGCATTACGCCGTTATTTATGGGCTAATCACACTTGAAATCGCTCACAATCACGCATGTTCACGATTAAAGTCTTACTATTAAATTCATTGCTCAAAAGAGAAGCAAATCCTGGGCTACTGCAACAATTCATGGTGGTCTTCTGCTACTACTAGGTAAGACCAATATTTCTGATCTTTTTAACCTTTTAATCCTTAAATCGGAGATTCGATTACCCCTTTTTAAGAATTCGTAGTTATGTCTGCTTCGTGTAAATTTTTCGCCGGTAAAGTCAGATCTGCTCAAGTGTCTTGATAGCTTTGGTTCGTCTAGTATTCGCCAAAACGTTTGTAGTGTCTATGGTTATCTTCATCGAAATTCTGTATGCTTTGTCCGACCAGATTAAGGCTAATCTTGCCAACCTAAACCTGATATATGCTTATGAATGGACGAATTGCAAAATTTGCTTATGGACATTGCCCTAAGTCCGACGATAAGAAGGCCCTTGATGATTTGAGCGCTAACGATGAAAGGGGTGACATATTTAAAAAAAAAAACATTCCTAGCATGACATTCGCTTTCGGAAACGGATTGAGACTATTCGACTTCTTGACTAGAAGAAATATTTTCGCAGTTAGCACATGTTTTCCATACCTTAACATCTACTAGGCACAGCTCCAGTATTCTAGATGTCCGGCACAAATGCGGGTATTCAAGAGTCAAGACGCGAGACAGACTTGCTATAGCTCCCAAAATTTATTGAAAAATGCTATGCTGCCAGCATCTAGCATAGAAGATCAACAACAATATTGTCAGGCATCCATCACAGAAGTTTCATATTCTGGGATTCCGGCCGACCACCACAACGACACCTTAGGTTTGATGGAGAGTACCGTCGAGTGCAACTATGGAAAGAGAAGATAAAAAGTGCGTCGTTGTATGGGGAGCGAGAGTTGCTCAATTCTAATAATAAAGACAGTCGCGCTGTCTTGTCATTTCTTCAACATATTCAAGTATGCCAAACGCACAATGAGCACAGACACTATTCGCTTTGGAATGATATCAATTATCCCTCATCGGATGAAGAATATCAAACCAAAAGATAAGGCGTTGCACGACTCGAGCTTTAAAGAGGCTGTCAGAGTAAGAGAAATGTTTTTCGGTTCTACAAGACCAACCCGACAGAGGAAAACCGAAAAAATTCAAACGAACCAAGAACGACTACAACGTCTTTCTTAAGCGTGTAAACTGAGGCAAAAATTATTATAATGTCCCAAAGGTAGTAACAAGTGTTGGTCGTTCGTCAAACACATTAAAAATTCTGCCTCATCCTCCATCCCACCGCTCATTTACAATGATAATCCGGCTCTCAACTCTTTAGATAAGGCCAATCTGCTTGCTGCACACATTGCGGCCAGCTCAACACTCCCAGATTGTGCTTTGTCTCCGCCTGCACTTTAGTGCATCGAATCTTCAATGGGGGGAATCCATTTCGCACTCGTGTAGTAGGAAGAGTACTTAAAGATCTTAATATTTACAAATCCGCTGGTCCAGATGGTATTATCTCCCCTTCTTCTGAAGAGGTGTCCTTCCACGCTGGCAAAACCACTGCGTAAGCCTTTTCATAAATCTTAACCTTCAAGACCGTTTCCGAGCAGATGGAAAACAGCATTTGTCCAGCCCGTCCCTAAAGAAGGCGAATCTGCGAATCGCACTTGCGTCCCTTCTTTCCAAGGTCATAGATAAGGTGATAAACCGTCAGCTCATGAAATATCTCAAAATACCAATACGAAAACTTCTCAATGACCGACCGGCATTACGGTTTTCGTAGTAATAGGTGATTTGATGGCATGTCTTTCCAAAAAGTGGAAGCAAAGCGTACATCAATCTGGCGAAAACAAGATAGTTGCACTTGATATTTCTAACGCATTTGACAGAGTTTGGCATCAGACTCTTTTGTCGAAAATACGTGCATTTGGAACGCGCAATTCAAATTTTCTTGGACGGTTTCAAGTCTGATATTCATAAAATAAATGCTGGTGTACTGTAGAACGGGAACGGTAGCGTATGTTAAGCTCATTCAATTTTGATATTAACAGCATAACTAATTGCGGAACTTGAGCTTGAACATTAAGTTCTAGGCTTCCAAAACACAATGCTGTCGTTAAAGCGAAATTTAAAAACCAGCCATTTCCCATGAATGTCACTTGAGTTTCCGCTCTCGGTCTGTGTATCAATGACAACCTGTGTTGGAATGACCACATATTTGATGTCGTCAAATATGCTGCGAATTATCTAAGTTTCCTCAAACGATGTAAGAAATACTTTTCTCCCTCCGAATCGGCTTCAATATACAATATTGGAGTACAGGCCGTTTTCGAAAACTTCATTTGATCGTCAAATTGATCGTCATTTGCAATACTTAAGGGTTGCGAACATCACACTGCAAACGTCATTTGGTATCGTTGATCTCTGTCATCTACATGATTTTTTTCTTGCAAGAGCATTTGACGTTATCGAACAGAGCAAAATGGAACCCTTAACAAAATTTATTGCGAATTTGAAAAAATTAGTCGATTTTATATACTTACTGTTCACGAGACTGAGATTCCCATAAATATTCGGATTCACGCAGATTTGTGGCTGCTTTTTTGCAGCGCAGTTGACGTTTATGAACATCTGCCCTGCAAACACTGCATTATCGAACATCGTGCAAATGTAGTGTGATTTATGATGTTGTTTTCGAACGAATGACTTTCGCAGCTTGCGTTTAAGAACATTTTGCAAAAGCATTTTGATGCAAATGACGTTTTCGAAAACGGCCGCAATGTCCATGTCAGGCGCACCAAGACTTCATTCACTTGCTAGATAAGACTCAAAACCGTTCGATAAAACTCATAAAACGCTTGAACCAATGTAACGTCTCATGCCTCATCTTTTTCTATCGCTATTTTCACCACCAGTGCTGCACTGAAATTGTCAGTAGCATTTCACCCATTCAAACTTTTAACCGTAACACCGGTCTCGCCATGAATGCTCACCAGTATACCCTCGGACGTACTCTTAAATATCATGATTCCTTCCTAAACCGTACAACTCGCTTATGGAATGCCCTGCTGAGCTCTCTATTTCTTAGTCATTGTAACATGCAAACATTTAAGACTAATCTACATCGGTACAACCTCTCTTTTCTCCGTTCGTAAGATTCCTTTGCCCGTGCTGTGTGGAAAGGTTTTAGGGGGAATGAAAAACCCCTTGAGCACGCACTAATTATAAAAAAAACGAACAGATTTGATATTAAACTTGGGTGCTGCAGTCATAACTACGCCATAAGCTCGTCGTTGCATCAACTTATTTTCACCATGATTTGGTGCCGCCACCAGCACAGTCAATCTCATTGAATAAAAAGTTCTGAACCTCTGTAATGATCGAGATCTAGAGGGACTACGTAAAGAAGCCAGAAAGCTTCCAAACTGGTCACTGAAAACTAATTTTGAGGAACTCTAGATCTTTACAGATCGAAACAAAAAGAATATAAGAGAACATTATCTGATTTTCAAAGAGTGTTGCTACATTGAAATCCCGCTAAATAGTCTTCCTGAATGACATCGCCGTTGAATTTGCGAAAGATCTGAGCAGGAATCCTTAGGATTTGAATCCGCCTCTGGACCTCCTGTGTTTTCCATTCCATTGGCAGTTGAGTTTCTTGTGAGCACAACTTTGTATGTCTTATTTCTGTAGCATGTCGTCTCCAAAAGGTCAGCTGTATTGTTATTATTCCTCGGCTGAAAATGGGGCACTGCGCATTTGTTAAAAACTTAAGCCACCCCACCGGGTGTCTGGTTTAATTTTCATTAAGCTGCAAGAACGACTTTGTGGAATTCGCATTAGCCACGATCCACACTTTCTATATTAACTTGGACTAGGAGGAAATGATTTTACGTTGATCAAACAAACCTTCACATAAATCTATGTAAACTATGTAGTTCTCTGTTAAATTTAGTGGCGAACAAAAACTCACATTATCTGCGTCCAATGCACATATAAACTTTTGACATTTCAGACTTTTTAAGAAGCTTTTTTGTTATATTTTGCAGAATAAAAATCCGAACGCCATAAAACTAAACAGGGAAGCTTTAAAACTCATTCGTGCATTAGCTGGAAATGACACCACGAAGGCTCACATTATTCAACAAGGCGCCGCACCAATAATAAAAGAACTCCTCCATAACAATATGGTTAGTCGACAGATAAATCTTCTCTTAGCCACATTTGTGTATTTTTTTTTTTAGAACAAAGAACCAATCGCCACCGCCGCTCTAGCTTGCGTTTCAACCCTTACACTTCGAGTTAAAGAAAATAGTGCGGCCTTTTTCGAGACTGGTATTGCTGAAACAATTGTAGAAACCCTTCGACTGCATCCCAAAAGTCAACTTGTACAGGTTAGTGATTTACTAAAACAACAATAACAATCAATATTGGATGATTTAAATTCAAATCATATTAGAGAAACGGTGCGTGGGCAATACGCAACATGGTATCAAGATCCCGTGAACAATGTGATAGCTTCCTCTCCTATGGCATTGAGGACCTCCTTAATGCTGCAATGTCCGAACATCCAACTGTGCGTGAAGATCTCAAAGCAGCTCTCCGCGACTTGGGCTGCAAAGTTGACCTCAAAGAGGAGTTTACCGGTGTAGCAGAAAAACGCATTTTAAAAACTAATTAAAGTATCCTCGCTTGGGTTTTTCTAATTCCCCGCATTAACCATTTCTAAACAGACCATTTAACCATCACATAGCGAATAAATAAAGAAACGCAACGCACTTAATAATATCGAAGACAACAGAGACTAAATGAGCAAAATTTTATCTTACTTTACTAATAACTTTATTAACATTAGAACTTAACGGAACATTTATATACTATTGTAATATTTTTATATGCAATTAAATAATATTTGAAAATTTGCAAACAAAAATGACTTGACTTCATTAATTTGGCACAAAACAAAAACCTGATGTAATGTGCGAGCATTCGATCGTTTGATGGAATTTCGGGTTTAACTTTTGGTTAAGAACTTTTCCATGCTCTCAGTGCCAGCTGATGGAAATTTACGTAATTTTCCAGCTTTCAAGCGGCTGCTTAAGCTGTGGGTTGAACTTTTTTTCGTAACGATTTTCCCTCGGTCGCGGTCATCATCATCTATTTCTATTGGTGCTCTCATTGTTCCACCGAAACTATCGTAAATGAAGCCCGGTTTTAATGAAGATGTCAATGTAGAGGGATTTAACGAAAGACGAGATTTCTTGAATATGGAAAACTGAAAAGATTTAATACAAGATGAGTGCTAAGTTAAGATAAGGTGGAAGATTAGTTTCAACTAAAAGGGATTCTGTTTAATAACATTTTGAATTTGACTGGAGTTTACGATTTTTTTTTAAGGAAATCGAGTGGTTACCATTGCAGCACACTTACCTGAAACTAACATTTGGAAATTGTACACAATTAGACTGCTAACCCAAGTCATTCGATGAGTAATGCTAACGCCAGTCTAACAATTGAGCAAAATAGAATAGAGAAAAAGCCCCAAAATATCAAATTCAAAAATTCAAACGAGCCAGGAATGACTGCAACGCCTTTCTTAAGCATGTGAAATTCCAATACGACCAAAAACTGAGGCAAAAGACACTACAATGTCCCGAAGTAGTAACAATTTTTAGTCGTTCGTCAAAAATATTAGAAATTCAACACTTCCAGATTGTGCTTTGTCTCCGCCTACACTTGAGTGCGTCCAATCTTCAATGGGACGAGTCTACTTTCGCACTCGTTTAGTAGCAAGAGTACTTAAAGATCTCAACATACACAAATCCGCTGGTCCAGAACGATATCTATATCCTTCTTCTGAAGAGGTGTTCTTCTACACTTTCCGAGCAGATGAAAAACGGCATTTGTCCAACCCGTCCCAAAAAAAGGCGAATCTTCTTCTCTTTCCTCCTACAAACCCATTGCACTTACGTCCCTTCTTTCCAAGGTCATGGAAACGCTGATCAATCGTCAGCTCATGAATAATCTCGAAACACGAAAACTTCTCAATGACACTGGTACACTGGTGATTTGATGGCATGTCTCACCGAAAAGTGGAACCAAAGCATACATCAATCTAGCGAAAGCAAGATAGTTGCACTTGATATTTCTAAGGCATTTGACAAAGTTTGGCATCAGGCTCTTTTGTCGAAAATGCGTGCATTTGTGATCGACGACTCTCCTCTTCAATGGATTAGAAATTACCTTTCGGAACGTTCAGTTCAAGTTGTCTTGGATGGTTTCAAGTCTAATATTCACAAAATAAATGCTGGTGTGCCCCAGAGCTCCGTTTTGTCTCCGACACTCTTTTTAATTCTCATCAATGATCTCTTGTCTGATGCTTCTAATCCAATATATTCCTTTGCTGACGACAGTACTCTCTGCTTTTCATATTTGTTTCCGAACTCACGTCCCTGCTCTTCGGCTGCAGAACGGGAACGGCAGCGTATGTTAAGCTCATTAAATTCTGATATTAGCAGCATAACCAATTGGGGACCTAGCAACAGAGTGGAACTTAATGCTTCCAAAACCCTGTCTGCTGTCGTTAAAGCGAAACCCTTGAATGGCACTTGTATCGTTGAAACCGAAAAACTTTCCATTCTTGGTATGTGTGTCAATGACAACTTACCTTGGAATGACCACATATTCGATGTCGCCAAATATTTCACCTCCTCTGCCACAGTATATAAGGAGTACAATGCCAACATCTGATCAGGTGCCCCTAAGACCTCTTTGCACTTGCTGGATAGGATCCAAAATAGTGCGATAAAACTCATAGGTGATGCCAATACGACACAGTCATTAGACACCCTCGGACACCGGCGTAACGTCTCCTATCTCACCTTGTTATATCGCTATTTTCACCACCAGTGCTCCTCGGAAATTGTCAGTAGCATTCCACCCCTTCAAATTTTTAACCGTAACACCCCTCTTGCTATGAATGCTCGTCAGTACACTCTCAAGCCCACCTTCGGACGTACTCTGATACTCATGATTCTTTCCTAAGCCGTACATCTCGCTTATGGAATGTCCTGCCGAGCTCTTTATTTCCTAGAATACACTTCTTGAGTCTAAAGATTGTTTAAAGTGTTAATTCACGAGGCATCTGAATCAATTTAGCTTCAGTTTCTGGAAGAAGTTTAGAAAAACATCCGATCGCTCTTTAGGAAAATGCGGGTTATCAATTACATCAGACTCAATCGGAACGGAGAAAATAGAGTTTCCTTTTCTGGCTCACTACAAAGAATCTGAGCTAGAGCGAGTACTATGAACACACGTATGTATTCAAATGGAAGTCTTCGCGTCGGAGAGGGATATTCATTCGGTTTTCACATCCTAGCTACCTCAGGCGATGAATTCGCACTTTTAGGCCCGATCAAGGTCATAAAGTTCGCTGTTAAATCTCTTCTTTCAAAAGTCAGTCAGTCAACGAGGCCAAAAGTCACTCAAAGAATTGTTTAACTAACGACCAAGGATATCTTCATCTCCTTGTACTAGCAAACTCGTTTCTGCGCAATGGAGTGGTACTGAGATGATGTTTCTTACTCAATTGCCTTCTCAGGCTATAGAAACAATGATTGATAACTGTAATTGGTTGATAAAATTGCTGACTATCTCAAAGTTATAGCTGAAAATTTTGATGTTCTGTCCGATTGGATGACAAGGTTCCCATTCTTTTTTGTTAGATCATACCTAGATTTACGCTTATACATAGATTTATGTATACAAGGCGTATACAAGGACTTTGAATGCTTCCGACCTTTTCGGAGCAGCGAGCATTCTCCATCGTTGTTCTGCACAATTTTACGAGTTTGGCAGGGATGTTTAAACTATCCATGGATCTGTAGAGATGCTGTCATATGAGTCCTTAAAATCGATCAAGAAGTTATGAGCATCGATCTGGGCTCCTTGGGTATTCTTTATGATTAGGAATATTTGATCAACAATTCACTTACTAGGTCTTGTACGCGATGTAAAAAAAACTCTATAGTTGACGCAGTTTATAAGGTTTACTTTCTAGCTCATCGAACTATGCTTAGGATTCATTCATCATGCATACTGTCTACTGATCAAATCTTGAATAAGAGTTGGCGTGCACCCATCTTCCGATGCTTTATGTACATCGCCCTCGTTACCAAAGTTGAAGGGTTCCAAAGTCTTATTCCTTGGCGATGCCGTTTCGTAAGCGAGTTGTTTTACTAAATAAGTTTGCCTATACTCTTCATCCTACTCTCTTATCTTAATGGCTTCTGAATACTGAATAGGCACAACAGATTCTGCTAGCTTGTTGCAATTGTAGTCATTCAATGTTAAATTGAAGCACGAGGACGTGGTCTACCTTAGCTGCAACTAAGTAGCGATGCGGATCAAAATTGCGCACTTGGACATCTATAATACTGACGAAGTGCAGTAGTCTGCGAATGGCAGCGAAGGTCTTGAACTAAGATACAAATTTTTTAAAATGGAAATCAACCATATAAACATGCGAAGAAGGTACAAGTTACGAGTACACACAGAAAGCAAAATAAGAATAAGAGATGTAATGTAGTAAAGTATCGTGATTAGGTGGTTTAAGAGGGCTATGTCCCGCCCGTAGGAGAATCTCTTTAAGTATTACAAAAATATATGTGCTTCGGGTCATGCTTGTTTGAGTGTTTGAGATTGATGTGTGTGCAGAGAGAAACTAAAGATATTTGACGATCGTAGAGGCGTGTGTTGTGGTGTGGTGTGTTGCTTGTGTTGTGTTAAAACCCATAATGTGGGAATATTTAACTAAAATACATGAGATTCTATAGAATTATGAGTCTTTGTGCTTCTCGTAGAACGCATCCAAATATTTTTTATACTCCTCCAGGTTACTCCACATCATTGAGGCTTGGGCCTTTAGGGGACTATCCTTATTTGGATCGCCCAGCAGCGACTGAATCAAAAGTAGAATAGTTCGAACATCATATAATGCTGATGTCTAGACAAATCGAACCGGATAGATCGACATTTCGATGGTAGCAAGGTGTCAGGAATTTCACTATTGGCGGTGAGTAGGGGGTACTAATTTGGGAACTCTAATGAGAGTCGATACTTCTGTACACTGTAGACGGTTTTATCGGCGCGCCTGTTATAGTACCAATTCATTTAAAGACGTTTTCACCATTGGAGAAAGTTGAAATGCGCTTTTCAGCCTACATCATGAGATTAGTGATGGGTGATTGTCTTTTATTATGACAGAGTCATCATTGTGCTTTATATGCGACGACTGTGTATGATCCGGGCTGATCTTTTGTGCGATATTTGGGATGCCTATTCAGTTCTTCAAATAATATTCTGCGAATTTGTCAAAGATTTTTGTAGAAATTTCCCCGGACGATGATTGTGAGTAACAGAAAAGCTATTTTTTGTCGAATTTTTTGTTTGACAAGCTTGATAGAAGTCGTTCGCTCAATACTTCCTTACGCTGGCGCTTACAAATCCGCGCGCAAATAGGCGCTGCTTCTCTTTTTTGTTGCAGTAACAGTCATGTAACTTGTTACCGTTTTCCACCCTCCTTTTATCCGTTCGATCATAGCGCACTTCCTGAATGGAGGTGATATCTGCTTTATAGCAGTCTAAGGCATCTGCAAGTTGTACAGCTGTTATGTGTAGATACGGACGTCGATACGGACTTTTCTCGTTTTGCAAGGTTGTCAATAGTGATACCGCCCTTATCCGAGGCTCTTGATTGCTTCGTAATAGTGCATGAATAGTTAAGCATAACCCACAAACCCAGAGGGCCTTTCTATTAATTGTTGGCTAAAAGGGTTCGGATATTCTAGTAACCCGCTTTGAGGACGATATGATTAAGCCTTCAACCAACACCATCTCTTTTCGATTGATATCTCTATTTCGGAAATCTGTCGTTTCCCGCAGAAATTACAGTGTTGCTATTTTCTCCTGGTGAACACTCGCGCTTATAAGTTTGGCAAGCCGAGGTTTGACGAGACTAGTACTCGGTGGCTACCATTAATAAATAATGGGCATTGCTCAGTTCACACAAAACAACACAAGGTCGGAATACAAGAGAATTTTCGGCTTTAGCGATAGGGCAGCTACTCGAATACTTTGATATATTTATCATCTTGTCACAGAATGTTGGAGAATTAACGAATATTAGACGGCTTTTGCTACTGCACCGAATAAAGTGAAACAAATAGCTCTGGCATAGAATAATTTAAATCAAACTTATTACTTGGCTGTCAAGACGAGAACTTAACTCATATACACATACATACCCTCTCTGATAATTCGTTTTGAGCTGATTGCTCTTTATTTTCGGTGTTCTGTGATCGTAAGGCAGATATTTTAAGCATATTGAGAGGAACACCACTCGCCTTAATGTTAAAGTAAGGAGAGTTTGATTCTTCAATTTTTCTTACTTGCTTTACCTGAAAATGGAGAAGAGTCGTAGCAATGTTTATGTTTGAAGTTAAATAAAAGCAAATTTCCTACAGTATTTGGCGAAAGAGTTAGCTGTTTAGCCTCTTGGTTAAGCATTCTCACCCTACTGGTGTCGTTGAGCGAACTTGATGGGGAATCAAACATGTTGCCATTATTTAACTTCTCTTTTTCCTTCTCTCGTTCCAACTGAGTTAACTACTGAAACAACGTAAATTTTTACCCTGGATGAATTTGTGATATATTAAAAACAATTACCTTCTGCGTAAGATTGTAATTATCACTTTCTAATTGTGAAAGATGCTCCTCGCGTTTTCTGTGTTGAGACAAAAAAAAAATAGAACCTCAAATTGATATTGTATGATGTCTTTCCTAACTTACTTTCTCAGATCGGTTTCTTTTCTCAAATCACTTTGCACAACTTTTAGGATATTCCTCAAGTCAGTCTTTTTACTCTCGCAAGTTCGGAGTTCCCTAAAAATGGAGTAGTCTTGAGGTTTCTAATTCAAGAAGAAACAGGTGTTTACCTTTTTAAAGCTGATACCCAAACAGCTAATGTCGTGGGATTCTTCTCTGTTTTCAATAGCTTCTCGGCATCTTGAGTGGTAGACGATAGGATCGATGAGACATTCTCCATCATTTCGATCTTCTCTTTTAGTCGCTTTACCTCTTTCCTCAATTCATCTGCTTCTTTGGCCTCTTCTCTTGCCATTTTTAGCTACAATGATACATTTTTTAAAGTTTAAAAGTTCTTTTTATGCACGATCATGCTCTCTTATACCTGTTCTGTGTATGACAATATAACGAAATCATTCTTCTGCACCTTCTGTTCAAGAGCAGAGATCGTCTTCCTGCAAACCATTAGTTGAAATGAAAAAAATTTTCTTTTACAAACTAACAAAGCCTACATGCACTTCTTCTGTGTAACTTTGAGATTCTTAATTTGTTCTTCAGCATGCCGGACATTTTTCTCGTTGACCTTAGCCTTCAGATTAGCACTGTCCAGCTGCTCCTGAAGAGATCCTACATCAATTGCACTCGTGTCCAGGTTGGCCAAATTAAAGTACACGCGATGCACATTTGCATCGGTACATCTGTTGCGACATTGAGGGCACGTTTTTGAACTAAAACAGTGGTCGTTCATTCAAATTTGAACAGAGTTTTATGTCAGAAAGTATGATCTTACCGCTCCAGCCATTGGCAGAGGCATGCATAGTGAAACAAGTGACCACACTTTGTGACATGAACATCATCAGTTTGGGTGAACAATTCAGCACAAATAACACAGTTAAGGTTTAACATTTCCTACTCTCTAAGAAATGAAAATAAATACAAAACAATTGAAAAACAAGATAGATAAACTAATTTCCCAGTGCCGCCAATGCACTATGCTGTTTCGATTTCTGTTGTTGCTGTCGTTATCCACGGTACGGTAAATGTCAACTTTTGCAGCTTAAACATCGATACTCGCTCGATTTGAATTTTACATATCACTTTTGTAGTAGTTTAACAAAAAGAAAAATATTTTGCATAAATTAAAATTTTAAGAAAGTTTTCATTAGCTGTGCTATGCGTCAGAATTTCTAACCAGGATGAGATATGAAATAAAACAAAGAGGAGCATCTTGTCAAGGCTTATGCGGAATGTTCAGCTTTAAGAATTTGGAAAATCAAATCAAGATAATGAATGAGTCCTTAATGGACTAATTCTAGAGCCCACATTCTTATAGAAGATCAATTGAATTGGTTAAATCAAGTGTAATTTTATATGTATCCAATTGTGTAAGAAGGAGATAATCTTCGCGTAATCCTCACGCGTTGTACAAGGCAGAACTTATTATATTGAATCGAGTCTATCTGTGCGAAGATTCTGCGAAATTTATTAGCTGTTACAAAAATTTCATATATATAAGGATGAAGATTCTTAATTCCCCTTTCAAGTTTCATAAGAAAACCAGTCTAAATAATGCCAATGTTCACAATTTGGTTTGGTTACTAAAACTTATCATTGCTTGAATTATTGATATAATGACCGAGAGCTACTCGCATATTTTCTCCGTCTAAAATGAATGCAATCTAAAGTCTTCCTTAAAACATAGATTTTCTATTTCCAAGAGGAAAACTTTATAACAATGAAATTAACGGTTTTGGTTGCCTTTTTATCAATCACATCAGATTACATGCGCCGATTTGACCAAGAATCAATTAATTTTTTATTTTCCATACCATCTGTTGTGTATAGATGAACATACCCGGTGTATACGCATCGAGTCTCTTCAAAGTTCGAATCGCCAAACCAAAGGGTTTGACATTTCTGAATTATCTTCCTTCTTTTTCCGCTAAACTGTCAAAAACGTAGGTTGATGTTTTCTTCTAATTTTTTGCAAAATCCATAAATTTTAAAGAAATCACTAAAACTTTTCCAAATTCGCATTCATAAAACGAATCTTAAACATTTAAGGTAGACACATGCAGTAACCTTTTCTCGCATTTCGTTTTCTTCATTCCAGATATTGATAGACTAGAAAAATGGCCAAGTCCAAGAATCACACAAATCACAATCAAAACCGTAAGGCTCACCGCAACGGTATCAAGAGGCCTACTCGTTTCCGTCATGAGTCCACCTTGGGCGTAAGTATTTCCTCCCCGCACGACCCAAATCATTCGTCACTCACCGAGTTCCTTCTCTGTTTCAGATGGACCAAAAATTCTTGACCAACCAGAAGTTCTGCCGCAATGGAAACCTGTCCGGCGCCGAGGCTAAGAATCGGTACGAGGAACGTATCGCCGCCCGTGCTGGCAAGCCAAAACCTGTGAAACTATAAATGGTGTGCGTGTTGGAATAAAGTAGACAAGAAAATAATTTTTTTAGAAAAAAAAAATTTGTTTACTTTATTTGGGCGGTTTGTGTAGCTTTATTCAGTAGTAAATGCTTAGAACTTTGTGGAACGGAATGCATTCAAGATCGTCGGCGTGCTGGCGTCTGTAGTCCCAGAGGAAGTGATCGATGAGAATGGAGTTTACCTTGTCCTTAGACACGTCTGTGTGGTTCTTTGTTAGTTCGAGTAGAACCGCGTCTTTTACTTGTTCCACAATGTAGATTGAAGCTCCTCGAATCTCCACCTCCATTCGGTCGCCGTTTTTCATAATGGTGTCCTTCTTCAGGATATCCAGCAGCTCCTCGGTGTATTCAAGACATCCATAGTGAACCAGAACTTGTGGCACTCGATAGTCGGCAAACATGGTGATCTTTTCCACATCGTTGAATTCTCCTAATCCGTTTCCGCGGAAACACGCCCAGACATCTCCCACTAAGATTTGTGCCCTCTTGTAGATGGCCACTTCCTTTCCATCATACAGGGCTGTGTCGCGAAAGCAGACGAATTTTTCGACAACCATTGTGAGAAGTTTCTCTGCGGATTTGTTTGCTTGGTTGATCATGTTCTCGAATTTCCCATTGTACTCGGCGAGGAGGACCTTTCCCACTTGATGAAGGCAATCAACTCGTTCTTTGAGTAAAGGTACCTTGGTCTCACCATCATCTGAACGAAGGATTTTAGCCAAAGTGTCCTCGTCGATGCTGGCATAGTAATTCGCATCGGTTATGGGAATTCCCTCATCCAACGCACGATTGATGGCAGCACAGAGGGCAAAGTAACCGGTGTATCCGTTCACCTTGAACTTGGTGTAGTTAGCTGGAAAAAATTGTTTTGAACAGACTGGAATGGTAGGTAAATGATTATCAGTTACTCGGAGTCCAAAAGCAAAAGTTCAAGGTGTCAATGATGAAGATCCATTCCACAGCATGTGCATCGGTTGGCTTGGGATGTAGTTCATGTTGCGAGAAGTTGTTCACGTCAATCTTTCCCGATAAGATGCCTTTAACTACCTCCTTGGACAGCTTATCGATTCCTGCTTGGTGAACCTTAAGATGTTTTGCATTTTGGACAATGAATTCACCAGCCTCTCGGGGCGACAACACCTGCGATGCAACAAACTAAAGGCGAACGTTAATATTTTAGACTAATGAGGATGGAGAATAGGTTTTTCTTTTTTAAAGGGAAGGTATTACTGATCACAGAAGAGGTATAGCGCAGGGGAATGGAAACATGGATATAATCCAACAAATATCTGCGACAAAACCCTACACAATTCAGCAGTTTACAGTTGACACGCACAGGGCGCAATTCAAAGTTGCTTGCCATCTAATCGTACAATCTCTGTCTACAATCGAAGCAACTGCTTTCAGATTGACAATGTACATACAAAGTAAATATCTGTATATTTAATCATCATCTGAACAAACATGCAAGTGCAAGTACGGTCAAACCATAACAAGTTTGAAGTGGTCCTTCATGGAATTGTGAAATTCAAAGCAACCCCTGAGCGGCTGCAACCTAATCAAGGAAAAGTCTTTACATCTGCGATTGTATAGGGCTTTTCGAAACGTTATGTTTTGCCTCCATAGCTGATGTGACTTATTTCCTGGGCTTCCTACTTCTTGCTACAAGAACTAAGCTTATTGTTTGGGTTTGCTTTGATACACTTTGAAATGTGCCACCGGCCAGTGCAACTATGTAGAACGTTAACACTTTGGACGTCCCCAAATAAAGTTAAGATAAATATAAGCTAACGAATGTATTAATTAGGACTTTGTGACAGCACTAACCTGTTTTGTTTCCATTTCACGAAAATGTTAGCAAACAAACTGTCGAACACAAAACAATAACAAATAATGTTGATGTGCCGGCAGAGATTTGACTTCACATTCTTTTGGAGAGTTTTGTAAACGGCGAGAAAATAATTTTGTTTTTGTAAAAGTGCTGCCCTCTTATCGTTGGTTGTTGATTTAGAAAATCGTTTCTAAACAGTTATGTCCTCATTCGTTTTCGTTTTTATGTTTTCTACTTTGATGAGTAGTGATTGTGGTTTTCGGTTAGTTCTTGTTGAGAAGAGGATCGAATTCGAAATAGAATGCTGGGAAGTTAGAAATTGCTGCTGTGAGGTGCATGTTTTTGTTTCTGGAATTTTAGAAGAGTCCATGATTTTAAGAAAAAAAAAAAAACATCAACGGTATCAGGTGTCTCCTGCTAGAAAGAAAAAATTGCTTTCGACGAGTGCATGCTACTTTCTAATAATGAATCAATGTTACAAGTATGCTCAATCTGAATGTGAAGTAGAACTCCTGACATACATTTGCGTGCCCACATTCAGATAACGCATTTCTGTTGTTGATTTTCTCATTGTAAGTTAAGTTACGGAGCAACAACAAGCCTCAGATACGGCGGATCTTCTGAGAAACTCTGTAAACGACCTTCGGATCTTTACGTGGCATGATAGGTCACTAAATAGGCCACGTGCAGCCGAATAACTATAGAAGGCCCTGGACTGCTGCAAACCAGATATTACCGCCAACCAAGAAATGCAATCCCATTCCCAGCAATGCCGGATAAAAAACTGCGACATCTACTACGACAATTGTTATGGACGGCAAAAACAGCGCCTAGGCGGATTTGAGGCAGAGTTAGGCAAGAAGTGTTGAGTTTGTGAACGAGCGCCTCGTAAAAATCCGTATTAAGGCTAAATTTGCCAGCATTAGCCTTATATGCGCTCACGCCCCCACACCAAAAATAGCTTCGACGAGCTATTGGGCAAGACCTACGCGCATTGCCGTAACTATGACGTTAAAATTGCCATCGGCGATTTTAATGCAAAGTTAAGACATCATTGGTAGTATTGTCGGAAGGTATAGCCTGCACGGCACCACCTCTGATAACGGATTCAGGCTAATCGCCTTCACGGTTTGGCGAAACATTATCGTAGCTAATACGCGGTTCTCAAGAGGACTTGAAGGACTCCTGATCAATTAACCGTCAACCAGATTTAACACATTGCGATCGACGAAAAGCACTCCTCCAGTATTATGGATGTCCGAACGTTCCGAGGGGCCAACGTCGACTCGAACCAGTACCTTGTTGTAGCCAAAGCACGGTTTTAGATATCCCGAACATTGCAAAAACAAGCTAATGCTGTGAGGGAGTTCGACGTCGGACGGTGACAATCGCAAGACATCGTCAAATCCTTTTCAGATCGAGTCTCTCTTGGTCCTATGCCGCCAGTTTCAAGTATCGAAGACCAGTAGCAACATTACCAAAAAAACCATCAAAAATGCCGCCTCCGATATGCTTGCTGGGTTTCGCTCAGCTACTACAACGAAACCCCTGGTCTGACGACTAGTACCGCCAAGCACATGCAGCTAAACATGAATCATACAAATCGGCGCTGCACAGAAGGACTAGAACTGCTCACGAGCAAGCGAGGAGAGACGAACACTGGCATCTCAGGAGAAAAAGAAAGAGCATAAGAAACGCACAATCGAGGAAATTGAGAGATGGTACTCCAGGAATGAGATTCCGAAGTAAAAAAATATGCCACGAATACAAACCCCGAACCGAAGCCTGTAGAGACAAACAAGGGAACATCGTAGTACAATAGAATCGCAGTCGATGGTGAAGTTTTATAAATAGCATTTCTGTAGACTATATATCGGCGATGACGAACAAAATACCGCTATCAGGCAGAATTAACCTTTCAACCTGGAAGATGTAGAATAACAATTCCGTCCACTCGACTTGGATGAAGCGAAGATAGCCATATCTAAGCTTAAGTCCAACAAAGCTGCTGGAGCGGACGGTCTGACTGCCGAGCTCTTCAAAGCGGCAGGCGATGACTCGGTAAGGAGCATACATCAACCCATCTATAAAATATGGTCAGACGGAAGTATGCGAAATGAAGGGAACTTCAGCATGGTTTGTCCGATCCTTAAGAAAGGCGACCCTCTGAACTGCGCCCACTACAGAGGCATCAGTCTTCTTAACATCGCCTACAAGATTCTCTCCGGTGTATTGCGTGAATACCTGAAGGTATTCGTCTACAATCTGTTTGGTCCATATCAGCGTGGCTTTAAGCTAGGAAAGTCCACCAAATATTCACACTACGGCAGATCGGCAGATTTTGGAAAAATTCATGAGTTCCAAATCTATTCATCGATTTTATGGCCGCGTATGACGGCAACTATAGAGACAAGCTATACAGAGCAATGTCTAGTTTTGGCATCCCTGCCAAACTCGTCTGTTTGTGCAGGATGACGATGCTTCATCAAGGCTGGTAAAGAATTCACAATGCGATGCGCAGTCATAGTCAGTCTTTAACATCATTCTTGAAAGAATAGTGCAAAACGCGCCAACACAAGAGGTACAATCTTTCAAAAGTCCGTCCAATTACTTGTATAGTGGTGCTTTCGCAAGTCAATGAGGACAAGACCATGTACATGCTGTCTACAAGAAAGGGCAGCCAACACCGACGTTTCGGACAGAATGTCACCCTCAACAGATGATTGTGCTTTTGACCGTTTTGAGAGGAAAATTCTTCGGGCGATTTTCGGTCTCGTCTGTATGGACGGTGAGTGGAGGACATTGGAGGACCAGAAGAGTGAAGATCAAACGACTGAGCAGACAGACACCATCGCTCCGGTTCGAATAACCATGGCGCACGCAAGTGGAAGAGAACCTCAACCAGCTTAACGTGCGAAACTGTGGGCAGCTGGCTAAAGTTCGAGTTAGCTGGAGACGCTTGTTGGTGGAGGCCAAGGTCTACCCCGGACTATAGCTCCAACTTAATTAAGTAAGTAAGTAAGACTTCCTCAACTTCACCATGGTCCCAAACCCAGGAAATATTCTAACTGCTAAAATTATACTGAACACTTGGGGTTGGATGAACTTTAGCACATATATATGCGTGATACAGGCAAAGCACCATACGCACATTTTGCGGAGGAACTCCCAAAATGGAGTCAACTGCAATATCAGAGGCAGATGAAGTCATTTCAACCCCTTCGACATTTAGCCAGGTTGTCCAAATAGAATTTAGATGAGGACTTTCAAGCGAACCAACAGCAGCGCCCGAGCCTCCAAAGCGTTTTTGGCATTATTTTCTCGTTCCAACCTTCAGGTTGTAGGTTATTAGCTTCTCCACCACGTAAAACACTATAAAGAAAGATGGAAAATTGTGACGTCTACTATGGTGATAAGTCCGCCAATACCAACTATCGGATATGTGTTTACCGAAAAAGACGACTATCAAAGATTGATTCTAGGATTTCCTCGACCAAGTCAAAGCAGAGTCACAGTCTTAAACCATTCAACAATAATTCGTCTATTCGACGACGTCTGGTTAGCGATTTCAAAACTAAAGACCAATAGGTCTGCAGGAACAGATGGACTACCTTTCGGTCCCTTCTGCATGAAGCGAATTTTGAGAAGATAGAACAGAAGCTCATATGGCCGGGACGCGTTGAAAGTATGAAAACTAACGTTTCGGACCGGAAAGTTTCGAATCTGCCTGGGACCCAGACAAACAGCACGGTAAAATAATACCTCGTCAAAGTTCCTCAAAAGAGAAACGTCACGTTCTTTTACTTTACTACTTACCTTACATACTTCAACATATTTAGAGCTCACGTCTATAAGAATTCAGAGGGTTAAGTCAGGGCTTTTGAAGCGGAAATGTTTGCAGATGAGCTCTTCGTGGCCCAATAGTAGCATAAATATTCTCAAAGTGGGTTTACGTCACCGGAATATCCATCCATCCATCGTTGAATTCGTATCGTTTGCCCTCTCTGCCCTAGAGAATGGTAGCGAGTCGATGTAGTTGCAACCGATTTTAGCAAAGCCTTTGATAAAATCTCATCTCAACGATTAATAATCTTCAAATTGTCTGCCCTCGGTTTTGAACCCATACTGTTAAAATGGATATCCACTTACCTCGAAAACCGATTTTACAGTATTCGTTTTAGGTCAGCCCACTCGGCTCTATTTTTGGCCATCTCATGAGTTCCACAAGGCAGCCAATTCGCTCCCCTTCTTTTTATATTAACCATCAGTGATCTCGATAGGATCATCAAACACTCGTCTGTCTCTCATTACACCGACGATACCAAATTTTTCAAAACCATTTCCCCTCCCCATGACTCCTTCCTCCTTCAACAAGACCTTGATAGTTTTTCGATCTGGTGCATTAAAAATTATTTGGAACTTAATACTCGTACCGTCAAATGCCAATCCATCACCTTCTCTAGGTCTCACTCTGCACTAGGTCTTGTAAAACCGTGGTCCAAAGAATTCACCAACCCATACGTGACCAAGTCCCTCTATATGGTATTACCTTTGTTCGCCCCCTCCTAGAGTACGCCAGTGAAGTTTTAACCTTAGCTTTAAGCTAGCTAAAGATAGTATAGCTTATATTAAGTCGAATAAATGGGGGCCCTCGTCCCCACCAAAACCTGCCCATAGATGTGTCTTTCTTAAGTGGTAGAAAGATAACCTAGCAATACCACCCCCAGCCGTAGAGATCGTAGAGCTTATCCATCATCTGTTTCCGATGACCTGACTACATCCTGGATATTCTTATTGGCCTGAGTTGTGAATGTTTTAACGTCGCCGTTGACCGCATCTGAGAAGTTCCTCCACAGACGTGTATATGATACCCCAATTTGTTTCTTTTGCTCACTACCACAGTCCGGGTGTATGATAGGTACCACTACGAGGTAAACTAATTTATGCGTAGTGTTGTTTGCAGGACTGGAAACCGCCAGGTTGACGTCAGTCAGTATCTGCCATATTTTTACAGCAGGACTCACAAAAAAATTATACTGCCGTCACATACCACCTTGATCAAAAAGTTTATTCAGAAAATTAAAAACACAAGTTTATTCATCTAAATCTATAGGTATTGTCCCCTTAAACACACACAGCAACACACTAATGCCAGCGCTTGATCCAATCTTCGAAACATTTTTTTATATTCGGTTTTCGGTATGTCCATCAGTGCTTCCTGCGATTTTTCCATTACTTCCTCTCGGCTGCTGAAACGTCTTCCCAAATAATACTCTTTGTTTACTCTCTGGCCTTCTGGCAAAAATTCATGATGCACTACACCACCTAATAGATGCCTTCTTTTTTGACTGAAAACGGCGTGTTTTTTTTTGGTCTCGGCTGATTTGGTGAACGCCATTCACTTGCCTGATGTCTGGATTGCGTGTCGTACTCATAAGCCCACGTCACGTCTCCAGTAATGATCCTTTTGATGAATGTGGGATCGGATTCAGCCTCGCAAATCATCTCTCTTTGCGACGTCAACACGGTCTCTTTTTTGCATGAAATTGAGATCTTTTGGCACCAACTTTGCTGCTACACGACGGAAACCAAAATGTCTTGGACGGATCCATAGGCAATATTCAAATCCTCCTCTATCTCTCTGATGGTTAATTTGCGGTTATTGACCAACATTTCTTTTACTCCATCAATGTTTTCGTCGGTTTTCGATGTCGATGGTCTGCCACTGCGTTCATCATCTTCGATTGACTCCCGACCACCTTTGAACCGCTCGTGCCACTGGTAAACGACCGTTTTCTTTAGATAATCGTTGCCGAAACACTTTTCCAACATTTCCAACGTTCGCGCACCATTAAATCCGTTTTTTACGCAAAATTTAATACAGGTTCGTTGTTGCAAATTTAAATCCATTTCTAAAATTGTAAAAACTCAACTTTCACTTGTGCGCGCCACCTAAGGTAAGGTCTTCCTCTAATGTGTTGTCCCTTCGGGTTGGAATCGAAAATTCTTCGGGCTGGAGCGATAATGTTACATGTTCTAGCTATCTTAGGCGACTAATGAGAACTTTTCTGACTAGTTCGATGTCATTGTATAGCTGATAGAGTTCGCTGTTAAATCTCTTCCTCCAAGCCAAGCCGCCAACGTCAAGGCAAATGAAACTAAACATCACTCGAAGAATTTTACGTTGTAAACGGTCAAGAATATATTCATCCACCTTCGCTACGGTCCAAAGCAGGATTGGGATCAGAATAGCATTCTTAGTGTTTATTGATAAGGCCTTATTACTCATTTGTTTAGGTCGAAGAGCAGCTGCTGACAAGAGTAATTCTTCGTTTCATTTCTGAGAAGACGGCATTATCAGATTTCATAGCTAGTTATAGTTCGGACTGGTCTTTGGTCTTTTTGCCTGAGTGCGCGTTCACCTGGTTCTCTTCTGTATAAGTGGAGTTGTCTCTATGTTTCCCTGCACATTTTTTTATATGAATTTCAATGTTTGAGGTTTTTGAGGCACCCTCAGCTGATGTTGGACAGATGTTTTAACAGTAAATTCAGGGCTGTCTTAACACGTATCAAGATGTTGAAATATACTTGCCTTCTCCCCATGTGCCCTATTTTTTCAATGTTTTCCAACGCAGCTAACGCGTTTTCTTGCCAACTTAAATTCTAAACTTTTCGTTAATAAAGTGTAAAAAATCGATGAAAAGTGAGGTGTGAAGATAAACTTAAAATTGGTTGCTTACATGGCTTTCTGTAATATTCCCTCTACGGATCGGCCTGTCATCTAGACATTAAAAAGCCTTCTATAGACAAATTAACAACACACTGATTCCTCGACTTCGACTTAATAAATTTCATTCAATTTAAGTATTTCTATTGTTAAAACTATCTTGTTTTATTAATTTTTGCTTTGTCAAATTTGAAATTCAACATATAATCTAAATTTGTTGAATCATTTTTGAGTGCCATCTAGTTGTCACAATTAGCCAACCACTTTTAAATCAATACCATGCCACCATTCAGTAATACACTCTCATTCAGCGCCAAGTTTCTACACCCAAGCCCAGATCCACCATCTTGTCCCTGGTCAGAGACATTATTTTCCTTCTACACTTTTCGTTTGTCATTTCTTTGCATTTGAGTGATTTTAATTTCTATCTATTCGCGAATATCTGTGAAAATACTTAATAATTGTGCTATCAAAATCTTCGCAATTAAATGAACAACAAGAGAAGCGAAAAGTGAATCCCCAGTGAATATATATATTCGGTGTAATAAAGGAAAAAAGCCACCACCAACAAAATGAGCGATTTAGTGGAGACCCGTCAAAATGAAGTGAAAACGAAGGAAATTTGCCGCTTTTGTCTGTCTCAAGAAGTCCCAAAGTTGACCAATATTTATACAGAACCAGACCCAGATGCAGATTCACTGTCTCCTTTGGCTATGCAGGTGATGGCGTGTGCATCCTTAGAGGTAAATAAAAACAAATTACATAGCAAAAGTAAATTGTTTACAAATAAGTAGATACTGGACGCTCCGCTGAATCGTAAGAACACATAAAATGGTTTGTCTCCGAATAATTTTGTTGGATTGGAAAATTACGACAGGGGCAAAAGTACCCGCGCTAAAGTGATTAAATTTGTTTTTAGTACAAGCGATGACCGATTGTGTGCTGTGGCTATGTCTGTTCTTGGTGGTTCGAATGTGGGATGGGAATAAGTCTTTGGTTAATTTTTAGTTAATACAAGTTGAGGGTTGTAAATTGAAAAATACCATATATTTCAAGTGTACTACTAGGAAATATGTACGCATTAAATATTGATGTAGTCCTACTGCCAGATTTCAAAACAGAACCTCAGAAATTATTGTTCTCAATCTATAACGCCGCCTTAGCTAGAAAACTTTTTTACTAGAAGAGACTGCAAAATACGGTCCCCTAAAGCCACAGTAGTGCCTGCAACTCTAAGAGAGAGTTTATTGAAGAAAGCAAGAGAAAGAGCAGCTGGTTTAAGAGTAAGATAATTGTGTGTTCGCTTTTGCTTTAAGTTGGCCTCATGAAATCTCTAATTTCTCCCAGTAATTCCTTACCAAAATGCTTTGTGCCATGGATTTCTTGTTTGCCAAAATCACAACTTTTGCTGAATAAACACCGGCCTTTTGGTTTCAAAATCGGATAAGACGATACTTCAAATATATTGGGAACTCTCTCCTGATAGTCGATGATGCTTCATTAATTGCCAGCACTACGAACACTGTCTCCGCCCTTGATATCATTTGGCAGATCCATGAGGAGTACAAACTGGGTTTATTAACAACGTAGTCGATATGTTTGTGGTGAAATGTAAGAGCCCCTCAAAGTCCTCAATTTCCCATTTAAAAAGCAAATCATAGGGCATTGCTAGTCATCAACATCAGCACCAATATTGGCGATAGGATGACAGCCCCGTTGGACCGCATTTTGGATATTCAGTTTCTCAGATGAGAGGAAATGCAGAACCTGACCCACCATAATTAGTCTGTGTGATGCATATTCATTCGTCGAGGATATCTTTAATGCAGAAGGCAAACAAGACAAACTCCTGTCACATTTTTAACACTCTACTCAGCAATGATTTGCAAGGTATAAGTGTGATTGAAACAAACCAAACCCTATGCTTGAAATCGAGTGATGCTCTAGTGATGCTCACGCAAATATCCCTGCAACACTGATAGACAAGAATTCGGGGAAGCTCTCCACCAGTGGTGGGCTTTAGTTGATACAATTCTCTCACTCGCTTTGGGTATGTAATAGGCGCGTATGTTATTGGATTTTCTTTATTTGTGTTGCACGGACTTACTACAGTATAGTCGTCTGGTATCCACAGAAAACCACGCAGCATGACATCTATGAAAACTGCTGTAAATTTGAAGTCTGAGAACAGTTTTTAAAGCACACTAGGAGTGCTGGATTATTCCTGTTAGTCGTACTTTTTTTTTTTTTATTATTAAAAGGTGGTTTTTATTTGCTTAAATTTCTCCCTTCCGTTTTGCACTAATATCTTCAAGTTACACACAGCAGGTTGGTTGGTGCTATTTTCAGCGTGATCTTCCTTTTCTGTAGTGTTCTTCCGATGCCAAGGTAGGCTCGAAATCTGTTCGGCCTAGGTTACCGGGTATTGTAAAGTCTCTACTGTACTTTGTTCTGTCTTCTCAAAATTTTATTTGTGCATTTTCGTTTGAGCTTAAAAGCCCATACCCGTAAAAATGAACCGTGACTGACTAGAGTATTCTTTTAGGTCTTTGTGAGGGCAACTATATTTTAGCTATTTTGTTAGTCCAATGAACAGCGACTATGAATTCCCCGCTAAATTTTCAGGATGTGAGCTAGGTAGACATAGCCCTTTGTTACGTAAATTTATAGCTTCAGGATGTGGTGTTCTGTTTGAGATTCTAATTCATGTTGTGTCCCCTTTATTCTTCACTCTATTAACGCATTTCAGAGGATCTTCCTTCTTTACAATCGGAGAAATGTTTCTCAGATTCCATTCATCGGGCAAAATTTTCTCTCCAGTCTCTTTCTCTCGTAGAATTTGTGAGGACCTTTCACTCTTATCTGCAGAGCCACCTTGTACGCCTCTTGTTTCAATGCTCACAGTATAGTACTTCTCGAGAAGTTCAGAAAACGGTTTAGCAATCTCCTACTATTATATTGTAGCAGCAGTAATTCGGTTTTTTGGCGTCTAGAATCATTTAGAAAGAATACTGGAGGCGTATGGCTCCGTTCCGAGACGGAAGTGTGATCAACCCGTAATAGCTATAATGATAGGAGATAGTGGGACGAAGTTTATTAGTCTGAGCCGCTTTCCGAGATGATGTTTCAATGAATGTTTGGTCAATGAGTTGGTAGAATGCCTCTGCAAACTGGGATTACAATGTGTTAGTTTCAATTCTGGGTACTAGCCTTTATATAAGACCTTATCGATGGCAAATACGAGTACTTCTTTCATGAGGCACCAGACTCGCACAATTTTCTATCAGCGATAGAATGTCATATCGTATCATTCGGGTATCGGTCGCAAGGAGTCAGCAACTATTTTTGATTTCTCCTGTTTACAGAGGAAATTAGTATCTAGCACAAACACTTAGAACGGCGCTTATTCTTAATACAGTGGGGTGTTCTTACCGCTTATCGGCCGAAGAGTCCGACAAGCTATACGAGCCAAGTCGTTGTGCTAAAACAAACCTATATCTCATGTGAATTGTTGAGTGGAAATAGACCTGCCAGGTTTCTTGGGTCTTATTATTCTTATTACAGGTGTAAACCGGCATGTGTCTTCGAGTAAATGCTGTGCTTAGAGTAAATAATTAGTTCAATCAGCAATTTCCCCTTTTCAGCGTCTTCGATAAAATTCTTTCTATGTTATTACAGTAACTGTTATGAATTGGTTTGTGTCTTCACTCATCCAATCCAGTTCTTTTAACTTTCATTATCGTGCCTCAAAACATAATTAAAACAACTCTTGTTACTTTCCAGGTTGTCTCCAGTGACTGTATGCCCACTTATGTGTGCGACCATTGTCGGGCGATGTTTTCCTATTTCTATCGATTCAAACAAATGTGTAAAAAAGCTGATACAAGTCTTCGATATTACCCACTCACTGGTGTATGGTCAACACCACTGGAGAGGCCAAAGTTTCCAGAAGTTTTGGTTAGAAACCTTCTTTTTCGAAGACCTCAGAAAAACCTAAACGCAACGATAATTCGAAAAGCAAAGCCGAAGCAGGATGAGACCCCTGCCAAAGTAGATGTTGATGTTATGATGGCTATGATAATGGAACCCGAAGAAAACCAAATAGAAAAAATAGATAAAATCGAAGAAATTGAATCTGATCCGGAAGAGCCAGAGGCAGAGCTAAAATTCCAACCGAAACAAAAACAACAAATATTAAACAAATCTGCTATTCGTATTTTGAATAAAGAAGCACAGGTCACCATTGAACCGATAATGTCGAAGCCAGTACTTAAACGTGACAGTGATGGAAACATGGCAATCGTTACAGAGATATTAGACTTGAACGACATTGAACCTCCTGCAGATCCAAAAGAAAAAGCAGCGGTGGTAGAAACAAATGTGTTCCCTTGTCCGCATTGCGAACGTTCATTTCCACTGCGTCAATTGCTAGATATACATATGGTCAATCACAACCGTGAGAGGGGCTTTGACTGTTCGAATTGCGAAAAAAGTTTCTTCAGCAAGTATGACCTGCAAAAACACATGTTGGTGCATACCGGCGAAAGGCCATTTAAATGCGTTATTTGTGGAAAAGGTTTTACTCGTTCAACACTCTTGCATAGGCATGAAAAATCTCACACGGATATACCGAAGTTTATCTGTGTGTTCTGTGAAAAACCATTCCTTTCTGAAGAGGAAATGGAGAAGCACACCGAACGTCACCGCAAAAAACGTCCATTCACTTGCAAGATATGCAACAAATCGTTTGCCTTTAAACAAGGTTTAGAGAGGCACGAGGTGGTCCACTCTCGCCAACAACCATTCCAATGTCAATATTGTGACCGTAGTTTCTCAACCCCCAGTAAGTTGTCTAGACATTTAACCGCTCATGCAGGTGCTCGACCATATCCGTGCAAAATGTGTCCCAAAGCTTATTTGTTGAGTCATCATTTGACAAGACACATGCGGTCGCATAAAAACGGCACCGGACCGTACAAGTGCAATGATTGTGATAAGACATTTAGCTGTCGCGATGATCTGATCTATCACTCGGCAGTCCATGCCACACAAACATTGGTGTGTCCTTTGTGTAAGGATGCATTTGAGGATATTGAAACTGTAACCGACCACGTGAAACAACACGCCGAAGGTGAGGCCTATGCATGCGAGTTTTGCGATTTGATATTCATGACTGCAGACCGATTGCAAGAGCACACCGACAATGATCATGCCGAAGAAATGGTCGCTTACAATAAAGACGATCAAGCTGCCGGTGAAAAGAAAGCGAAAGAAAATACCAAGAACAACGATATGAACATTAACAATAGCAGCACCAATCCAGAATTTGATGAAGTAATTGAAGAACTTTTATATGAAGAATATTCAGATGGAGGAGAAAATGATAAGAGAACGAGCATCATTGTTAAGGAGGAGACTGATTGGCGTGAGTAGAATTTTTACTTTTCGTTTTTTATCATGACAAACAATTAATCATTTCTTATAATTTTCAGAAGAAGAAACACTTGAAACGCTAGAACCAGAGGAAGGAGTCATTAGCGATGAAGGAATGGATTACATAAACATCATAGAAGAGGCAGAAACTATAGAAGAACCTCCAGTCAAAATAACTAAAGTCAGTGAAAGGGTTCAAAAAATTACAAAAAAAGTTCCACCAGCACTAACTCCACTTCGTCATAAAGCTCCAACAAAGCCAGCACAACCAGCACAACCTGCGGCTCATTCCAATTCGTCATCTCCCAAAGAAAACAAAAAACCAATACTAAAACAAACGCAATTAACCAAAATTAAAGTCGAGGTAAATCCCACTTTGAACGCGGCTACCCCGAAGACTCGTCAGCCAACTATTCAAGCTGCCTTACAAGGGCTGCCAAAGTCTGTGTCCGTAAAGAAATTTGTTCCTTCATCCAAAACAGAATCAATTGAATCTAAAGCAGCGCAATCCAGCAAAACTGTTGAACCTTCAACGCCAGCCACGAAAACAATAGCAGCGCCAATGGGGAAAAAACCAGCTCCCAAAGCAGCAACCACACCAGCGTCTGTATCGGCAACTAAGCAACCACCACCGCCAACGAATGCAAGACCATTGCGCCAGCGTTCTGAAATTTCTCCCAACACCAAACCTCCGACAAAGAGTCCAACAGTTACGGGAGAGATTATAAAACCTTTACCAAAAGTTCCAGCCACAGCTGCGAAGAAGACCGCACCTGAAGGTCTAGTTGGGGAGAAAAAAATTGTTGAAATGATGATCGGCGATAAGCGGGTAAAGGTTCAGAAGATTACAATGTCAAAGGCACAAGCAGCGGCAATGGCACGCGAGGGTCGCATTCAAATGAAAGAGGGAACCATGATTCTGAAACGGGATTCAAATCACGCCACAAAGGTTGCAAGGAAGTCGAAATGAATGTAGTTTTAAGAAATTTTAACCTATGCTGTGTAGTATGTACGATACACAAAAAATATTCTTGCTTTCTTTTACTAATAAATTAAAACTATAGAAACTGGTTTGTACTTTACCAACATACGGAACGTGGAATTATTGTAGATGATCTGTTGTATTTTGTGGACGGCAGTATCTTTTTATATCGCATTAGTAACGGCTTACGAGTAAGACGGAGAAATCAGTTTTTATTTTGGCTAAGGCTTATTTTATAGATTTCAGTTTTCGCCTTCGGTAAAAACAATTACCCTCACGTTGACGACTCTTGGCTGCTCTAGCGGAAGTAAAATTGGTTTTTGGAATATAAAGACATTCCTAGATTCTCGTAGTGAAGGGTCAAAAAAACGCCAGATTCTTCCAGCTTGAACAAAAGGCTATGCGAAATGGGTTGAATACTTTGTGCATAAACGGAACAGGATGATTAGAAGCGGGTAACTGCCAGTTTCTATCAAGTAATGCTGTACTGCTCTGCTTTGGAATGTTGACATCCAGATTATAGATTACAGTGCATCGTGTTCTCAACATGCGAAGTTACGTCCCAATGAGAACCTCTGGAGAAGGAGACCTTCTACATTCAGTTAGAGTTCGTCTTCAATACCACACTAAACGGAGACAGTCATTGTGATTGAGATTTTTAATGCTAAAATATAGAACGGCAGCAAAGGGCCGAAACTTGGCTACGGCGAACGATTTTTTGATTTCTGCAACGTTCTTCGATTTATTTTAGAGGGCACCATGTTTACACACAAGACGTGTAACAAGTTATAAATAAATCGGTTGTTTGCTACCAGTCACGTTTTAGAAATAGTTTTTTGAGTTTCCCATTGCTACCCTGGTTCAGCGTCGCCAGGCTACATCAACCAACCTTCAACGTGCCAATAAATAAGATCTTTCACGCAACGCGGAAATATTCTGCTGAATGCTGTGAGTAATGTTTTCACAACCGGCTTTCGATCATTCGGAGCAAAAATCCGCGAGACACATGCTGGAACCACCAATATCGCGCCAGGTGCCAAGCGCAACTATACCATACTATGTCTATGGAAGCAGAAGAAGCTTTAAATAACTGATCAGTGGTCGCAGCTCTACTCAATACCTAGCGGTTCTATTTTGATTTCGGATGAGGACAAACTCAAGAGACGGAAAGAGCATTTGGTTTGGAGACTTGGTTCTCCAGCGATATACATCCAAACAGAATTGAGTTTCGCAATGTAGCAGATGCAGTACAATTCCCAGCAGGGATAAACAAATAGCGCGATCAAAGCACTGAAAAACAACAAGAAAATTAAAATTGATGGTATTGTGATAACCACTCAAATGTGAGCAGCGACATCTAGCAGAAAATGTCGAAACTCGAAGACTCGAAGGTTTCGATACTGGATTAGCAAAGTCATTGACTGGAGAGTAGAATCGAATTTTCTAGCAAATTGGAAATTGTATGGGACGCTGGGTGGCGAGGATTGTTCTCGAAGTATGTCATTCGAGTATAAATACCAGCATCCCAAAGGTATGCAAAATCAGTTCCAAAGTTGAATTTGAAGTGTTAATTAGAAGAAGTGATTAAGTGGTTTAAGTAAAAGATAAGAAAAGTATATGTGGTTGAGAAATTGAATTGTACTGAGAGAAAGAATTAAATAGTGAATTGTAACTGTACTGAATAAAGGGATTTGTATTGAAAAGAATGAGTTCTATCATTTCTACCCACACAAACATTCTACAGTATATTCATGAAACTCTTTTAAGTAGCATTAACAGTGTTGGCTGAGCTGCAGTACGGATTTGCGGAGAGAGCCTGAAATGCAGCAACCATTCTTCATGTGTAGAAGAAGTGATCGTCTTTGCGAAGTAATTATTTAGCTTAGTTTTATACGACCTTTTTTTCATTATTAGTTCGTTACATTATCTAAATAAATATTTGTCTTATGGCCGTCTACCAGACTGACAATAATTTATATGAAAATTTATACAAAAGGATATATACATACAGGGTGTCCCAGTTTAGCAGTATAATCCTTAAGGGCATACTCTACTCATAAGGTCTACTCTCACTCCATTTCAAGTTACAGCCCATCAAAATAGGTGACCTCTAATTTGGTGATGTAACCACTTTAAACGCTATAATTTCCAAACTAGTACAGGTATAAAAATAGTTTTGGACATTTTGGAAAGATAATTTAGTAGTGCATACAAGTCTTAAATGTTTTGGGTACATCTGTGCAGCAACAAAAAATTTATGGCTCGTTAAACTCAAAATTATGAAAATTTGCTGTTCCATTTTTTACTTAAATTTTTTTTCATTTTTCTTAAATTTTTATCCTTGCAAAATTTCCTAAAAAGTATTGTAAAATGTTTGTGGGGGTACAAATGATAGAACTTATTCTTTTCAATACAAATCGCTTTATTAAGTACAGTTACAATTCACTATTTAATTGTTTCTCTCAATACAATCCAATTTCTCAACCGCTTTTACTTTTCTTATCTTTTACTTAAACCACTTAATCACTTCTCCGACTTAACACTTCAAATTCAACTGATGAACTGACTTGCATACCTTGGGGATGCTGGTATTTATACTCCAATGACATACTTCGAGAACAATCCTCGCCATCCAGCGACCCATACAATTTCCAATTTGCCAGAAAATTCGATTCCACTCTTCAGTCATTAATGGTCGAGACTTTGTTATTCAAGTATCGAAATTTTCTGCTCTTCGAGTATTGACATCCTCTGCTATGTAAATCTAGATGTTGCTTCTCACATTTAAATGGTTATCACAACAATGATCAAAAGGTTTTGTAGTAAAAGCCATTTTTCGTCAAACAAAAATGACCAAAAATAAGTGTACCTAATGAATTATCTATAAAATCTCTTAGAAATTTTTATATGGTTCTGAGAAGGACCTTTTTGGAACAATTTATGGAATGTTTATAGCAATTGTTCGAAATACCTTCGTTCCGTTTGAATACACTTTCGGGCGCGTTTAACCATTTTGGATGGCAGATTAACGGTCATCAAAATTGTTTTCATCTCTTCTGAAGCGGCACTAATATTTTCTTTGAGCTCTACCAGACTCGACATTTCTCTAAAATAAGCCGTTTCTTTCATAGTGTGATAACCACTCAAATGTGAGCAGCGACATCTAGCAGAAAATGTCGAAACTCGAAGACTAGAAGGTTTCGATACTGGATTAGCAACTGGAGAGTAGAATCGAATTTTCTAGCAAATTGGAAATTGTATGGGACGCTGGATGGCGAGGATTGTTCTCGAAGTATGTCATTCGAGTATAAATACCAGCATCCCAAAGGTATGCAAATCAGTTCCAAAGTTGAATTTGAAGTGTTAATTAGGAGAAGTGATTAAGTGGTTTAAGTAAAAGATAAGAAAAGTATAAGTGGTTGAGAAATTGAATTGTACTGAGAGAAAGAATTAAATAGTGAATTGTAACTGTACTGAATAAAGGGATTTGTATTGAAAAGAATAAGTTCTATTATTTGTACCCACACAAACATTTTACATTGGTGTCAGAAGTGGGATAGGACTTATTGTGTGTACAAAAAAAAAAAGAAGTGTTTTCTGACTATTTGAAAAAGCTAGAATGGGTCGAAAACTATTGCAGTTGACCCTCGTCCAACTCAAATCCGAGTTGAACAAGAGAAGCCTCAGCGCCAGTGGAGGAAAAAGTGACCTGGTGCTCCGACTTCAGGAGGCTTTGAACAACGAGGGTCATGATCCTGATGCATATTCCTTTGATGTTGACGAGGATGAACAGACAAGTACCGGCAGTGACATGTTTGGGATGATGCAACTCCTCTTGTTAAAAATGGACGAACAGAAGAAAAATTTGGACGGTCTTCAACAGAAAATGGATGAACAAAAGAATAATCTGGAAGAACAAAAGAATAGTCTCGAGCAAAAGCTGGATGAACAAAAGAATAGTCTCGAACAAAAGTTGGATGAACAAAAGAAAAATCTAGACGAGCAGAAGAGCAGCATTGAACAAAAATTCGACGAACAAAAGAATAGTCTAGAACAAAAACTGGAAGAACAAAATAACACTCTCCAGCAAAAATTCGAAAAAAACGATGACAAATTTGAAAGAATAGAGAAGAACGTTGATGACAAATTTGATAGAATAGAGAAGAACGTTGATGACAAATTTGATACAATAGAGAAGAATGTTGGCGAAAAATTCGAAGAAATGGACAGCAAAGTTCACCAACTGGCAAAAGAGCTCGACACAGTGCGAAAACAGAAACTGCGAGAATGTTCTTTAAGCGGTCCAAGGAGAAAAGATTTGAAGCCTCCCTCATTCGATGGCCAGACCTCATGGTCTACTTATAAGAAGCAGTTTGAAATGGCTGCCTGTGCAAACGACTGGGACAATGAGGAAAAGTGCATTGCCCTAACAATGGCCTTGCACGGTCCTGCAGCAGAATTGTTGCAAACAGTAGACATCGAAAAACATCCACATGCAGGAGGTCTACAAGGTCCAATTGCAAAGCCGAACGCAGCAAAGAGGAGAAACACTGCAGCAGCTCAATCATCAGGAGGAATCTTGTGCAGAAGTCTTGGCTGCATAACACTAGCAGTTGCAGCTTGCGAACAGCTACAGGAGCAACGATTAAGGTATATGGTGAAGTTCGCATAAAAATCCAATTGGCCGGAATAACATTCACTCACGCGTTTCTGGTAGCTGACATATGTGACGAGTGCATCATTGGTACAGACTTCATGAGAGAACATGGACTTGTAGTCGACTTGGGGGCACAAACCCTGAAATACGGAAACATGGAGATACCAATGATATACGGAAACGCCAATACCACAGTCTCAAATGTCGTCATCTGCAGCAATCAGAGTCTAGAGCCTTCGTCAGAAGCAATTTTGTGGGCAAAAGTGGAAGGTGGTCCTGGTAGCCACCGATTCTATTTGATGGAGCCAGAAAAGAAAAGAGACTTCATGGTGGGAAAGACCTTAGTGGAGCCAAAGAACAACATGGTCTCTGTAAGGATTCTAAATCAAAAGACATTCAGTGTAAAGGTGAAAAAGGGGGAGATAGTGGGAAAATGCGTACCTGTTGAGGCTATATCGACCACAACGGAACAAAAGGGTGCAAAACCGGTCACAACAGTTCAGAGCATAAAAATCAAGAACAAAATTCTCAGCCTCTGTAATCTGGACGAAGATCAGCGAATCCTGGCAGAAAAACTAATCGGTGAGTACGCTGATATATTTGCTACACAAGACGGAGAATATGGACGTACGCATATTGTTCAACACCACATTGACACCGGAGACGCTCGACCAATCCGTCAACCTGCAAGGCGTCTTCCATTGGCAAAGCAAACAGAAGTTGCCGAAATGATGTCGAAGATGAAAGCTGAGGGAGTGATTGAAGAATCGCAAAGTCCGTGGGCATCTCCAGTGGTCCTCGTGAAGAAGAAAGATGGCAGCACGAGATTTTGTGTAGACTATCGATGACACTTTGGATATGCTTTCTGGAGCGAAATGGTTTTCAACACTTGACTTGAAGAGCGGTTACTGGCAGGTAGAGATAAATCGTGCGGATCGTGAGAAAACTGCCTTCACTACAGGAAGCGGTCTTTGGCAGTTTGCAGTGATGCCGTTTGGACTGTGCAACGCTCCGGCCACCTTCGAGCGACTAATGGAACGAACATTGCAAGGACTCACCTGGAAAACCTGCCTAGTATATTTGGACGACGTTATCGTCATAGGTAAGACGTACGAGGAGCACCGCGAAAATCTAAAAGAAGTGTTTGAGAGGCTACGAAGTGCTCATTTAAAGCTCAACCCAGAAAAGTGTGCCTTGTTTCGTCCGGAAGTAAAATATCTGGGTCACATTATATCAGCGGAAGGAGTAAGAACGGATCCTGACAAAATCGAAGCCGTGAAAAGTTGGCCTTCTCCAAAAGATAAACACCAACTGAGAAGCTTCTTGGGCCTCGCCACGTATTACAGAAGATTCGTAAAGGATTTTGCTGGCATTGCAAAGAGCCTGCATCAACTTACGGAAAAAGGCCGACAGTTCAGGTGGTCTGGAGAATGCGAAAAAGCATTTCAAGAACTGAAGCGACAGCTGTGCAATGCCCCCATCTTGGGTTACCCCACGCCCGGAAAAATGTTCATCGTGGACGCAGACGCTAGCAATGTAGGGGTCGGAGCTGTGATCTCCCAAGTTCATGACGGTCAAGAGAAAGTGGTCGCATATTACAGCAAAGTACTCTCCAGACCTGAACGGAACTACTGTGTAACCCGGCGCGAGCTTCTGGCTTTAATTCTGGCTACGAAGCATTTCCATAAGTACCTCT
This sequence comes from Volucella bombylans, assembly GCA_949129095.1. Classification (NCBI taxonomy): domain Eukaryota; kingdom Metazoa; phylum Arthropoda; class Insecta; order Diptera; family Syrphidae; genus Volucella; species Volucella bombylans. The sequence goes on along the minus strand of OX422141.1, from coordinate 123,809,609 downwards.
ATGGACAAAAGTTCATTCTCCGGACAGACCACGCAGCTCTGAAATGGCTACTCCAATTTAAGAACCCTGAAGGCCAAGTTGCAAGATGGATCGAGCAGTTGCAGGGCTACGACTTTGAAGTACAAAGTCTCTCTCGTCGACCGTGCGGAGTAAAATGCGAACACTGCAATCGTAAAGAAGCAAAAGAACAGGCAACTATCCAAATGATCAGGATTGAGCCAATAGAGGGTTGGAGTATAGACGAAATCCGTTCCTCCCAACAGGCAGACAATGACATCGAACCAATATTGGCCTGGAAGGAACACGAGGAAAGACCAAGCTGGCAGCAGATATCAGATCGGAGCCAAACTCTGAAGGCATACTGGGCACAGTGGGACTCGCTTTTTGTCCAAGATTGATTGCTGAAGAGGAAATGGGAAAGTGCAGATGGGACAACATCTCGTATGCAGCTAATTGTGCCACGGTCCAGAGTCAACCAAGTACTCCTTGAAATACATGACGGAATCTCAGGAGGCCATTTGGGAATAAACAAGACGTTGGAAAAGGTAAGGGAACGTTTCTATTGGCTAAGCGCTAAACAAGATGTCGAGAATTGGTGCAAAAAGTGCATAAGATGTGCGGCTACCAAGGGTCCAAAAGTAAAGCCACATGGACAAATGCAACAATACAATGTCGGAGCACCTTTCGAACGAATAGCCTTCGACATCGCTGGGCCGTTTCCCGAAACCTTTAATGGTAACCGATATACCCTCGTGGTCATGGATTACTTCAGTAAGTGGCCGGAAATCAAGAGGCTAAGACCGTAGCCGAACAGATAGTTAACAACTGGGTGAGCAGATTTGGGGTCCCAATGGAGCTGCACTCTGATCAAGGGCGAAATTGTTAATTACAAAATAAACAACACATGTTGAAGAAGTTGTTTACAGTAATTAAATTCTTACCATTGAAAGGATGTTGTGCGTATTAAATGGGGGTTGGAGTCTGTCCAATGGTGCAAATTATGATCTTTTGTAACCCCATTTCTTGGGAACTGCGCTTCCTCAGTCCACATAATGATCTTGAGAAATTGCCCGCCTTCGGCATGTTTGCGCAGTACCCATTGGAAAAATTCCATTCTTCTTTGCACATCACCTGGTAGTAAATCATGTACCGGTGTCAAATGGAAAGGGTATAATCTATTTCTCTGTAGAGTCCTGTGAATTCTGGTTCTGGGAAGCTCCAACTGCACAGCTAGTCTGCGAGAGCTCACTGAAGGCTGATCTTCCACAGCACGCAGAATCCCATCCTCAACTTCTGCCACCGCTGCGTCTGAACGTCCTTCTCTTTTTTTTGGTGCAGTTGACCCGGTATTAACAAGGCGCTGATACGTATCAGCGAATAGCCGGATGCACGGTGTTCTACGATTTGGGTATAGTCGTTGGTACTCCAATCTTTCCAACGAAGCGTGTCCACTGCAGAACCCGTATACAAACACTATTTCCGCTAAGTCACGTTTTGAATACATTTTGTGGAGATCAACTTACCAATCGGCTGTTCACTTACAGAGCAAAATGTCGATTGTAAATCAGTTGAAACAAAATTGCGGTACATTTGCAAAGCATTGATAATTAATTTTCCCGCAATGTCAAAAGAAAGAAAAGAAAGAGTAACAAAGAATTATTCTTACGATTTTTTTTTTCTATTCGACAATTAACTGTTAACTGCATTGCTCATACATAGTTACGTTAGTTTATTATTCTCACTTAATTTTGTTTGACGAAAAATGGCTTTTACGACAAAATCTGTTGATCGTTTCTAAACGTAATTTTTAGGAAGGATAACAATTTCAGAAAATTTATTAAGTAAAAATTTTAAGAAAAATGCATTTTAAGTAAAAACAGGGAACAGCAAATTTTCATAATTTTGAGTTTAACGAGCCATAACTTTTTCGTTGCTGCACAGATGTACCCAAAGCATTTAAGACTTGTATGCATTACTAAATTATCTTTCCAAAATGTCCAAAACTATTTTTATGCGTGTATTAGTTTAGAAATTCTAACGTTTAAAGTGGTTACACCACCCACTTTGATGGGCTATAACTTCAAATGGAGTGAGAGTAGACCCCCCCCCCCTACCGAACAATTTCTTGTTCGGCGGAACTTCGGGATTATGCCCTATTATACTGCTAAACTGGGACACCCTGTATATATATAATAGCTTTGTTCAGTGTGTCTGATCCGTACCGTTCCCCAAAAAAAAGTACAAACTTTCCTGTTCAGTGAGAAAAATTACTGTCCGAATCTGTACTGCTCTGTGAGTGAGGCTGTTCCAATCTGTTCGGAACAGAAAATCTTGCACCTACTTTCGAAGCAGAACACAATTGTGAAAAATGTCAAAATCAGCTGTGCTGTACTTTTTGTTCTCATTTGATTTGACGTTTTTCACAAATCTGTGCTGTTCTGTTCTAGTTTTTCCTCACAGAAGAAAGCTAATATGTAGGAAAGCATGAATCTGATTTTAGCGTTACAGGTTTTTTATTTGACAAATATGTTTTAATTAAGTTACATTTACAAAACTAAGTTACAAAAAAAGAATGAAAAAAGCAACTGCGATCCGACCTACTAGACTGCCGACCGACGCAAGCGAACGTAGAAAAGAACTGCTTCCCACGCTTGCCTGTCACTGTCACCTCGCTTTTCCACAGCCACCAAATATCCAGGTGATTCAGCAACCCATACCAGGCCCACGCCTTGGCAATCCACGATAATATTATTCCAGCTCCACACGCCTCTGCAACCACCAGTATAATCATCATCCAATGTGCCATTTCTGCGAATCGTTATAGAATATCCCATATCCGACAGTGCTGTGATTTCTATTCCATGTGAATTCTCAGTCAACCACTCTGTTGTGGTTATACAAGTTCCTTGGAATTTGGCTAAGCGCGGATCTATCTCCAATGTTGACATTATTTATCGAGGATTTAAGAAAAGGCTTAGATTGGTGTACCCTGAGCCATGTTAACGGAAATTGCTCTGTTAATACCAATGGTAGAAACTTCGTTTAGGGCTTCGTTTAGGACTTACTCAAACTCTTCGAAAATATTATTGTATGAAGCTCTATGCTTCCAATGCAAATCACTTATTTCCCCTAGACAACATAGCGTCCTAAAGAGTAGGTCAACCACCACAAATCTCGGTGAATTCGTATCCTTTGCCCTCGCTGCCCTAGAGAATGGTAACGAATTCGATGTAGTTACAATCGATTTTAGCAAAGCCTTCGATAAAATCTTTCATAGATTAATACTCTTCAAATTGTCCGCCCTCGGCTTTTTACAGTGTTCGTTTTAGGTCAGCCCACTCGGCTCAATTTTTGGCCACCTCTGAAGTTCCACAAGGCAGCCATCTCGATCGCCTTCTTTTTATATTAACCATAAATGACCTCGATATGATCATCAGACACTCGTTTGTCTCCCTTTACGCCAGCGATACCAAATTTTTCAAAACCACTTCCTCTCCCCATGACTTCTTCTTCATCCAACAAGACCTTAATAGTTTTTCGATCTGGTGCCTCAAAAATTGTTTGGAACTTACTACTCGTATCGTCAAATGCCAATCCATCACCTTTTCAACCGTTCAACCTCTTCGCGACCTCGGCATTTTGTGTGATAGGGAGCTCAACTTCCGTCTACATGTGGATGGGATAATACTTAAAGCCAACTCTGCACTAGGTTTTGTAAAACGATGGTCCAAAGAATTCACCAACCCATACGTGACCAGGTTCCTCTATATTACCTTTGTTTTCCCCCTCCTAGAGTACGTCAGTTAAGTATGGTCGCGCTGTTTTCTTCGATTTGCTCTTCAGGTATGCCCTGGAATGAACCTTTTATTCTCGCCCCCCCCCCCCCCCCCTCCTATCAAAACCGTCGCAACTTTATTAACTTAAACACCCTTGAGGCGTTCCTCAAGAGATGCAGTCGACTCTTTTCAGGTCACGTTGAATGCGCGTCCCTTCACAACTCTATTTTCCTCAACACAAGTCCTCGTAATCTACGTACCCCTCGTCTCTTCTATCTATTGTACCAACCCACCACACCTCCTATGGCGCGAATGAACCAATCTCCCGTATGCTATGAAAAATCAATTCAAATCCTAACGTCTTTGACTTCCACCGCACCACTCCCTACCACAAATCCTTTCGCTTTCATCATTCCAACCAACCTTAGTTTTAAGTTTAAGTTTAAGTTTAATTCTAAGTTATAGCTTGTATTAAGCCGAGGCATTCGTTCCCGTTGTAAAAATTGTACGCATTTTGTTTTTGGATTTCATTGCGAATGTTTATTGATGCTAACTGCTGCCTCACTTTTGATGACACTTCGAGAATACGCCCTTCCAATTCATTTAAAATTGCTATTCCGGTTGAATAAACAAGTTCTTTCATTCCACCCTATACAAAAAAATCCAATACTGTTAGGCCAGGAGCTCTTGCAGGCCAGTGAACTGGTCCATTTCTTCCTACCCAAAGATTGCCGTATTCTTCATCTAGGATATTTTTAACCTCACGACCATAGTGGGCTGGAGCACCATCCTGTTGGAAATATAATGAAGCTTGTTGAATCTGGACCTAAGACAATCGTGAAAAAATTATTCAGCTGTCACAAGAAAATGATCATTAAAATGTGATCATCATAACAACTATCATCTTTCATGGAGCAAAATCGAAGAAACTGACTATCATTTATCACAAATCACCTTAGCCGATTCCACCCCAGGATTTCAACCGTTTACATAGTACGTCGGACTAGATTTTGTTCGTGATGTTAAGCAGATTGACTTCATAGCGCAGTTAAGACCGTCTTACTTCATCGCAAATTGTGCTGAGACTCCATTCAACGGGCTATATGCCAATCCATCCGACCATATTTTACATATGAATTGGTGTATGCTCATTACCAAATTAATCACTGCTGTTTTCAATAGGTAGGTAGTCCACCTCCGCAGCCTTATTAGTCTTTAGTTTAAATATTAATATACAGACTTAACACCCTGACTGACTCGAACTGCAACCAATTTCAGACTGCTATAATTTCCAAACCGTTCATGACAGTGAGCTCAAATTTTGACACATGACAGATAATTTTATTATTTATAAGCCTTTTAAACGATTTGCGTCTCAGTTGTGTTGAAAAATTTGCATCCGCAATGGAATTCAAACGTGATAGTGTGATTGCTTTATATTTGGCTGGAAAACCACAAGTAGCTATCCTTAGAGCCCTCCAGCACCTCAACGTTAATAAATCATTTGTGTCTCGAACTATAGCTCGTTACCGTGATAATGGCAGCGTTGCAAAACGCCATGGAGGTGGTCATAAGAAAACAGTAACATCGGCAGAAATGGTTCGGAAAGTGAAGGATCGAATTGAGCGAAATCAGTGTCGAAGTGGAAGAAAAATGGCTCGTGAGCTCAACATATCGTTGGAACGGATGCAACACATACTGAAAAATGAGCTCAGGCTCAAGCCATTGAAGTTTCAAAAAGCACACGATCCTACAACGCAACAGAACAAAGTTAGAGTCGAATGAGCGAAGGAGTTGCTACGCTTGCACGAAAGTGGTGAGTTGGCGAATTTGGTTTTTTTCGATGAGTCGCCATTTGTTATCGAAAATGTACACCTTCGGACGGCCACCAGAAAGCAGGCAGCACCGATGGTGATGGTTTGGGTCGCCATAACCGCCGATGGTCGCTCTCCGTATTGAAGCCTTGGGCAAACAATCATTGCGGTCGGAGACCGTGGACATTTCAACAAGACTCGGCAACGTCTCACAAAGCGCGCGTCAACCAAAACAATGTTCCACACTTCATTTCTTCGACACAATGGATTGCAAATCCGTTGGAATTCTCTGCCAATACCAAAGTTTGTACCACCTCAAACAAGCACTTCGCCGGGAATGGGCCAAAATACCGCAGAGCCACTTGCGTGCAGCGTGCGAACGCTTTCTTCGGCCATTATTCGCACCAAAGGTGGACATATTGAAAACTACTGATACAATTCGATTGAGCGCTCTTGTTTTCTTCTTTTACAGCGGCGCCTTGTCTGCCTCTTGTTTTGCTATCAGGGGTTTCGTTGTAATGGCCAAGTGGGTATAGGGCATCCTGAAAGGTTTTGGGAGATTCGATCAAAGTACTTTTTCGGTGACTTGCCCCGATTTCAACGTGATTAATTTGGTTAATGGCGTTTTAATCAGGTTCGTTTATGGATGTTGAGTTGAGGTGTGGGAAATGAATCCTAGCTTTGATGATATTTCGCCAGGCCGCAAAGACGATTAGTTTGATTTTTGGGTCTGCTATGCTTTGTTTACCAACTCTCCTTCCCTAACTTTGCGTTAAAATCACGAACGACTATCTTAGAAGCAATATTTGGCAAAGCCGCCCTTATCCACTGTAGGGGCGTGATAACATCACATCGACCTTAAATTGGCGAATTTAGCCTTGATGCGAAGTGTAATTAGGGGTTCACTCAGATACCTGATGTTTGTTCGGCTGCAAGTATATTGCAAAAGCCCTAAAATTTCACGTGCATAGCCGAAAGTCTTTATCTGCTTTTCGTTAGCAGTATTTCTATTTCGAAAACTTGGCCAGCTACGAAGAAATCTGCATATGACCTGAGCAACCAATATCTCCAAGTAGGTCAAATAAGATCTTTGTTGGATCTGCCTCTGCCGATGTTGATTCCAAATTGAGACCTTCGTCACTAAAATCTGAAGTTCACCCGAGTGTTCAGTTACATTTATTTGTGCACACAGCAGTATGTTGGTGCTAGTTATACTCTGCGGCTTTCCTTCTCCTTTCCCAATCTGGACTTGGGACCGGCTATGCCTTACGAAATCTATTTATCACAATTTGTGGACACCTACAACTTTAACAACTTGGTAAACTCTTATCAGTGGAGCTAAGCCCAAGAAATTTAACAAAATATTTAAATACAGCAGATCTCGTCTACAAATCACTTTATTTTATCGATTCCAAGATTGACCTCTGTCAAAAAAGAATTAAGATTAGCCGATGCAATGTGCTTTTATTTAACTTAATTACTAAAAGAATTATGCAAGTCACAAGCAAACCTTAGAAGTACAATCTTTCATTCTAGTTGCATAGACTCGTGTACTATACATATTCTTTGCTCAGAATATATGGATCAGTTGCCTGTAGTGAGTTTGCGGACATTAGCCGTCCTGGACATAACGCCTCAACAATTAAAAACACCTTAGAGATACTTAAATGACTCATCTATGTAGGCTAACTGGGCATGAAGAGCAAGAGCGTATGCAAAGGATTGCATCAGCTCGGAATATTTTCGGATCAATAGTGAACGGGGAGAAAAAAAAGACAATATCTAAGGCGAACCACAAGTCGAATGACTGGCCAATTAACACTTTGTGAAACTGAATTCAGCTTATAATCGATTGTGCTGACAAAATGGTTTAACTGCGATATGTCTCCATCTGCATCATCAAAGGAACATCACAAACTGCTTCACGAATACAAGGGTTGCCATAACAGAACATACATTTATGCAGTTCCCAACAGACTTCAATTCGGAGAGAGAAGTCTTTGGTATTGATTTAAAATCCTGTGTCTTCTCTTGGATTATATAGTGTGCATTTATCTGTAGTCAAACCAAAACAGTATCTAGTAGCTTATGGACGAGTTAATTTTTTCTCCTGATTCGGTTCGCTTTTCGTTTAACGTTATGTCACATTATACTAACGCCAAACACATACTTGTCTTGTACCAACAAAGATAAACTATGTAGTCACTCATATTTCACCGTATACATAGCAATTCTCTCCTCTGTTCTGAGAACATATACACACATTTACTCGCAACCTTAAACCAAAACTCCCAAATCAAAATGCATAAATATAATTCACAGACACAAAATGTATTTGACTTTCTGCTCAATTGCTAGACAGACAGCGAATGTTGTATTTCAGAGTAAACTAAGTCGTAACTAAATCTCAGGCTGCTGGCGGATTTAAGCCTCATAACCATCGGGTAAAGCGTTGACGTGTGGATTGTGGAAAAGGCTCTTGGTACCATCGCCCCATGGGAAACGCTTGGTACGGATGGCCAAGTACTCGTACTTGACGAATTCTGGTCGTGGGTGATGGGCGTGTTCCTGATGTTTGAGGTAAGCATTCAACATGCACAAGGCAATTGACGGAAAGGCTACGAAGAAGGAAAGACGCTTCCACAGCAAGTAACCACCTAGAAAATGAAAGAAAAAAGTATTTTAATGCGACACCAAGTTGCAATTACATAACCTCTTAACCTAAGATAATGATAGTTCGTAGATTCTTTTCGGAGTTTTTATGAAATTACCTGAATGGTCTCCAGCGGTGGCTGCTGTTCCAGATTTCCTAGCTACAGATGTAGCAATCTGGCGACGAATTGAATGCATAAGTGCTGCAGACATTTTTTTCGAAAAATTATATTTGCTTTCTTCTACCACAAGCTGACTTCTGAAGAAATATATTTTTTTCCTTGACAAAGATTTTGACAAATGATAAATGTCAAAGAAAATTTGTGACAGCGCTTATATTTCAACTAGCGGGAAACAGATACAACTATTGAGAATGGTTGCGATTAACACTTTAACCAGGGATGTGGGACTTTGTCTCGACTTATGAAGCAAATTTTAAGAAGAAGTGAAAGTTGGATTTACTCCACACAAAATTGTGTGATATAGTCAGAGGGAATTTATTTAACGACGTTCAAGGTGTTTCTGTGATTAAGGCCTAAAAATCTGAATTAATTTCGGAAATCTATAGTCCAACGGGAACTACTTTTTACGACTGGGATAAAGATGGCGGATTAGAGATGTACAATTGGATTCCTTTACCTGAACTTGTCAAATGAAACCAAGTATATATTTTTTGAAGAATTTTTATGACCGAAATGACGAATGGTCTCTTCAATTACATGGCTAGGGTTACCATAAAACAATGAGTTCCACAAATAACACGATCAATAAAAGGCAAAGCAGGAAATTGAAAATACATGGTTCAAGATAGAATATATGTGTGTATGTAAGTATGTGTCGAATTTTGGAATCTGGTCGACAGCGGAATAACACCGCACTGGATGAAATTGTTAGCGAACGATTTGAAGCGACCACCCATGATGACAGACAAGACCTAGTTAGTGGAGCTGATAAGACTGGTGCTTCTGCAGTTGACAGAGTTGAGCGGATCCGTTTGTTGTTGATCTGGTAAGCGACACCGAAATTTTTGCATCATAGAAGCATATATCTGACGAAATTTAAAAAAAAATAGTTGGACGCCGTGGCTAATTCGGTCGGCTAATATGCCAGAGAATCTAGGTACATAATACATAAGCCAAACACAGAAGAACTAAATAAAGAAAAATGTCTGGATTCACCATCCTATCGGCAGTCAATGGTAAGGGTTTAGAAATGGAAAAGTTTGCCTATTAAAAAGGCAAGAACTTCTACAGCTTTCTCCCTGTGGACAAAAGCATTTGATGAACAGTACAGCCAGTGAAAAGATTAGGCTTTGATCTACACTGTTGTGCCATCAATTTATTCATTTTTTGTTGGCGTATAAACAACATTCATAGCTGTTCAACTCCATCACACAAAAGGAGCTATAGGCAATTTTCTGTTTGCCTAAGTTTTCCACCAATAACTGAGCATTTGCATCAATTGATGTGGACATTAGACCACCAGAAAGCTTTCGATTCTCCTAAGAAGCTTGTGATACCCGAACGTATTTTGGCAAATTATGCATATTCTGAAGAACCAATAGCTTATACTCGGATCTTATTAAAAGCTGAAATAAATTACGCCAACATCCATAGAGAAGGTAGCTGATGTGAATAAATGCCACTACTTTTTGCACATGTGGAAAATCGAGCTCATTACTGGTTACCGTACCGGCCTAGCCACTTGTTTTTCTCCCGGGCTGAGTGCAAATGTCTTCAAGGTACATAAAATCCTGTGAGCTCTAGCTACTTATATAAAAAAAAAAATAAACAAAACGTACGTATTCACATTCGTCATTGTAAGACAGGTTTCTTCCCGAAAGTTATTGAGATTGCAATAGTTTTATTAATCGTTGGCGATTGTGGATGACTATGGCATGCTTTTGCTTTTATTCGCTAAGTAGACACAAGCTATATACATGTCCAAGTCGCGTTTTTTTACGTGATAACGTAACGTCTTACCACTTACCAAAGTGGTCCTTTCAAAGTGCAAGGCATAGGAAATCTTGATTTCGGGTCTCCCACATACATATATGTCATATATTTCATATATGTATAACATCTTTTCCTTCAAGGCTTTTCAAGTTTACAATTATACCAAGAGTCCAAACGGCCCTCGGCCCTAGACTGCATCTGCTTATCCCGACCAATTTAGGAAATGCTTGTTCGGATTTCAAATTCGCCAGGCATATCATCTCAAGGATCTCACGCCTCTTTTTCGTTTTTTCCGTCTGAGCAGAGCACTCAGATAAAGAACACCTGATATGATAGTGCCCCGCTGTGTCTTCATCTCTCTCAAAGCAGGCGTCGCATGATGTTGTGTCACTTATTCCCAGCACGCTTAGGTGCTTAGCAAAAGTGTAGTGCTCCGTTACAACGTCAGTAAGCAGGCTTTCCTAATGAAGGACAGGAGGAAATCGCGGACCTCTTAGAAACATTCTTAAGCATTCATTTGGAAATGCCATCCAAAAAGACACCCGCTCCGCATCCTAGTTAGGTTCTGGAGCCATCCGTGAAGAAGCGACTACAATCGTTTCATGGCATGGGATGAAACCATTTATGCGCACAGGAAAAGTAGATTTTGAATTTTCGCGTAACAGGAGATTTATAATACTCTTATCGAGTTGAGTGCTATAAAACCCTATGATCTGATATAGATATAGATCTAGCCATATCCCGAAATATCTGACTACCATGCAACAAGTACGTATGTTAGTTACCCGTATTATTCCACAATCGAAAAAATTCGCCATCTCTTTCTGGTATCCGTTGATGCCGCGGACGAAGGCGTCCCAAAATGAATGGTTTTCGACTTCTGAAAGTTGGAAGATGTCTCCCAGTCATCGTAATATTGTTATCACTATTATTACATAGCAAGAGAATATTTATGTGTTCGATCTTTGGACCTAGTCTGTGATCAAGACCTACGCATTCGCTATGGTACAGTGCGACATCCGAGCGTTGTTCCTTGTGTTCCTTTAGTGTCATGACCTCCGAGTTATGTTTGTTAGTAAACTATCTATACAAAGTTTTTAGTCTCAACAGCAGTCTACTTTTGTGTTAATACATTGAGTCAAAAGTTGCGTTGCGGAATGTTTTGATACCGAGGTATCATATTGCGCACCACTCGTTTTATCGTCCCATCTATTTGTTTTCCATGTCAATATCGAGCGTGTCCGATGAGAGTGCATTGATCATTCTTTTGGAGAAGTGTGCCCAGAGTAACCTACTAAAATTGTAAGAATACCTTTGAATAAACTCCTCCAAATCATATACGTACGTAGACACCTTATGGTAAGTTGATTCGCAGCTGTACCTAAGAATGGACGGACCATAGATTTTAGACCAAGTCGGTATATAATACTGCGCTGACCCCATCTCGAGATAGAGATTATGTCCAAGTTCTTTCCGTCGTGTAAAAGATGAGGTACATGATGCACAAGACGACTGTACTCTTTTAAATTAGATGGCTTTTCTTAAAAAGGTCAGTTTTGATTTTTTGATCGATTGACTTATGTAGACATGTTTTTGAAACGTCAATTCAATTTTGACCATAAATCGCTTCATATCGAAACAACCCGCCGAAATAATAACGCTGTACATTGAAAATAGTCGTTCAGTTGTGCTAACTAAACTTGCATATCGTCGAAAATATCGTGGCGTGGCCAACAAGCACCGTCTGGCAACACTATTCGTCCTTTTGTGTCGAATTTTTCTAAGTACGGAACAGTGCGAGATCGTTGACAACTGGTTGAGGCGGTAAGAGAGATCGTCACCGCGCTCAGCCATTTGGTGTCAGAGGAACCACCTCTCAGCCTATTTTGAAGGATGATTTGTATTTGTTTGCGTATAAAGTGCAATTGACTCAAAGAATATTGCCGACTGACCGTCCACGTCGCTTGGAATACGGCCAAACAGTCGCTCCAATGGTTGATGCTGAACCTGATTTTAGGAAGCAAATTTTGATGACCAACGAGGCCCATTTCACACTCTCTAACGCCGTTAACTAGCAAAATTGCCGCATTTGGAGAACGGAGAATCCACACGAGATCCATGAAACACCATTGCATGACCAAAAAGTGACTGTTTGGGTCGGCGTTTGCGGTAAACCCATCGATGGGAATAGATATCGGTGGATGTTGGATGTTGTCTGCCCACAAATGTGTGAAAAAGGTCTGAACTGTTACTGGTTTCAACAAGACGGTGCACCATGCCACACTGCAAATCAAACAATTCAGTTTCTGCAACGAAAATTCAATGGCCGTGTACTGTCAAAAAATGGCGACATTGACTGGCCACCAAGATCTCCAGATTTACCCCTTCCGGACTTCTTTTTGTGGGGTTATTTGAAAAGCAAAGAGTACGTCTGCAAGCCTCAGACCATTGACGAGCTCAAAGCAAGCATTCGTTCCGAAATCATCGCTATGCCGCCCAAGATGCTCGAAAAAGTGATGGAAAGCGCAGCAAAAAGGTCACATTTTGCTTTGGTCAATAAAGGCGGCCACTTAATTGATGATGTATTCAAAAACTAGTCCAAATAAATTAGAAATCGGGTTTTCTTTATTAGTTATTCAACATTCACATACCCACATAAAAGATGGCGTACCCTGTATAATGTATGCTAGCTTAGTTTCGCTAACCAAAAGTACATCAGTGCTTGCTTTTTGAGCAATTTAAACAGTGCGGCTCTTCGTTTGATTCCTATCAGTTAAATTACGTATATTCGTTCTTGTATCTGATGTTGTGGCTGGGTCATATGAATATTTGGTCAATTGTGTACCAAACCAGCCCAAAATCGCACTACTAAGGGCCAACCAGATCGTTGAGAAATGATTGCAGACGCTGCTTAGGAGGCTACTGACTATATAGCGCAGAATTTGTGGATCGAACGAACGGTCCTAAGGTTCCATTGGTCAGTTATGCATATCTCCGAAAAAAATCACACAAATAAGTTGGTGAAAGCGCTACTTAGTCATTTACTGCATCCTTAATTAGCTCGACAGATAGTTTGTCCGGTCCGGAAGAAATATTATGTCCAAATACTTGCAGATTTCGGCTTTCATCGCCCAACCGAAGTATTTCATTTCGCCTCACTGCGGAACTTGTAATTCTATTTTGGAAAGATACTATGTGGAGGACAGTCCTAATTCACTTAATTTTTACTACTTATAGGACAATAAAATGGTCCGCGACTACGCGGTGAGACAAATAAGGAGTTATCTTTCGAATCGATCGCAAAAGGTTTTTGTTGAGGAGAAATACTCTCGCCCGAAAATTATACTCGCAGGTGTACCTCAGGGTTCAATTCTGGACCCGATCCTGTTTTGTTTATATATAAAGGACCTACCACAAGTTTGTTGCAATGCACGTATACATATTTATGCTGATGACGCACAGATATATTTATCTCGACCAATTGGACTAGTGGAAGATCTCACGCCAAGATTTAATTCAGATTTATCCTCTATGGTGAAATGGGGCAAAAGAATGGATTAATCTTAAATCCGAGCAAAACCCAATTAATTATAATTTCAAAAAAATTGTTTGATCCTGAACCAATATCGCCTATTTATTTAGACGCATGTAGACTCTCGTTTTCGGACACTGTCATTAATCTTGGTTACAAGTTAAATAGATCCCTTTCTGCTATTGACCATGCAAATTACATTGTAGCGCGTATTTATGCAGGCCTACGTAAGCTTTGGTTGTTTGCTAGCCTTACTCCTATGGACACTAAGCTCAGGCTGATTAAGACTTTACTTGCTTCAATCTTTGACTATGCCATAGCTGTGTACTCCAAGCTAGATTCACAATCTCAAGACGAGTTACTTGTTGTCTTTAATGGCATGGTTAAGAATGTCTATGGAATGACTAGATTCGATCATGTATCTGGCTACCACAGACTTATTCTTGGCTGCTCATTCCAGAGTTTCTGGGAAATAAGCTGCTGTGTTCTCATGCACAAAATAGTTCAGACTCGTTCTCCAGCATATCTTTATCAGAAACTGCAATTTGTCCAGTCAACCCGAACCTTTAACCTTACGAGGGTTGTCTGAAAAGTTTCCGACCGCAACGTAAAGATAGCGGTACTCGTCAATAAAAGCTAGTGAATGCTAGTTGTGCGTCTTTTGACAGTTACTTACCGAAGTTTCAGTTGACAGTCGTTTGAGTGAGTCGATGTGAGCGTTTTTTGTGAAAATGGAAAAAATTGAGTATCGAGTTGTTACGCCTACGCAAATCAAAAATTAGTTGAACTCTGTGTATGGGGACTCTGCACCATCATTTACCACAGTGAAATTTTGGGCAGCTAAATTTAAACGTGGTCGTAAGAGCTTGGGCGATGATGAACGTTCGGGACGTCCAAAAACTGCAACCACTGACGATAACATTGCTAAAGTTCACCAAATGGTGTTAGACGATAGCCGAATTAAAGTGAGAGAGGTTATGAAAATGTCCCAAGAACGTCTTTGTTACATACTAAATCAAGTTTTAGGCATGAGAAAGCTGTCCGCGCGTTGGGTGACGCGTTTGCCTACGTTAGACCAAAAACGTGTTCGAATGAACATTTCCAACGCTCTGTTGGAGCAGTTTAGGCCCAATAAATCCGTCTTTTGGCGCCGATTAACCTTGGATACACCATTATACGTCCGTCAAAACAGTGAATAGCAAAGGGCGATCCTGTTCACCAAGACAACGCGTCGTCTCACACCTCAGCGGTTGCCATGGCGAAAATCTATGAATTACGGTTTGAACTGCTTGATCATCCGCCGTATTCACCAGATCTAGCCACAAGTGACTTCTTTTTGGTCCTTCATCTAAAAACTGCGCCCGGAGAACAGAGATTTTCGTCAAAGGAGGAGGCAATCATCTTCGTGAACAGTTATTTTGCAGAGAAAAACGCCAAGTACTGTTTGGACGGGTTAGAGAGATGGGAGCATCGCTGGGAGAAGTGTGTAGAGTTACAAGGAGACTATGTAGAAAAATAAAAGAAAATTTTGAGAAAAAATGTAACGCCTACTTGTAATTATTTAAATATGTCTCGCCTTTTTCTTGTCCACACTGCCAGACTTTGGAACTCATTGCCTATCACCGTCAAGCAAATATAGGTAGCCGACCAATTTCAAACTGCAATATTAGCACATTTCGAAAATAAATAATTCTAAGTGCGTAAATCTTTTCTAAATTTCTTACTTCTTTTATTTCTTTCTTACTTTTTCGCATCCATCTCTATTTCACCTCCTCGCGATCCTTCTTTTTAATCCAGTACCTAATCTCTGTAATATTTTGTTTTTCTTTTTTTTATCTAATTTTTTTTTTGTAAATTGAAATGTATTTTTTAAACTTAGTGACTGGACACAGTCACCAGTCCAGCGAAAGCAACAGACAATTTTGGTGGGGGCGAATGCCCCCATTTATTCGGCTTAATACAAGCTATAACTTAAAAAATAAACTTAAACTAAAACTTAACACTAAGGTTGGTTGGAGTGGTGAAGGAGAACAGATTTGAGGTAGGAAGTGGTGCGGTGAAAGTCAAAGACGGTAGGGTTTGAGTTGATTTGACGTAGCATACGGGAGATTGGTTCGTTTGCGCCATAGGAGGTGTGGTGGGTTGGTAGATAGAAGAGTCGAGGGGTACGTAGATTACGAGGGTTAGTGTTGAGGAAAATGGAGTTGTGAAGGGACGCGCATTTAACGTGACCTGAAAGGAGTCGATGAATGAAGAGAAAGTCTGCTGCATTTCTGCGATCTTCGAGGGTGTTTAAGTTGATAAGGTTGAGACGACTTTGATAGGGGGGCAGATTAAAAGGATCGTCCCAGGTCATACCTCGAAGAGCAAATCGAAGAAAACGACGCTGAATGCTTTCAATTCTCGAGATATGAATACGATGATATGGGGACCATACTTGACTGGCGTACTCTAGGAGGGGGCGAACAAAGGTAATATAGAGGGACCTGGTCACGTATGGGTTGGTGAATTCTTTGGACCACCGTTTTACAAAACCTAGTGCAGAGTTGGCTTTGAGGATTATCTCATCCATATGTAAACGGAAGTTGAGCTCGCTATCACACAAAATGCCGAGGTCACGAAGAGTTTGTACGGAGGAGATAGGTTGGTTATGGAGAAGATAGAGTCGGGGAGGAGATTGGTTCCGCTTATGTGAGAACGTGATGGATTGGCATTTGGCGATGTTAAGTTCCAAAGAATTTTTGAGGCACCAGATCGAGAAACTATCAAGATCTTGTTGAAGGAGGAAAGAGTCATGGGGAGAGGAAATGGTTTTGAAAAATTTGGTATCGTCGGCGTAAAGGGAGACAGACGAGTGTTTGATGATCATATCGAGATCATTTATGGTTAATATAAAAAGAAGGGGACCGAGATGGCTGCCATGTGGAACTCCAGAGGTGGCCAAAAATGGAGCGGACTGGGCTGACCTAAAACGAACACTGTAAAAACGGTTTTCGAGGTAAGAGGATATCCATTTTAACAGTATGGGTTCAAAGCCGAGGGCAAACAATTTGAAGATTATTAACCGATGAGAGATTTTATCGTAGGCTTTGCCAAAATCGGTTGCAACTACATCGACTTCATTGCCATTCTCTAGGGCAGAGAGGGCAAAGGATACGAATTCAACGAGATTTGTGGTGGTTGACCTACCCTTTAAGAAGCCATGTTGTCTAGGGGAAATAAGTGATTTGCATTGGAAGCTTAGAGCTTCATACAAAATACTTTCGAAGAGTTTGGGTATATGGGAGAGTTTAGCGATGGGACGATAGTTGGTTATTTCATTCTTTGATCCTTTCTTGTGGATCGGGGTTATGAAGGAGGTTTTCCAAACCTGAGGAAATTCTCCTTGTGAAAGGGATAGACGGAAGAGATTAGAAAGGGCAAGGGAAAGAGAGGAAGAACATTTTTTAAGAAATTGAGTTGGTGTAATTTATATTCGATATAAGACGGGTCCAAAATATGGGAAAGAAGTGGGCCATTGGAGAAGTTCAGTAGGTAACTAAAATAGGATGGATCTGGTACAAAAGAGTCGTTGGTGAAGGATTGTTTAAAAAATGTGGCAAATAGGTTGGCAATGGTGAGTGGATCGGTTGATGACCTGTTGTTGAAAGAGAGGGAAGGAGGGTAACCGTCGGACTTACTTTTGTAGTTAACAAATTGAAAAAAGGACTTAGGGTGGTTTATAAGGTTGACTTGCGCATTGTTAAGGTAGCGCTGGTAAAGGGAATCGTAAAGTTCGGTGAAATGAAGATAAGTACCAAGATAGTTGGAATAGTCGGTAAAGGATCTGGTACGCAGGAAAACAGCCCATAACTTATTTCTCTTATTTCGTAAGGAACGAAGCTTGCGATTATACCAGGGAGGACTAGTAGATGATGTTTTAAGGCGGGAAAACGGAACGTAAAGGGAAAAAGAATTAAATATTTCTTTATAAAAAATGGATAAGGCATCATTTATACTTAAGTTGTGAAAGTTAAAGAGGGATCTGCTGAGATATTCACTGATTTTGTGAAAGTTTGCTTTATGAAAGTCGTGGGATGAGAGAGTTGTGGGGGGAGTGGACTAGAATGAAGAGTTATGAAAAAATTAAAGTAGAAGGGGGGGATGGTAGTTATCGATTGTTGAGAGAGATAGGGGACAAAGTGAGACTTAGGAGTTAATTGGATCTGTTGTGAAAATAAGGTCTAATTGCCTGCCCATATAATTGGATATACCACTGACTTGGCATAGACTTGAGTCTGTTAAGCGATCTAAGAAGAGACATTCCTTAGCTGAGATGGCATTTGAAGCGATGAAAAACGATTGATCATCTGATGGAGTCCACTGTAGTTGAGGAAGATTAAAGTCGCCGAAAATAAGGATATCATCAGTAGGGTCTGACAGGTCAATTAAATGATCGATCGCATCAATAACAAATTGGTAAGATTCGATAGGTTGAGCTGGTAGGATGTAACAACATATAACGTAAAGGGACTTGAGAGGCAGTGATATTTTTATTGCGACAAAGTCGGCTTTAGAGGATGAAGAAATTGTAATGGGAGAAGAGTTAAGGCTGTTGTCCATCGCCAGTAGGACGCCTCGACAGGGGGAATCTTTATTTGTGCGGGTAGGATCGTCGTCGCGGAAAACATTAAAAGTAGGAGGGAACAATTCCTGGTTCTTTATGTCGGGAATCAAATTGGTTTCGGTCAAGGCGTAAATATCAAAGGGACAAGAAGAACCTTCTGTGTGTTGGAAGCTGACATCTGAGTTTAAAATTGTTTTATTGTAAATATTTCTTAGTCTTTCTACATTATTCATCTGATTCAAACAAATATTTCATTTTAATAATTCCTAGTATAAGATAGTAAATAGTTTTTGTTCTATTTTATTAACCTAGAGAAGCGAGCATTAGAACATTTAGTAATAAAACATATTCTATCATTGAATTTTGATTCCTTTGTGATTCATTCAATTGTAAAATTACTGATTTGATGGACGCGGAACAATTAAGTGCGGTCATTACCGCAGCAGTTCAGGCTGCAACCATACAAACTCGACAAGCGTTCGAAGTGACGATCGAACAACTTACAGCTCGACTAAATGCGCTAGAAGCTCCTACATCCGTGGAGGAGTATAAACCGGTAACAATCATTCCAAATGTTGGTTGCGACGAGTCTCTTGACTTGATGAAGTCTTTACCTGAATTCAGTGGGGAACAGGTTCGCTATATTTCATGGCGGCAAGCGGCATTCACTGCTTACAAACTGTTCGAGCCGTATGAAGGTAGCTCTCGACACTATCAAGCTGTTGCTATTCTTAGGAACAAAATTGTTGACTCTGCTGATCAAGTTTTAGCGTCATTTAATACCGTCCTCAACTTCAAAGCGATAATAGCAAAACTTGATTTTACGTATGCAGACAAAAGACCTATTTACCTGATAGAAAAGGAGATGTCTACTTTACGACAAGGTAAATTGTCTATAGCCCAATTCTATGATGAGGTGGAAAAGAAACTTACGTTGATAATTAATAAAACATTGATGCAACATGAAGGTTGAATAAAGGTTGAAAGAATAAATCTTTGATTGATTCGCTTAATCATAAATATTGCCAAGATGTTCTAAGGGTTTTCATTTCTGGCTTAAGGAAACCAATGGGCGATATCATATTTTCATCTCGTCCTGCTGATATGCCGAGTGCTTTAGCTCTTGCTCAAGAACTAGAGTCTAATCACGAAAGGTTCGCATTTGCAAATTTTCTCATAGAAATGAAAATCTAAGAGAAAATTACGTTGCACCAAGACAGTCACCGAACTGTTATCAAAATCATGCTTATCATTCACCTCATTATAAACCTATGGTTCCCAATCAGTTACCCCAAAGACAGAACCCAATGGAAGCTGTTCCATCCTACTCTCAACTGAGAAAACCAACTCAATTTGAAAACCCTATTCAAAATTCAAATTTTCAGGAACCTTCTCGTAACTCAGGACGTAAGTCTAACGCACAAAATCACAATAATTTTCAGAACCAAAATGATAGAAATTTCAAACGACGAAATAAATCCGATAGACAAACCCATCCTAAAGTCCAAAGAATAAACCACCTTACCCCTCAAACTGATTTGAGTAATAACAATTATATTCGATTGAGTTCTGATGAAAACTTATGCAGCAAGAATCAAAATTTTAATAGTTTCATCTGTTCACCTGATGAAAAATATTCTTCAAACGAAGAAACCTATGAGCCAGAGTACTATACCACCAAGTTCAATGACATTTCAGAAATATCCGATAATATTAATTTTTTAGGGGAAAGTCTCTCCTGCCCTACGTCAGCCGAACACTGCCAGGAGAGGAAATAAAACTTCTCATTGATACAGGTGCTGCAAAAAATTACATTAAAAACTTTAGTACACTTAAGGCCATTGAGTTTATTAAAGAATCCTTTTCCGTTAAATCTATTCATGGTAACAGCCAGATTACATCAAAATGCAAAATAAATATTTTTGATACAAATTCTTCATTTTTTATTCTTCCTTCGCTAACAACTTTTGATGGTATCATTGGATTCGACCTTTTGAGACAAATTTCAGCTCAGTTAGATTTGGTGAATGGAGTTTTATCCTATAATGGGAAAGTGGAAAAACTACTTTACTTCTATTGCAGAAACGTCAATAATATATCTTTTACAAACTGTTCCATCCCTCCAGAATTATCCTCCGTAATAAAGCGTTAATCAAAAGTTTTCTCTGACGAGAACGAATCATTGCCTTTCAACACTAAAGTATTTGCCACTATAAGAACAATTGACAATGAACCGGTTTACTCGAAAGCATATCCGGATCCAATGGCTGCTACAAATTTCGTTAATAAAGAAATTGCCAATTTAATTCGTAACCAAATTATAAGACCATCTCGATCACCTTATAATAACCCAGTCTGGGTTGTTGACAAGAAAGGTGTTGACGAGGACGGTGTGCGAAAAATGCGCCTTGTGATCGACTTTCGAAAACTTAATTCAAAAACAAGAAGTGACAAATATCCGATTCCTGATACTAGCGTTATTCTTGCAAATCTCGGAAAAGCTTCAGTGTTCACGACACTTGATATAAAAGATGGTTTTCACCAAATCAAACTAGCGGAGCGAGATAGAGAAAAAACCGCATTTTCAATCAATAACGGAAAGTTTGAATTTTGTCGGCTACCATTTGGTTTGAAAAATGCACCCAGTATTTTTCAAAGGGCGATAGACGACATTCTCAGAGAGGATATTGGAAATTGCTGCCACGTTTATATAGACGATGTTATCATATTTTCAAAAAATAAAGAAGACCGTATTACAGATGTTGAACGGATCCTTAAAAAACTATGTGAATCAAATATGAGAGTTGCGATTGAAAAATCTAAATTTTTAAGAGAAGATGTAGAATTCCTAGGGTTTGTAGTATCAAATAAGGGAATAAGGACATGTCCTGATAAAGTGAAGGACATTGTTGGGTATGAAGTTCCTATAACATTGTGTAGTCTTCGGTCGTTTATTGGCTTATCAGGCTACTACCTACGTTTCATAAAAGACTATGCCCAAATTTCAAAACCTCTTACAAAATATTTACGCGGTGAAAACGGAAATGTAAGTTCAAATCAATCTAAGAATACAAAAATTTTATTAGACTCAGAGGCAATGGAAGCTTTCAATAGGATTAAGAAAATCCTGGCATCTGAGGATGTATTGCTTCTTTATCCCGATTATGACAAGCCGTTTGACCTAACAACGGACGCATCATCGCATGCACTGGGTGCTGTCCTCTCCCAAGGTGGCAGACCTATAACGATGATTTCCCGAACTTTATCCTCTACCGAAGAAAACTATGCTACTAACGAGCGAGAACTTTTATCAATAGTCTGGTCATTGCAAAAGCTACAAAATTATCTTTATGGTGTTGAACAATTGAATATCTTTACTGACCATCAACCGCTAACATTTGCAATTTCTGATAAAAATCCCAATGCAAAAATAAAGAGATGGCGGGCATTTATTGAAGAATTTTCTCCAACCTTCTTTTATAAGCCCGGAAAAGTAAACTATGTAGCTGATGCTCTGTCAAGACAGCACATTAATGCTCTTAGCCAAATTTCAGACTTAGTTGAAGAATCCCTCACTCAAACAATAATAACTGTTCAAAATCCAGTCAACTCCTTCAAGAATCAATTAATCATAGAAGAAGGAATTGTTTTGAAAAAGACAACTAAAATCATTTTCCAAAATAGAATAAGACACAATATTGTATTTGATAATTTCAAAAATCTCTTTCAGATGTTTAAGGAAACTGTTAACCCCGATGTTGTCAACGCGTTTTATTGTGATCTTCAAACCCTAGGCAAAATTCAAAATCAGCTTATAAAGTTATTTCCTTCAGTAAAATTCCGCCATACCAATAAAAAGGTTATAGACATTTTCAACCCAACCGACCAACTCGAAATTCTTACAACTGAGCATAATCGCGCCCATAGGTCTGCTCGGGAAAATAGGGAACAAATTTAAAAAAAAAAACTATTTCTTTCCAAATATAGATACAAGTCTAAAACAAATATTATCAAACTGCAAGATTTGCCATAAAGCAAAATACCAGAGACTTAATATAGGCAAAACTCCTATTCCTCAACACCCAGGAGAAATACAATCACATTTCCTCACTTGAATAGACAAATTTTCGAAATTTGCTGTAGTCAAACCCATTAAATCTCGAGCAATGGTAGATGTAAAAAGAACCTATTTTGGAGTTACTTAACTTATTTAAAAATACTAAAACCATAGTGTGCGATAATGAGAAATCTCTTAATTCAGAAACCATTAAATCTCTTCTCAAAAACCATTTTTCTGTAAGCATTTTTACTACCCCACCTTTTCATAGTACCACAAATGGACAAGTGGAAAGATTCCACAGAACCCTTTCAGAAATAGCAAGATGTACAAAATTAGAACAGAACATTACCGACACCGCTGAACTCCTTTTACATGCAACAGTTAAGTACAACAGGACGATTCATTCGGTTACAAAATACAAACCAATTGACATCATTCACTGTATCCCAGCAGAACTAAGGGAATCAAAAATAAAATTGAAAAAGCTCAAGATGCAAACTTAGAGTAGCACAACCAAAAAAAAACGGACACAGACATATAAGCCGGATGACAACGAACAAATAGACGAATTGGTAACAAGTTCACAAAGTTATTTGTCGAGAAGATTATCCAAAAGGACTTAGGAACTACTGTTCTTATAAAGGGTCCGCCATCTAACATTTTTTTTTTTCAACTAGTGCTTATTTCGTGAACGGTAATACTTAGCTCATGTTTGATTTGACAGATAATTAGTTTTATCCATCCGGTTAATAATAAAAAATAATTTCATTCAAATGGCTGCCTCGGCTGGCCATGCAGTAGCCTACACGATCGGTCCAATTTTTAAGCACATTATCGATTGTGTGCAGCTGCATTTCACCAATGGCTTCACGAATATTGTCCTTAAAGCGTCAATTGTCTCTGGCTTGTCGGCGTAACACTTATCTTTTACGGCACCCCACAAATAATAGT
The DNA here is from genome assembly GCA_949129095.1 of Volucella bombylans. Lineage (NCBI taxonomy): Eukaryota > Metazoa > Arthropoda > Insecta > Diptera > Syrphidae > Volucella > Volucella bombylans. The sequence continues at coordinate 123,786,263 of OX422141.1, read as the reverse complement.
CCAACAGTGTCAAATTGCAGCTCCGAGGTGGCCAAACGACATCAGCTCTGCGGCTGATAATGCCATCTTCAAAAACAGGGCGCAAAACATCGAGTGTAGCTTCGGCTGTGTGGCACGTAGTGCCGTCCTGTTGAAACCAAATGTTGCCAATATCCTCCTCTTCAATTTTTGTGAACAAAAATTCGTTCAACATGGCCCGATAATGGCCCATTGACTGTAACGACCACTTCTTGCTCATTTTCGAAGAAAAATGGCCCAATTATGCATCTGGACCAAAATCCGCACCAAACAGTGACTCGTTTTGGGTGTATCGGCTTTTCAATGTATGCGTGCGGGTTTTCTGTGCCCCAAATGCGACAATTTTGCTTGTTTACATACCCGCCAAGATCAAAATGAGCTTCATCTGAAAAGATGATTTTTTTGGCAAAATCGGCATCTTCTCTAAGTCGATCGCAGGCCCACTTAGCGAAGCGAAAACGCATTGGATGGTCAGTTGGCTTCAACTCCTGAACCAATTGGACTTTGTATGGCGTCATACCAAGGTCCTTATGCAAAATTCGTCTCAATGATGTCTCCGAAATGTTCAATTGTTGCGAACGACGGTGAATTGATGTTGATGGCGCTTCACGCACACTTTCTGCCACAGCAGCAATATTCTCGGGTGTACGCACTGTTTTTGGCTTTCCACGCTTTGGTTTATCGATGAGGATGCCAGTTTCTTTCACTTTTTTCACAAGATAACGAACATACGGAGCTAATGTCGCAATATTTCCCAGCGTTGTTCAAGCGTATACACAACCATATTCGTTCAGCGGAAGGATAAAACTAATTATCTGTCAAATAGCGAAATCAAATCAGTAATTCTTTAAATTTAGACTTGAATAAAAACGATGAATTGTGAAAAAATTGTTTATTTAAGTTCAAGTAAGGTACGAATCTTGTTAAAGAAAACAGTATTTCTATATTATATTATGTTCCTTCGATGATTAAACTATACCAAGTCGGGTACGACTTCATTTGAAAGGGGGGATAGTTATGAAGCCTTTGATACCTTTGTCAAAAGCAATGTCAAACCACAGCTAGCGTTTTCTTAACCAACGCTTCGCTTGGTGTTTGGCAGTTGCTTCTTAGAATTCATATAGATCGGACGGCTTCCTCATAGAGGAATAAATAAAGATAATAAATTAAAAGATATTCTGTTTTACCTAAGTGTGACAAATAAAATTAATTAATTAAATAAACCAAGTTGGTTTATCTTGTTTTAATTTGCACAATACCATTGCTTACCTCATATTTTTACATTCATCTTACTATTTTCAAGTCAAAACCACTTCAATATTATTTATTTAATTTTTAATTGTCAATTTTTAATACAATTTTTAAAAGCATCTCTCCATAATTAGATTAAAATTTTCTCCTACAGTCAACAATAAGAAATGTACACTTAGAAACTAACATCACAAAAATAATTTAATTAACAATACTGCTTTTAATATATTCACAATATGTATAATGTATGTAGGTATGTGCAACTGAAAACATAAAAAAAAAACTAATAAAAACTAAAACAAATAAAAAATACAATCTCGTTCTTAATTATTTTTTCCTTTTGCTCTAGTTTGCTGGAGTTTTTTTTTTAAGTCAGAAATCCTTCTTTACGAGAAAACTGTCCTTTCTTAAGAAAAAAGAAGATGTTTGCCAAAGTTTTTATTTCTTGTTGAATTTGTATCTTGTCGGTTAATTGAATTTTGGTGTGTATCTTATTGTAGTAAGGTTTGTTTTACGGCACTGATTCGTTGTACATAATATAATTTAACTAGTTGAGTGTGGTTTTTTGTTTTTGTTTTTTCTTCATTCTTTAATTGCTAACTAAGACAATTGATATTACTCGTATTTTCTAAAATAGTGTCATCCGTAAAGGGATAGCTGTTCGTATGGGAGATATTTCTATATCTAGGTTTAATATAACATATTATTTTGTTTCATTAAATATTTAATTTTCATTAATTGAATATAAGAATTCTAGAATGTATTTTAGATCATACTTCCAAACATTCTCTTCCCTCGCGTTAGTACCAGACTAACCACCATCACTGTTAGCAGGAAGAATACCAAACTCAGGAATGTTGTTAGGTAGCGACATCTACGTCGAAACTTCTTTTCCTTTTCCATTTTAATACGCAGCTGTTCAGCTCTGGGTAGATCTAAGGTGAAATCCGACTCGGGGCGTGATGATGGCTGCAATGCAAAAAGAAAAAATTATTAAAGTAGTTGAAAAGCTCGGTTAACTCGAATAGTCGAATAAATTCATAACAAATTCATGAAAAAAAACAGGCTGTTTTCCAATTTAGCAGCTTCATCAATACGAGTTGGTACTGCGAAAATGAGCGGAACCAAAACAGATAACTCAACTCCAGCATTGCCTTTTGAAAGCTGTTAAATCTCATAATTGTGATATGATTACGTATGCATATCATACGAGTTCACATAAAAAAAAAAAATAAAACAAATTTCAATGCCACCTGGAATTGAATATCTTCAGGTTCATTCGCTTTAAAGAAATGTAGATTCAGCATTATTGAATATTGTTGCGAACTATCATTTTGCAACTTAGCATTTATTGTTTGAAAAGTATGAATTGTAGACTGAGCATTTATTGAATTTTTGTTAGTATAAATAAGAGGAATAAAATAAAGTAAGACCAGAAGCTTATAAACAGTTACACAAGACTTTTTTCTCTTCAAGTGAGTCTGCTTGGAGGACTGTTTCTGCTTTTCCATACAATCGATACAAGAATCAACTTGTATAATCACCATCGGTAGATCTAGGTTCATGCACCTATGATCCCAACCATCAAAGTTTGGATAAAATAATCCAATTCTTCAACATTTGGCGACCGTGACAGGACGTTAATATCGTTAAAAAAAAAGCGATATTGATTATTTTTGTTTGCATATACTGGAACCGAGTCTACTACGATAGATCAATACACACGATTTCATTGCATACGGAATCAAGGCTTGAAACATTTGAAACATGGAACTTGACGACTACACCCAACAACAGGAGAGTCTTGGAGGTGCAATTGTCAAGTTATGGAAGGAACATAAGAAGGAAGGGGACGAAAGGAGACCTAAAACTCGTAGTTCCCGGCAGGAGCTTCAACAACGCTCAACTCAACTGGAAGAATTATGGCAGGAGTTTGACAAAATCGACAGTACCATAAGGGAAACCTGTGTGGTAGACTTGAATCACCCATATTTCCAGAAGGACTACTACACAGAAGTTCGAGTGGTTGTAGAAGAGCTCAAAAGAGACATAGCCAATTGCCTTCGCCTAGAACCTTCAGGCAGAAGCAGTGAGGAGGAAGCCAGCTCAAGGTCCAAATTACCAGAAGATGAAGGGGTCGGAAGGGTTGCCGTATCGATCGAAACAAGACAATGAAGACAATAATCGAGGAACCACAACCAGCGAGGCGCCATAACGAATCCGGTGAAGTTCCAATCCAAGTTCCCACAGGAAACCAGAACGAATCCATAAGCAACCAGAAGCAACATTATAAATGGATTATGGATTCAGTAAAATCCTTGTTGCTCAATAGCATAGGAGAAACAGGTAAATCAGAGCAATTCTACCGTATCCAAATACGTAATGTGGATCAGAATTGGGAAGAACTAACGATGAGGTATCGAAGTCTGAGAGACGAGCTGACATATGAAGACATCCAGGAATACTTCGAGATGCAGGGTTACGGCAACATTGCTAGAGATTCATGAACATTTGGAAGGTTCAACTCAGATGTTGCGAACTCAACCAACTACTATGAAGATGCCTAAGGTAGAGTTGCCAAAATTCGATGGCAATTACCTCAAATGGCAACAGTTTGTGGATCTCTACACAGAAATGATCCATAATCAAGAATTATCGGACGTGCAAAAAATATGGTTTCTCAAGTCGAGCCTAACTGGGGATGCAGAAAAATTGATACGCCATCTTTCCGTATCAGGTGCCAGCTACGCAGCAGCTTGGAAAATAATACGCGAACGTTACGACAATCCCCGACTGTTAGTTTCCTCATGGTTGCAGAAATTATTGTCTCATCCGAATACACAAGCCGATAATGCTAAGTCGATACGTAACCTGCATGATAACATACAAGAATGTGTACTGGGATTACAGGGGTTGCGGATAGATACAAGTTCATGGGACCCAATCCTGCTTCATCTCTTCCTTAAAAAATTGGATAAAAATACACATACACTGTACGAACAATCATTGGACCATCCACGACACCTTCCATCATTCAAGAAGTTTTTGGAATTTTTGGAAAATCGTTTCCAATCCCTAGAAGCGTTGGGAGCTAAGGATAAACTGGAAGATAATAGAACAACCAAACCAGTCTGCAAGACCTTATCAGCAGTAACATCTCAACAGTTGAATTGTACATCATGCAAGGGCATGATGAGTGATAAGTGTCAGCAATTCCTAGATCTTCCACCTACCCAACGATTGAATCTGGTCAAACAGGGCAACCTCTGTATCAATTGCTTAAAATCTGGGCATTTTGCAAAGAACTGCATGTCTCGCAATTGTTCGAAATGCCAGAAGAGGCATAATACGCTTCTACATTTAGAGACCAACAGCACTCGCACACAAGGGAATCCAACCATAGTCAAGGTTGGGGCATCTGCAGCCACCCTACCACCACGTGAGAGCGAGATGTTAGAAAATGAATCATTGGAAAATCATCAGCGCACCTTTGTTTTACTTGGAACTGCAAGAGTTAAAATAATAGGACCTAATCACCAAATACTGGATTGTCGAGCACTCTTGGATTCCGGATCTCAGATCAATCTTATCAGTCAAAGATTAGTTAAGGCGCTAAATTTAAAACCCAAAAATGACTCTTTTATCATAGAAGGAGTTGGGCAAGGAAGGCGAGAATCAAGCCAGCGAGTAAATGTCAGAATACAATCGAATACAACCAATTACTCACCAACGGTTGAAGCCTTTGTACTTAAGGAAATTATTTCACCTCAGCCTGCGCAGCCATTGAATGTTTCCTCGTGGAAAATCCCAGGAAACATCAGCCTCGCAGATCCCGAGTTCAACCGACCTGGCAAAATAGACTTGTTATTAGGTGCGGAATTTTATCACGAATTGCTGATGATCGGACAAATAAAGCTTGCAATTGGACTGCCAAGGTTACAAAATACATTGCTCGGATGGATAATTTCTGGTAGGGTTGAGAGATCTGATGCAACAACAGCCACATGTGGGATATGCACCGAAGATGAACCACTCAACGAAATTCTTGAAAAATTCTGGCGATTAGAGGAAATAGCGGATGATAGAAACAATTTAACTCCAGCCGATCAACAGTGCGAAAGACATTTTGACAAGACATTCCAGCGAGATCAGCAGAGTGGAAGATTCGTAGTGCACTTGCCTTTTGCACGCCAACCATCAGAATTGGGCGACTCACGAGAATTAGCCGAACGACGATTCCTTGCTATAGAGAAAAAATTAAGCAAGGACAACCATCTGAAAATCCAATATGTCAACTTCATGGAGGAGTATCTTGCATTAGGACACATGACAGAGGTAGACTTAAGCACCATACGGTCACCTCACTATTTCCTTCCTCATCATGGGGTACTCAAGCCAGACAGCACTACGACTAAACTAAGAGTTGTATTTGATGCATCCATGAAAACCTCGTCGAATATTTCATTAAACAACTTACTGCTCTCAGGCCCAACAATGAAGGATGATATATTCTCGCTATTATTGCGTTTTCGAACACCACGTTTTGTGTTTACTGCCGACATCGAAAAAATGTATCGGCAAATAATTGTGCGGGAAGAAGACCGAAAATACCAGATGATCTTCTGGCGGAAGGAAAAGGATCAAGTTCTGAAGTGTTACCAGTTAAATACGGTAACCTACGGTACCACATCCGCTCCTTACTTGGCAACACGCTGCCTCAAACAACTGGCTAATGAAAATATACGTCAATATCCATTGGGAGCTCAAATTTTGGCAAACGATTTCTACATGGACGATGTCATGTCCGGCTCAAACGGTTTGTCGGAAGCCCTGGATATGCAAAGGCAACTAACTCATATCTTACAAGCAGCTCAATTCAAACTTAGGAAATGGTGCAGTAATACACCGCAGTTGCTAAGGGATATTCCAGCCAGCGATCAAGCCTTGCAATCCGACCTGCAAGATAAGAATTCACGAACACTAAAAACGTTGGGCCTCATCTGGAATCCACAGACAGATGAACTTCGGATCAACTCATCATTACAAGTGAATAAGCGAATCACAAAAAGAACTGTGTTATCGGAAATTGCACATATTTTCGACCCATTAGGCATCGTCAATCCCATAACAATCACGGCAAAATTATTTATTCAAAGGCTATGGAAATTAAAAATTGACTGGGATGCCGCACTACCGATGGAACTCCACACAACTTGGAACAATTTCCGAAAGGATTTAGAGACGGTAAGGGAATTAAGGATTCCCAGACATCTATTTTCCACAAAAATCCCAAAGAAAATTCAGATACATGCATTTGCCGATGCGTCAGGAAAGGCCTTTGGGACTGTCATCTACATTAGATCAACTCACAGCGACAATTCATTAACGGTTCAGCTACTTTGCTCAAAGTCTAGAGTAGCGCCTATTAAGAAGGGGGCAAATGAGGAGGTTATCAACGCGACCACTATACCACGTCTAGAACTATGTGCAGCCAAATTGGCAACAGAGCTGATTCATCGGGTAAAAAGAGATCTCAAATTAGGAGATTTGGAGACATACTTCTGGACCGACTCGGAAATCGTGTTGGCTTGGATAAATGCCGAAGCATCAAACTATCACCGTTTCATAGCAAATCGAGTACGAGCAATCAGAAGCATGACCACTCCTCAGCAATGGCGGCATGTGCCTACAAAACAGAACCCGGCGGACATAATTTCAAGAGGACTATCGGCTTCAAAGCTAAGGGATTGTAGTATGTGGTTTTATGGGCCTTTGTATCTATATGGCCCAGAGAAGACTTGGCCATGCAAACTAGGAGAGAACAAGACAGATATAGAAAGAAAAAGGTCCAAATCTGCACTAACAGTATCGCTCAAAACTTCACCAGGTATCATAACCAGGATAGATCATCATAATTCCTTCGGACGTTTACAACGGATTATTGCCTATGTAAAACGATTCATATATAATTGCAAAAAAAATAATCAAGATCAACGAGCCACCAACCATCAAAGTTTGGATAAAATAATCCAATTCTTCAACAAAAGCCTTTTGATAACCATCGAATAGTATTGCAGAAGACCCCGACAAATATACGAATATGAATACATGACGAATTTTAGACCAAAGCGTTTCACTAAAGGAAGGCTACTAAAGGGTGACCAGATAAGAACGATAGGAAGAAAAAATTAAATAAAACAAAAATGGTATGAGATATAAAATTGATTCTGGCTTTGTTTGGAATAGCACATCATTCAAATTGTCGTCATGATTTCGCTGGCAGTGCTTCAAGCTGTCGGTCTAATATGTGCGGCGTTATTCCGGTAATAGCGTGTCGAATGTTGGCCTCGAGCTCATCTAAAGTGGTTTGCTTGTTACAAAGGATTTGACGTAGCTCCAGAAAAAATAATCGAGTCGCCAAATTTCTCCTTCACAACTTCGAGCGTTGCGTCGCTTGTATTGCACGTAGCGCCGTCTTGTTGGAACCACAGCACGGATTTATCGATGTTGTCGAGCCCTGACCATAGAAAGTCGATTAACATCGCTCTATACCTGCGGCCATTGACGGTAACGGTGTCTCCTTCCTCATTTCGAAAGAAATGATGCCGACATCATTTGTGGAGGTACTGATACTTGCCCGAACATTTGTTTATTGCATTCGCTCCAGTAATGGCAATTTTGCTTCTTGACATAGCCGGGCCTCGCTCGTGAAGATGATTTTTTTTAGCCAAAATCCGGATCTCTGGCCAAAATTTCCGGCGTCAAATTAGCGAACTCACGGCATTGTCTATGGTCGTTTGGCTTCAATTCTTCTGTGAGCACAATCTTATACGGATGTAGGCCCAAATCCAACCGCAAAATAAGACGGATTGACTCTCTGGCGAAGCCCAATTTAGCTGATCGGCGCCAAACCGACATTTCTCGATCTTCTTCGATACTGGCCGCTACGGCTGTTGTGTTTTCTTCATTTCGAACCAATCTTTGTCTGGTTGGTGACTTAAGATCCAAAAGAACGTACTCACGCTCAAATTATTCCTTGGTGAAACGAATTGAATATACACTAAAGCCATGATGACGACCGACCTTACGACGAAATTCACGTTGCGTATTTATAATCGAGCCCGAATTTCGATAACATTTTTTAATAATTTCCGCAGCGTAAAACGATGCATAATGAAATGGCAAACCTTACTGAATATTTTGACAGCTGGATGTTATTGGTAACTTTGACAGCTGCTGAAACATAACAATTGGAAAACTATCTTTGCTATCTGCTCTGCGGTTAGGTAACACGAGACCAAGGCAAACGAAACCTGATGACTGTGACACGGACAGATCCCGATATAAAATATATTCATTACAGAGATCAGCGAGGAAAAATGGAGACAACTGAGGAGATTTACACAGCCTCCTAGTTTCAGTCATTGTTTGCGTAGTAAAATTTTGCGCGAAAATTGTTTACATATGCCTGGATTGTATCTCTAGCCGACATTAGAGTAGAATGCTCTACATGGCGGCCGGTTGCTGTCACAAGCGTATTTTTATATAAATTTTTTTAAGCGCGGTGGCACTAATATATATTAATATATGTAAGTTAAGATAAAATGCAATAAATACTAGGTGGGGTGAAAAGTAACCTCCTTGACCGCCAGAATGCGCTGCTACTGCAAAAATGGTTATGGTGCCTTGAAGTCCGTTCATATTTAGGCAGACATGCCAAATTTCAATGCGATACTGTCTTTAGTTTTGTTTTGACAGCTGATTCTTGTTGACGTGTTTGGCATCATGTTGAGTGTGGACAAAAACGATTTTCGTTCTCTCATAAAACATTATTTTTTGAGAGGCAAAACGGCGAAGGAAACAAAAGAAAAGTTGGATAAATATTATGGGGCTAATGCTCCATCAGATTACACTGTCAAATATTGGTTTCGAGAGTTTCGTGGTGGCCGCAACTCCACTACCGATCAAGTCCGCAGCGACAGGCCCTCCAATGCGGTTACAGAGGACAATGTCAAAAAAATACATGAAATGGTGTTGGCTGACCGGAAAGTGAAGGTGCGCGAGCTAGCAGATATCACAAAGATTAGTACTGAGCGCACACGCCATATCTTGCCGCTGGGTGCCGCGCATGTTCACTCCTGACCAAAAACACGAACGCGAGAGCACTTCGAAAGAGTGTTTGGAATTGCTGATGCGGAATCGGGTGGACTTTTGGCATCGATTGGTAACTGTTGATGAAACTTGGATCCACTATTACATACCAGAGAACAGAATAAGTGCTTGGCAATGGACTGAAGCCGGCAAGAGTGCTCCGAAACGGCCGAGGAAGGCTCGATGGGTCGGAAAGGTTATGGCGTCGGTTTTCTGGGTTTTTCGTGGCATACTCTTCGTGGACTACCTTGAAAAAGGAAAAACCATCAATAGCGAGTATTACTGTGCATTATTGGAGCGATTGAAGGACGAAATCGCTGCAAAACGGCCTCACATGAAGCGAAAAAAAAATTTGTTTTTGCCAGACAATGCGCCGGCGCACAAGAGCATCGCAACCACGGCTAAAATCAATGACTTACGGCTCCAATTGCTGTCGCATCCACCGTATTCGCCCGATTTGGCTCCCTCGGACTATTATCTCTTCCCAAACCTCAAAAGATGGCTCATCAATAAAAATTTCAGATCACGCGAGGAAATCATCGACGCCACGGAGGAGTATTTTGCAGGCCTTCCGGAAAATTACTTTTCGGACGGGATCAAGAAGTTGGAAAACCGCTGGAATATGTGAATCAAGCTAAAAGCGGACTATATTGAATAAAATAAAAAAAAATGTTTCCATACCCAAGGAGTTTACTTTTCACCCCACCTAGTATGTCAAAGGGAATCTCAGTTCATTGCGGGCCGTGCCTACTTCTCTCCACTTGCGGAGTTGTTTTGTCTTATAATGAGGAGGACTACTTACGGTATTTGTTATAGGCAGAAATTTTGATATTCGTAGGTCGGAAAATAATTTCCCTATTCTTCTTTGTACTGCCGGGTTTAATTCCAGACGGACGTCAGGGGTAGTAGCCGACGCACCACTTCTTGACAGACGAGTAAAATACCATCGACGGAGAAGAATTTCTAAGGAAAGGCGATCTTCTGATTTCAAAAAATTGATAAAAATACGAGTAATGCTGTTGAATGTGAATGTTAAAAATATGTTGCCATGATCATGACTGGCTGCAGTTTCAGCTTCTGACTTAGAACTAATCCAAATGAGATTCCGACTGAATAGAAAATTTTAATTCTGGTGGTCAGTATCTATAAAGCTTGATACACCGCAGCCTTCCATCCTCCGGACATGCTGCTGTCACCATCCGTGACTGCTTGATCTTTAAAACGGAGATTCGATCTTGATGCTCATTTCCAACCTGAGGCCTGTGATTCGAAGATTCTTTTATCTGGAGCATTGCTGCCCATCCGTTCGATGTGGTCAAGTCAATGTAAACTGTACACCATGGTCAAAAACATGAATCAGCCTTTTCGCGGCAAAAGACATATTGAATTGATGCTGGAATCAAGGTCATAAATGTGAACAAATTCAAAGGGGTAAATCTTTCTTCTGACCATTAGTAACCAAAGTCTTGGCATCACAATTCAACGAAAAGAATCTGCCAACCAACGTACATTTTTGCAAAAGTAGATTTTATGATTTTTTATGATTTTCATTCAGAACCAACGACCACCCTTAAACCTTTTTAAAACCTTTGTCGCAACGTCATCCAAGATTCACTTCTAACTCATCCTGAGAAGATAGGTGAAGGCGGTCAAAAACACCAGGTCGGGAACAAGAAGAAATCTGAGCTATAACAATCTCAATATGTGCATTTCAAACTAATCGGAATGTACCAATAATTTTTCCGACATACGAGTATACCCTAAATCTTCACACCTGGGCTAGTACTGAAGAAGAATAACTGAGTAGTCGTAGGAATTGCTTGTAGATGACCTGGGTTCTATTATTTAAAGCGAAAAGTCAGTTCTCTAATATGGTATAACTGCCAGTCATGAAACCCCGGTACAAATAAACTATGATCACTGTGAGCTGTAACAGATATTACATATGTAAGTGACTTGAACAGGAACTCACAGAGAAGCAGCAGGTGAGATCGTAGTGAAGGTGCGAACTCGTTAGATAATGAGATGAAACCCGTAAATTACAGTATTTTTGGACGAGGCTATTACTGTTTAAGTTAACTACGAACTGATTACCTACCTGCCTATCGAAGAATTGCTGATTTACATTCTACTTAAGGTCAGAAATGAAAAGGTCATGACTACATCTTTTATAACTCACTAAGTGCAACTTTGCTTGACTACTCGAGGAATGGAAGGGCTATATACACCAATCTATTGAGTCCATCAGGTACCCCTTTTTTACTACCAGATATCCACGATGTGCCCTGATCTACATATTTCAAGAAAAATATTTTCTTAATCTTTAAAAAAAGGTTTCTCGGATTGAAGAAATAGCTTACGCCACTGAAGTTCTTCTTCTGGAGGTGAGAATATATTCGTACGAGTACTTTGCTGACAGTTTGCGACTTCCCGGATGGTATTTTCAACTTAATATTCCGTCATACACGATACCAAATAAAACAGGATTTAAAGTATACCCAACTTATTTATTTAAACTGCGTATAAGACTAAAACTTGTAAGAGTATATTTCATAATTCTTTGCGCAACAACGTCGGATATCACATCAATCAATCGATCACTTAGACGTTGTACCAATCACATGAATCGCTGCCAGACAGAAATGGCATTCAAACTTGAAGACTCCAAACAAACAAATAAACAAATGTGTGATCCTTCTTCACGATATACGAGTACAATCTTCAATATGCGTAGCGTCTACCGTAAACGTCAACTTCAAATTGCACTCACCTCCTCCGTACTTAACAACCATCCTCCTGTACCAGTGCCAGTCCGAATATTGCCAAACAATTCAGTTGGTTTGACTTCTTCTTCTTCTTCTTCTTTAGTACACTATCGCCGTCATCGCAGTAATTTGTCTTCTACTATCTTGTTTCGAATGGAATGTGCTCTGTATCTGTATCTGTTTTTGGTTTTTGTTTTTAGTGCACCTACCTACGCAAAACATTACTACGATCGTGTCCACAACATCCATTGCCCTCACGATGATCACAAAATTTGTATTTTCATGATTCAAGCTTCAAGGTCATGGATTCATGCACGAGCCACCATCTTTTCATCAAAGACCGGTGTTGTGATCGATCTGCACGGTCAGGTATTTGGTTGTAAAAAAAAAAACTACTTTCACTTCAGCCACACAGTTACTACCGCAATGGATGAACCAAAATGTGTAGTTACGAGTACATACAGAGAGACAGACCAATGGGTCTGGGTCTGGAAGATGGCTTTAGGAATCAAGTTCTCGGACTATGAGTAGGCCTAGGTAATGGTACAAAGTGGCGTATCTACATTTCATACGATGAATGGACTTGTTTTGAAAGACGATTAGGTGAATCTTGATTATGTCATATACACGATACATATTCTCGAGGTCAGTTACCTGGGAGTCAAATGAAATCTTTATTGCTATTCTCAATGAATCTCGTCCACAGGTATACGAGTATTTGTAAAAGTGTTCGTTTTTAATGAAGTAGCTACCGAACTGTGTTATTCCGGAAGTTATGATGGTTCTTATCTTAAGCCAGTTTTTGTCATTAGTTTTTTTTTGAAAACTGCATCACTTATACAATTTTTGAATTTTGAAAACGTACGAAGAGGTGATGGGCTCCTTTTGTATGGGTGATTGGTAAAAGAATACCAAAATAGTGTAGCTTAATCAGTCTGCTCTGGAGTGACTACTCTGCTACGGATACACCTTAAAACTGGTTTATGAAGCTGAGAATATACTGGATGACTTCTAAGGTTTAGTTACGAGCTACATACATATGTATCTTCTACGAGTCAAGATCATTGCGACAATCACATTTTGGGGTTCTGTAGGTCTTTTTAACGAAGAAATCCATTGGGCCCTCAGGCAGATTAACAAGCACATGATGGTGACGACATCACCATCTATTATGCTAGCTCATGAGTATTTATATTAAGAATTCTGAAATATACGAAGCACCACTCCAATCTTGGGTATATTGACAAGAATCGCAAAGGGAGTAATTCCAAGAAATTCTAAAAATAGGACTCTGGTATCATCGATCGCACAAAATATAATTTATTTTTGAATATCTTATAACATAGGTACATACATAGGTATAGACAATACATTGAATAGGAAAACGATAACAGAGGGCTCGTAGAATCAGCATCTCAATAGTTTTTTTTAATTTAAAAAAGAAAGATGAAGAATCACTTCAAGTGAAGCTTCTGTATGTCTGGACCGTAAGTACGATCTACTTAAACCTGAATGGGTGGCCGTGGCTTATGTGGTAGTGGACTGGTTTCCAAATCGGAAGGTTCGGTGTTCGTATCCCAGCCTCTTCCGAAAAACATTCATTTTTTTCAGTTAACGAAAATCAAGTAAGATGAGTAGTTGGCTAGAAATCAACAAGCTAACTTCCACTAAGAATTTAGTCTCCCCATTAAATGTTGGATGCCACCCATGGAGCGAAATAACCACTGAGCCCAAACATCTTTCTTTCTCTCTCTAGCTCCAGAAAATAGGGAAGTTATAGCGACCTATAAAAATAAATCGAAAGGAGTTAGAAAAAGCTTACAATCAATGTCTACAACCTTACGGAAGATGGTTGAATGAATTGGAACATCTTTGTAGCGGATGGTTTTGAGAACAAGTTTGGTACACTAGTTAGTTGAGCCAGTTGTGTTAGGTTAGGTTAAACAGGGGTGTGATGGATACACTAGGCACCAAACGGGCCCATTGCGGTCCCTGTGGTACCAATTGAATTTGTCTTCAAATGGCAAAAACTTAAACAATCACCCTGGTGAAACACCCAATTTTCTGGCAAAAGCCAAGAAGGCCTTTGAAGTTCGTGCCGTCTATTTTCTCTAGGTTTTCGAAAAAGTATTTCCCTAAATATTTTCTTCGATTCCGCGATATTGTCTCGCATTCACACAGTATGTGTGTTAAGTCCTCAACAGCTTGCAGATTACTACAGAATCTGCAGATATCCGTACCTGACAATTTGAGTCTCTTTGCGTGCTGCCGCAGGAGGCAGTGTCCTGTCAGGTTTCCTATTACTGTCCTAAACTTATCCCTGTTTAGTTTTATTAAATTCCTAAATCTTTTGCCATCAAAAAGAGGCCAAAGAGCCTTGGATATCCTGTTTCCTTCAAGGCTTGACCACCTTAGGTTGGCAGTCTTTGTGATTTTTTCCTCGATAGTGCCCCTCTTTATGCAAAGGGGTGGTTTGATATTGGTAACCTCACTATTACCGAGTAGCCCTCCTTTTCTTGCAAGCTCGTCCGCTTGCTCATTTCCTTTAATACCGCAGTGTTCTGGCATCCAGCACAGTCTTATCCGGTTCTGACAGTGACAGATGATAGTGCATCAAAGATGATGGTATCATCTCGTTAAGGTACATCTAGAAGGAGCACTTAAAATCTGTACAAATAACCTTCAATAACTGACGTAGAATAGTTAACACAAGAGTTACTGTAGCTATTCGCTGATAGTGGGGATCAGAAAATTTATACATTCCTCTTACGAAAAGAAGATGCTATAAAAGGGCTTCACGCAAGTAAGTAGTCACCATCCCCTACAAACCATACGATGGTGTACGTTTTTGTGAGAACCTCCTATAGACTATCACAAAGCCTTTTGGTCCGCACAATATTCAAAATCGTATCGCCCTTTCTAGTCAACTGGAAGTTTCACTATCACTGCATACTATCTTTCTATTTTAATCCTAAGAAATACATTAATTTTGTAATTGTAGAGGTAAATGCAGACTCTCAAGACTTTGATCAATTTGGTGGAGACTAGATCTTCCAGTTTGTCGAAGAGTTATCTGCCGCTTGACGATTATTATAGGACAACAGTGAATTCTAGCTGCATTTTGATGCAGACGTTTTACAAATATTCTTGAAGGGTAGGTAGGTGATTGCGCCACTCCTGTTGTTTCACGTCTGTCTAATGACATCATCATGTCAACTTAAATAAGGTCTTATAATTTGTAACTTTCCGAGTATTGTGTTAAGCAGTGTTTGAGGTCCATTCCTAGGAGACTTATATATTTCTCTATTACCCAACATATCTCAGCGTGTTGCAATCAACCTGCTATCCTAGAATGCTAATATACGATTATTCAGAATATGTTTGCACTGTTTGACATTACTTTCATTGCAACCTGATATATGGTAGTTACTAAGAAATATTTCCACTTCTTGAGCCACCCCAAAGGTCGCGGGAACTTAGGAAGACCTGATCAAAGGCAACAGGATCAAAGAGTAAATTTAAAAGTGAAACCGATTCCCGCTGATTCGATAGCTTATTTTTCTGTAATCTCTAGAAGACAGCAATAATCATTTTTCAGAACAAAGTTCATACTACTTGAAAAATAAAGGGCTTTCGACAAAAAACCCACTCACGGTAGGCTGGAGCCTCATCCGCAGTTGGCGTGTATTGTTATAGTTTTAGCTACCAAGAAGTAGAAGTACATAGATTGAACAGAACACTCAGGCAATTAACTAGTTCATTCAGCTCCTTTTTTTAATGAAATTACTTACTTTCGTAGAACTGTTTCAGTCATAAAATGCCTACAGCACCAGGACCCCGCATATCATAGCACTTTGTACCTGCAGTCTAATGCGAGCCTAAGCCAGATCCTCTTAGGAGGTGACGTAGCTTATGGCTAGCATAATTGGGTGTTTAGCAAAAAACGTAGTGCTGGGGTGACAACAGAAAGAGCGTTGACATTTTAGAGACATCGGGAATTATTCATTTGATTTAAGTCCAATGTGGAAAGTCATTCTACATACGTGTGTTCTTTTAAGAGATCGAACTGTCAATAAAAGCCCTAACCGTGGGCAATTTCAAATGCGTTTTCAGCTTCTGAAAGGTCCTCCCCTGAGTCTTGCCTAGAGGACCCTCGTCGAAGAAAACGAAAAGCCCCTTTGCACTATCAAAAAACCAACAGCGTCTTGGAGGTTTTTTATAATTGGTGCACATTCAAGGAATTGAATGCGCCCTTAGAATGTTAACACACTGCATGGGAAAAGGAAAATTAAGGAGGAAAGAAAGAAGATATACATGTACGCTATTTTGGATTATTTTAAGGTGGTAATGACTACGAAATAAAGAGAAGGAATCACGATTGTTCCTGAGTACGTTCGAAAGTTGGGTTGAGGCTGAACTGATGAACATTCATAGCGAGACGGGTGCTACAGCTACAAGGTTTCAAGGCGCAGACTGCTACTGGTAATTTCGGTGGAGTACTAGTGTCGGTACTAGTACTACGTCGGTGTTGGAAAGTGCTAATTGACTCGGCAATATTGGCCTCACATATGATAGTTTTCATACACAGTTTTGTATTCTGTCTAGCAAATGAAGAGAGGTTTTTGTAGCAGTGCTTGAAAAAAGTAAATCTCCATTAAAGTTTGTAAGTTAACATATTTACTCACATCCTGACTAATTGCAGGTACCGGTCGCAGATTTTGTTAGTACATTTGATAAAATGTTTGAATTTGGTTACAATCCAATGCTTAATTGGATGCCAGTTGTGGAAGAAGACTTTGGACAGGAGAGGTTTTTAATTGAAGAACCTCTGCGATCTTATCTAGGTGGTCGAATTGTTAGGGTCCCATTCATTATTGGGATGACTAAGGACGAGTTTGTTCGTATTCCCTATTGTAAGTACATTTTGAAATTTTCTTATCAAACTAAAATAGAGTTTTAGCATAATATCGACTTGAAGGCAGTGATTACTTCAGGTTACTTTCCATGCAATCTTTTGTGGTTAAAAAATTGAATAACAGCGGCCTAACTTGCATTCACTTTACATTATTCAGTTTTCAAAAAAAATGTGGGCTTGGGATATTAACACACCATGGTCGGTTTCCCCTTTGTCTAGGTTGTCCAGGGAGAACGAAAGAACAGCATCCAAATTACAAAGGCCACTGTGACCACACAAGGGACCCGTTTTTGAATACGACAATATAGACTAGAATCAAATTTCTTAGTATGCCACACACACATTGAAGAGTCCTTTTCATCTGTCACCGTTTGTCGAAAGTGACAAATTTAAAGTCGAAGCAGGATCTTTTTGCCTTGTGTGTCCCATAATACCACCTAAATGTCGGGGACAGATAGCAATTGGTGGTGCCGAATTCTTACTGTCTAAAACTGCCTCCACCTGAACAGACCGATTCGTGGCCCTCGTGGTACCGCCCTAATGAATTTCTCCGCTGGGTTCAGCTTACTCTACGATTCGATTACTTATCTGTACGCTGAGAGAGTGAGTCACTCAGGTTAGTTCCATTGTTATTGCCAAGTTGCGATGCTACGGTTCCTTTCATATTTTCTTTATTCGTCACATATCTGGACTCGGTCGGTTTTGAGTATTATCATTTCTATAGCAAATATGTCGGTTTGAACAGTACACATCGGCGGCTCTTAACGTACTAAGGCGCTACACGGACTTGACTTAAATTGAGACTTAAACTTTGCGGCACTTAACCATATCTCCGCTGCATACATGAATATAAAAGTCACAGATACAGCAAGAAGAATTCTTAAATTCTATCTGGGCACTTGCGGTTTTCGAAAGTTTCTCGCTGATCTTTTAAATTTAGGCAACTGTCACTATTAAATTCAAGGCTCTTGAGAAACAATTGCATCTCCTTCAACTCTGCCGGTATCGTTTCGCGGATTTTCCTTCTCGTAATAAGCACTGCTTTAGTTCTATGATCGGCGAGTTGTAAGCCGGTGCGTTGTTTTTTCGTTGGAGTAGAGATTTTGCTCAACCACCACGGAAATGTTATCAGCAAATCCGCATATGGATGCTTTGCATGGAATCAGTGGCAGGAATGGAGGGCCTAAGACCGAGCCTTGTGGCACACCGCCAATAATTTCATACTCTACCATTAGAGTTATAGAGGAGGATTGCTGCTACCGCGTTAATTGAGTCCACTATTGAACGTGACTTACGAAAAGCATATTAGCGTTCCAACAGACTTTCTGCTATTTCAGTTGCTGGTAAGAGTCTTTGAAAAGATCCGCTAAATGCTTTTCCCATGGTGTCAAGTTAAGAAATGGGATGAAAGGATGAAGGATCGTTGGTTCCCTTTTTCCATTGGGAATAGCAATAGCCGTAGGCACTTCCGAAACTCAGGAAAAACGACTTAGCCCCATTCTTTCTTGCCGAGGATATAGGGCTGCAACTATTTGACGCAACAATAGCTTGTTGGTCTCATTGACTCAATTTGATTAGTTTTACCCCGTACATTGTGATTAAGTTGATCCCTAAAGCAAGGCTATACTTAATCCAATTTTTTAATCGGGATCTTGCTCTGCGATATGCATTGCGTGCGTACTGCACTTGCCGGTCATCGGTACCATCGTAGTGTGTATTTTATGTTAGGCCTGAAAAGTTCCTCTCGATGGTTATCTTATTGCTCAAAGTGTTTATCTTTGGCGATTTCAGCATTCCAGTAAAACCTATTCCTCATTGAGTTCGCAACATTATTGAGTTCGCAACATCAAATGCACTCTGAAGTCGCCGTTGAAGTTCCAGTAAGTTATTTGCTATGACCTGTTAACCGATAGTTGCCCTCCGGTTCTTTATTATCATTTTTTTCCAAAGTAGGTATTCCTTATGGCGCTCTGTTGTACTATCCATCACAGACCCAGATGCTGTTTTCCAAATACCGAATGCTTCCGTCTAAATGCTTTGATTCTGCTTTGTTCTACTTTTTATAGAAAATGCTAAATGTATGGATTTTTGTTTCATATTTTCTAGGCATTTTGGAGCGTTCCTAACCATTTTTACATTATTAAGCTAAATGCTCCGACACATTTAAAACATGTTGTAAGATCTTCGGTTCGCGAAACCTTGATTCAAACCGTTTGCTTTTGTGGTTAAATTTTGGTTTTGCTTTAGAAGTCCTTTGGACCTTCTATGCTTGAACTTGACCATACAAGGCTAGCGGTATTGCATTGGCTATACTTGCTCTTTATGATTTACTAAATTGAAGCTAGGTCAGGTAGGGCGACGTATCTTTCGCATTGCTTGAAGAAGCTTAGGCATTTCCCTGTCGAATATGTGGTCATTCCAAGATGGGTTGCCACGAATGAAAATTTTCGATAGCTTGATGTAAGTATAAATCATAAATACTGAGTAAGTGTTGAAAGTTTACTACACCGGCAGTTTAACAGTTCTACAGATGCAGAGAATGTAGTCGTCAGCGAAAGAGTATTATGGATTTCTAATTTTTGGAAGAAAATATTCGTTCATGCACGCATTTTCGACGAAAGAGCCTGATGCCAAGCCCTGTCAAAATCAAATACGAGTAATCAATACATCAAGTACAATTAGGTTACCTTTATAAGGTTGATGTAGACTGTGGCTCCAATTTTGGTCAGATATACCATGAAATCACCAGTGGATCTGTTGCTACGAAGTTTTTGTGGCTCGAAATATTCCATGTGCTGATATTTTATCAGCGTTTCAATGACAATGAAGCACGAGTAAGTGCAAAGGGTCTCTAAAAGCAGAGAGATAAATGCCGGTTTCCAACTACTCAGAAGGAATCACAAACATTGGGATAGAAGAAAAAGCTTATGCTTACTGGTCCTCCCCGAACTGGATGATCACGTACTGACAGAACTGAAACGTATCCTTAACATCGATAGGAGTATGTTTTGGTCAATTCAGTGTGTCCCACAGTTCGTTGCCAGTCTTAAGAACCGAATTGGTGAATAAAATCCAATTTCAGGAAGAGCAATTGAAGTCCTGACACAAGTTTAATTGATCATAGACAATAGCCCCCACTTCAATTCATAGTCTATTGTTGTTAGAGCTACTGAGAAATTCGTAAGGCTGAAAATTGCTTGAGACGATTGCTGAAAATTCTAATATATGGTTGAGCCCAAGTCAAAAATATTATAGTTTCTTAAAAATTTCGCCTAGAAGTTCATTAAACTCAAAAGACTGACCTTAAAATAATCTTTAATTTTCATTGTCATCAATGCAAACATTATTTCCTCACTAAAATTTCAAATAATTGAATGAGATTAATTCGAAAAAAATGGAATTCACTGGGTCGACTAGTAATAACCCGATCACACCTTATAGTCAAGCTGAATCTCTTCATTCAAAAACGTATAGGTATGGCACTAAAAGTCAATGATTCGAAGTGATAATATCGATTATAATAATTTAAGTCAGGTTATGTGTAGCTTGTATCTCTCCGCCCACATCCAACGGAAGTTTATTACCATTATTATGATTTTATTGTACAGGTTCTTCAAATATACGTAATGAAAATAATATAATAATAAATTCTATAAGAGTATCCACTCCGTCTTTGATAGGCAAACAAATAATTTGTTTATTAAAAAATTCGACTTTTTCAGGGATTTTATTTTATTTTTACTAATGAATTTTATATTGAATAAATAGACAATTATGCGTGAAGTTTTGCTGGTTTTCGAAATTATACTATTTCGTGTTTTTCGAGACGAATTCAAAAGAGATAAACTAAATGTGGAAACCTAATCTCGTACTGGGTAATTGGTCTTGTGGAGAGAATTGGAGACTTTGTCATGGACAGAAAATGGGGTCAGAAAATTGTTTTTTCTCGTTTTCGGAGGAAGGTAAAGTTGAAGAAGGTTCAAAATGCGTGTACTAGTCAAAACTTAAGTTGGTTTAAGAGGTCCAAATTAGTCAGCACCATATATGACGCTAAGAAATTCGGAAGATTTTTTAAATATTTGGGAAAGCTAGAACCTTTCATTTTTCAGGACCTTAGATTGACTAGTGAAATTCAACTCGAGTTGGTAGGTACTACCTTAGCCCTTGTAACAAAATTTATTTAATATTTGAAAAACCTTGGTAGTCCACTTAGGATAGGTTAGGTTAGGTAAGAGTGGCAGTTGGAAATACCAACCCACTTAGGCCTATTGGCCCATTGTAATGCCACGTGGATCTATGATCTTCTTACTACTGGAACCAGTTTGAGCTTATAATAAAGCGTAGGAGACTGTTAACGTCTATTTTTCTAGATCGTTTAGGTCGTTGTAGAAGAAAGCTCCTAGATGAAGCTTCCTTCTCTGAGAGAGAGCTGGGCATGTGCAGAGTAGGTGGGGGATTGTCTCCTCCTCTTCCTCGTCCATGCAGCTTCTACAGAATTCGTTAGTAAAAGCGCCAAGCCTTCTTGCGTGCTTGCCGATGAGGCAGTGTCCGGTAATGACACCTATTATGGCGCTGAGATGTTTCCTATCTAAAAGGATCAGACACTTAGATCGACTCAGATCCAGCCTTGGCCAGATCTGTTTGGTCGCTAGACATGTTTGTCGAGCAGCAGTTTTATTGGCATCTAGCTTTAGTGTTAGTTTGCACGTCGCGATTGGTATACCTGTACTACCTTTGTCCGGTAGGATAGGTAGAGTTGTTCCAATTTTGGCGAGTTCATTGGCTCTGCAGTTCCCTGGAATGTCTCTGTGGTCCGGCACCCAACAAAGGTGAATGTTGAACTGCTCTGCCATCTCCATGAGAGATGATCGGCATTCAAGGGCGGTTTTAGAATATAATGAGACCGAGTCCAGGGACTTGATGGCGGCCTGAATATCCGAAAATATGCGGATATCCTTTGCAGATATCACGTTTTTCTTCAGCCAGAACAGAGCTTCTTTAATCTCCAAAATTTCCGTCTGGAACACGCTACAGTGTAGAGATGGTTTGACTTGTCCTCCATAAAAGCATCTTGCTCCCAGAAGAATCTAGAGGGGAAGCTTACATGGAGGTTTTTCGGAAACCAAAGTTCTGGTGTGGTGTAATTGATGTTGTCTGTGAGGATTTCTAATATATTAAGAATGATAGCGTGGCCAAATGAATTTTAAGGCGAATAGCTGCGAATTCCTGCTGAAAATATCGAACAAATGAAACAATGTGTATAATGCCGCAGAGGGGGTAGACCGCAAGGCTCCGCTTGTGCATAGACATGCTGTTCTTTGGACTCTGCTTAGTTTAATGCGGTTGACTGCATTCTCCAAGGCCGTCCGCCAGACAACCATCTCGTAAGTAAGTATCGGTCTTATGACCGAGATGTATAGCCAGTGGGTTATGCGAGGTTGAAGGCCCCATTTGTTCCTTGCTTTTTTGCAAGAGAATAAAGCTATTGTAGCTTTATTGACTCTTTCTTGAATGTTAGGTTTCCAGTTTAGTTTCCTATCAAAAATGAGACCCAGATATTTTGCTGTGTCAGAGAAAACTAAACTGGTACCGTTTATTGAAGGAGGGTCTATGATTGGAATTTTATATTTCCTAGAAAAGAGGACAAGATCAGTTTAATGGGGGTTTATTCCCAATCCACAGCGATCTGCCCAGCAGGTTAATCTGTTAAGATTTACTTGGAGGAGTTCTTTAATGGTATTTAGATGTTTTCCTGAGACGGCTATGGCAACGTCATCCGCATAGGCAATCACTCTGCTACCACCCGCTTCCAGGTATATCAGTAGTTCGTTAACTACTAAGTTCCAGAGAAGGAGAGAGAGGACACCGCCTTGCGGCGTACCCCTACTGACATATCTTTTAGCAGAAGTCTCACCCAGTTTGGAGGTGATTATCCTGCTTTTTAGCATTAGACTAATCAGCTCCCCAAGTGAGCCGCCTACCTGCAGAGTTGACAGCGCAGTCGTGATTGCGGATGTGTTGACGTTGTTAAAGGCGCCCTCTATGTCTAGGAAAGCAACCATTGTGTACTCCTTATATTGTAGGGATCGTTCGATGTGGCTAGTCAGAGAGTGCAAAGCCGTTTCCACCGACTTTCCTTTACAGTAGGCATGTTGAGCCGTAGATAGAAGTCTTGGATCAACTTTAGCTCGAATATGGATATCAATCAGTCGTTCTAAAGTTTTCAGAAGGAATGATGATAGACTTATAGGTCTGAGGTCCTTTGGGACTACATGAGAACATTTTCCAGCTTTGGGAATGAATATTACATTCACTTCTCTCCATAACAGTGGAATGTGGATAAGTTCTACACAGCTCCTCATAATATTTTCCAACACTGGTAGAATAATATCTGAGGACCTCTGTAGCTTGGCAGGTATAATACCGTCCGGACCAGCAGACTAGTATGGTTTGAAGCCATGCAGCGTCCAAGCAGTTTGTCTCTCGTAATCAGACCATGAATTTTGGTCACGGTTGCAGTAGGCCTGTTTGGGCTGCTACTGGCCGCGAGTTGGGAGCTACCTGGAAAGTGGGTGTCCAGAAGCAGGTTGAGTGATTCATCACTTGAGGTTGTCCAAGAGCCATCGGTTTTTTTCAAACAGCTGGGCATCATAGAATTTGTGGAGAGGATTTTTCTTAGCCGCGATGCCTCAGAGATTTCTGTAGTTTTGTCGCAGAATGACCTCCAGGATTGTCGCTTTGCCTTCCT
Organism: Volucella bombylans; assembly: GCA_949129095.1. Taxonomy (NCBI): domain Eukaryota; kingdom Metazoa; phylum Arthropoda; class Insecta; order Diptera; family Syrphidae; genus Volucella; species Volucella bombylans. Next base: position 123,762,415 of record OX422141.1, on the reverse strand, counting down.
CAGTTCTTTTTTGTATAATTTGAGGGATTCTTTATATGAGTCCCAGTCGGTCACTTTTCTTGTGCTTTTTGCTGCGTTGAAAAGTTTTCTGCAGGCGTTTCTGAGCAGTCCCAGTGCCGATGTCCACCAATGTGGCTTTTTCTTGCCTCTTGGTTGAATAAGAGGGCAGGAAGCGGCCATAGCCTTATTGAGAGTCAGAGTAAATTCCCTGACTTTCATGTTGAGCTCATTGGTGTCACGCGGGGGACTTGATAGTTCAGAGGATATCGTTTTCGACAGTATTCCTCTGTATTTTGTCCAATCAGTTTTCCGGAAGTTCCGGAAAGCTGGTTGGCTGGGGGGAGCATCACTCAGACTGAATTGGATGTATCTATGGTCTGAAAAGGAGTGTTCAGACGATACCATCCAGTTTGTTAGCCTTTGGGTGATGCTGTCGGAGACAAGAGTAATATCTAACACTTCTTGTCGGTTTTTTGTTATAAAAGTGGGCTCATTGCCAATATTGCAAATTAAGAGGTTAGTACTTAAAATATAGTCTAAAAGTGACTCACCTCTATCACTGATGCCGGTACTGCCCCATACCGTATGATGTGCGTTAGCGTCGCATCCGATTATGAGGCCAGTTTTTTGCCTTCCCGCTTCCAGTACCACCCTTTCTAGGTTATCACCAGGGAGAGGGCCCACTTGGTCGTGGCCAAGGTAAACCGATGCCAGCCAGTAAGAGCCTTTGGCAGTCTCTAGTCTGGCAACGGTTAGGTCGGGGTCACTGAGGTTGGGAAGTAGAAATACATTAAGGCTACGTTTCACTAATATACAAGTTCTAATCTGGTAGTCCACTTAACATAATCTTTTCTTAAATGAGCAAGTAGTAGTAGCTGCCTAGATATTGCCACTAATAGAACTAATGTCAATTTGTGATAAAGAAATGAGAATACCAGATGTTAGTTTACATACAAGAGATCATTACTACAAATTAAGGAAGCTTTGCCTTTTGTTTCATGTAATTTCGTCAAAATATGGGTAATCGTTTCAGGGATAAATTTTCTATTGTACAATATCAGCACTAATCAGAACTGCCCACTACGTGTAGCCTGATGAGAGTATAACTTCGATTTGAAGGGCGATCTGTTATATAGGCGTAGCCGGAGGTGGTATTGTTTATGCAACAAATGTTGTAAGAAATACGCAGTTTCTTTATGATGAGCGATGGTATGGGTTGAAGAGTCGTCGTGAACATCGTCCTCTGCATCCAGGAGTCACACCACATATTGATTTGTTCAATGATAAATCCTACTGTCGATAAGTGCTCTGTCTAAATTCAGTTTTAGGTTAAAGAAGCGCACCTCCAAGTCTCGCCCAGCAATTTCTATGACATTTTGATTTGTTGTAAAACCATTGAAACATAGGATTCAGACTAAGAAAGCTTTTATTTCAGGAAAAATTTGAAAGAGTTTCATAGGTTGAGGAATGCTGCTGCGGCAGGTGCCAATACTAGGGCTGTTCAGCCTATTTTTTACAATACAGATCGTAATCATTAGGATTGAACACCTTTCATGACCACGATTGCACTTAATCGATGTAGGAACTGTCCGTGGAGATTTGACTGCATTCAAGCCAGAACTAGTAGGGAGACCAAGGAAAGTCAACTTCATATTTTCACAGTTGCGGGAGTTCCGGTACCATTGGATCATACTCCATATGCATAGGACCAGAGTTAAAAGGTCGCCGACATGCAAGATAATGAATAGCAAGGCTAGGGACACTCATCAGTAGACCAATTGATGCAAGCCCGAAATATGGATAATCTAGTTCAAAGCTTTGTTCATAATTTTGTATTAGGCCCACTTTTGAGTTTAATCTCTTAGTCAAGCTATCACTCAACACATCGTTTCAATTCTGTTTGCTATACAATCGCAGACTTACGAATACAGCCATTTCAACGAAACGCATAACAGAACATTTTTTTCCCCAATAAAAAAAGGTATTTAAGTGATAAGATATTCATCCTAAGCCTAGGAGCATTTATATATCCTTCAAAGCTTATACTGGTCTTCATAAACACTGATAGGGGGCTTGTAGTCATTTTCTAGCTGAAACCGTTCGAATTTTGAATCGGGACAGGTCGATTCTCTGGCGCAGGCGTAACAAACCCGCCCGGCATACTTAAATTCGTTGTTCTGTCTGTCTTTTAAACAAATTGATGGAATCGCTACCTCTGATTCTATACTTATGCGTCATCTTGCTGGATGAAAAACTTTCTACTGGAAGTAAGTGAATGAAGTGAATAAGCTTCAATATCATTTTAAAAGCGGCTTTATCATAAAGTATCATACTACATAAAGTATCTTTAGACTTCCAGTAAGATAGAGAGTTTGCTGATGATTTTATACTTGATTGATCGAATAATTTTTATCTCGCCTATTCTGGGAACCGCAGGTATATTTTGAGCTTCAATTGCTACTTTGTATATGTAAATATACCTCCATCAAGTAGATGGAGCTTCTTTGTTCCATTCTATAAAGGCAAAGTGACACGGCAAACTGTAACAATTATGAATGAGAATTTTCCAGCGAGCTTTCGTAGTATGGCTTGCAGCACTACTTAATAAAAATTATAAGAGCTAACACTACTGATGAGAGAGTTTTTTGTTCTCTTCTATAAAGTTAAAGCGACACGAAAACCTGTAACAACTAGCGATAAAGGTAATGTCGCTTAAAAATAATAAATAATAAAAATACAGTTTATGAGCGGGTTGAGCGTAGTCGATAGCACAATTTAAATATCTGACATGACAATGGTTTGCTGCAAATTCAAAGCCAACGCATAGAACTAGAGAAGCATCTTGACAGGACGAAAGATCTGGACCTCATCAACGTCAAAAAAAAACGTTTGACAAAGTCCAAAAAAATCTTATTGGCAAGGAGAAAATCTAAATACGAGGGGTACCCAACCCGTACCGTCTTCTGCCATTAGAAGCGTATAGAGCTACCATTCTCAAATCAGTAAGCCAAGCATTGTCGATAAAGAAGGTTCCGTTCGGCTTGTGTGCATTATTTAAGGAAAGTTGTTTTGCGTGGTCATCGTTTTTACATTGACTGAGTCTTGTGAGTCTTGCGGCTTCTTGCTCGGAAAAGCTTTCGCAGAAACTCTTGAAAGTTAAGAACGGCCTACAAAGTGGTTTTCCTATTTTCGCGGCTCGAATCGATGAAAATGTTAAAAAAATTCATGAAATCATCCCGGCAGATCGGACAAAGTGGTTTGGAGTTGAGTTCACTGAATTCGGGGATGAAAATGTGGCTGCAAAATCCGTTTGCTGAACAAAAACAAAGTCACGTGGAAGCATACTGTTTTGAAAGCAGAGTTCCAAAATTATCCAAACTTTTTTTCCAAGGTCATCACAGGTGACAAATTGTGCTGCTGTGGAAGAAGGAAGAAGGAAGAAGGAATTAAGCCAGTGGAAGACTTCAAGTTCGCTTCGCCACAAAAAACCTCTTCAAGTGAAATTAAACATCAAAACAATGCTGATTTTTCGAATTTGTCCACAGGGTCAAGCAGTTAACTGGGTTTCACATCTGGAAATCTTAAGAATATTGCGTGACAGTTTGCGGCGGCAGCGGCAGCGGCCTATTTTGTGGTAATACACTTTACACTTTTGACCTAAAAATGCATGATCCTTTTGCCCCAATCTCCCTATTTCTCCGGCCTTGTCCTCTGAGACGTTTTTGTATAACACCGAATGAAAACAGACACGAAGGGGGAGGGTTTTGACGACGTTGCTGAGGGAAAAAACGACGTAGGCGCTGTCGGGCGTTAGTTTAAAAAATGCTTTCAACAAAGGAATAAAAGTTTAGACAATTGTATTAGTGCCAGTGGAGAGTATTTTTAAGGTGACTGAAGGTTTTTTGTTTCAAAAATTAAATGAACATAAATATTAAAAAAACAAAAAGTTCGATTTCTTTTTTGTATTCACTCGTACGAGTATCCGCAAGAATGTGTTCTTGCTTCGGCAGAACATATACTAAAATTGGAACGATACAGAAAAGATTAGCATGGCCCCTGCGCAAGGATAAAACAATTAATTAAAGAAAATTACAGTAAGTCTGTAAGTCTGTACTGGGGCAATAAGATTCGGGCTATAAAATCCAGTAGTCCAAATATGTTCCCACAGATAAATAAATTGTTCAGGAGGAAAGATCACAATGACATTCAGTGTGTCCGAATTCCACAAACGACAGAAAACAGACAGACACTACTGTCCGTTGGCATAAGTCCAGAGAGTGCCGACTCAGGCGACGGTCTTTTCGTGGTCGAGGACCCACGGGAGAAAGTAGATTTACTGGGAGCCTTTTTCGAGGCCGTGTATACGGTGAACAATCCGGTTCCCTGTAATCACGACATTGACCACAGGGCCTACGTAAATCACTATTATCTGCGCAACGAACTTCAAAATTGGCGATCCGAGAATCACGGTTTCACCGTATTCAGTGAAGAAAACGCTGCAAACTTTATCATCGCCAATGAGCGAGCTTCCTCGCATTTGTTCGTGCGAAGAGATGAACTCCTATGCATCTTCGAGTCTCTGAAAAACAAAAAGTCGTCGGGAGTAGACGGTATTCCAAACGTCGTATTAAGACACCTGCACTTGGAAGCAGTGGATATATTACTACGCTGTTTAACAATGCGCTGAATAATGCATACAAACAGCAGTAGTGCATCCAATCCCGAAAAGGGATAAAGTTAGAACTAACCCTGCAAATCTCCGGTTAATTAGTTTGCTTCCGAATATTAGCAAGGTATTCGAGAAAGTGGTTAATTGAGCGCTGTTAAGGTGGGTTGAGGAAAATAATATAATTCCGGAAAATCAGTTTGGTTTTAGGGCGAGGCATGACACTATTCATGCTGCGTCAAAGCTGGTCTCCGACATACAATGGAATAAATGCAAGAACCAGTGTACGGGTGCCTGCCTCGTTGACTTTGAGAAGGCCTTCGACACGGTATGGATAGAGGGGCTTTTCTATAAGTTGACGAGAATGGGTATGCCGAAACCTCTGCTATATATGGTTTACGACATGCTTATGGGAAAGAAGTTCGTTGTTAAATGTAACAATGTTATTTCGAGTAAGATCTTTGACATTAAAAACGGCTTACAACAGGGGGCTGTCATTTCTCCGATACTGTTTAACGTTTACACTAGTGATCTAGTAGGTTCCCTCAATCATGCCATAGCGTACGCAGACGATTTAGTGGCGTACAGATCAGGTCCAAAAATCGAAGTCATCAATACTCTGCTGCAGCGTGATTTCGATCATATTAAGGCGTATTGCGATGATTGGAAATTGAAAATCAATTTTCAAAAGTCGGAAACAATCTTGTTCAGGACTCCATTGAGATGGGCTTCTAGGGATACCAGACATAACTGGCGAAATTTGGCCATCATTGGACAGCACGGACTGCCATTAGCGGTGAGAAACGTAGTGAGATACCTTGGTATTTGGCTCGATAAGTATTTGTATTTTGACAAACATATAGATGCTTGTCTTGCTGGAGCCAAGAAGGCTTTAGCCCTGACAAGAAGGTTGTTTCACAGCACTCAACTTGTCTCCAGGGTGAAAGTTATATGCTATGTGGCCCTAATCAGGCCAGTCATCGCGTATGGTTGTCCCGTGTGATTCAATGTAGCACCGTATCAGATGGAAAGGATTCGGGTGTTTGAAAGGCAGTGTCTTAGGACTTGTCTTGGCTTGTACAGAACACCAGAATCAGAGTACAAAAAATATTATCCCAACAAAGTCCTTTACGATGGGGCTAATCTGAATAGGATTGACAATTTCCTGATTAAGGTGATTCGAAGACATGTTGCAAGGGCAATGGCCAACGATAATGGCCTGATCTTTGGGGCTTATTACCCCAATGAAATGTACCACGAGAGCTCACTCCTATCGGGTTTTATTCCGCCAGAGGCTTTTCTCCATATTGATGCTAAAGGGTTAATACAAAGTAGGGATGGTATCCCGGTAATATACCACCGCCACCGCGGTGCGAGGGACAAGCGGCTCACCTACGACGGGTATGTTGCCAATGCTCAGGAGCTCCTCCGTTTTAGTCCCGCGATAGCTGACAGGGATCGGATCGATGCCGAGAAACAGTACACCGAATTCTGGTGGCTTCAAGAAGGAGAAAGGGTTGGCTCGATCTCCTAGGTCGGTACGTTACTAAGGTAACATATTCCTCTTAGTTGTAAGTTAGATTAGGGATAGTTAGTGGGATCTCGTGGAGAGGCCGCGTTCGTTAACATGAGGCCGCACCTCTGAGAAGTGACCAGTAGTTTATCGCATTGGTTAAATCTTGGTGGTGCGTGTGCACGATGTTGTCGAATGACGGGCGCCCGAAATCGTAATTGGGGTGGTGACCACCCTGTGCGAGAGGCTACGAGTGCTCACCATCCCGATTATAGTTAAGTTAGGTTAAGTAGCTTAGGTAGGTTAAGTAGAATAGGGCCATAGTTTTAAGTTTTATACAAAATTATAAAAAGATATGGTATCTAAGTTTTTTACAAAAATTATTTTCTTAGAAATTGCATATATTGTATATTTGATAGATAAGATTAATAGTAAGATAGTTTTAAGGTCGAAAGGCAAACTTGAAATGAAATTGCTAAGTTTAGAGCGCTCGGTAAGAGCCAGTAAGCTAGAATAAGTACCATCATTGTTAAATTAGATTTAAGCATTTTTGTCTAGAATTAAGTAATAGCGCTAGAAACAATAAAAATGAATTTAAAAGTTAAAAAAAAAAAATCCGCAAGAATGTCTATATTAATAAAACTGACTCTTAAAATATGCGTCAACTGGTGGTGACATGCACAAAAAGGATACGACAAAAACCCGCTCGGAAAACAGTGAAGATCATGTTCCAGCCGAGGTTCGAGAAGAGTTCGAATGAACATATGTAACTGGATAATTCAAATTAAAAAAAACATCAAAGTTTTCTTGAAAGAGAACGGCGATATATGTATTATTTCTTCGATTCAGAAAGTGAGCTTCTACTCCACAACCAAATTCCCAAAGTAGCTCAAGGTATAGAGACGGCACACTACATACTCGTATATGTACCTTTTATTCAATTCAGTGAAAATTATAATATTTAAATAAATTAATAAATATTAAAGTGGCCCCGCTATGACTGATTTGCATTATTCACCAAAAATTACATAAACAATTTCACTGTACCTCCATGCATCACAAAAGCACGCGCTAATACGACGAAAGAAATCAATAAAAGGAAAGCAGAGTAAACAATAAATAAGAGTCAAAGCTCAGAGATGATAATAAGTTAACATAAAGAGAGAGAGAGCGAGAAAATAAAAGAAACAAAACAAACAACAAAAAGTCAATAATAAATCTATCGACACAATTTCTTCCTTATTACTTCTGCTGCAATGCAACACACTTTTTTCTTGTTGTTGTTGCTGCGAGTGGTATTTCTTTTTTCGAAAATAAGTTCAACACCCGAGTGATAATTCACAAATCAAATATTGCACTTAACCATTCGATACTCGTATGCATACTCGTATTTTGCCAATAGTCGTATTTCTCGAACTTGTATCGATCTTGAGACTGGAACTATGGGTCTGTGATATTTAAAAAAAAAAGGAATATGCATAGCAACCACTGCCCACGCATTACTAACCCAACTAAGCCGAATGCTGTATGATTCCAGATACAAGATACCAGTATCTACGAGTACATACCTAAAGATACAAAATGCCAAGAAAATGTACGATCATGTAAACATGATCAGTGACTTAACCGTGAAGTAACACTTTTTAAACGGCCAACGACGACGCGACGCGACGCACACCGAATTCAAACGTGAGCTGCGACTTGTGAACATTGGGTAGGGAGTTGTGAGTTTGGTTTTAGACCAAAAGCCGGTTACCCCCAGGCGTAATACATAGATAAACGAACGCATTTGTGTGTCATGTTGTTTGACAGCAAAAAAAAAAAAGAAGTCAACACAACCAACAACAAGAAAACAATCGTGAGAAAGAAAGTTTAGTTGGGTGGTAAAACGTTTCAAGGTCGCCACTGTCGGCCTCAAAGCCAAAATTAGCACTCCAGCTGTCTGTCATGCCCATATGTCGTAATCAAGGAGTTGTATTGACATGAATTGAGTCGAAAGCCAGTATTAGAGTGATGGAACCACAAATTTCCAAGGTCTAAGCTAAGCTAACCATTTGGGGCATTGTTAAAAAACACTTCATCTCTTGCTTCCGTAGTTCATCTTCTGTGAGCAATTTCCGCCTAAGGTCATGAAAATCTACAATAAGCATAACCTGCTGGCAGTTCTGAAGTACAAAATATGACTAGATACACAATAAATGTAAACAAAAACGAATATAATTGATTCGTTAATGTACGTGGAAAAAATAAGGAAATATCAATTTGCAGTCACGCAAGGGAATGAAAGATATCATATTTAGGGACCAGAAAGAGCTTTTCTGTGATTACTTACGTCATACGAATCTCATTTGAATATTCTATGAACTGATCATGACGAATGGATCTGAAAAGAAGTCGTACATCTTCGCAGTTATAAGAAACACTTCAGCAACATAACTCATTGAAATTCAATAAGTTCTTAGACTCAATGATGGTATAAGCAATACGTTCGATTGGATTTAGTGAAGAAAAACTACTTATAGCTGTCTCTCGGAGCTAATCTTGCTCGTCTGGGTGAACTTCAATGTTTAAGTGAACGACCAAGTGAGGTACGAGTATTATTATCTGTGTGTCTCCGTCTGTAACCGTATGACCAGGGATGAGGAGTACATTTCTTGTGGAACTCATTGCCGTAAGCAATAAATATCGGTATTAATGACGCCTTATGCCTATGCGAAAGGGTAACAACGGCAATAACAGCCGATGATAAGACTAGCGTATGCTTCTAGGAACTCCTATGAGCAGTGCCTCAAGTGTAATGTAGAAATCGCCGACTTTAATGCTAGAATAGGAAAAGAGGATCTTTGGTAGCACAGCGCTTTCCAGACTGTATGAGAATACACTCGAAAACGGATATAAAGATCTATTAGGCCACATGGTAGTCTCTTGATCTAAACGTGACATTGTGACAAACAGAAAATACATTCAGTATTCTAGACGTTCGCTCATTCTAACGGGCCAATATTGACCCGGACCGATATCTAGTAGTAACCATGGTATGAAGCGAATATCAAAGGCAGTTCAACACCCGAATATAGGACGGCATTACTGACAGCGTCTACGTCAACCTCTTTCATAATCCTGCATCACCAACATCAATTATGGAGCCTATCAGAAATGCTATCTCTAATGTGGTAGATTTCACAAGGCCATCACAAATAGGACATCCCCAGTCAAACAAGAGCCATATCTTGCAGAACTGCGCACGGAGACGAGAGCCGCTTTTGAGTAGAATACACCAGGTCAACTGTAAAATATGGTCAGAGTAACGCATGCCCGATAAGTGGATTTACAGTATTTTCTATTCGGGCCTGCCACCAACAGAGCCAGAAGCCTACCTAATATCTCATAAGTGATCCCCGCTGCTGTATCATATGAACGTTTATAACTGGATGTCAGCAACTTAACTGTACACCAGATTTTAGAAAAGATCCAAGAATAACAAGTCGATACACACTGCAACACGATAAAGCTTATAGAGACGAGCTTTATACTCGTACAATAGAACCATGTCTGCTCTTGGCGTCCCAGCCCAACTCGTTTAGTTAGTTACGACGTTCATGGAAAATATTCGCTGTTCTATCAAAGTGAGAAGAAACAAAACCGAACTTTTTGATGTAAAAAAGAATCTTAGACAGGGGCCTCCCTGCTCTACACCAGAGGTACACTGTTTCAAAAATCTTTCTTTCCAACTTCTCGCATATGAGCTATTAAGCAGGAAATCCTTTTAAAAAAATTTATGAAAGCTGTTCTAGCTTTCAGAATTTCGGTAAATCAATGTCAGAATTTTCACTTCGCAGCCTTGCTTAGTATCGTCGGTGTTTGTGTTTTCTGTGTTTGTCTGTGATTATGACAAGGGAATTCAGGGTAGACGTAGCCAATATACGCGGGCTAAAGAGTAATCACTTTTCTGCGTACGTTCACGTCTGCAAGTACAGACCAGCTGTTTTGGCACTTAGTAAAACACATGTAGATCAGATCATTCTGATCTGAAGCTACCTGGCTACGAACTAGTGCCATTATACTTCCCTCACCGCGATCTCCCCATTTATGTGCGTAGTGATGTAGCTTACCAAACTCCACCACAATGTGATCCATGTTCCAATCCGGAATTCAACTTCATGTGGTTAAAATTCCATCTCCGTAAGCAAATTATCCACTACTGCTTTATTTGTAGAAGCCCCAAACTGGACAGCAATTCAACTTTTAACGAGTTTGATGCGCTGTCTGACTCCATTCAAAGAATTGTATCCCTGTATCCTCATACTGAAATCGTTATTACGGGCGATTTCAATATACACAATTCTGGGTGGCTTCGACATTCTGGACAGACAACACCCGAAGGACGGTGTGTTGAGATCTTTGCTGCGGAAAACAACCTAACGCAGCTTGTAAATGAGCCCACGCGAATACCAGACGTTTATAGTCTTACCGCCAATACCCTGGACTTGTTTTTAACTTCTCACCCTGATAAGTATACCATTGATGTGCTCTCCCCTCTAGGCTCGTCGGACCATTCATATCAGCTAATTTCTCGTACACCGACCATACAGTTAGAGAAAAAATTCCTAAAAGAACCGTATGGCAATACGAGAAAGCCAACTGGAGCGGTCTTAATAGCTTCTTTAGGAATTTTAACTGGTCGTTATGCTTCCTCGATAACAACGTGGATGCCGCTGATATGATTACAGACACCATTCTCTTTGGAATGAGATCCTTTATTCCTCATCGGATGAAGAGTATCAAACCAAAAGAAAAGGCATGGTACGACTCGAGCTGTAAAGAGGCCGTCTGGGTTAGAGAAATGTTTTTTCGGTCCTACAAGACCAACCCGACAGAGGAAAACAGAAAAAAGTTCAAACGAGCCAGAAATGACTGCAACGCCTTTCTTAAGCGTGTGAAATTCCTATACGACCAAAAACTGAGGCAAAAAATACTGCAATGTCCCAAAGGCAGTAAAAATTTTTGGTCGTTCGTCAAAAACATTAGAAATTCCGCCTCATCCTCCATCCCAACGCTCATTTACAATGACATTCCAGCTGTCAGCTCTTTGGATAAGGCCAATCTGCTTGCTGCACACTTTGCGGCCAGCTCAACACTCCCAGATTGTGCTTTGTCTCCGCCTACACTTGAGTGCGTCGAATCTTCAATGGGACGAATCTAATTTCGCACTCGTGTAGTAGCAAGAGTACTTAAAGATCTCAACATACATAAATCCGCTGGTCCAGATGGTGTATCTCCCCTTCTTCTGAAGAGGTATTCTTCCTCGCTGGCAAAACCACTGCGTAAGTTTTTTCATCAATCCTACTCTTTAGGACACATCCCGAGCAGATGGAAAACAGCATTTGTAGAGCCCGTCCCTAAAAAAGGCGAATCATCTTCTCTCCTCCTCCTACAGACCCATTGCGCTCACGTCCCTTCTTTCCAAGGTCATGGAAACGTTGATAAATCGTCAGTTCATGAAATATCTCGAAATACGAAAACTTTTCAATGACCGGCAACATGGTTTTCGTAGCAACAGGTCCACTGGTGATTTGATGACATGTCTCACCGAAAAGTGGCACCAAAGCGTACATCAATCTGGCGAAAGCAAGTGTTCAAACATGAACAGGCGTCATCATCTAATAGTGGCGGCGACCCTTTCTAGAATATAAACACAACCGTTTATGAGATAACACAACCGAAGCAACCAGGATAGACGATAAGCAGCTCAAACGTAAACAGGCATCTAATATCACGGCGACCTTTTTCCGATAATAAAATAAGGATAGGATAATAAAAATATATTTTAAGCCACAAGTAGAATGTAAAGATAAGAAAATGTAGATAAGAAACTAGCTTGTAAGAGTATATAAGGAGAAATCTTAAAAATAAAGTTAGTACTGAAAAGTATTCAATGGTGTTAAGTCATTAACAGCAAGATAGTTGCACATGATATTTCTAAGGCATTTGACAGAGTTTGGCATCAAGCTCCTTTGTCGAAAATGCGTGCATTTGGGATCGACGACTCTCTTCTTCAATGGATTAGAAATTACCTTACGGAATGATCAATTCAAGTAGTCTTGGACGGTTTCAAGTCTGATATTCACAAAATAAATGCTGGTATGCCCCAGGGCTCTGTTCTGTCTCCGACACTCTTTTTAATTTTAATTAATGATCTCTTGTCTGCTACTTCTAATCCAATATATTCCTTTGCTGATGATAGTACTCTCTGCTTTTCATATTCGTTACCGGACTCACGGCCCTGCTCTTCGGCCGTAGAACGAGAACGGCAGCGTATGCTAAGCTCATTAAATGCCGATATCTTTTGATATAAAATATAAAATTGCATCTTGCATCTGGAATTTCCTTAACACGATTTTAAAACCCCTTATTGTTCAAAAAAGCATTAAAAGCAGGACAAAACAAAAACTATACCGTCCTTTTAATGATAGAAATGTCTTGCCATAACAATCAAATAAACTTTGAGTGGTACTTTCCTGTTAGGGGTCACTCATATATGCCAGCTGACAGAGTACGTGAGGCACAAATTTGTAAAAGATATCTTTGCTCTATGTCTTCTCTATAATGAAGGAAATGTTTTTCGCATTTTACTCAAAACTACCATCGAGTCAGATAGCTGTTTTTTGAAATCACCTCTTCAATTGTTAGCATATAGAGCTTTTATTTTTCTATATTTTGGAAGCCTATTGGATCTTCTCCAGTCTAGATTTTGTCATATTGGCTTTGTAGTGTTGCATCAACAGAATTGATATCATATAAGGTTTGCTTTGGTGCATCGGCATGGATGTCCGCTATATTTGCACAATTTGTGCTGAAAGTCTTTAATCTAGAAAATTCATTAACTTTGCAATTCCGTGGGACATCGCAACCTATATATAGGGTTTTCCAATAAGGACTTGACAACTTTTTTTTTAAATAAAACGCAAACCATTTGAGATATTTCAAATACTTTATTATCGGCTTAAAGTACAATCAAAACATTTATGAATGAAACTCGACTTCGTTCATATGGCCACCGCGGGCACGTTTGCAGCGGTCGATTCGTTGGACCCAATTTTCAACGACTCGGCCACACATTTCGGTCGAAATGGCCGCTATTTCGCGTTCAATGTTGGATCTGAGCTCTTCCAACGTCGTCGGCGTGTTGGCGTAAACTAATCACTTAACGCAGCCCCACAGAAAATAGTCAAGCGGCGTTACATTCCACGAACGAGGCGGCCAATTGACTGGCCCATTTCTTGAGATAACACGCTCACCATACTTACTCTTCAATAAATCGATTGTAGCGTGTGCTGCGTGGCTTGTGGCATCATCCTGTTGAAACCACATGTCGTCCAAGTTCATATCTTCCAATTCGGGCCAAAAATAATCGGTGATCATGGCGCGATAACGTTGACCATTCACAGTAACGTGACTTGGCGATTCATGAAGCACATGTGGATTTTCACCGGACCAATAACGCATATTTTGCTTATTGACGAACCCATTGAGCCAAAAATGAGCTCCGTCACTGAAGATGATTTTGCGATGAAATTCATAACCAACCACAATGTGGTCTGAGCGATGCCCAATTCTTGAGAACGCCGTGGAATTGACTGATTTGGATCGTTTGCTACGGACGCTTGAACGGCAGCGATATTTTCGACACTTCGACCAACCCGTTGTCTCACTGACACGGCAACATCACACAATGTAGACTCAAATTTTTGCACTAAACTTGTTATTGCCTGTCTACTGGGGCGAGAAGTACGACTGAAAATTGGAGTTAAGGCTCTTAAAGTTGCAGTAACCGACTCCGAATTTCGGTAGAAAATTTTTATAATTTGCAGACGTTGCTCGTTCGTGTACTTTACCATGATGAAAATGTTGAGTATTGAAATTGACAGTGACAGTTTAATGATTAGTGAAAGAGTGCGTTCACAAATTAAATTCAAATTTGTCAAGTCCCTATTAGAAAACCCTTTACCAAATCAAATCAACCAACAAAGAGTTATTCTTAACCGCTCTGTTGTACAATCTTCCACTACCTTAAATGCTATAGAGCTGGATTTGGAGGCTACGGATATCGACTAGAAAAAGATGAACGTTGTTTGCAGTGGGGCTCTGTTTGAAAGGTTCTCAGTACGCCTGTGATGAAGGTAGATGCTCTTGACTGAGTTTTTACTATTACGCGTAGACTTATGTAGATTGGAAATCCAAAGTTCCTTAATAGGGAGGGATTTTTTGACGAAGTATTTCATTAAGAGAATAGATTGGTCTGGGATCAGCGACAGTTCTGTATGTTAAGAATGTACTTACCTTGCATTAGATACTAGGTACAGATGTCTACATTAACGTTTATTTCAGAATATTACGCTCTTATCTGGCTAGCACACCTTAGAGGTTACGCCAAACTGTCTGGCACTCGTGGTTACTTAGTTTTTGAGCCGAAATATTGCAACTCCTCTTCATCTGGAGTTAGGTAGTTGGTAATCAAAAACGTTCTTGGCTGGAGCATTCTTATCCATACGTCTCCTTCGCAGATTATACCAAATATTCGATGGAGTACTTCTTTTTCTAAATGTCTTAACAAAGGCTGGTCAAATTTCGTAGTTATCGTCCAGCGTTCATTGGGAACGAGTTTTACTTTATAGAGCAAGAAATTTGGCAAGTTGGCAAATTTTACTCTTCAATTGCGGTCAAATGTTCTTATGTTGGAATGCAGTTGTGAGAAAAATGTAAAATTGTGATTGCCCTTGACATGGAAAGTTATACAAACGATCCCTGCAACTTTCATATGCACTGAGTAAACTTGAAGATTTTGCAAATGCTTAATGACTCTCTCACGAAACCACTCGTTATGATACGGATATCAGATATCAACAGACCTACGATGAAATGACGCGGGTAATACTCTTAGGATGCCCATGAAATGAATAAGGTGGAGAGCAGTGTGATACTTAAAATTCCCTGGAGAAATTCGAGGCTTGTTTTCGAGACAAGTAGAATGTGATTTCCATTTTAGCTGCCACATATGTGCATGCGGCTTGATCGTCGGAAAAATAACATCTGCTTTTGGGAATATGCTCGTAGATGGTTCAAATCTTCTCATTTTCCACTGAAGTTTTTCGTCACAGATAAGTTCTGATAGCATGCAGTTAATTCTGAAATGGCACTATGAATAGAGATATGCAATCAGTTGTGGAAATGAGTTTCCATCAGCAAGTAGAGATGATGACTACGCTATGATCCATACGAGAAGTCCTCATGCAGTGTAATACTATAGATTGAGACATGTCATCAATAATTTCTCCGTCTATAGACCTCCAATTCTAAATGTCATGAAAAGTTTAAAAGTTCGTCAATATGCCTTCTATCGCATGCGGCCTTTAGATGAATAAACAGGTTGTGGGTATTGATTTTGAGTTCCTGAATGGCAAACATTTACAAATCACCTGAAGTTCGCCAAGCCCAGATAGGAGTATCTTACCCCTTCCACATATATGCCATATCAGAATAGAATTGCTAATCTGGCAGCGATTAAAAATAATTCTAGTTCTCATTTGCTTGTCATTCCAGATTGCCTTGTAAGTTAAGGCGTTGGTGAATTCTTTGGCTTAAGATATGCTTAACTAGATCCGCTTTTAGATAATTACAGCTCTTTTAGTCTATAGGTCTACAGTCTACAAGCCAATTCTATGATTCAATTTATCTGATTTACATTAATTCTAATCGAGAACCAATGTCATGGGAACTATTGCCATGGGACTAAAAGAACTTTCTAAGACAAATTCACGTGTCGACATCAGTTGTTGTTCGGCATAGTTATGTTAACTTAAGACTCTAAAGACTAAAACCACTTTTAAATTCTAACTCTCCAACGAGCTATGCAATCATGAAGTGCCTACAGAAATTATGTAATCCACATCCGGTAGAATAAATATTGAAATTATAGTTGAACAACTTTTTAAAGTGGTTCACTGCTGAGTGACCATAATTTACATTGTAAGAGCTGCTTGCCACAACTGGCAAGAACATTTATATCTTGTAATGAGTGACTTCCCCACATTCAACACGTTTTAAGTCTCTTAATTAAAGCTGGGTTGCAAACCAGGCTTTAGAATTGTTGCATCATATGCAATTTTCTAGGTCCGTAGTCTTCAAGAGGTGATTTCCATTATTTCCAACAACCCATTGTTCTATGATACATTTAGTGGGGGATTAACTCCTTAACCTTGATACTCCCTACAAAACCCTAGAAACAACCAGTTAGATTTCTCATGAACACAACCAGCACTTGTATCCTCTAAAGTGTGAACAGACTGCACTCAACAGCTCAACCTCTACAAGGTACTTAAGTCACTAATTAACATGCATAATTATGTACGAGTAGGTGGCATAGTCTTTTCGAAGCTTTAATTAGATGCGCTATTGTTTCACCAACACGAGGTAGGTAAATAATTCAATGCGTCTTAACATTGTAGTGTTTACTCGTAGTTTAGCTGGTGGTACGGATTGGTGCCCACTTGTCTGGACTGGCAGTGATGTTGCATAATCCAATCAGCAAGGTAATTCCTGAAATCAATGTGCAGAACCGCTGAAAAACCAGTGCAACAATGACGCTACCATTGCTGTTGCCGCTTGTTTTACTGCCGCCTTCTCAGCACAGATACGAGGCACAACATTAAATTCAATTTCTAAAGCTTTTCACGGATTTATGTGGTTGCGCCACTGGTAGAGCGGTACATTCACCACCACTATCACCAGGAGACAAGCTGATAACCGCTTTTTGTTTAAGAGAACGCGCAAATATTTGCGATACATTTGCGGCGACAATACAAAAATACAAGAAGTCGAGTGACAGGCCATTGGGTCATTATGCAACAAACAATATGGACGGACTTTAGATAGTGACCGGTAATGATTATTTTGTAGCCGCCCTCCTGTTGTTAATGCATTGAAGCAGAGCAAAGCGATAAAGGAAATGCATTGGTGCCCGCAGTTCAGGCTTAAATGTGCCATGTGGCATGCAGCGTGAAAAGAAAGAAATGGCTCCCTCGAGCGAGTTAAACGATGTGGAAACTTTTGTCTCTATTTACATAGGCCCAGCTAACTATTGTATTATTAAACAGACTAAAGGATTGTTATCGTAAGGGGTGGGTAATGGGGTGAGGTCTTACATGACTTTTTCATTCTCGTGTTGGGGTAGATAGTGTACGGAGGAGGTGTAAACACAGAAGGCACAAAAATCTATCCAGTAGCTACGGTAAGCTTGTCTGCTCCCATCCCAAACGTGCCGTCATAGTGGCTGTTACGACAGCAAAATAACGAGTGGAACGAGTTGGCCTTGAAACGAACAGGAACAAAATTAAATGTACGAGTATGTTGTTAGCAGACAAAGAAATAAGTTCCAACCACTGGGACAAAACGTTGACAACAGCAGCTGGACAAAAGGAGTTAACGACTCGATCGCGAACTGTATAAATATGTGCCTGGAGTCTGAAGACTATAGTATGGCAACGACACATCTGGCGAATTGAGAATTTTCAAATCCCAGCTCCAAGTTCGAAACGCAGGTGCCCGAACGATGAGTAGAAGCGGCGCGCTCGAAATCGAAGAGGATGAAAGGTTTCTTTGACAGAAGTTCTGCACGGGTCAAGGGGCCTTTAAGGAACGCTTTGTACAGCGATATTAATTCAGTAAAAAAATTGTGCATCTACTCTCTGTACACACACACATACACCCATCTGCGTTTCAAATTGAAGATAATCTTGACCTAAGTTACAATGGCAAGTAGAAAGAAATCCAGGTGGAATGAAACTGAAGACAGTTTTTGGTTAAACGAATTCGCTTCCTTGATGAGGGCATAAGTCACCCCAAACTAAGCAGATGTTGAAGTTAACATTATCACAAACAAGGACTTTTTTAAAGACATCTGAAACAAATGACTCTGGAACATCATTTGATGTCACTAGATTGTGGACCAGTTTCCCAACTAACCAACCACTTCAGTTAGCTCGAGCTGCCTTCAGTCTCATAATGCACTCCACCTAAGGTGTGGTTTTCCCATCAAATTTTTTTTCTGCATTCACCATCTATCTCGCCAAATCGTAGTCTGAAACAAGACTTATCACAAATCATCTATATGTACACGAAGAACTTTCCAACGACACTTTTTTCCATCTAAGTAAAAGTCCACGGACAGAAGTACCATAAAGCAAGTGTGTGATGATCAGGGTCTTACATGAAACCACCTTGGTTGCCCTTGCTGGGTCTTTCCCACTCAATTGTCTCCTTAGCCTAAGAAAGTATTTCTTCGTTCGATTTTTGTATTGATTTTCTGAGACTTAGCTCTTGAGTAATTGAAAATTCGTCAAAGAAGTCGACTTCATCGCCAAGGGACATTTCCGGCCTAAAATCGCAATGATAGCGACTGATTAGTTGGTTGACAAAGGGTTTATGCGTTCACGTATGTACGAGTAGAAATATATAATATTGCAGACAAAACTTCAGAAGTGATGTTTTGAACCAGATGCTACTATAAGGTCTCCTTTTCTGCAAGTCACGGAAACAGAACTCATTTTGCAGACGAGTTGGTACAGGCTATATCACAACTTTTTAGCTGCTACTTTGAAAGGCACCGCCGGTAGGCCGTCTTCGGCAGCCTTGATGTTTTTTAGTTGGTCGGGTGGATGGAATTGTTTACAGTCACTGTCTATATTGAGTAAACAATTCTACCCGACAGCAGAAGTTTGTTCTTTTTAGCCTTTAGGAGCCTTTAGGAAGTCTCAAGAAGTGTTCAGTCTGCTGACAGTAGTGCCATTATGTGAGATGCTGGTAGTGGAAGATTTCTCGAGAGGTTCGTCCGATGAAACATTCCTCTATTATATTTGACGATTGTGGCTTGAATACAACTAGGTAGCGATCTGTGTCGGTGTTTACAGATCGGAAGTTCGGACATCTCAAATACTGAGGGATTGTCTTGGCTCCATCGTATTATGATTCATCTGATTGACGGCTAAATGATTTAAAAATTGCAATGCCTCTTTGTGGTAATTATGGTTACTTTTCGCAGTAAAGCCTTTACCCATTGGTGGACATGATGTCGTGTCCCTGATATCATACTCTAGGCTCGTCGGACCATTGTGTCATAACAGCTAGTTTCTCGTATACTGATCACACAGTTCTGTCGTTAAAAATCAAAAGAAATTCAAACAAGCCAGGAATGATTGCAATGCCTTTCTTAAGCGTGTAAAATACCACTAAAAACTGAGGAAAAAAATACTACAATGCCCGAAAGGTAGTAACAATTTTAGGTTGTTCGTCAAAAATATTAGAAATTCTGCCTCATTCTCCATCCCAACGCTCAGTTACAATGACATTCCAGCTGTAAGCTCTTTAGATAAGGCCAACCTTGAGCTTAACACTTCCAGATTATGCTTTGTCTCCGCCTACCTTAAGTGCGTCGAATCTTCAATGGGACGAATCCACTTTCGCGATCGTGTGGCAAGTGGCAAGAGTACTTAAAGATCTCAACATACATAAATCCGTTGGTCTAGATTGTATATCTCCCCTTCTGAAGAGGTGTACTTTCAAGCTGGCAAAACCACTGCGTAAGCTTTTTCATCAATCCTGCTCTTTAGGACGCTTTCCGAGTAGATGGAAAACAGCATTTGTCCAGCCCATCCCTAAAAAGGGCGAATCTTCTTCTCTCTCCTCCTACAGACCCATTACACTCACGTCCCTTCTTTCCAAGGTCATGGAAACGGTGATCAATCGTCAGCTCATGAAATACCTCGAAACACGAAAACTTCTCAGTGACCGGCAGACGGTTTTCCTAGCAACAGGTCCATTGGTAATTTGATGGCATGTCTCACCGAAAAGTAGAACCAAAGCATACATCAATCTGGCGAAAGCAAGATAGTTGTACTTGATATTTCTAAGGAAATGCAATGGGATCGATGACTCTCGATCGATGTATTAGAAACTAACTTTCGGAACGTTCAATGCAAGTAGTCTTCTATGATCTCAGGTCTAATATTCACAAAATAAATGCTGGTGCACTCCAGGGCTTCGTTCTGTCTCCAACACTCTTTTTAGTTTTCATCGATGATCTCTTGTCTGCTACTTCTAATCCAATATACTCCTTTGCTGACGACAGTACTCTCTTCTTCTCATATTCGTTCCCGGACTCACGTCCCTGCTCTTGGGCTGTAGAACGGGAACGGTATCCAATTCCGGTATAAACAGCGCATTACTAAATAGGGCACCACCAACGGAGTGGAATTTAAAAATTCCATAACACAATGCTGTCTCACCTTGTTGTATCGCTATTTTCTCCACCAGTGTTCCACCGAAATTGCCAGTAGCATTCTGCCCCTTCAAACTTTCAACCCTAACACCCGTCTCGCTATGAATGCTCATCAGTATTCCCTGAAGCCCACTTTCGGACGTACTCTCAAATATCGTGATTCTTTCCTAAGCCGTACATCTCGCTTATGGATTGCCTTGCCGAGCGCTTAATTTCCTAGTCAGTATAACTTGCAAACATTTAAAACCAGGCATCAGGGGTTCAACTACGTGCTTAAGACTTATTGTCGAAGTGACAGCAAATTTGCATCCAAATGTATATTGCACGAGGGCCTTCGTTGGTTGCGCAACTGCTCGTAAGACTCTACGTTCGGATTCAAAGATTGTTGTTCTTATTTTGTTTTTAAAATGCCGGAGCACGTGTTAAGTTTTTTGCAAAATTTGATAGAATAAAGATGTTTTGGGCTCAGTGGTTATTTCGCACCATGGGTGGCATCCAACATTCAATGGGGAGACTAATTTATTAGTGTAAATTGCCTTCGTGTTGTACGATATTTTAGGCAACCATTCATTTCAAGAGATATTAGTTGCCTGAAAAAAAGAATGTGTTTCGGCACGGCTGGTATTGAACCCCGAACCGTCCGATTGGGATTGAGTCATGGCTACTCACATCTCTTCCTTATGAGCTGCAGATGTACAATTTGTGTAATTATCAGACTCTAAGAAAGTGTTACGTAAACAACTAATTACCACACGAATTCATGTGATACTACGCCCAGAGACGCACTCGTCATCCTGGGCCAGTTTTGCAAAAGAACTTGCCCATAACTAGGACATCGTATTGTACGTTTCATCATGTTTCAGTCATCAACTAGACCTTCTGAATTGTCTTAATCAAAAGGGAGATCATTAAAAGACGTCACTTTCGCAACCCAAAAGTCTAAAGTAAAATGCCAGATGCCAGGGAAACCCCAAATAATTCAACTTTTACGAAAGAATCACGTGTTACTCTGAAGAATCTTGTGTCATTAATCAAATTTCAGTTTGTATTACTCAAACATTTCAGCATAGATAGTGTGCAACTACTTGTACTCGTATCTAATTCTGTTGACTGCTAATGTGGGAACCATAATTACTCAGAAGTGTTTAAGTGTTAATTAACGTTCTTGAATTAGCGCTTTTCTCGGTGTCGTATGGAAAATATTTGCCAATAAATTCATTTAAGACAAAGCTTAGCATCTAAATATTATTTGCGCAATCTATTAGTTGTATCGACGAGAATAGCATTTTATAAAATGTGGCCAATATAATTGAAGTAAGTGGCGCTAAAATAAAAATTCTCTGAAATTGTTTTTTTTATTATTATTTTTTTTTTTTTCAAAAATAAGTTCTTCGAGACCGCTGTATTTTTAGATTAATATTTCGAGTAACATAAGAAAAACAAATAAAAAAGGAATGTGCCTTTCAAGCAAAAAATACACTTTTCTTATATAAAAAGCAGAAACAAGCGATATTCTCTTTGACGCTGAAACTGCTTTAATACCAAACCAGGATAACATCTAAATAGGCACCCACCGACAATGAAGAAATTGTTGCTCTAGACAGATTTTTTAATAAGCTCTGCCTTATAAAAAGAAATGCAAAGGAATGGAATCTATACTAAAAGACTAGCAGAAAGCTCTTTAATGCGGCTAGCACTTCAAAAGGAACCAAGGATTGGGACAATTCTAGTGAAAATTTTTACGACAACGAGTACAATACAATAACAGCTGTAGCTTCCAAATACTACTGCCAATTACTCATTTTACAGGTAGTTTACATTTTACAGGCAGCGAAAGAAAGCTACGATAAGCTGTCAACAGATTCCTTCCTACAAAGTTTCAGATTTAGACTAACGTTGTCTACAGGCAGCCGCCCTGAAGTTGCTATCTACTTGAAATTTTGCATGCCAAGTTCCACTTGCACGTGCCACATGAGGTCTTTCTCCGGTGTGTGTTCAGCCGCTCTACGTGTCCCAGCCATCAAAACCCAATAAATTCGGACTCTTTTAGCTAAGTTGATATTGCTGTACAATTTGTGCAGTTTTTGGTGATGCAGACACGGCCGTAGATCAACTAAAGTATTATTTTTTATAGAAACGAACAAGTGTCTCCTTATACTTTTTTTTGATAAAGTCTATGCTTTCTCCTCTATGCCACGGAATCATTGGGATGTTTAATGTTTTATACGATACTATTTTGGTTGTACGAGAAAAGAGTCTGTAAGTCAATTGCGTTCTCAGACCAAAACAATATCGATTTATAAGAGTTATTCTTCCAATAATCTCTAAGGTGGTGTGACAGTTTATCTTAACTGCAGAGCTCTGGTAGACAAAGTCGTGATGCTTCGTCTGAGTTGTTGATATTTTTTATCCTTTCTCGATGGCATAAAAGATTTTATATATTGTTTTGGTTTACATGACATGACAGTGGGTCGCCTTTTCTGATTAAAGATTTCAGCAAAATCATTACCGACCTTCACGGAGGAGCGACCTCTCTGCATGGTTATTCTACAGAACTACACAAGTTTATCACTATATGATTTCGTATAGTTTTAGATGGCCTTAAAATTGACAAATATCTGGTGGGTTGCAGAATTCTTTGGACCATCTTTTAACGAAGCCGAGTGATGAGTTTGCTTTAGAAATTATCTCATCAATATGCGAGCGGAAATTAAGCTGCCTGTCGCATAATATACCAAGGTCGCGGATAGATTCAACAAGGGGTATAGGTTGGCCGTCGAGATGGTAAATTCGTTGAGGAGACTTCTTGCACTTACGTGAGAAAGTAATCGATTGACATTTGGAGACATTGAGTTGTAAGCAGTTCTTGATGCACCAGGTGGAAAAACTATTTAGATCTATTTGAAGGAGGGTGGAGTCTTGTTGTGAGGAAATGGGTTTAAAAAATTTGGTATCGTCAGCATAGAGAAAAAGTGTTGAGTGTTGAATGAGCCTTTGAAGGTCGTTAATAGTTAGGATGAAGAGGAGTGGACCTAGGTGACTACCTTGAGGAACACCTGAAGTGGCCAAGAAAGGGGCCGATAGGACAGATCTGAAACGAACATTATAAAAACGATTATCCAGGTAAGAAGATATCCATTTAAGCAAAATGGGTTCAAAGCCCAGGACGGACAATTTGAACAGGATTAGTTTATGAGATACGAGTATCTTGTCAAAAGCTTTACTGAAATCAATTGTTATAACGTCAACTTCTTTACCATTTTCTAAGGCTGAGAGAACAGAGGACACGAATTCTACGAGGTTAGTGGTAGTTGATCTACCCTTCAGAAAGCCGTGTTGATTGGGAGAAATAAAAGATTTACACTGGAAGCTTAAGGCTTCATGCAAAATACTTTCGAGGAGTTTTGGTATATGGGAAAGTTTAGCTATAGGGCGGTAGTCCCTTTTGTGTATGGGTGTTATGAAAGAGGACTTCCATATCTGTGGAAATTCACCTTGAGAGAGCGATAATCGGAAGAGATTAGCAAGGGGGCGTGAAAGAGTTGAGGAACACTTTTTAAGAAATATGGATGGAAGGCCATCTGGGCCGGGTAAGTATTCATCATTAAGTTGTTGTAATTTGTTTTCTATTACTGTATGATCAAAGCTATGAGAAATAGTGGGACCAATAGGGAAGTTAAGTAGTTATTTGAAATAAGAGGGATCCGGTACGAAGAAATTATCGGCAAAAGATTGCTTAAAAAAAGTAGCAAAAAAGTTAGCTATGGTATGCGGATCAGTTGATATATTTTCGTATGAGAGGGATGGAGGAAAACCGTCGGATTTTTTTTTGTAATTAACGAATTGGTAGAAGGACTTAGGATCATTTATAAGCCTTGATTGCGCACTATCAAGGTATCGCTGATAGAGAAACTTATAGAGCTGGGCGAATTGAAGGTATGACCCGAGATACTCGTAGTTTGAATAGTCAACAAAAGAGTTGGACCGGAGGAAAACTGTCCATAATTTGTTTCTTTTGTTACGTAAAGAGCGAAGCTTACGATTATACCACGGGGGGCTCGTAGAAGAGGTCCTATTACGCGAAAAGGAGACATAGAGAGAAATAGAATTAAGTAATTCTCTGTAGAAAATAGAGAGAGCACTTTTTAGGGGCATATTGGCGAAATCAAAAGAATACTTACTAAGATATGCGTTAATTTTGCGGAAATTCGCTTTATGAAAGTCGTAAGAAGTGGTAGCTGCAGATGGGGTGGGGCGGAAAGTAGAGTGGTGGAAAAGAGAAAGAAGAAGTGGTGGGTGAAAGTTATCAATGGTCGATAGTGAAATGGGACAGAGCGAGACAGAGGAGTTTATGGGGTCAGTGGTGAAAATGAGGTCTAATTACCTTCCCATATAGTTGGAGACTCCACTAACTTGGCATAAGCTAGAGTCTGTGAGCTCATCCAAGAAGAGACATTCTTTACTCGAGATAGGGTAAGCGATAAAAAAAGATTTATCATCTGATTGAGTCCAGTGCAGCTGAGGTAGATTGAAATCGCCAAATACGATGATATCATCGAGAGGATCAGATAAGTTAATTATTTGATTAATTGCATCGATAGCGAGTTGGTAGCATTCGATTGGTTGGACCGGTAGGATGTAAAAACACATAATGTACAGGGACCTGCAGGGGAGTGTTATCTTTATTGAAACGTAGTCAAGTTTAGAGGAAGTAGAAACAGCGATTGGTGAAGAGTTTAGGTCATTACGGACGGCCAATAGGACACCTCGACACGGAGCATCATCATTTGGACGGGTAAGATCGTCGTCTCGGAAAACATTGAAACTAGGGGGGAATAATTCCTGATTCTTTATATCGGGAATTAGATTAGTTTCGGTCAGAGCGTAGACCTCAAATGGGAGAGCGTGAGATTGGCGCAAGACGGCACGGGTCTTAGATCGCAGTCCTCTTACGTTTTGATAGTAAAAGGTAAGAGGAAGGTTATTACGAGAGGGCGTAGGAGTGGATGGTCAAAACACTGGCAATGGTAGCACGTTAGGGACGAAAAAATTTGTCGTTGTCAGCTCTGCTTCGTTGGAGGTGTGAGATCCTTTTTGAGTGCACATAGTTACCGAAAGCAACAAGGTCGTCTGAGACTTTTTGCGGAGACATATTAAAAATCTCGTGGAACTTGATGTATAAGTTCCTCAGACTTGTAAGGTCAGTAGGGAGACCTTCCTGCTGTATTGAGACCATGACGCTTGTTTTAGTTTTCCCCTCATAACAAACTGAGTCTGATTTGTCATGCAGATATGCTAGAAGGAGACGTATATTCTCGTATGTCTTTTTTTCTCTAAGCCTAGAAAGTGCATAACGACATTCTGTTGAGCCAAAAGTTTGTTGGGTTATTTTAACTGTGGGTGGCAGAAGGGGGTCAAAAATGGGGCAGGTGGACGAAGATTTTGAAGGCGATGCAGGGGTGATTGAAGGGGCATTAGACGCATGTTCAGGTGAGGGATTTATAATATGGGACCTAACGAAATTGGGATATTTAGCTCCGGTTTTAAGGTCAAAATTAGGGAAAGAAGTGCTAGTGGGGGCACGTGCAGAGGGGTTAGGTATTTCAGAGGGGTTATTGTGAGCGGTTGGTGCTAATTTGAAGGAGACGCGTTGATGCGGTGGCTTGGGTGGAACGGAGGCTGCAGGTGCAATATAATTAGAGGACCGATGAAGTCGGTTCGGGATGTGAGTGGGAGGGGCGAAATTGGGGAATATATTAGTTTTAAATCTCCAATTAGAGTCAGAATTGGAACGGGAGTTGGAAACGGTTTTCGGTACAGAGTCAGGTTTGCTACGGTTTGGGACGGATTTCGGTATTTTATTAGAGTCCGGTTTGGGATGGGAGTTGGGATCGGAATTAGGTAACTTAGATTTAAGCTTCTTTTTATCCTGTTTCTTGGTAGGTGTTTCGATCCATTTACAGATGCGCATCTTTCCAACGTTGAAATTAGTACCAGCAGGGTTTTTAAATAACCATTCGTATCTAGCAGGGAGGTCGATTTTGAAGCTTCGATTACCTTTGTGGTGAGATGGCAGGAACATTTCACATTTGCTGATGATGATGCCGTATTTGTCTGCGAAGAATTTCGTGATCCAAGAAATATCAGCGTTTACGGGGGTGCCTTTGATGAAGAATGTACTCATATCGGTTTCAATTTTTTCCAGTCTACGCCTCCATTTGGAAGGTGTCCATGTAGTACCAAAATGTTTGATTAGCTTGCGTGGGGCGGCGACGGGAGGAGTTGACAGTGAAACAGTTTCGGTCTCCAGGATTGAAGTGGCAGCGGGAGAATTTGTAGATTTAACTAACCGTGGTGGACCAGGAGGTGGTGGTAAAACTGGGTCGACTTCGGTTTCCAGTAATTCAGCCAAAATTGATGTATTGTAGTGGACATTCTGATGGTGTTGTGTGTGGAATGGCAAACCGTCAATTTTGCTGCTTACCGTTTCGATATGTCTCTCAATATCGAAAATGGTTGATTGTGCGGCAGCTAGATCGTCACCAACACCGTTGATTCTGTCAAAGATTACTTCGAGCATTGGATCAGGCTGCATTAGAGATGGATGGTTCTTTGAGGTAGATTGAAATTGAGTCTCAAGATCTTCACGCAGGTTATTTATCGATTCGCACAATTTAAGTTAGACATGTTTTGGGCGGAACAAACTGCTTTGAGATCATTGATCGCAGTTTTCATTTCGACCAGACTTGCAGATTGTTTGTCGATGTTGGTGAGCTTGGACTTAATTATATCGGTTGAGGACAGAATCGAGTTCATTAATTCATCAACATAACTGACACTACTTTCTAAGTTGGACTGATTCGTCGTTATCATTTTTGTGAGATTTTTTTGGAATGAGTCATTAGAGTCACTGAGGCACTTTATAGCAAGCAACACGTTCGAAAGCGAGATTATCTTGCACTCATCACAAAAGGATAGGAGGTTGTCAGAGAAGTCTTTGATGTATACACTATTCCTTTTATTTAATCCGACACAAATTGCATGGAATGATTTTCCACAGATGCCCTTACAAGTGACAAAGTCAGCATTGACATGAAAGATTGGACAGTTAGTGATTCCGCATAACATGGCAAATTTATCAAATGTAAACAAAAAGGTAAACAAAGAACTTTACGCAATGTTATGCACTACAAGTGAAATTCAGCAAAATCGGAAAATTGGTCAACACTTGGGTTGGTAAATACCCTACGTCTTCAACTTAAGAGCGCGCTCTTTGTGATGGTATACCTTAAAAGATATTCCTATTTTGAACTGCAGAAACAAGTGTACTACTCGCTAGCAGAATCAAGAATCAGATATGGGATTTTGGCCTGGGGAAACGCGGTGAAAACCCATATTGATAAGATATTGAATCTTCAACATCGTCTATTTAAAGTTTATAGACCTGCTTACACATCTTTTAAAGTTTTAGATGCCAACGCAATATTTCAGATGACAACACTCAGACACTATATGGATGATCAGAGATTTCTGCAACCTATACGTCAGACGCAAAACACCAGAAGCCCAAGGAATGCTAGAAGTACCAGAAACATTCAACATCTATGGAAAACGAGAACTACGCTCTGCTATTCCAATACTTATGAACAAACTTCCTCAATCTTTGAAATATATTCCTAACCTTAGAAAACGAAAAAAAGAATTAAAAAAATTACTTATTTCGATGTACTTTGTAAAGTACTCGTAGAATAGTCACCAATAATGAATTTAGTTAATTGTACGAGTATATCTACATAAAGTAATAATGCTATTCTTTTATAAATATAATGAAACTGAGATATTATTTTAAATCACCTCAAAACCAAATAATGATACCAATGCTAGCAACCACCTGCAGATAAGCACTTTGCTTTGCAGGTAAATTGATGTAAATTTAAAATGTAAATAAAATGTAATTAAAAAAAAATTGTTTCTGGTCTCAGATGGGGCTCAGATGCGTTATTCAAAAGATTGAATGGGGAAAGGTAATAGACGTCATTTATACTCTCGCTAATGTTTGAATCGAAAACGGCTTTCACTAGGGGGTGAAAGAGAGAATGCAAACTACAACATTGTAATCTTTTCAATAACAATTGAATTTGGTACAGCATTAAGGGTGATCAATGCTTCTGGACACCCACTTTCCAGGTAGCTCCCTCCCAACTCGCGGCCAGTAGCAGCCCAAACAAGCCTACGGCAACCGTGACCAAAATTCATAGTCTGATTACGAGAGACAAACTGCTCTGGACGCTGCATGGCTTCAAACCATACAAGTCTGCTGGTCCGGACGGTATTATACCTGCCGAGCTACAGAGGTCCTCAGATATTATTCTACAAGTGTTGGAAAATATTATGAGGAGCTGTGTAGAACTTATCCACATTCCACTGTTATGGAGAGAAGTCAATGTAGTATTCATTCCCAAAGCTGGAAAATGTTCTCATGTAGTCCCAAAGGACCTCAGACCTATAAGTCTATCATCATTCCTTCTGAAAACTTTAGAACGACTGATTGATATCCATATTCGAGCTAAAGTTGATCCAAGACTTCTGTCTACGGCTCAACATGCCTACTGTAAAGGAAAGTCGGTGGAAACGGCTTTGCACTCTCTGACTAGCCTCATCGAACGATCCCTACAATATAAGGAGTACACAATGGTTGCTTTCCTAGACATAGAGGGCGCCTTTAACAACGTCAACACATCCGCAATCACGACTGCGCTGTCAACTCTGCAGGTAGACTGCTCACTTGGGGAGCTGATTAGTCTAATGCTAAAGAGCAGGATAATCAACTCCAAACTGGGTGAGACTTCTGCTAAAAGATAGGGGTACAGTAGGGGTACGCCGCAAGGTGGTGTCCTCTACCCCCTTCTCTGGAACTTAGTGGTTAACGAACCACTGATATACCTGGAAGCGGGTGGTAGCAGAGTGATTGCCTATGCGGATGACGTTGCCATAGCCGTCTCAGGAAAACATCTAAATACCATTAAAGAACTCCTCCAAGTAAATCTTAACAGATTAACCTGCTGGGCAGATCGCTGTGGATTGGGAATAAACCCCCATAAAACTGATCTTGTCCTCTTTTCTAGGAAATATAAAATTCCAATTATAGACCCTCCTTCAATAAACGGTACCAGTTTAGTTTTCTCCGATACAGCAAAATATCTGGGTCTCATTTTTGATAGAAAACTAAACTGGAAACCTAACATTCAAGAAAGAGTCAATAAAGCTACAATAGCTTTATTCTCTTGCAAAAAAGTCATTGGGAACAAATGGGGCCTTCAACCTCACATAACCCACTGGCTATACATCTCGGTCATAAGACCGATACTTACTTACGAGGTGGTTGTCTGGTGGACGGCCTTGGAGAATGCAGTCAACCGCATTAAACTAAGCAGAGTCCAAAGAACAGCATGTCTATGCACAAGCGGAGCCTTGCGGTCTACCCCCTCTGCGGCATTAGATATCCTGCTTCACTTGACACCCCTCGACATTTTTAGCAAGCAAGTAGATGCGACTGCAGCTATTCGCCTTAAAGCGACTAAACAGTGGACAAATAATTCATTTGGCCACGCCAACATTCTTAATACATTAGGAATCCTCACAGAGAACACCGATTACACCATACCTGAACTTTGGTTTGACAAAAACTTCCATGTAAGCTTCCCCTCTAGATCATTCTGGGAGGAGGATGCTTTCATGGAGGACAAGTCAATCCATCTCTACACAGATGGATCTAAAACCGACAGCGGAGTTGGTGGCGGTGTTTTCTCAGATAGGCTAAATCTAAGCCTCTCTTTCCGCCTTCCAAATCACTGTAGCGTGTTCCAGGCGGAAATTTTGGCGATTAAAGAAGCTCTGTCCTGGCTGAAGAAAAACGTGATATCTGCAAAGGATATCCGCATATTTTCGGATAGTCAGGCCGCCATCAAGTCCCTGGACTCGGTCTCATTGTGTTCTAAAACTGCCCTTGAATGCCGATCATCTCTCATGGAGATGGCAGAGCAGTTCAACATTCACCTATGTTGGGTGCCGGGCCACAGAGACATTCCAGGGAACTGCAGAGCCGATGAACTCGCCAAAATTGGAACCACTATACCTATCCCACCGGACAAAGGTAGTATAGGTATACCAATCGCTACGTGCAAACTAACACTAAAGCTAGATGCCAATAAAAGAACGGACCTTAGGTGGACTGCTGGACAAACCTGTCTAGCGACCAAACAGATCTGGCCAAGGCTGGATCTGAGTCGATCTAAGTGTCTGATCCTTTTAGATAGGAAACATCTCAGCGCCATAATAGGTGTCATTACCGGACACTGCCTCATAGGCAAGCACGCAAGAAGGCTTGGCGCTTTTACTAACGATTTCTGTAGAAGCTGCATGGACGAGGAAGAGGAGGAGACAATCCCCCACCTTCTCTGCACATGCCCAGCTCTCTCTCAGAGAAGGAAGCTTCATCTAGGAGCTTTCTTCTACAACGACCTAAACGATCTAGAAAAAATAGACGTTAACAGTCTCCTACGCTTTATTATAAGCTCAAACTGGTTCCAGTAGTAAGAAGATCATAGATCCACGTGGCATCACAATGGGCCAATAGGCCTAAGTGGGTTGGTATTTCCAACAGCCACTCTTACCTAACCTAACCTAACCTAAGTATGTTTGCGAGATGTCAGATTTTTGAAGTAGATAAGGTTGAGCGCGGAACAAATCTGCGCCAGCAAAAATGCTTGCACTAGCACGTGTTGGTGAATTGTCTAAGTCAATATTGAAAGTCAGAGCACATACATACATATGTTTAAGATTTTTTATACAATTGTTATATTCCAGCGTATGAGGTGGAATATTTGAGTTTAAATTTGCACTATTTGCCACTATCAAAGGTCACAAGGGAAATTAATTGTTTGCGGTCAGAGCCGCTTTTAAGTGGGTAATTGGAAAAGAGATAACGCACTGTAAAAGACACGTCTTAACGCCACGGCAGGTCGAAGCGAACTCTTGATAATTACACCGGAAAGCCAGCATCTGGAATTGCAGAAACCAATCTTGGAGCTAAAGTTGTAAGGAGCTTGTATTTTGACAATTTTTTTACTGGTGTAGAGCTAATGGAAGACTTGTAGAAAGACGGAATCTATGTGTGCGGAACGGTAAATGCCACGAGAAAATATCTGAAGCGGTTCCCAACAGATAATCGGAGGAAAAGGGGAGTTTTTCTACAGATAAGCTGTCTGTACATATTCTCTCCAATTTTCACCCCGAAACAAAAATCCAGTGAGGTTTCACGTAAGAAACAGGGTGGGACTGTATCAAAAGTATTATGTCCAACTGGAGTTGTGGACTACAATTAACACGTGAACTACGTAGACAAGTTCGACGAGAACTTGCCAGTTTATAAATTGGACAGAAAAAGCATGAAATGGTGGCACCGGATATTTTTCTTTTTTCTAGATGCAACAGTCGTAAATTCTCTTTGCTTGTATAAAATGGTCAACCTTCCGCATATAGACATGAAGACATTCAGGCGCTCAGTTATAAATGGTTTATTGGCGAGAAATCTAGTTGAAAATAAAAACCCGTTGGAAAGATCATCACCCGCTGGAACGCAGCAGGACAAATTGGATTTGTTTTATTTGTAAAGTTCCTCCGTGTTTGAGAAAAATTAAATCATGTTTCCAAGATCACCACAAAAAATAACCTGACCCTTGCGGTGGACTGGTTCAAAATTTAACCCACCTGTTTTAGTACTATATTTAAGAAAATAGATGTAAAAAATATGAAATTAATTATTACTATATTTTTTAGTTTCTTGTCTATATCAATAAATTGGAGTACTTTTTTTAAATATCTAATTTTTTTTTGGCGACGCAAGGGTGGATTTTCTTAGCAAATTTTCGCGCCGGAAAGAGTTAAATGGCTACATATTCAGGGCAGCAAATGTTCATTCTCATCATTTTCACGTCGTAGCCAAATTCAGAGCTGCGAATGGCCCAACAAAATTGATTTTACAATTTGACAAATGTGACTTCAAGTTGGGTAAGGAGTTCACCTATGTAAGTTGTAATAAACTTAAATGTAACGAGTGGAACTCTGGTGAAAACCGCTGCTTGGCAAAGCAAATGGGTTCAACGATTCTAACTCGGAGGGCAAAATGATTAATCTACACTGATCTTCACAGATCTACTAAATGGCGCAGAATGCTGGACAAGTGCAGGAAGGCAGAGCATCTTTAAAGGCCAAGTGATCACAGATATCAGAGCGTTTAGTTTGGAGAACTGATAACAGCTTGCCCAAGATCGATAAAATACTGCTGAGTATTTTGCATTGGAGCCCGTGAAATAAGCAATTAATAAAATGATAACAGATGTGGAAGGCGATACTAAATCGAAGGAGTAACCCACAATATAATAAATCAACAAAACAAATTCTTAACAAAATTCCTTCTTCGTGATTCTCACAATTTTGAGTGTCAAAGTATAGAAAACTCTGCACCGAATCCATGCAAAAAAAACTGAAAAAAAAAATCCGTTTTCCACTTAATGTTAGATGTCGTCGTACGTACCACCCGAAACTGAAACACAGCTCTTAACAAACTATTGTATACCCTGCATTACACACACAAAAATCAAACGTAAATTGTTGTTTATTTATTAAAAGAAAACACTTATGTCACTCACTGTTACTTTGTCCATTGCTGCAATCCAATTGTCCGTAAAGCACCGATTACACTAATACCGCACCTAACCAAACCAAAACCAAAACCACACCACGAGTAGAGGAGTAGACTACAAATATTACCTTGTCTAGCTGTTTTGGGAAAACAAAAAAAAATTATTGTCGTTCAGAAAATTTTTAGCGAATCTCCAGCTTGTTTTCACAAAAAAAAAAAAAAAACAAATACTAGAAAAATGTGCAAAACTGGAATTGTCACAAGAGAGGTGTGAAGTTTAAGCTCAAGTTTGCAACATTAGCTGGCGGCAACTGATAATATACACAAATGAACTTCGAACAGCCACGATATGACTGGCAGTTCCTCATATGGAAAAGTCAATCCTAATTTTGGGATTCCCAAAAAAAAAAAAATACAAAGACTTACGTCGTGCACTTTCAATCTGACCTAGCCATACGAATATATAAACGGTTGCCATAATTCGGTCGGTTCGGGAAGCCCACACAGTTCGGGACTAGATATTTAGAAATCTAATCGCTCTGTAGGTGGAGAATAAAGAAGCTTACAGCTTACAGCTTACAGGTTACGGCTTACGGATTACCCCACACGTCTTTAATTTCGCATTAAAATGTGTTAAGCAGTGCTAATAGTGCTAAGACGATAAAACAATATGTCAATATGCACCTGGAGATTGCGCCGGTTTTTGGTTACTTTTTATTTTGAAAATAAAAACATTGCCCCGATGAGCAATGTTTTGAGCAATTCTTATGTATTTGACCAGTGAGACAGCCCGTCACAATTAGTGTGCAAAACTGGAATGACCAGTACCTGTTCGCAAATTGGTGGGTTTCAGAGGGCGTGGTACATTCTAAGAACCTAAAAACAAAAAAAAAAAACAAAAAACAATTTTTAATGTATTTTTACCAGACTTCCAGAATTAAGACATCATTTAGAAATGATTGTTAGGAGGGGCTATCAATTCCTCCCTGCCGCCTTAAATTTCATCCAAGTTCAGAACTGTTAGTTGTACATGAACCTGAAGTGCGGTCTTTATTGCCTTGAGACACTAATGCTGTCAATGACACAGTTCAATAATGACATTGCGGTCTAACAAATTTTCGATTGGAGCAATTAGATACTCAAGTCGTGGTCAATTGAAGTTTTTATATTACACACACATATTAAATCGTCTGGATGTCAAGTGCGAGTACAAACGAGTCCATACATTAACTGCAAATTATAATACGCAGTGCAAAGTTTCTCGTACCTCGTACTTACATAGTGTCTCGTCATGTGAATCAAAAAGCTTCAACCTAATGACCCCATCATTCATCATACAAGAAATTAAAAATGAAATCCCTTTGAAAATGATGTTTTCACTAATTGTGTTAAATGCTCAATTAAAAATTAATTCGGAATACGCGGGATCCGAGCTGGAAATAGCTTTCTTCATTCAGGAAAGGGATGTAAAGGGTGTTTTTTTTTAGAGGTATACAAATTCAATATGAAATAAAACACTTGAAGTTAACGTTAATGTCTATGATGTTAGCTTTATTTAATAGATAATTTTATGCAATTAGTGTTTAAATATGACATCGGGTATATGCGCGCCACGGCTAGTAAAGTCCCATTTTCGACAACTCTATCGAGCAACAGGGGCCGTATATCAGCAATAATACGGCGAATGTTGACTTCAAAATCGTCTAATGTCCCTGGTTTATCGGTATAGACTAGTGACTTCACACACCCTCCAAAGAAATTAATCTAAAGGTGTGAATTCACAGGCCCACTACGCGAAATTATGCGCTCAGCAAATGTTTCTCGCAATAAATTGATGGGGTCGCGCCCCGTTGCGCCATCTTGTTAAAACCAAAGCTCTGTCACGTCAATGCCATTCAAATGAAGAACGAACAAGTCAGAAATCATGTTTCTATAGTGCTCTCCATTGACGGTAACATTCGGCCCGGCATCTCGTCCTTAAAGAAATATAACTCACTGGGAGTTTTAATGGTTGTAAGTGCGTCTCGACAAAGGCTTCTGGGTTTTCTCCACTCCAAATTCGGCAATTTTGCTTGTTTACTCATACATATCCATCTAACCAAAAATGGGCCTCATCGGAGAACAAAAATGAGGATCAAGCTGAATCATGTTTTCGACCCATTCACCGAGCACTTACGACGCGTAAGGTGCTTGGGAGATGATGAACGTTCGGGCCGTGCGAAACTGCAACCACTGACGATAACATTGCTAAAGTTATCGTGTTAGATGACCGCCGAATTAAAGTGAGACAGATAGTAGAGGTTATGAAAATGTCCAAGGAAGGTGTTTGTTACATATTAAATCAAATTTTAATCATGAGAAAGCTGTCCGCGCGTTCAGTGCCGCGGTTGCTTACGTTAGACCAAAAACGTTTTCGAATGAACATTTCTAACATTCTTTTGGCGCAGTTTAGGAGCAATAAATCCGAGTTTTGGCGCCGATTAATTACTGTAGATGAAACTTGGATACATCATTATACGCCTGAAACAAAAATTCTGTCAAAACAGTGGACTGCAACGGGCGAGCCGGCTCCAAATAAAGCAAAAACTATTTTTTCGACTGGGAAAGTGATGGCGACTGTTTTTTTGGGATAGTAAAGGAGTTACCTTAATCGATTATCTTCAAAAAGGAAAAACCATTACAAGAGCATACTGCGCATCATTATTTGCCAAGCTGAAGGCAAAAATTGCGGAAAAACGGCCACATTTGCAGAAAAAGAAAATCCTGCTTTATCAAGACAACGCGCCGCCTCACACCTCAGCGGTTGTCATGGCAAAATCCATGAATTACGGTTTGAACTGCTTGACCATCCGACTTATTCACCAGATCTAGCCCCAAAGCGACTTCTTTTTGTTCCATCATCTAAAAACTGAGGACAGAGATTTTCATCAAATGAGGAGGCAATCACCTTCGTGAACAATTATTTTGCAGAGAGAAACGCCAAGTACTATTTGGACGGGTTAGAGAGATGGGACCATCGCTGGGAGAAGTGTGCAGAGTTACAAGGAGACTATGTAGAAAAATAAAAAAAAATAAAAATTGAGAAAAAGCATTGTCTTGTTCAGGTGATACGGTTTATAATTTCTGATAGGGAAACATCGGCTTTAATCAATGTTAATCGGTCTGTAAAGGTAACCCTTCAAGATTTCCAGATTATCGCCAGAAACTGCTGTTCAACTGCAATACTAAGCCGCTATCCTTGTCACTGTAGGTTTCATTTACGTTTTGTGTCTTTATGGTAAATCTTCCGAAAACCATTTCAACAGTCGTATCTCAATCGCTAATTTTTTTTTTCTATTGTAGAAGTCCGATGTTTCTATCGCATCCTAGGGAGCTTTTATTCGTCTCTTATGAATATAAGAGGCATGTTCTTGTTGGTACTATTTTCCAACAAAGTACGAAAAAAAAGTTGCTCGTCGGACCAAATACGACAGTTTTGTTTATTAACATCATTCACCCAGAAATGAGCTTCGTCGCTAAAGACAATTTTTCGATAAAAAAGTGGATCTTCCTCCAACAATCACAATCTCAATTGCTGCGAACGGCGACGAATGGACAAATCACGGTCCTCATTAACACTGACAGATACAGCAGCAATATTTTCCTCTGTACGAACTCTACGCATACGGGTAGGTGTTTCTTCCTCAGTAGGTCGATTATGACGACCGTAAAATGGTCGAAGTGCGCGAAAAACATTTTTCACAGCGCACGAATTTTGATAATAAAATTCAATAATTTGTAAACGTTGCTCGGGTTTAAGTCTTTCCATGATGAAATGGCTATTGTAACTGAGCATGTTTGACTTTGACACATGTCACGAATCACGCGTGAGCTGTCAAAAATAGAACAGTGAAAAAGCAAACAGGAAAAAAGAATCACCTTTTATAAGCTCCCTTTATCAGAAAAGGACGCACACCACTGACAGCTTGTTTTTCACTTATTTTCCAAAGTACAAATACAATTGGCTTGTAAACAATTCGAAGGAATCATAATTAAAATAATTTCACTCCTCGGTGCGTTTAATACTGAGCAACATACATTTTAAGATTTCTTATGCTCTCTTCATTTGGTGGTTTAGTCTTCCAGATTCCGGAAGGCTTGTTGTAAGTCCTCGTACAGTCGATCGAAATCGGCCTTGATCTTAGTTTCACCATCCTTGACGGGGTCCTTGAACTTCATAGAAGACAGTTGGTGCATAATGTTGCCCATGGCCTCCCTGATCACGTTCAACGTGATCTTGTTATCGGACTGAGCGGTGGACTCAACTAAATGACGGGCCATATCGTAGAAGGCAATAATGTTTTTCAGCATACCGACTGTCTTGAAGAATGGGCAGAAACGATAGTATGAAGAGCAGGAGTTCTGTTGTAGGAAATCGTCCTTGAAGCGGATTGAGAATGATCTTATCAGTCTCGGCCAATGAAGCCTTCCCGACGAGTTGTAAAATTTCTGAAAGATCTTCTTCCTCTTGTAGGATTTCCTTGAACTTGGTCCTAAGTGGCACAAATTCAACAAAGTTCTTGTCGTAGAAATCATCTAGGGCACGCATATACTTACTGTACTGTACGGTTTCCTATCCAAACCCCAGAACACCTGTACAATACCAAGTGAAGTAGAAGTGACAGGATCTGAGAAATCACCACCAGGAGGTGATATAGTACCGACAAGGGAAGCGGAACCTTCACGTTCTGGGTTACCCAAACACTTGACATTTGACGGCACGTTCGTAGAACGAGGCCAAACGGGCACCCAAGTAGTCTGGGTAACCGGAATCGGCAGGCATTTCAGCGAGATGACCTGAAATTTCACGGAGCCTCAGCCCATTGAGGGATAGAATTACCCATCATGGATACGTTGTAACCCATATCACGGAAGTATTCGGACAAAGTGATACCAGTGTAGATGGAAGCTTCACGAGCAGCGACAGGCATATTAGATGTGTTGGCAACAAGAGCGGTACGTTCATGATCGATTCGGTGACACCATCGATTTCAACTGACAACTCGGGGAAATCACGAAGTACTTCAGACATTTTGTTACGACGTTCTCCGCAACCGACATAGACTATGCCATCCGAATTGGAGTACTTGGATAAGGCTTGTGAGATGACAGTTTTACCACAACCGAAAGCTCCAGGAATGGCATTGGTACCACCTTGTACACAAGGGAATAATGAATCCAGTACACGTTGACCGGTCAGAAGTGGATGATTTGCTGACAACTTCTGGCAACTTGCAATATACTGTGTTTGCTGATTTCTCCATCGAATTCGGTTCCCAAGACAACATCCTTGACATGGTAGCTGCCAGATGGTATGACCTGAATGGTGTCCATGCCACCTTCGAGAGGAATGAATTCACCCACTAGCTCGAAGTAGCCGACACGCACCAACTCGTACATACGAGGGGCGTTCAACATATTCTCGGTATCGGGGTGAAGCTGTGGTTGTATATATAAGTTGACTTATTTATCAGGTAATACTATTATTTTAGTGCACCCATGTAAAATTTCATATAAATGTGATTATTAATTCGCGTTTTATCTCTAGTTAAACAGAATCATAATGGCAACTGAGACGATGATGGTGAAAATTGAGCATCGCGCTGTAATTAAATTTCTCACTAAGCAAGGAAAAAGTCAAAAAACTATTCATGAAGAGATGGTGGCTGTTTACCAGGGTTCCGCACCTTCATTATCAAAAAGTGCAAAAGTGGTCAAGTGAGTTCAAGAGAGGCAGAGAGAGCATTGAAGACGACCCCCGCTCCGGCGCCCCGGCTACTGCTTGTACGGGAGAAAGCATCAAAGAAGTCGAAAAACTTGTTCTTGAGGATGCCCGAATAAAGGTGAAAATGATGGCAGAGATCACCAAGCTTTCAATTGGTACCATTCACACCATTCTTCATGACCATCTTAACCTTTCAAAGGTCAGTGCAAGGTGGGTGCCACGAATGCTCACAGCGCCTCAGAAAAAAGTGAGAATCGCATGCTGTAGAGAGCTTTTGGAGATGTGTAGTGAGAACGCGGACGGTGTTATGGATCGAATTGTTACTGGGGATGAAACATGGGTCCACCACTATGACCCTGAAAGCAAACAAAAGTCCATGCGGTGGCATAAAAAAGGAACAGACCCCCCGAAGAAGTTCAAAGTCACTCCGTCTGCCGGGAAGCTCATGGCCACAGTTTGTTGGGACTCAAAGGGAATCTTGCTCATTGAGTACAAAAAAAAAGGTGAAACCATCAACGTCACATCCTACGCTTCCACTTTGCATAATTTGCGGGAGGAAATTAAAAAGAAAAGACGGGGTAAACTCGCAGCGGGTGTGTTGCTTCTTCATGACAACGCTCCTGTTCACACGGCGCGAGTTTCCAAGGCTGCTGCGCGAGATTGTGGTTTCGAAGAAATCCAACACCCACATTATAGTCCAGACCTTGCCCCTAGTGATTATTTCCTGTTTCCGGATTTGAAAAAATGTCTTCGTGGAAAAAGATTTTCGGATGATGAAGAACTCAAGTCAGCAATAAATGGGTATTTTGCAGAGAAAGAGGAAATTTATTTTTTTTGAGGGTTTAAAAAAGCTTATCTCAAGATGTAACAAATGCATTGATGTTAGGGGAGATTATATTGAAAAATAAAAACAATTTAAATTGAATTCGCATTTTCCTTCATATCGATACCGAGAATATATTGAACGCCCCTCGTAGCTGCTCCAGACATGCATGGATACGGCAAAGACACGTCCATAGATGGACTCCTTCTCCTCATCGTCGAAACACTTCAAATTGGACATTGTGGTATTGGGTTATCGTGGTTTGTTAGAGAATCCGCTAAGTTGAATTGAAATCGAAGATTTTCAATGTTTTCTTGTGATTTGGCGAAAGAGAGTTTTTTTTATTTTTTATTTTTGAGTCTACACTTGAAACGATAAAACGGTGCATTTCACCAACAGAACAAATACCTACTAAGCGCGATGGCCGATAATGGTAGGTGGGGACCGATATGGGTTCCAGTGACGTGATTCCACTTGATCGGAGGGCTTTTTACACTTTAGACAGCTTGGCCAAAACGTCACCATTAGCAGTTATAACTTCCACGTAGTTAAGCACTTCGTCTAGCTTGGCTCCGTAACTACAACAAGCAATGACATCAGTGTAGAAAACAAACACAGAATTAGTCTTGCCAATCGCTGTTTATTTCGACTGAGAAAGCAATTGAGTAGCAGAGTCCTCTCTGGTAAGTCTCAACTGGTTTTACATAACACCCTTATCATACCGGTCTTGCTCTATGGCGCAGAGACTTGGACTTTGTCGAAAGAAGTACTTGGCGGCTTCCAGAGAAAGATACAGCGTGTGATTTTCGTGAAGATGTCCATTTCAGTGGCCCAGCAGAGGACGGCTGCATCTAAGGTGGAACTCGAAAGTGGAACGGGACCTAAAACAACTTGTAGTGCAGTTGGCGAGAGATTAGGCTATCTGAGAGGCTTATATGTTGAGGTTCATGAGTTTATTGGCCTAACAAAATGGCATATGTCATAACAAAATATTTAATTTCCGTTGCTACAATGGTGTCCAAGGGTTTTACTTCTAAAAGCATTGCATTGTCAGCATTACGTTGACATTATTTATAAGAACACTCACGAAAGTCAACGTTTATTTGGACAAATATTCGGATCACCTTCCATACTGGGTTTCTACAAGAATATTGAGACAGTCCACTTAATTTCCGGACAATGGTGCCTGATTAAGAAAAACTTTAACAATGACACGATGTCGCATTGTGTGGCGAGAGACCGTAAAATACAAAGTAAATTAGTTGCTGCCGCATACTCGTAGCTATCTGAAAAGATGTCAAATTAGTCATAGTTCGATTCCAAATCACACAAAAGCACGGCTTATAATTCAATGGTTATTTCATCAAATTTTTAACTGCCACATTGACTTAATATAACCGATGATCTATTTTTCTAAAAAAAAAGAAAAAAAAAACGAACAGAGACTAGTCAAATTAACACTTTCATATTCATATGCGACCCACCAT
Organism: Volucella bombylans; assembly: GCA_949129095.1. NCBI lineage: Eukaryota > Metazoa > Arthropoda > Insecta > Diptera > Syrphidae > Volucella > Volucella bombylans. The sequence continues at coordinate 123,721,127 of OX422141.1, read as the reverse complement.
TTCGTCTGACCCAGCTTAGTATAATAAATTAGTTTTAAGCTCCAAATTTTATATCACGTCTAATCTCGACCTTGTCTAATTTTTTTTTTCTAGATCTCAGATATAAAATAAAAATAAATTATCAAAATTATTTTCCAAGACAGGAAAAAAAAAGAAATTCATAAAAAGATTACTAGCGGTAACACTTACTAATCACTAGCTATTAGGAAATAATATTGTCGCGTCAGTTTGGGTCGCTCCATTCAAATAGTGGTGTTATGAGACGCGCGCGATTATTAAGTAATCAGAAAAATTTAAGAAAAAAAAAATAAAACTTCAAAAAATCGCACACATCATGGGAAACTACTCGTACATACGAGAAGTTAAAAGCTCTGTTTCATTACGCAAATCATCATAATTGGACTTAAGCCGATTGTAGTCGGAGTTGAAGTTTGCTGACAACTATTGTAACTATTCACTGCTAATTATCACTTTAGTACTAGGTACTCGTGTAATAGTGCACAGATTTTTGAATGCCAGTCCAGTCCAGTCCAACGACCGATGTTGGAAGTTGAACTGAATTTGTTAACACATATGAATATACGAGTACCCCAATGTATAAACTTGTAGCGACATAATGTTGGTAAAAATGAAATCGTGTTATGTTTCACATTTGTTACAATTTGTTTTTTTTTTTTCATTTAAATGAGCTTGTTTTGCAAGATGTTTTGGCAGTATGACCTGGAAGTGTATTTATTGCACATGCAAGTTAAATAATTGCTTAAATAATCGTAATAGCTTTTATGTATCTCTGTAATGAACACTGATAGATACGAGTAACTACGAGTTCTTGAGAGAGTTCTTCATGGTCATTAATAGATCGTCAACGATCGGTCCAACAGAACAGGATATAGTCCATACGTATGCATCTGAGGTACCGTACAGGAGATCTTTCAAAGAACTTTGAAACTGGATAGTATCTACATAAAAAATTGGTATATTTTGAGGTTTATCTAGGTGTTCGGATGGCCGATGCATCGAATTGTATTTAGGGATTTAGAATTGTAAGAAGTACAAGTGGGTGCTACTGACTTCTTGATTTCTTGAGCAATGTCGGCAATAGAAGAAAGAAATTAGGTTCAACGTAATATACTATTCGTCCATCAGCTAACGTCAAAGGTTTCGCTTTTACAAAAGGTCGTACGCAAAGATGATACGTTTGTCAGGTTCAGAGAACAGGACAGACCTTACATTTGATCTATGGTTGCGAATTGCAAGGATAAAGAGTATTCGAATCTATGAAACTTACAAAATAGAGGCATTACTAAAGTGAATGCAATGGATACTCGTGATGAGGAATATTTTATAATACTCGTATTAGTTGTGTTTTTTTTACACGCGTATACTCGCTATCTCAAAAACAACAACAACATAATATCGTGTATTCGCTTGAGATAGCGAGGACAATTATCAACGATAAGTTCTAAGCAACGATAGAAACAGTGATACCAGAATATTTTTTCTTATGTGTTATCGAATATTATCGATAAATTATGATGAAATGTCAAGAATTTGACACAAATGTGACATTCCGTCAATAAATTAAATTAAAAGAAAGAAATGTCTGGAAGTGTTAAGAGGTACGTAGAAACATTTTAAATTTCAAACAATGTGAATAATTCTTTATTTATAATATTTCTACCATCTATTAGCAAACGAAAATTGACGACTAAGGAGGAGACATTGGGGCTGCTAAAATTTTATTTAGCAAGAAAGGAAGAGTTTCAGCATTTTGAATTTATTTTTTTCCTCTTCTCAAAAAAGTCACGATTTCTATAATTTTTGAAATTTGACAGCTCAAATGTCTTTAAAATGTATGTGCTGCCAGATTTTAATAACGAAATTGCCAAGCGGGGATGTTCGTTCTTTTGTGCCATTTTTGAGTTAGCGAGTATACGCGTGTTTAAAAAGCAGCACACCTTTTGTGTCGGTTTGTTTTGTTGACTCAAAATACCTACGGAAGGATAGGAAACATTTAGGTAGCGAGCATCGAACTTGTCGAGTTGTAGAGGCTGAGTAGGGTCAATGAATCTCGAGAAGAAATTCTCTAGACGAGTCCTGAAACCAAAGGATGCTCCCCCCCCCCAACTCCCAAAGCACTCCATCATTCCCCTGGGCTGGATCAAGGTGTCATACGACCCGTGCCGAAGATCAACCTGGTTGAGGGCCCAGTATCTCCAAAAATAGCTCAGTCGCAAACGGAGTATCCGGATACCTGGCGACCTCCGGATTAGCTAGCCTTATCTGTATATGGCGGATCTCTGTACAGATGGACAACCCTTTCTCCGCTACTCGTGGGACTATCAATGGAAAATAACCATAAAACAAAAACCGAGGCCGGTACTCCTTCATTACCGGGCGGTGGAACGGTGACTACACCGACTACCGGCAAGGCTCCTGCATTGCCGAGAGGAGGCAAAACTGTGGCAGGCCATGGTGCGCCATCCTCTAAAGGCAAAAGGAATAAGCCTAATAATAAGAATTCAGGAAGTGTTAAGACTGTGGCAGGCCATGGTCCTATCACCTCCTCCACCCCTAGCAGCAGCAAGTTTGTGGCAGGCCACGGATTTGTCGCGGCTACCAAAACTCCTTCAGGGAGTGTTAAGACTGTGGCAAGCCATGGTCCTATCACTTCCTCCGCCCCTAGCAGCAGCAAGTTTGTGGCAGGCCACGGACTTGACGCTGCTACCAAAACTCCTTCGGGGAGTGTAAAGACTGTGGCAAGCCATGGTCCTATCACTTCCCCCGACCCCAGCAGCAGCAAGTTTGTGGCAGGCCACGGACTTGTTGCTGCTACCAAAACTCCTCCCTCCAAAGAGGAATCTGGAGCTCAGCCGCATCGGCAAGCTCCATCTAAGGCGCTCTACATAAGACGCCGAAATGCTTCACGCATCATCAAAACCTTCGGATCCATTCCGGAGGTGGAGAGAAGTGCGGAAATAAAGAGCAAGGTTGAGTGGGCTAAAAACATCCTAAAAGACGGATTTCCCACTGCTTCCACTGCTCACAAAACGTCAAAAGACTCCTCTAAGCGTCAGAGATCGTTGGAGGAAACCGTACCGGTTTCCAAGAGGCCCAAAACACACAGTTCCACAACCCCTGGGCCATCCAACAGCAGATCTCTGAGGTCTTATAATGAAGTCCTAAAGGACGCATTGGTGATCGCGGTGATCGACAGAAGCGATACCGACGGTTCCATTACACCGGAACGGTGGCAATTGGTCAAGTTGAAGCTCTCGAGCAACTTCTTGGCCATCATGCGGGAGAACCCAGGACCACCTCCTATCACAAGCGACGCTGGCTGGCACCAAGGCCATGTCAAGCTCATCGCTTGCTCCAAACAGAGATCTCTCGATCTCTTCACCAAGGCCATCGATGGTTTAGGAGCGGTTTGGCTAGGTGCAAAACTCGAGGTCGTATCTAAGGAAGACATTCCTAGTAGACCTCGAACTCGTACCTGGATTCCAGCCGAACCCTCCTCTCCAGAAAATATACTGGATATTGATATATAATATTATTATTATAATATTATTGATATATAATATATCAATAAGGAATCCCTTAATCCTCTGGCGCAGACGAAAGGCATGATTCAGTTCGGATTCGAGTCCATTCACTTAAGGGTGTACAAAAAGGATGAGCTGGATGCTGATAAGCAACCTCCTCCTCCTTTAACACCTGACATCACAACCTTGGATCTTGGAGCGTCGATATCCTTTCCAGAATTGGATAGCGACGACTCCAATCTGTCCGAGGTGACTACCAAGCCGTTGGTCTCCTCTTCTGACACACTGTCGGAAATGGAAACCGATGACGAAGCAATTAGAGGTTCTACACGATCAGAGATAGAAGATGAGCTCTTGGGCACATCTTCAGAATCGGAGGACCTCAACAACACCGTGGTGGAGGCGACTCTGGAAGACTGTAGCAATGATACGGTTTCTCCAGATTAATCTCCACCACTCGAAAAAGGCTTCGGCCGCACTCATTCTGCGTCTTTCCAAAAGCGCAGAAGACATAATTCTAATCCAGGAACCATGGATTGCAGAAGGCGTGGTTCGTGGACTTAGGACACCCTCATACGTTCCGCTCTATACAAGAGACAAAGGTAAGATTAGAACTTGTATATTAGTGAAACGTAGCCTTAATGTATTTCTACTTCCCAACCTCAGTGACCCCGACCTAACCGTTGCCAGATTAGAGACTGCCAAAGGCTCTTACTGGCTGGCATCGGCTTACCTTGGCCACGACCAAGTGCTCTCCCTGGTGATAACCTAGAAAGGGTGGTACTGAAAGCGGGAAGGCAAAAAACTGGCCTCATAATCGGATGTGACGCTAACGCACATCATACGGTATGGGGCAGTACCGACATCAATGATAGAGGTGAGTCACTTTTAGACTATATTTTAAGTACTAACCTCTTAATTTGCAATATTGGCAATGAGCCCACTTTCATAACAAAAAACCGACAAGAAGTGTTAGATATTACTCTTGTCTCCGACAGCATCACCCAAAGGCTAACAAACTGGATGGTATCGTCTGAACACTCCTTTTCAGACCATAGATACATCCAATTCAGTCTGAGTGATGCTCCCCCCAGCCAACCAGCTTTCCGGAACTACCGGAAAACTGATTGGACAAAATATAGAGGAATACTGTCGGAAACGATATCCTCTAAACTATCAAGTCCCCCGCGTGACACCAATGAGCTCGACATGAAAGTCAGGGAATTTACTCTGACTCTCAATAAGGCTATGGCCGCTTCCTGCCCTCTTATTCAACCAAGAGGCAAGAAAAAGCCACATTGGTGGTCATCGCCACTAGGACTGCTCAGAAACACCTGCAGAAAACTTTTCAACGCAGCAAAAAGCACAAGAAAAGTGACCGACTGGGACTCATATAAAGAATCCCTCAAATTATACAAAAAAGAACTGAGGAAGGTAAAGCGACAATCCTGGAGGTCATTCTGCGACAAAATCACAGAAACCTCTGAGGCTTCGCGGCTAAGAAAAATCCTCTCCACAAATCCTATGATGCCCAGCTGTTTGAAAAAAACCGATGGCTCTTGGACAACCTCAAGTGATGAATCACTCAACCTGCTTCTGGACACCCACTTTCCAAGTAGCTCCCAACTCGCGTCCAGTAGCAGCCCAAACAGGCCTACTGCAACCGTGACCAAAATTCATGGTCTGATTACGAGAGACAAACTGCTTTGGGCGCTGCATGGCTTCAAACCATACAAGTCTGCTGGTCCGGACGGTATTGTACCTGTCGAGCTACAGAGGTCCTCAGATATTATTCTACCAGTGTTGGAAAATATTATGAAGAGCTGTGTAGAACTTATCCACATTCCACTGTTATGGAGAGAAGTGAATGTAGTATTCATTCACAAAGCTGGAAAATGTTCTCATGTAGTCCCAAAGGACCTCAGACCTATAAGTCTATCATCATTCCTTCTGAAAACTGTCTTCTGTCTACGGCTCAACATGCCTACTGTAAAGGAAAGTCGGTGGAAACGGCTTTGCACTCTCTGACTAGCCACATCGAACGATCTCTACAATATAAGGAGTACACAATGGTTGCTTCCCTAGACATAGAGGGCGCCTTTAACAACGTCAACACATCCGCAATCACGACTGCGCTGTCAACTCTGCAGGTAGACGGCTCACTTGGGGAGCTGATTAGTCTAATGCTAAAAAGCAGGATAATCAACTCCAAACTGGGTGAGACTTCTGCTAAAAGATATGTCAGTAGGGGTACGCCGCAAGGCGGTGTCCTCTCTCCCCTTCTCTGGAACTTAGTAGTTAACGAACTACTGATATACCTGGAAGCGGGTGGTAGCAGAGTGATTGCCTATGCGGATGACGTTGCCATAGCCGTCTCAGGAAAACATCTAAATACCATTAAAGAACTCCTCCAAGTAAATCTTAACAGATTAACCTGCTGGGCAGATCGCTGTGGATTGGGAATAAACCCCCATAAAACTGATCTTGTCTAGGATCTTTCTAGGAAATATAAAATTCCAATCATAGACCCTCCTTCAATAAACGGTACCAGTTTAGTTTTCTCCGATACAGCAAAATATCTGGGTCTCATTTTTGATAGGAAACTAAACTGGAAACCTAACATTCAAGAAAGAGTCAATAAAGCTACAATAACTTTATTCTCTTGCAAAAAAGCAAGGAACAAATGGGGCCTTCAACCTCGCATAACCCACTGGCTATACATCTCGGTCATAAGACCGATACTTGCTTACGAGGTGGTTGTCTGGTGCACGGCCTTGGAGAATGTAGTCAACCGCATTAAACTAAGCAGAGTCCAAAGAACAGCATGTCTATGCACAAGCGGAGCCTTGCGGTCTACCCCCTCTGCGACATTAGATATTCTGCTTCACTTGACACCCCTCGACATTTTTAGCAAGCAAGTAGCTGCGACTGCAGCTATTCGCCTTAAAGCGACTAAACAGTGGACAAATAATTCATCTGGCCACGCCAATATTCTTAATACATTAGGAATCCTCACAGAGAACACCGATTACACCATACCTGAACTTTGGTTTCAGAAAAACTTCCATGTAAGCTTCACCTCTAGATCATTCTGGGAGGAGGATGCTTTCATGGAGGACAAGTCAATCCATCTCTACACAGATGGATCTAAAACCAATAGCGGAGTTGGTGGCGGTGTTTTCTCAGATAAGCTAAATCTAAGCCTCTCTTTCCGCCTTCCAAATCACTGTAGCGTGTTCCAGGCGGAAATTTTGGCGATTAAAGAAGCTCTGTCCTGTCTGAAGAAAAACGTGATATCTGCAAAGGATATCCGCATATTTTCGGATAGTCAGGCCGCCATCAAGTCCCTGGACTCGGTCTCATTGTGTTCTAAAACTGCCCTTGAATGCCGATCATCTCTCATGGAGATGGCAGAGCAGTTCAACATTCACCTATGTTGGGTGCCGGGCCACAGAGACATTCCAGGAAACTGCAGAGCCGATGAACTCGCCAAAATTGGAACCACTCTACCTATCCTACCGGACAAAGGTAGTATAGGTATACCAATCGCTACGTGCAAACTAACACTAAAGCTAGATGCCAACAAAAGAACGGACCTTAGGTGGACTGCTGGACAAACATGTCTAGCGACCAAACAGATCTGGCCAAGGCTGGATCTGAGTCGATCTAAGTGTCTGATCCTTTTAGATAGGAAACATCTCAGCGCCATAATAGGTGTCATTACCGGACACTGCCTCATAGGCAAGCACGCAAGAAGGCTTGGCGCTTTTACTAACGATTTCTGTAGAAGCTGCATGGACGAGGAAGAGGAGGAGACAATCCCCCACTTACTCTGCACATGCCCAGCTCTCTCTCAGAGAAGGAAGCTTCACCTAGGAGCTTTCTTCTACAACGACCTAAACGATCTAGAAAAAATAGACATTAACAGTCTCCTACGCTTTATTAAAAGCTCAAACTGGTTCCAGTAGTAAGAAGATCACAGATCCACGTGGCATCACAATGGGCCAATAGGCCTAAGTGGGTTGGTATTTCCAACAGCCACTCTTACCTAACCTAACCTAACCTAGGGTCGTAAATGTTCCTAAGAGTTTTGAGCGAGCTCCAAATTTTTTAATAATTGGCGTAAAGGCAATTTAACCCCGGCCAACTCTTTTATGTTCAATACAAACAGATTTTGAACTAAAACTAGAAATTGAAAATTAAGGTAAGGGCATTTCTGAACGTACTTCTAAAGTGTCCGCCATCTAACGTTTTTTTTTCAACTAGTGCTTATTTCGCGAATGGTAACACATAGCTCATGTCTGATTTGACAGATAATTAGTTTTATCCTTCCGGTTAATAATGGAAAATAATTTCATTCAAATGGCTGCCTCGGCTGGCCATGCAGTAGCCTACACGATCGGTCCAATTGGCTTGTCGGCGTAACACTTATCTTTTACGGCACCCCACAAATAATAGTCCAACGATGTCAAATCGCAGCTCCGAGGTGGCCAAACGACATCAGCTCTGCGGCTGATAATGTGATCTTCAAAAACAGGGCGCAAAACATCGAGTGTAGCTTCGGCTGTGTGGCACGTAGCGCCGTCCTGTTGAAACCAAATGTTGCCAATATCCTCCTCTTCAATTTTTGTGAGCAAAAATTCGTTCAACATGGCCCGATAACGATCGCCATTGACTGTAACGGCCACTCCTTGTTCATTTTCGAAGAAAAATGGCCCAATTATGCCTCTGGACCAAAATCCGCACCAAACAGTGACTCGTTTTGGGTGTATCGGCTTTTCAATGTATGCGTGCGGGTTTTCTGTGCTCCAAATGCGAAAATTTTGCTTGTTTACATACCCGCCAAGATCAAAATGAGCTTCATCTGAAAAGATGATTTTTTTTTGGCAAAATCGATCGCAGGCCCACTTAGCGAAGCGAAAACGCATTGGATGGTCAGTTGGCTTCAACTCCTGAACCAATTGGACTTTATATGGCGTCATACCAAGGTCTTTATGCAAAATTCGTCTAAATGATGTCTCCGAAATGTTCAATTGTTGAGAACGACGGTGAATTGATGTTGATGGCGCTTCACGCACACCTTCTGCCACAGCAGCAATATTCTCGGGTGTACGCACTGTTTATGGCTTTTCACGCTTTGGTTTATCGATGAGGATGCCAGTTTCTTTCACTTTTTTCACAAGATAACGAACATACGGAGCTGACGGTGCTTCTCTTCTTCCAAAATCCGTACGCAATTTTAGCACACATTCTTCAACATTACCATGATTTTCAAAGTAATGTCGCGATATTTCCCAGCGTTGTTCAAGCATACACACAACTATGTTTGTTCAGCGGAAGGATAAAACTAATTATCTTGCGAATCAGACATGAGCTAAGTGTTACCATTCACGAAATAAGCACTAGTTGAAAAAAAGCGTTAGATGGCGGACCCTTTACAATATTAGCTTCACGTAGAATATGACGACGGTTATCCAAAACAAATAACAACTAACAGTTTACTACAGTTAAATAAATTGTCTACGACAAGCCACTAGATCCAACGTCACCCAAACGGCACACAGGTAGACAAAACTCGGTCGTCATCTACTCGTAAAGCGCTCTATTGTTTTTTCCATGCATTATTTTGTTGACAAATTTCAATAAGGTTTTTTACTTTTGTTGTTTGTGAAATAAAAAAGATGAATATTCAAGATCGAGGTATGTATTTTAATAATAACCATGTTAACATTAATTTATTCCACGCACAAGTGTTTTTTTTTACTAATTGTAAATAACTACAAAAATATATTTTTTTGTATTAACAATATGCAAACAAAGATGTTTTTGTGCAACTCTCGGGCGCTCCTGAGTGGTGAGGCGTTCCTGAAGAGAATAGATTAAAAAAAAATTCGCTTTCTTCCGCCATTTTATTTACTAGATATTTAAACTTATTGATAATGGATTTCATATTATTTATAACTAAGAAACAGGTATATGGTATAATGCAAGAATTTACTTTTTCTTCGCAAATGTTATCGTGATATTTACCTCCTATGCGTTAATCTTCGTTCCATTAGACATCAATTAGACATCAATATGTCCGACTGAATAGAAGTGTCATTTGATCCGTCCGGCAAAACATTAAATTTTAAGTATATTTTTCACCTCTTTGCTCACATAATCTTGAATTAAAATTATTGCTTAATCGTGAAATTGGTTTCTAAAGTTTCTAATCGTGCTGAAGTGCTTCTTTATTTGATAAAATCTAACATTTATAAATTGATTTCTCGGCTTAAGTACTGCTACTATTTTTGAGTTACTGTGTTGATAATTACTCTCAATAAATCTCTCTAAAATGAGTTCAAATTCACCCGCGTACTCAATCCCAGTTACCACTCGTTCGCAAAGAAAGCTTGAGAATGAAACAGATGGTGCCGTCTCTATGCCTAAACAAAATGCTACCCCCACATCCAAGTGTACAGCTCCGAATCTCGGGAAATCTGTTTCAGGATCTATAAAAATGCTCACCGTTGATAACTTCGAAAAAGCTTTTGAAAAAAACATAAAAAAACACACAGAAGCCATCATGTGTCGTTTTGCCGATGAAATGGTGGAGCTCCGTGAAAATCTCATGCAAGAGTTAAGACGAGTAGAAAAGAGTTTGTCAACAAAGTTTCTTGAAATCGAGCAGAGCGTAAACAATCTTCAGCAGCGTGTTGAAAAACTGGAAGCCAGCTCTCACGAAGAACCTATTACTCAGCACACCTTAGAGGAATTAAACAAACGCTGCGATGCTCTAGAGAGAAGAGAAATAGCTGCTGATGCTATTATGTTTGGTGTACCACATTTGGCTGACGAAAACCTAAAGTCTATGTTCCACCACTTTTGTCATATTGTTGAATGCAAACCTCCGACACTAAATTCTGTTTTCCGAACTCAGACAAGAAATAATACGGCTGATCCACCAGTCATTTTAAAATTCAACTCTGCTCAAGAGAGAAATCTCCTTCTGAGAGCAGTGACAGAGTTTCGGAAAAAAATGGAAGGCAACTTTGCCTAAATGACATCGGCCTGGAATCCTCATCAGTATTTTATGTCAACGAAAGTCTCACCAAAAAAAAATCGCATCTTACTACAACAAGCAACACGGCTGAAACATCAAAAGCTACTTTTCTCTGTTTCTACTAGGCATCGAAGCATTATGATGAGAAAGGAGAGGAACCAACGAAGCATCTTAGTCAGCGATGCAGATGCTCATGCTCTCGCAACCATTGCCGCACGACTTCAAGAAGTCACCTTACAACGTCAACAATGTAATTTTTCCTCTTCTTTTCTTTTCTTTCTATATCTCTTTTTTAACTCTCTCACTGCAAATCTATTAATTATATTTCTTACTATTTTCCATGGCATATACTCTAAAGGGGCTTGTGTCTCTCGTTGTTATAATTGTTGTTTCTGTTGCATTTGCTAAAATGAATTCACAAGCATGGGGGGTACTTCCATTGACAAATCGAAAACTTTATTTAATATTCTTTGCAAATCGAAAAACGGTTTCCACATATATGTTGTTTAAATGCGCATAGTCTATAAAACAAAATTTATGAGTTCCGTTATTTATTTAGTGATAGTATAGTCGATGCTGTTTGTGTAACTGAGACATGGTTTGACTCGGAGCTAAAATCAAATCTACGAGTAATAAACTTAAATAATATGCAGTTTTTTCCAGCTCACAGATGCCGCAAAGGAGGAGGTGGTGTTGGTATCTATTTAAAAAAAGTGTCATAAGTGTCATATTATTAAAAAATCATCACCAACCGACTTATTGGAGTACGTATTCATTGAGGTCAGGACTATTAACGAAATTTTCCTTCTGGGGTGCATATACATATATGGCTCCGGATGTTGCACACCATACGCTAATAAGAGATGTGCTCGAGGAATTATCTCCTTTATATTCCAAAATCGTTATACGAGTATGTGGTGACTTAAACCTAAACATCTTAGGAAAGGAAAATAATGCTTTTAAAGAACTGATTGAGTCCCTTCGTCTAAGTTTCGGAAATAGTATATCCATCCTTCTCATTTTGCACCCAACAAAACACCCTCTTTGATTGATATTGCATTAGTGTCTGAAGAAAATTTCGGTACGATCAACTTCCTGTTGCAGCATTTTCGCATCACGACATGATTCTGTTAACTGTAAACATACTTTCAGAAGTAACGAATAATGATTTCTTCGAGTCATTTGATTATACAAAACTTAATCCAGTAGTACTCTTTCATGACTGCCAGACAATAAATTGGCAGCCGATATATGCAACAAATGATACCAGCTTTCAAATCAAATATTTCAATGAGAACATTTTATACCTTTTTAAAAAGCATGTGCCAGTGGTAAAAAGAAGGTCCAAGAAATGCACATTACCTTGGCTTACTAAAGAAATCTTTGATCTCATGAAAGCCCGGGATATGCTATACAGGAGATGGAGACGATACAAATGTCCTGAAATACACACAGAGTTCAAAGTTGTTCGTAATGCGGTAACCTCATTACTAAGATCTAATAAAAGGTCATTTTATGCAAACAAGTTCAATGCAGTTAGCTCAAACACCGACTTTTGGAAGACTGTGCGCTCACTCGGTTTGACTTCTGAAAAGCCAGCCCTTCCAAGCCTCATCAACTTAGACGAACTCAATGCTAAATTTGTTTCTTCATATGATATACATAACCCAACAAATATATCTGAACCGCAATGCAGTAGCGACGACGCTTTCTCCCTACAATGTACCGACGAAATCAGTGTTGGTAAAACGATCCTTGACATTACATCTAACGCAGTCGGATGGGACAGTATCGTTCCCAAGTTCATAAAAATCCTGCTTCCAGTCATTCTCACTCATATACGAGTAACCCCCATATTTTTAATTCAATACTCACATTTTCAATCTTCCCTGATAGTTGGAAAATTGCTAAAGTGGTGCCAATTCCGAAATCTCCATCGCGCCCAGAAACTGAATGTCGACCCATTGCCATACTTCCATTTCTGAGCAAAGTCTTTGAGACTATTGTTATTATTATTATTATTACTAAGTAAGTATTGTTTACACGGTAAGATGATGGAATCTTTTAAATGTGGAAGCCTTAAATTTTACAATACAAGTATGTGCAAGTACGAGGGCGGGTCAATAAGTCCGTGACTTTTCGAATTTCTGACCTCTTTACTGAAACAGCAACACTGCTCCTGTCAATAGGCCTGACAGATGCCTCCTGTCAAAATTTAAACTTGCTGCGTCAGTTAGTTTGTGTTTGACAGCTATTTTTATCAGACTACTCACTAATTTGAGGAGAAAATGGAAAAAAGTGAATTTCGTGTAACAACTTCACAGGAAGGTTTGGCGTTGTTTAATCGCAATATGGAGGAGTTTTTGCGCCGTTTTGTAACCGTGGACGAAACATGGATCCATCACAACACACCAGAGAACAAAGAACAGTCAAAACAGTGGGTTTCTAAGGGTGAATCGGCGCCAAAGAAGGCCAAGGAGGGTTTGTCAGCCAATAAAGTTATGGCGACTGTTTTTTGGGATGCACGCGGGATAATCCACATTGAGTACCTTCAAAAGGGAAGAACAATCAATGGGGAATATTATGCCAACTTATTGGACCGATTCAATGACGATTTGAAAAAAAACCTACCTCATTTGGCCAAGAAAAAAGTTCTTTTCCACCAAGACAATGCAAGGGTGAACACATGTGCAGTTGCCATGGCAAAAATCCATGAATTGGGCTATGAATTGCTCCCTCATCCACCCTATTCACCAGATTTGGCTCCGAGCGACTACTTCTTGTTCCCAAACCTGAAGAAATGGCTTGGTGGAAAAAGATTTGACTCCAATGATGAAGTCATCTCGCAAACAAAGGCCTATTTTGAGGACCTCGACAAATCATTTTTTTTGGAAGGGATAAAAAAATTGGAGAAGCGTTGGACAAAGTGTATAGAGCTCAAGGGAGACTACGTTGAAAAATAAAATTATTTTTTTATCAAAAAATCTGTGTTTTATTCCAAAAGTCACAATAAGAATTCAGGAAGTGATAACAAAATAAAATAAAATAAGGTAAGTAAGATAAAGTAAAAGAGAGAAAAGGATAGAAAAGAACAATTGGCTTTACAATCAAATTGAACATTTTAAGCGTTCAAAATTCTAAATCTAATTAGTTTCATTGGCCAGGTATTTTAAGAGAGAGGTTTTAAATTGTTTTATTCTTCTAATTTTCCTAATATTTATGGGCAAAGAATTCCACAGCCGTACGGAGTTTACGAAGAATTGGCGTTCAGACGTCAAGCAGGCATAGCTCGTTTGAAAAAGCATACATGATCTACCTGATTGAAGGAAGCGTAGCCTATTGAATAGGTATGCTGGTTGCTTAGTTTGAATTATGCCATGCAAGAGACTTAGCGTTATGTATTTGAGCACATTATCAAATGTACATCCGCTGATTTGCTTTGAGTAAAAGGAAATATGGTCATATCGTTTTAGGTGAAATACAAATCGGGCAATATTATTATATACGACATTGAGCTTTCGTCTGGAGTCGTAGTCGGGGCAGCAAAAGATTTCAGAACAATATAGCAGAATCGGTATTAGGAGGGTTTTCGCTAACAAGAGCTTTGTCCGTGTAGGAACAAATCGATGTGCAGTCCAGAGAGCACGTAATCCACCATATATCTTACCTATAGTGGCGTTTATGTGGGTAGACCAAGTAAGGGTCCGGTTAAATATCAGGCCCAGGTTGTTGGCGCAGTCGACGTACTCTATTGGACTAGTTGGATTGGTGGAAAGTGAGTAAGGTCCAGTTTTCTTTTATGGATCACAAGTGCTTTTGTTTTCTGGGCATTAAGACGCAGTTCGTTCTTAGCTGACCAACCAAGTATACGCTGGAGATCTTCATTCACCTGCGCAGTGGCTTCGTGAACCAAATTCATGGGAGAACTTAAGTGGATTTGGGCATCATCGGCGAACATATGAATTGCACAATGCACGACAACCTTTGGCAGTTCATTTACGTAGAGCGAAAAAAGCAATGGTCCAAAAATGGAGCCTTGCGGTACTCCCCTCTTTATAGGAAAATAGCATGAACATCGGTTTCCCGCTACAACCTGTTGTCGTCTTCCTTCTAAGTAAGAAAATATAAGTTTTGCAGAGGGCAATGAAAATTTAAACTTTTTTCTGAGCTTTAAGCAAAGTATAGTGTGATTAACGGTGTCGAATGCTTTCGAAAAGTCAAGTAACGTTAGTATTGTAGCATGGTTGTCATCAATAACTTTCCTAATTTCGTCAATTACCAATAATAACGCAGTCTTGCAACTTCGTTTTTGACGGAAGCCAGATTGATTCTCACAAAGCAGTTCTTTACACTGTAGATAGATTTGAATCTGTTTGAGGATACATTTCTCAAAAACTTTTGAAAGGAATGGCAGAATTGAGATAGGTCTGAATTCCACTGCATTTCCATTCGATTTCTTTGGAATAGGAATAATTTTAGCGTCTTTCCAATGAGTGGGAAAGACTGACGTCGTTAAAATTGAGTTGAAGATATGTGTTATAAAAGGCAGTAAAAATATGGAAGCAGAAGCTTAACAAATTTTGGATGAATTTCATCGATCCCCATAGCATTTGATTTGATCGATAGTACCGCTTCTGCAACGTCTTCCTCGCGTAATCTGTAGAATTCAAAGTATGATTCTCTACAATCATCCGGTGGCTGATCGAAAGTAGTTAAGCTTACTGAGGGTGGATCACTTGACATTAAAAAAGTTGAGTTAAGGTGGTTGCAGTCTATATCATCGGGAGTTTTAGGCCTTTGTTTTCCTAACCCAAGTTCACGGATATGTTTCCAAACCTCTCTGTCTGAGGAGCAGCTACCGAACATCCGATAGTAGAAGACACGCTTGGCGTTTCTTATTTTAGAAACCGCTTCATTACGTAATTTGCGATATATATTTAAGAACTCAGGCATTCTGTATTTTTTCCAGCTTTTATAGGCATCATCACGCTTTTTCATAAGCTGTAGGATATTAGGGGTAAACCATTGAAGGTGGGGGGGCCTATCAGGTTTTGTTTTTAACGGCACATGTTTGTTAAAGAGGAAAGCAATTTTTTCCTGCAGAAAGTTAGTTTGATCATTGACAAGGGGCATCCGATAAATACGCTCCCAACTTGTGCCTATAGTATCAGCTTGCAATTGAGCATAATTTAAGTTATGGAAATCTCTAAACATGACTTTAGATTCAACAAAGTCATTTTTAGCTTGGTAAGTTATATATATCAAGTCATGTTTAGAGAATGCAGGTGCTGAGAGTTGGCTATATAACAGGACTTTACCCATATCGGATACAAAAATTGAGTCGATCAGAGTTGAAGCAGTGGTCGTAAAATGGGTAGGGGTAGACGTATTAACTGGGTTTAGATCAAGCGATTTCATTTGTTCCAAAAAGCCTATGGAGCCGGATGTACTCGTATCTAACAGATTACAATTAAAGTCGCCGCATATAATGATGTTAGTGGCAATGTAGGTTTTCTCCTCAAGGGTGGTAAAGAGTGGAGCAAAAGAGATGGAGTTATTTGGTCTGTAGACTACACCAATCAATATTTTCTCATGACTACATTTGATGTTTATGAAATAGTATTCGAGAGGACAGTCCTGGCTTGATTTGCATACAAATTCAAAATTGAGAGTATTCCGAACATACAATGCAGCTCCCCCTCCGACGCGACCGACCCTATCAGACCGAAGAAGCTCAAACCCTTTTACTTTATAAATTTCATTTGGTACGTCAGCATGAAACCATGTTTCAGAAACACATATGACGTCAATTTTAGAGTCAACGAAAATATGCCTAAATTCATCTATTTTCGGGTACAAACTTTGAGCGTTAATATGGCAGATATGAATGCCCTTGTGTTGTGTCTGGAGAGCACCAATCATGCCAACAATATATCCGTTAGCTCCAACAACTGCGTTTTCCTCAGTACCTGATATACTACCCATATTCATGATGGGTGGCTATGAATATATTTTTTGTAGGAAAATCAGAAGCCTTTAAGTGACTAGTTAAGAATAAGTTTAAATAAAGTGAAAAACTTACCATGACCATTGAAACTGTTAAATTATTATGAGGGCTTATAATTATTTTTGTGTTAGCAGGTGTGTTCAAAATAAGAAAGTGAATAAAAATAAACATAAATAAAACTATCGTTAGTAAACAAGTCAAACATTATTTAAACGATAAACAGCTTATTACAAACTGTCAGTCGGGTTTCCGTGCTAAGCATAATTGCACCACAGCTTTACTTAAGGTTTGCGAAGATATGCGTGAGGGCTTAGACCACAAAATGTTAGCACTAATTGTGTTTTTAGACTTTTCTAAGGCATTTGATTGTGTTAATCATAAAATACTAATCATGAAACTTCGGACCCAATTCTTGTTCGACCGGTCTCTATGTAATTTGGTGTCGTCATATCTAAGTAATCGGTCACAGTATGTGTGTCATGAGAAAAAGCGCTCATCTTGTCTTTTTGTTCCATCAGGTGTTCCCCAAGGATCCGTTTTAAGACCCCTATTCTTTATATGTTATATAAACTACTATGCAGATGATGTGCAGATTTATTTTGTTTTTCCCAAATTAAGCAAGCGATAACTAATCTAAACGATTTGCTAATTTGCAAGTGGTCATTTGAAAATAAACTCAGTCTTAATCCAACAAAGACTAAAGCAATGATCATTAATGGTAACCGAGTCAAAGTAGACATTCCTCTTCTTTATATTAATCGAACTCCAATTGAATATGTTGAAACATTCAAAAATCTTGGGGTTTGCATGAGCCAACAATTTACCTGGAGGACGCATATTACAAAAACTGCATCGAAAGTTTATGGAGCCCTTAGAGGACTTAATCCAACCACCAACTATCTTCCCACCAAAGTTAGGTTAAAGCTTGTAAAATCATACATCCTGCCTATTCTTTATATGAATGTGAAATAGACTCCGACATGGATTATGAATCTCGGCGAAAGCTGAATGTTGCCTATAATAGCTGAGCGAGATACAAATTCGGCATAGGAAAATATGAACATATCTCTTTCTACTCCCATCAGATTGTAGGTTTGTCAATCGACGAATTGATGAAATATCGAACTGTACTATCACTACACAAAATTTTAACAACAAAACAACTGGAATATTTATTTGAAAAAAATTAATTTTCCGCAAAATGTTAGAATGTTGCAATTGATCATTCCAAGATGCAAATATGTTAATACATCTAGACAATTTTTTGTTAACTCGATTCGCCTTTGGAATAGTTTACAGAACCGCCTTTAAGAAAACATTTTTTCTTCATTATGCTAATAATTCCTGATAGAGTTGCCTACTTTCCTATCTCTTTTTTTCCTTATGTTTCTTTTTCTTGGTACTTTCTTTTCCTTATCTCTTTCTTTTATTTAAACTTAATTCCTTAAACTAAACTCAAATTAAAGTAATGTACAAAAGCTTGTTCTATTTTTTAAAAGATGTGTTTTGTACACAAGTCTTATGTGAACAATGAATTCAATATTAATAATAATAAACTACACTAAACTAAACTAAACCATCTGACAGCTGTGCGTAAAACAACGCTCTGGGAATAGGAAGTTAAAAAGATCCTCAGACCATCGGATATGTATGAAGTCCTACCACCTTTGTGGTGGAATGAATGAATGAATGAATGAAATGAATCGCTTTACGCTTGAAAAACGTTGGAAAATATTGCAAACAAATATTGTGTTGCCCAAAACAGTGCGCTTATTGAAAATAAGTTTTGGCCGAAATGATGCACCTCCCGCTCCTGCTGTAAGGAAGTTTGTTCAAAAGGTTTGTGAGACGTACCGACGAGAATATGGCTGCTTTATCCGAGAGGAACATCGATATACCAACGATCTCAACAACTCAACATTTCACGCACCAGTGTGATGCGAATTTTGCACAACGATCGTGGACTATTCCCTTACACAGATCAATTGACTTCTCAGTTTTTTCCTTACATCACCTCTAATTCGACGTCAAATTTGGCCGTAAAATATTTTTTTTCTAATCGGCGGCTATGTTAACGGTGCGTCTGAGGATCGGATAACCCGCACGTGATTGTCATGAATCCGCAGAGAGTGACAGTTTGGTGTGGATTTTCGAGTGGTGGCATCATTGGCTCATTTATTTCTATTCGCAATTTTAGTCAACGGTGATTACTATAGAGCCGTGATTACCACTTTTTTGTGGCCTGAGATTGAAGACATAGACTTGAACGTTATTTTGTAACGGCACGATGACGCGCCATGTCACTCAGCCCATCGATCGGTAATCGTGTTATCAGCCGCCTTAGCGATGTTAATTGGCCGCCTTGGAGCTGCGATTTGACCCAGTTGGCCTGTTTTTTTTTTATGGGATGCCTTTAAAGATCGATGTAGTGCGGACAATCCAGAAACGATTCAAGCCCTTAAAGCGAATATCGTCCAAGCCATTCACGAGATGGAGCCAGAAACACTCAATTAGGTCTTGGGAAATTGGGTTGACGATTTTCGGCTATGAAATCGTATTTCATAACTAATGGGAATGCACGCCATAACATACCGAAAATAATTGATTTTTGTTAATTTTATTATATTTTTAAAAAAGAAACTTGTATTTGGACAATCCTGTATTGTGATGCGTGTATAGCGGCACCAAGTTGCGCTTAAATTCTAAATGAACTTTCTCACCACTTCCAAGCTACATAGTTCAAGAATGGATGTTAATCTATATTTGCAATTAGGGGGCTGAATATCTTGGACGTAGGTCATCGGAAATGAGTTCGCCGATGAACAAGAAAGGATCAGATGACTTTTAAGAAACTGATCCTGTGTTATGATCGCCTACTTTCTTGGGTAGGGCTTACATTGACACTTGGAGTTCTTAGGCGCACAACCCTAGCTGGAATGTGAGAATGATGATGACATTGCAGACCACTTCCGATGTGGTTTACCCTTACATTTGACTGCAGGTTCTAATCAAAGTTGACATTTCTGACAGTATAAACAAGAAGAGGGTACGAAGGTGGCTTTGCAAAAGGAAACGTCATAGAACTAACTAAAAATTTGGGGCAAAAAAGAACTGAGCTGTCTAAATGGACAGTTGAAGTTCCAGGCGTGGCACATTTCCTTGCTCTAGGAAGGAAATACAGCCAAAATATCAGTCAGAATTCAGGCGGGTGTGCTTAAAAGGAAACTTTAAGTCTCAGCAAAAAACATTTAAACATACTATAACTTATACAACATACAACATAAGTCAATGTAAAAGTGTACTAGCCATCCTTATAAGCAAGCATTACGAAGGGAGACTCAAATTCATTTTAGAAATTCAAACTAAATTCGATTTAGTTTGTCTGCAAGTGGCAGACTGCTATCATCGCCTGTTTTTCTTTTCTCACTAGGACACAGTCTTAAAGCTACAATAGTTTGGAAAGCTTTTTCTCAGAATGTTGTGTATAGTCGATAAGGAAGACTAGAGGCTGAAAGCGATTTCGGCGGATATCGAACTGCTCAACGTAAAGAATAGTAAGTATTATAAATAGGAGCAAACATTCGTCTATATCATTTATTCGAATGTAGGAATCTTAAGCTTCGGGCCTTTACTTTTCTTCGCAAATGTTATCGCTATATTTACCTTCTATGCGCTAATCTTCGTTCCATCTGACAGCTGTGCGCAAACAACGCTATGGGTATACGAAGATAAAAAGGTCCTCAGACCATCGGATATGTATAAAGAATAGCAAAATTTCAGTCTCTACGTCCCTACTAATAAAAGGTTAGTTGTAGAACCTGATTCATATCAAATTCGTACGCTTCAACTTCTGATAGGAGTTATGTGAGGGGCTCTTGTGTCCCTTGCGTTGTTATTCTTTACACGTCTGTCTGATATGTATTGAATTGATTATGTATTGAATAATTTTCACTTGTGTAAACAAAAGATGGACATTTATTCTATCAGAGCCATGTAGGGCCTAAGAGAGGCTTGGAAACGATTTCTCATAGCAAAACTGTGAAGAATGATGATTCAGTTGCTTATGATAGAATCAAGTAACCATCCAAATTGGCAGCTCAATTAAGATTTGTTGCCAAAGTACTGTAAATGACAGAGCGAATTGTTCCTAGGAAATCTGATTGCAAACTTTATCAGTTGTATGGCTTGCCTTCCAATCGCGTGCTTGTAAGAAAAAATCATTGGATCCCAATTCATAACGAAAATGAAAGATTTAATATCTTCAATCTATTGTACTCAGACTGCCCAATCTTTATATGCCATAGAAAATCAAGTCCATAACTTAGTGACGTGACATTTACGGTCTATTTCGCATAATACCAAACTTAGGAATTGTTAGAAATCCCAGAGCAATAAAATTTACGAGTACATCATATTTCTCTATGATTAGTATTCCAGTACTTGCCTCACAATGAATTGCTCAACATATGACTTCATCGCAATGACATCCACTTCTACTCCTCCATGTAACACATTCTGAAAATGGTTTAAAAAAAAAAAACAAAAAAAAAGTTACACAAAGTTTGCGCAGATACTTTGGTAATGTTTACTCATCAAATAGATACAAACCCGTACTCGTGCGGATACTATGTGAATAAAATCCGACACATTACTTAATTTCACGCGCCAAAAATCTTCACCACAGCAAATTTATTGGTTTATGGCCAAAAATAGTAATTATCTAATTTTTGGTCAGTTCCGTCAGAAGACGACACACGTACAAATGTATCCACTCGTATGTATATAAATATTCGCTCCAATTTGATAATCGGTCATCGTCATCGTCATCGTCATCTTCGTCGTAACAAGATTCTCCAGTGTATTGTAAGAGGTATTCCACAATGAGGACTTCATGGCCTTCACGCATTCAAAAGAAACACAAACTTTGCACGTGAGTTACGCTTTCCAAGTGTATATTGGTTTTCTCAATCTCGAAACGCTTGAGGTTCTGTTGAACAAGCACAAACAGACAGATATTCGTAGCACTCTTAACCTACGAACTTACGCACTTTGGGAGAAAGTTCATCAAATATTGGCACTTTAACTACATGCTCGTACTCTTAACCCATACCAACCAGCATGTACTTCACTCTACGTGCCCCACTTGATGTTTCGTACGTTAAAAGTTGCGGTTTTTCGGCTTTAAAAGCAGCAAGACTAGGGTATAATGGCTAAAAAAGTACTTCCGTTCCGTCCTTTGAGCACATACACACATTAATCCGAGTACAATAGTTCTGACAGCTTTAAAATTTAAATTAATGAAAATTATGACATCCAACTGACAGATGTCTTGTCAACAATGATCAATTGTGACAGTTCTAAGCAGGTCTAAATCTATCGTTTAGACACAAACGAGTACATTAATTGCGATAATTTACACAAATGATATTCTGCTGTTTTGGAATTCGATTAATATTAAGTGGAGGCGCTTATTTGTAGTGCGCCAATATCTGGTTAATGTCAATTGCTCAGCATGGTTTGTTTTGAATTACGCATGCAAAGCGCTTGTGACATGTTGAAGGTGGTTCGCGCCAAGCAGACGTTTTTCGAATTTATAATTAATTGCGGTGCGAGCGTTTAGCCTCACTGAACTCAACGCTTCTGTTTTTCGATTAGTGGTTTGAAAAATTAGTTCAATGCCGAAACGTGAGTTTATTTTTCACTTTAGTAGACAATAAAATTTAGTTTTTGGAAAAAAAAAACATGGCTGCATTACAAGTACGTCCAAATAAGTACGTCGGACACAGCTTGTTCGAAATGTGGTAGATCATAAAAATCACAATTTTAACGGGCTCTATGCACGCGTAGTGACACGTTTAGTCGGAAACTGTGTCAAGTTTAAACTAACAGTTAGTTCGGGGACATTTTTTAATTTTAAAGAAGGCTGATCCAATACGAATCGAAGGCAGGAAATGTCAAAGCGGTCGCGAAAAATTGAGAGTTCTTTAGATAACCATGACGACGAAAAGTTAATTAATGTTATTGTACACATAGTGGAGGCACTATGAGGTATAGGAAGTTGCAATGTGTCCGAAAAGAATCTTCAAAGACCGAGAGTAGGAAATGGTAAACGACAAGCAACGCTCTAACTCACCAAAATTGAATTTTTCAAAGCAGTCGGAAATGACATACCAGAAGTAGCAATAAACGCGAGTTGTGGCATTTCTGCTGAACGAAGCTGGACATGCAGAATGACTATGGAGAGTGGCATCAAAAAATTAGTAAACGCAACACCTGTTTGATTCTGGATTCGCCACTCTAGGGTACATTGGTGGATTCAACTCCTCCAATAACATGAAATACGGTAAATTTCCGACAGGTTTTACACAGGCGTGATGCAAGAAGCGATTTTTGTCTTTGGCAACCGCTTAATGCAGCCATGTCCAAGGCATACGAGAAAAAACAACTAAACACGCTTAGAAGAGGAGCTCGGTGCGTTCGTCAATGCGGAATCAGAACGAAGGTAGAGGAATCTGTTCAGAACCTAAACGGTGCCCTCACCAAATATTTTGAACTGACGTGTCCAGCCAGGAAAAAAACAAATACTTCAGATCTTTCGTTCCATAGTGGGGTGCAGATCTACAACGATTATGTAAGAAAACTAAATATCTTTCAACAGATCTTAGTAAGACTGGAAGCTTACAGATCAAAACAAAAATGACTTTTGCGAAATGAGCGAAGAATTGGGTGAAAGAAGCAGGCTGGTAAAGGTCCTCAGAAGTGGCAAATCAGCTGGACTGGAAGCAAAGGCAGATATACTCAGACTGATGTGTGAGACTCACTTCCCAGCTGCGACTGGTACTATGTGGTGATGGATGTGAATGTGGTCATCAAACACGCTGGTCTTCAATGGCATATATTCAATTATTCTACGAAGGTGTAGTTCAGCAGTTGGCAACTCTGAGAAGGTTTTTCACTGCAAGCTGAACACTGACAATCGCCCCTGGCGAACCGCAAGAGTAGACTTTATAACGAAAACCAGATTGGCATGCTTACGAATAGTTTTTGACAAATCGGTTTGACTTCCTTTATGCTGACGAGGATTGAGATAATGTTGAGCTTCATATGCACAAAACTCCTTTGTGAATGCATCCTCTGCTCAAGTTGCAATCTACGAGGCTGTTGTGCAGAATTGAAGATAAGAAGGAGTACGCGATGGGGATTTTCCTCGAGAATGAGGGTGTTTTTACAACAAGGCGTAGAAGCATCACTAGTTTTTTGAACAAGAGCAAAACTGGTGAAAAGGACACTGATTGCGGATGGTGTCTGCAACCAATATGTGATGGTAGAAGTTCACAGAGTTTAGTCTGGAAATAGGCTTTCAGTCAATACTTTCAGAAATGAGGTTGAGGGCTGACTATGTAATCTGAATCATGTACCGCTTAAAGGTATCAAGAAGCCAAGCATTTGGGAATCACCCTTGATAACAATCTGTTACCGACATGTCATGACGAAAACCTTCAAGTCGTTGCAAAGGCTGAACATGGGCTTTGCCACCAAAGAAGTCCTTCGTAACTGCACGGCTATGATAAAAACAATTATATCACATGAGTTATTTGTTGCTTTCACGGAAAAATACGTTATTGCTGATTTTACCGGTTGGCCTCGGCTGCTAGTGGCTTTCCATAATACACCTGATGAATCCTTCCCGTGTTATTCATATCAATGGTTGTACTCTGAAAGCCATCTTCTGTTTAAAAAAGAAGTGATCTTTGGAGTTTTGATGAACTTGTGCGTCGACTGCTTCTGACTCTGGTCTTATGGCAATGACACCAGAACCCGTGTTGCTGCGATTCTAAAACTCGTACTTTAAGAATGATTTTGCCCAGAATCTGAATAGTACCAAAACCGATCTAGTATGGCGCGTTGGTGTCCTTTTGGAGTACGACATGTTTCTATGAAAGACTGAGAAATTCCAGTAAAGGAACATATAAGGAGTACAATTTACTATTTCTTTGCCTAATAGCTCTAACCTGACAAGAAAAAAAAGTGCTCTAGGCAGATGCGTTGTTCACTCTGTCTGGATTGGCAGAGTGAACACAATTTCGAAAAAAAAATATTGTTACGAGAGAACTATCAGCCTAGGAAATAAATGGATCCAATTTAAAATGACGGTATGCCGTGAAATATGACAATGATTTAGGACTGCTAATATTAGGTGGAAGTCCAAATTGATCAGGCTCATATAGGACAGAGAAAACATTTTGTGAGTCTGTGTTCTCACAGTTGAAAGTGTAGCTTGAACCATTTGGTGCTTTCAGCAAAAGCCAACAGACTATTGACGGTTATATTCGGATACATGTTCAAGATAATCGAAGATGAAACCACCCAGATGGGTGAGTTATAAACTGTTTGGCCATTTTGTTGAGAGTTAAGTGACAATTTCCAACCTTCAATGATGTCATAATCGAGGCTGAGGATCTGGTAGCCGTTTGGCTATGTTATCAGCCAGATATCCCTAATAGATACCACAGTCCATGTTAGCTATTTTCGAAGAAAATAGTACACCACAATGTTTTGGAAAGCAAAACGAGATACTAATTGCGAGTTGCTGGGAGAATGGATTTAAATTTGCAACAACGAACTTGTTTTAAATTTTGAGTAAAAAACGGATTTAATGGTACGCGAACGTTGGAAATGTTGGAAAAGTGTTTCGGCAACGATTCTCTAAAGAAAACGGTCGTTTACCAGTGGCACGAGCGGTTCAAAAGTGTTCGTGAGTCAATCGAAGATGAGCAATGGCAGACCATCGACATCGAAAACCGACGAAAACATTGATGGAGTAAAAGAAATGTTGGTCAATAACCGCAAATTAACCATCAGAGAGATAGCGGAGGACTTGAACATTGCCTATGGATCCGTCCAAGACATTTTGGTTAATTCCGTCGTGTAGCAGCAAAGTTGGTGCCAAAGGACCTCAATTTCATGCAAAAATGAGACCGTGTTGACGTCGCAAAAGGGATGATTTGTGAGGCTGAATCCGATCCCACATTCATCGAAAGGATCATTACTGGAGACGAAATGTGGGTTTATGAGTACGACACGTAATCCAGACATCAGGCAAGTGAATGACGTTCACCAAATGAGTCGAGACCAAAAAAATCAAGTCGTTTTCAGTCAAAAAAGAAGGCAATGCTCACGGTTTTCATGGATTGCAAGGGTGTAGTGCATCATGATTTTTTGCCAGAAGGCCGGACAGTAAACAAAGAGTATTATTTGGGCGTTATGAGACGTTTGCGTGAAGCAACTCGCCGAAAGAGACCAGAATTGTGGGCAGAAAACTCGTGGATTTTGCACCATGATAACGCACCTTCGCACAGTGCCATCATTATTCGTCATTTTTTGACGAAAAATGCAACAAATACGAGTACCATCCAACAGCCACCGAATTTGTTTAATCGAGTTAAAAAATCACTACGGGGAACGCGTTTCAGCAGCCGAGAGGAAGTGGACATACCGAAAACCGAATATAAAAAATGTTTCGAGGATTGGATCAAGCGCTGGCATAAGTGTGTTGTAGTCGATGGGGATTACTTTGAAGAGGACAATATAGCTTTAGATGAATAAACTTGTATCTTTAATTTTCTGAATAAATTCCGGGAACTTTTGGTACACCGCCTTATACCCTTTGGTTCGTTTCTAACGAATAGCTCATGATCGCGCTAAATAGAGGGAGTTGTTGATCGAGGTATAGGTCCACCCTAACCTAAGCAAAAGTATTGTACCATTGTAGCACATGATATTCGCTCAGTCGGAAATAAGAAGTTCTCGAGTGAACATTTTTGGCAGAATGTTAAAATTAAATTAAACAATTACGGTAATTTTTTTTCTGTACGAATTTAAAATGGGATATAATGCGTCATTGGCAATGAAAAACATTTGAGGATGTAGCGGTAAACGAACGCACTATACGACGTTGGTATGGAAAGATTTAAGCCTCGAAAAGGAACCACGTGGGAAGACGGAAACATTAGTTGACGACGATGTTTTAAGAGCAACGGTGGATGTGGATTTAACGAAATTGGTGCGGGAGATTGCACAAAGCATGGAAGTATCTCCAAAGTTGACACTTTTCTCTTAAAGGAAAGGTAAAGAAACTCGATAAGTGGGCACCCTACGGCGCCTTGAAATCTGCGCATCGTTAACATTAACAAACCAAACTGAACCGTTTTTGCACCGGATAGTCACCTGTGATGAAAAGTGGATACTGTATAATAATCGTAAAAGATCTTGGCAGCGTTTGGATGCAGATGAAAAACCAAAACACACCCCCAAGCCTGATCTTCACGATAAAAATGTTATGGTGACAATTTGGTGGCCATCGAAAGAAGCAATCCACTTTTCATTTCTTCGATTAGGAGAAACGATAAACGATATCAATTATTGTGAGGAAATCGACACAATATAGGCATGGTCCGATGCTTTTGCATGACAATGTTAAACTCCATACCTCACAAGAAATGGTACAAGAACTGTTGTTTGAAATTCCTTCATTTCATGTGGTATAACCCAAAAAGATTATGAGGACCACAGCCTATTGCGATACACAGATGTTACAGAACTGTTACCATGTACGATAAATATGTTGAATTCAAGATCCCATCTGGATGTGAAGTGAAGTTCCAACCTCAAAATGAATAACCCTGTTCTACAAAGATTTAGACATTACGATGGTTTGTTGAATTCGGCCCGATTTGGAGCTCCCTCACGTTTGTGGGGCCACTGTTGATACAGGAGGTCTAAAACAAAACATTGCAGCATCTTGTTGCAATCGCTAAAAGATCAACTCAGTGTTAAGATTGACGCTGCCCTTTGTTGTCTTAATCTATCCAACACAAATTGTATCCAATATTTCGAAAGACAAACTCTACGTTTCTATCATGAACACCCGCTAAGTTTTAAGTCGTCATTATAAATAGCCCATCATCATTAAATGGGCGCATCAAATCTAAGATGTTGCAATGCACACAAAGCATGCAGTCTAAATCTTGACAAATCGTACAACTTTACACCTCAAAACTTGTTACACGCTACCTTGACTTCCACAAGCCTTTTCAATATCCCACTCCGAACCCAAAGATGAGTTCAAAATTTTCATTGTATTCAATTTTCAAATGGGTAGAATGTGTAGTACTTTTTTGAATTAAAGCGTAACGCATAGCAATTATGAGAAACTGATGATCAGCGTCATCGGGACAAGACACACACTGTCCATCTGTCTGTTAGGCAACATGGTTATTACAAACAATTTAGTCACAAAGACGAATAAAGCATCGAAAGTAAAGCGCATTTAGAGATACTGGCAAGAAAATACATTTTAGGCCAGGCATTCCAAATGGAGTACAAGTAAGTATCTTAACTGCAAATGATGAATGCTGAGGTGGAGGTCTTCTTCATATCGACACTACTCGTATTTTGAAGTGCGTTTATGAGGCATGTACTTCATGGGGGTAATCTCCTTCGCTTGTTCAAGCTTGAAAAGTTGTTTTGTGCGCCTGAGCTGTAATTGAGATGTGTAGTTCGAGTAGTCGTAATTGTGTGCGAATCTGATTATAATCATCTGAACGGAGTCTTACGTAAGTCAATAATGTTGGTGAAGTCTTGTACTCGTATCTCCAATGAAATTTGAAAGACGCACTGTACATAGCAATTAAGTCAATTAATGGACTTGTAGAAAATTGTACATAATGTGTAATGAATGGCTAAGAGGAAGAGGAAGAGGCTTTCAACTTGATTTGGAGATTGATGGGACTACAATCGAATGACGAAAACGTAAACGGATTTATTCCATAGCACTAGGTTCCTGCTTCACATGGTTTTAGGATTAGTCAACAGACACTTGACATAGAGAAATATTTTTCATGTAAATTATGTGTCACAGAATGAAAGAAAAAATAGTCAAGCACCATGCTTTCAGATCGAATCAAAGGGGTACTTAGTCATATATGAAGGTTAGAGTACCGAAAATTCTGTCCATGTTTGGCTGATGATGCACAACTCATGACAAATACAAAGCTTACAGTCTACCTCTTTGAGATTTGACAGTCCTTTAGACTGTTAGATCTTTCCTTAGGGTAACTGTCATTCTTTCAATCATCCAAATATTTTTGAAAAAGGTCTTAAATTCACGCAACGTATAGAAGATTACATTAAATTCTTTGCCCTTTGTACTCCGCTAACTGAGTTTGGTATTCGTTGTGGATAAGTTTCGTACCACCTACGTGAGATACAGAAGAAAACCTAGCCACTGTGAGTGAATTGTCAATTCGGCGTCGATCGCAACAATTTGGTCTTTGTTTGCTCAGTATGTTGAATGATTTGCGAAAAGATCTCGGCCTACAGCTCTGTAATATCAAGCTAGAGCAAAAACTAAATCCTCGAGACAATAGATTGCGGCGGAAGTTCGCTGATTGGGCTTATGAGCAGCTTGAACTCACCCTTTCTAGTTTTTAGTGAGGCTTTCACATGGCTCAATGCATGAGGGAACAAACAACATTGCTGTGTCTGGATTAAAGCAAGTCCAGAAGAGACTCATGAGTCGTAGTTCCACACACAAGTTTACACTATTTGGTGCGGTCTTCACGCTAGCGCTGGTTGCATTATTAATCCTAGATCGTACGATTTGATTTCACTCCCTTACTTCTTGCAGGGATATGTAAAGTCCTTCGAATATGCTGATAAGCCGAAAACTGTTCAGACCATGGAAGCTAATATTCCGCGCCACGTAGATGACCCTATAAAGATATATGAAAACATTCGTCATTCGACTCGGTCTGCTACGAAGGGAAAACCAAAACCAGCGTCATGGTTTCCATTCAGCAGGAAGGCCTCCCAACCGACCCTATCATTTATGTCAGCTACCACGAGATTTTTTGTATGTCTCCTCAGAAAGTAGCAGACGACCTTGATGCATTCGGCCACTATGTTCACTCTAAACGAGTCTCACACCTACAGCGAAGCCGAGCCGACCACGACAAAATTGTTCATCCATAAAGTGCCTCCCTTGCCAGCCCATAAACCATCCCAACTCACACATCCACTCCACAACATCCCTTTTACATTTTACTACCAGAATGTAAGAGGTCTTCATTCTAAAACTAATGCTGTCTTACGTCAATCGCATTCTCTTCTCTTTGATATTTCCGCCTTGACTGAAACCAATTTGATTCCCGACATAAAAAACCAGGAATTGTTCCCCCCTACTTTTAATGTTGTTCGCGACGACACGATCCTACCGGCGCAAATGATGACTCAACCTGTCGAGACGCCCTACTGGCGATCGACAACAGCCCTAACTCTTCTCCCATTACAATTTCTTCATCCTCTAAAGTCGCCTTTGTCGAAATAAAAATATCACTCCCTCGCAAGTCCCTTTACGTTACATGTTGCTACATCCTACCAGCTCAACCTATCGAATGTTACCAATTTGTGATCGATGCGATCGACCATTTAATTGACCTGTCAGATTCTATTGATGATATCCTTTAATCTTCCTCAGCTACAGTGGACTCAATCAGACAACAGATCCAATTAACTCCTCAGTCTCACTTTGTCCCCTATCTTTCTCAACAATCGATAACTACCACCCCCTCTTCTACTTTACTTTTTTCATAACTCTTCATTCCAGTCCATTCTCCCCACAACTGTCTCATACCACGACTCTCATAAAGCAAACTTTCACAAAATCTCAGCAGATCCCTGTTTAGCTTTCACAAATTTTTATAAAGAAAGGGGGAAACCCTCCTCCCTGGTATAATCGCAAGCTTCGTTCCTTACGAAAGAAGAGAAACAAGTTATGGGCTGTTTTCCTTCGTACCAGATCCTTTCCCGACTATTCCAACTATCTTGGTCCTTATCTTCATTTCATCGAGCTTTACGATTCCCTTTACCAGCGCTACCTTAACGCAAGTCCACCTTATAAACGACTCTAAGTCCTTTTTCCAATTTGTTAACTACAAAAGAAAGTCCGATGGTTACCCTCCTTCCCTCTCTTTCAACAGCAATTCATCAACCGATTCACTCACCATTCCCAACCTATTTGCTACCTTTTTTTTTAAACAATCCTTCACCAACGACTACTTTGTACCAGATCCACTCTACTGAACTTCTCCAATGGCCCACTTCTCTCTTACATCTTGGACCAGTCTTATATCGAATATAAATTACATCAATTCACACCCGGCCCAGATGACCTCCCTGCCATATTTCTTAAAAATGTTCTTCCTCTCTTTCTCTTGCCCTTTTTAATCTCTTTCTATCCCTTTCACAAGCACAATTTCCTCAGGCTTGGAAAACCTCCTTCATAATCCCGATCCACAAGAAAGGATCAAAGAATGAAATAAATAATCAAACTGAAAATGGGGTGGCCGTGGTGTAGTGGTACTAGCAATCGCTTCTCACTCAAAGGGTCAAGGTTCGAATCCTACCTATGACAAGTTTTTCATTTGTAATTGGAACTCAGTCAGAAAATTTCTGCGTGTGAAGGCATAACATTGACACGTAGATTTGGATGTTGTAGAGTTTCAAGCACAAAAAACAAGTGTGAATTATAACCTTCGAATCACTCTGCGTGAAGTAAAAACTCTCCGTCCTATTCGGACTCCCACCCCTGGAGAGCTAATATCGAAACCAAATACACCTGAGTTTGAAACCACTACAAAACAATTTCCCTTTCTCCTCCTTCTACCTTTTCGCCCACGCCATGGCAACGGTAAAAGGGTATCATCTAACCCCTTAGGAGCGCGTAAAATTATATATAAAAAAAAAACAACAATCGTCTCATCGTTAAACTCTCCCATATACCCAAACTCTTCGAAAGTATTTTGTATGAAGCTCTAAGCTTCCAATGCAAATCACATATTTCCCCTAGACAACATGGCTTCCTAAAGAGTAGGTCAACCACCACAAATCTCTTTGAATTCGTATCCTTTGCCCTCTCTGTCCTAGAGAATGGCAACGAAGTTCATGTAGTTGCAACCGATTTTGGCAAAGCCTACGATAAAATCTCTCATCGGTTAATAATCTTCAAATTGTTTGCCCTCGGCTTTGAACCCATACTGTTAAAATGGATTTCCTCTTACCTCGAGAACCGTTTTTACAGTGTTCGTTTTAGGTAGCATACTCGACTCAATTTTTGGCCATCTCCTGGGGTTCCACAAGGCAGTCATCTTGGTCCCCGTCTTTTTATATTAACCATAAATGATCTCGATATAATCATCAGACACTCGTCTGTCTCCCTTTACGACGACGATACCAAATTTTTCAAAAACATTTCCTCTCCCCATGACTCTTCCCTCATTCAACAAGAAATTGATAGTTTTTCGATCTGGTGCCGCAAAAATTCTTTGGAACTTAATATAGCTAAATGCCAATCTCTTCCCCCGACTCTATCTTCTCCACCACCAACCTATCTCCTCAGTACAATCACTTCGCGACCTCGGCATTTTGTGTGATAGGGAGCTCAACTTCCGTTTATATATGGATGAGATAATCCTCAAAGCCAACTCTGTGCTAGGTTTTGTAAAACGGTGGTCCAAAGAATTCACCAACTCATACGTGACCAGGTCCCTCTATATTACCTTAGTTCGCACCCTCCTAGAGTACGCCAGTCAAGTATGGTCCCCATATCATCGTGTTCATATCTCGAGAATTGAAAGCATCCAGCGCCGTTTTCTTCGATTTGCTCTTCGAGATATGCCCTGGGAAGATCCATTTAATCTGCCCCCCTATCAAAACCGTCTCAACCTTATCAACTGAAATAACCTTGACGATCGCAGAGATACAGCAGACTTTCTCTTAATTCATCGACTCCTTTTAGGTCACGTTGAATGCGCGTCACAACTCTAATCATCGTAATCTATGTACCACTCGACTCTTCTATCTACCAACCCACAACACCTCCTATGGCGCGAACGAACCAATCTCCCGTATTCTACGAAAAATCAACTCAAACCCTACCGTCTTTGACTTCCACCGCACCACTTCCTACCTCAAATCCGTTCTCTTTCACCACTCCAACCAACCTTAGTTTTAAGTTTAATTTTTAAGTTATAGCTTGTACTAAGCCGAATAAATGGGGCATTCGCCCCCACCAAAATTAAATTAAATTAAAAATTAAACTATCATTTGCGTTCATTAATAAAAAAAAACTAATCATCACATATAAAGCGTGTGCCCTAAATATCACTTTGTTTTTCCTTTGTTTATTCTTGTGTCCAACGTCCGTCCACCGAATGGTAAGTCGACACTTATTCGGGAGGCAGTTCAATAGGAATTCGTTGACCCCGAAGTATTCTTTGTGTTTCCAAAAGCATAGCACCTAACCTTAGTCAAATAAAACAATCGTGCTCTATCAAATTAACTGTGTAATCATTTTATTCTGACTCCGATGAGATCCGATGATCGAACAAAATTGTTGACCGAAAATTGGACCGGCAAACGCACATGTCTGATGTCATATTCGAAATGTATGTCACCAACAATTCTTCAAAAAAAAAAACAAACAAAAATGTTTAATTCCAATACAATAATTAAAAAAAACAAACAGCCTTTGGAGTCCTCATTATTAATCGGCTTAGTCGTTTATCTATGGTATTTCGGCCCTAATCCACTCATTCAAGGGATTTTTGTAATATCGTATTAGAACTAAATTTTTTAGTGGAGCCCAGTTAAGCACACCTGTTAGATGGAAAAGGGCCTTGATCTTATCCAAAATTTATTACGATCATTTTTCGAGTATATTTAAGATTAAGATTAAGGCTTAGCCAAGCACAATTTGCAGCAGGATTTTTGCCATATAAACCATTGCAATGCCCTGCCGAGCTCTGTATTTCCTGGTCGTTATAACTTGCAAACATTTAAAACAATGTACATTGGTACCTCTATTTTCTTCCTCCCTAAATTTCCTTCGCCCGCGCTGTGTACAAACATTTTAATAAAAGCTGATTTCACTAAAGCCGTCGATAAGATATGTGATCAATTGATGCTTTACAAATTGTTGTCCGTCGGCTTTGAACAAGTATTATTACAATGGATATCTTCTTACCTGGGAAACTATTATTATAGTGTTCGCTTTAGAAGCACCCTCTGAGGTACTTTTGTGAATATTCCTGGCGTTCCACAATGCAGTTACCTACGTCCTCTTATTTTCATCCTAACCATAAACAATACTGATGGGGCCATTAAATATTTCTCCTCACGGTCTAAGCTAATGCTACTACTAATACCACTCTTCTTCAAGATAACTTCGATAGGTTTTTTTTATATGGTGCCTCAGCAATTTCTCAGTGCTTGTTTGATGCCAAGAACCCTGGCACGTTCGTAAAAATAGTCTCTCCCACGACTTTCCTTTCTTCACGCTCAACCTGTAGTCCTTCTTGAATCCGTCCGGGGCATTGGGATTTTGTACAACAGAGAACCTACTTTCCGTTCGCATATTGATAAGGTGAAGATTAAAGCCAACTCATTTCATGGCTTTAACGAACAGTGATCCATAGAACTTTCCATCCTCTTCATTGTATAGGGTTTTCCAATAAGGACTTGACAAATTTTTTTTTAAATAAAACGCAAACCATTTGAGATATTTCAAAAACTTTATTATCGGCTTGAAGTACAATCAAAACATTTATGAATGGAACTCGACTTCGTTCATATGGCCACGGCGGGCACGCTTGCAGCGGTCGACTCGTTGGACCCAATTTTCAACGACTCGGCCACACATTTCGGCAGAAACGGCCGCTATTTCGCATTCAATGTTGGCTCTGAGCTCTTCCAACGTCGTCGGCGTGTTGGCATAAACCAATGACTTAACTTAGCTCCACAGAAAATACTCAAGCGGCGTTAAATCGCACGAACGAGGCGGCCAATCGACTGGCCCATTTCTTGAGATACCACGTTCACCATACTTACTCTTCAATAAATCGATTGTAGCGTGTGCTGTGTGGCTTGTGGCACCATCCTGTTGAAACCACATGTCGTCCAAGTCCATATCTTCCAATTCGGGCCAAAAATAATCGGTGATCATGGCGCGATAACGCTGACTATTCACAGTAACGTGACGATCGCTATCGTCGACGAAAAAATATGGCCCAATATGCAAACCACACCAAACAGTTATTTTTTGTGGATGAAGTGGTGATTCATGAAGCACATGTGGATTTTCACCGGATCAATAACGCATATCTTGCTTATTGACGAACCCATAGAGCCAAAAATGAGCTTCGTCACTGAAGATGATTTTGCGATGAAATTCATCATCTTTGCGCATCTTCTACAGAACCCAATCGGAGAACGTACGTCGCTTCAAATGGTCCATCGGCTTCAATTCTTGAGTCAGCTTGATCTTGTATGGGTGTAAACCAAGAATCTTACGCAAAATACGCCATAATGTGGTCTGAGCGATGCCCAATTCTTGAGAACGCCGTGGAATTGACTGATTTGGATCCCGTTGTCTCACTGACACGGCAACATCACACAACGAATATGTAGGCTCAAATTTTTGCACTAAACTTGTTATTGCCTGTCTACTAGGGCGAGAATTACGACCGAAAATTGGAGTTAACTCTTAAAGTTGCAGTCACCGACTCCGAATTTCGGTAGAAAATTTTTATAATTTGCAGACGTTGCTCGTTCGTGTACTTTACCATGATGAAAATGTTGAGTTTACTGAATAAATTGACAGTGACAGTTTGATGATTAGTGAAAGAGTGCGTGCACAAATTAAATTCAAAGTTGTCTAGTCGCTATTGGAAAACCCTTTATTTGTTCGTCGACTGCTTGAATATTGAGAACATTCAAAGTTGGTTTCCTCTATTTGCTCTTGTGGTTTTCCGTGGAATGACGGTTACTTCCATATCTAAACCGCCTCAATCTTATGTGAACAACGCAGGGATATAGCAGATATATGTATCTGTTCATCCACTGACTCCTTCTAAGATTCTTTTGATTGGATATTTTTTTAGAACTCTATTTCCTTTAACACAAAACCTGATAATTTACGTCGGAGTTTAGTCAGAAGCCACAAATCCGCAACTGACAAGTCAAGGATTTCTGATTTCTTCTTAAAGTGGGTTTCGCATAATTTGTTCAATGTTGAAGAGATAGCACTTTGTCGAAATACTTTTTTGACATAAGAGGTTTTGCCAAAACAATTTTATAAATATTGTCATATGGGGATTTAAAATATCCTGGATTTGCCGTAAGGTCGATATTCATATCTGAGAAAGACGCCCCTGAAGTGGAAAAAGTTCAGATAGTTTTGCACTGGGTAAACGGTTATGAAACTCCACTCAGCGGGCATAATTTGTATGGGGATGAGTGTAATAAGTTCTGATTCAACAGTTTTATAGGTCTTAAGATTGGATATCGTTATCCTCTCTGTGGACCGAATTTTTGATCGTCGCTGTATAGTTTATCCTGTCTGACTCAGAAGTGATGAAAACTAAAATCACCGGCAATGAACAATCTGTCAAAGAAATCCTTTTAGATTATTAACACCTCCTGTGAGTTTACTTCTACCGGTACACATGCAACCTATTACAGAAAGGAAATATATTATATTAGACCACTAATTTGGTTTTCGAGTGAAACATTCAACCATTGACCAAGCACATTAGATGACCATGCGCTTGAGGAGAACAAGAGTCCGTTCTATAGTTTTTCTTGACGAGGCACAAACATTTGATAAAGTTTGGCATGAGGGATGGGTCTACAAACTGGAAAAGTTGCTACCTAATGCACATGCTAAAATTCTTTCGCATAAAAGAGAAGAACTCATATTCGGAGCTTAAAGAAATCAAAGTAGGTGTACCCCAAGGAAGCGTAATTGGGCCAGTACTTTATCTCAGCACAAGAATATAACACGATCCTAACATCTGCTGATGACACGTCCTTAATGGTAGTTGCAGTAAGTAATAAGGAATCAAGTCGCAAACTACAAGAGGCTATCCAATAGCAAATGAACTGGAACAATACTCTTGCAACGTATCGCATGTTGTTCTCGTGAATAATTTTAAAGCGCTTACCTGGTTTCCAGTTAATACAAGTATTCCTACTAATTTCCAGTGTGACACAAATACACTTATTGATATTGACACAAATAAGGTCATACTTTACAATTAAATCTCAGCCCCTGCGTCAGATTTTCAAAATAAACCGACGGAGTTTAGGTACCAGTTTAGAGATTTTAAAAATCTAAATTACTAAGGTTTGGTGTATGAATAATGTTCGCTTCCTACAGTCAGTTGATGATAAAGTACTATCTCTTCAAGAGCAGCTTAGATTTCTTTTTGATAAAAACGTTGCTGTGAAGTCTAAGTTTATTCATAGATCATCGCTACCTTCGTTAAGCAGTAGTATCATACAACTGATGCAAGAGCGAGATAGATATTTTAATCTTTAGAGGCGACACAAACTTGAAATATTGCATCGTGAGTATTGCCGTCTGCGTAATAAAGTAGTGTCACAGATAAGAGCTGCGAAAACGATCTACTACGAAAATAGATTGAGTCAAAAAAGGTCGACGAAATCCACAAGGAAAACCTCAAAAGAGCTAAAAATTGGAAAAAAGAACCCTAAAGTGATTGACGAAATTGATTGCGACCTTCTCAATCAAAAATTTGTCACAATGCCTACATTTCTCGCAACCGAACCCCGGGCAAAATACCTTTGAACCATTAGAAATTGATGTTCATAATGAATCTTTTGGCTTCATATGGGTACGCAGATACTGTTGAGGCTGTATTACGAGTATCAATAAAGTCTAATGCAACAGGTATCGACGAAATTGATCCCAGGTTCATAAAACTACTGCTTCCATAAATTCTGCCGTCCGTGACTCATATTTTTAATCACATCATTACCACTTCCTAAAATTCCTAAAATTCCAATCCCTAAAAAAGGAAATAGTGAATACAGAGCCATTGCAGTTCCGCCTTTTTTCAACGTATTCAAACGTATTTAACCTCGAAAAACTTCTTAGCAGTTGTCAGTCGGGATTTCGTCCTAAACACAGCTAATGTGGGGTGGCCGTGCCTCAAGTGGTAGTGGACTGGCTTCCAAATCGGAAAGTTCGGTGTTCGAATCCCGTTTTTTTCAGTTAACGAAAATCAAGTATTATGAGTAGTTGACTAGAAATCAACAACAAGCCAACCTCCACTAAGAATTTAGTCT
Source organism: Volucella bombylans (assembly GCA_949129095.1). Classification (NCBI taxonomy): domain Eukaryota; kingdom Metazoa; phylum Arthropoda; class Insecta; order Diptera; family Syrphidae; genus Volucella; species Volucella bombylans. The sequence goes on along the minus strand of OX422141.1, from coordinate 123,683,323 downwards.
CCCTATTAAATGTTGGATGTCATCCATGGAGCGAAATAACCACTGAGCCCATCTTTCTTTCTCCCTCTATCCAATTTTCCAAAAAACTTAACACGTGCTCAGGCATTTTAAGTGTATTCATACTCACTTGAGTGTTAAGTTCTTTTTAAAAAAAAAAAACAGCTGTAAAACTGCCTTGTTGTCCGTAGTTGAGGAACTCGCTGGAAAAAAAATTTGAATTTGTAGCATTTTTGATACTTTTAGATTTCTCCACGGTTCGATCACGTTCTACTATGTCGAAAACTTCAGAGCATGTACAATTTTTCAAAAGAGTCAGCAAACCTAATGTACTCTTACTTAGTAGAGAGATTGCAATGTGTTGTGGTTAACGCATAGTCTTCCAGCTGCCATAAAGTTTCGTGCGGCTTTCCACAAGGATCAATACTTGGCCCTATTTTGTTTTCAATGTACATCAACGATTTGTCTCTTATTTCACGAAGTTCCCCGATCCATATGTATCTCGATGATGTCCAATTGCCTTTGAGTGGTCCTGTTGATATTTTGCATTAAGTCGTTACACAAATTAACGGAGAGTTGAATGATGTTTTGCTCTGGACCCAACGTAACTTACTGAGATTAAACCCCACAAAATCTAAAGTCCTAGTCATAAATAGGAAGGCACTAGGCTTTTCAGCCTTGCTGGCGATCAAACTTGGTCAAGAGATCGTCCCATATGTCAGAACTGCTAAATACCTCGGACTTATTTTTAATGCTGTTATCGGAAAGGTTTGGGGAGGTCTCAATTGCTCTAGTCAATGAAATTGTTTACACCACCTACAATAAGGAACATGCTGGCAAAAACGCTCTTACTGCCAATTTTACTATATGGATGTGAGGTAAGGTAAGGTTGATTGTGGAAGTAAAAGAAGGCTTAATGTTATCTACAAAAAGATCACTCGCTATGTGTATGGACTTCGAAGATTTGATCACGTATCAGCTTATCCAAAAGGTCTCGACGGCTGCTCATTCGAAAACTTCTTACTTTTCTGCGCTCTTTCTTGTTTGCATGTATTATATACAGAGACATCAACCTGAGTACCTATATTGTAGATTATCTTTTCCGCGTTCGCAAAGGACTTCGGAATGCCAGTACTTTGTTCATGCTGTCCGCCTGTGGAACTTCTTGCCTACTGAAGTGAGAGGAGTAAGAAACACGATAAACTTGAAGCCTCTACTTTGAGGCACTTTTTTGTCTTAAAAGATTTAAGTTCTGTAATTTTTTCATAACGTTCCATCTTGCTATTTAAAATTTGTTGGCGTTCAACTATGGGGCTGTAGCAAAAAAAAATCAACGTTGCAATATTACAATGGTTTCAAAATAAGGCGCTGAGAAGCATTTTAAACGCAATCTACATTAGGAATGGTGACCTCCACAGAGACCTGGGAGTAGAAACCGCGCAACATGAAATACCAAGATTCTCCAAAAAGTATAAGGTTCGACTTCGCCAACACTGAGACTATCCCGCTGCTCTTAGACCACACGAATCTAGTGAGAAGATTGAAAAGAACCAAACCTTTCGAACTAGCGCAACAAGTGTAATTATTTAATTGTTATTTGCAAACGAAGACTTAAGTTTAAGGCATCGAAATTAATTATTTTAAAATCTGTGTATTAATTTAAGTTAAAACAAAATTGCTTATTAGTCATAGACTAGATTGTAATATAAAATAAAAAATAAATAAAAATAAATATGTTAGTTCCCTTTGGCCGATGTGGTCTTGGCATCTTTTATTTTGCCCTATATTAGAGCATGGCCTCGATCGGACGCATCTATCTTCACTGCTTCCGTTTTTTTTTTCGCTCGTAGAGCTTGCGGCAGTCTTGTATATCCCTGTGTCGCTTAACGCCCTTGTTAGCATTTTTATTCCAATCAGACGTTACGTTTTGACTTATGGGCGATGTCGATACTAGCCTACTTAAATTATTGCTCCGAAGACCTCCCCACACACAGGACCTGTCGAAAAGTTTTGACAAGTTTAAAAGGGCTCTGGCAGTCTCTACCATGCGGTTACATGTCAATGTGGTTTGCTCTAATTTTTTGATGGCTTGGTATCACACGTATTTGTATTTGTAAAGGGTGATTTTTTTTAGAGGTATACAAATTGAATGTGAAATAAAGCACTTGGAGCTAATGTTAATGACTATGTTATTAGCTTTATTTAATACATAATTTTATGCCATTATTTTTTAAATATGATATCGGCATATGCGTGCCGCGGATAGTAAAGTCCCATTTTCGACAACTTTAGGGAGCAACTGGCGCCGTGCGGAATATTATTGAAACCAAAGCTCTGTCACTTCAATGCCATTCAATTGAGTAACGAACAAGTCAGAAATCATGTTTCTATCCATTGACGGTAACATTCTGGCGGGCATCGTCCTTAAAGAAATATGGGCCGATGATTCCACTAGCCCATAAAGTACAAAAAACAGTGAGTAAGGCCGTCTCAAAAAGGCTTCTGGGTTTTCTGCACTCCAAATTCGGCGATTGTGCTTGTTTACATATCCATTCAATCAAAACTGGGCCTCATCGGATAACAAAATTTTGCGTTGAAAAACCTACGACACTTATAATGGTCACGCGGTTTCAACTCTTGCCCAAGCTGGATCTTATAAGCTTTTAAGCCAAGATATTTCCGTAAAATCTTCCACAAAATGGATGGGCATAGCTCCAATTGCTGTGCACGATGGCGAATCGACACTGCGCTCCACAACGGCAATAACTTCTTCTGTTCGCACTGTTTGTCGTCTTTGGAGATGCATATTATCCACTAGAGTGTACGTGGTGCGAAAATAACTCGCTCAGATCGACCCCAAAATGGATGGATAAATTTGGCGAACCGAACCATGGTTTTCAAAATAAATTTGCACCCGTTGTTCTGGCGTTAATCTATTCATCGTAAAATGGAAAAAACGCAATAACCACAAATCAACATTGAACTGTCAAATTGACAATCTGTAGAAACAGTGTTGCCAGTTTAAAAACCAAACCTCTAAAAACAACATCCTTTACTTTACCAGTAACAACATAGTGATCAGTGTCAATTTAAACTCCTTGGAGCTCTTGAATCGATTGCATAATTGTCAATCAGCATATATCTTTCTTATATTTGAGAACTGAGACTTGATGCGGATAGTAATCAACCGATCTTCAGGTGTTTGTACCTCTATACATTTTGCTTAAATTTGTTTTAGGTGATTTAAAGAAGGCAGCTTACTAAGGCACGAGCGCTGCCGTACATTCTTTAGAAACTCCCTCATCATCACAATCTCTACTTCGTAAAGCTGTCTAAAAGTTTAACAATTCTTGATGCATTCTGGATGTTTCAAAGAAGCTGAAACCAGGTTAGCACTGTCGCCCTTGTAGACACTCGACTTTCTGTCAAAAAGTCCGAATCATGCCTATGCTCAGAAGTTCACTCAGCTGTGTTTTTGCAGGTTCTGTTTCGCTGGCCTGATTATAGGTCGAAATTGGGAATAGATCTGGAATGGTGTATGCTTCGAGTTACCCCTTTGGTACAAAATCCAGAGACGAGTTATAGAAAAGCATCCAATACTGTTAAAAGCCCACGGCTGGAAAGTTTCAGTCTCTTAATAGTTAAAAACCGAATTCATGTTACTCGTATACTCGTATGTGCGTTGACACAGTTACCCTCTAACTCATATACCTACGTGCTGGGACTAATCCTTGAGGTGCCAATGTCAGAGATCATGACCGGAGAATTATTATACTTAATCGTTGCATTGAAGTGTATGTTGCCCCTGGGCTAAACCGCCAAAACTAAATAACAGCCCGGATTCTAAGGGTAAAACCATACCCATTCGGCGATTATTTTGGGAAAAACACTAAAAATTTCCAGTGAAGACTGAATAACTAATTTTACTGAACCACAGTTCCCGCTTATGGATTCAACACATTTCTCAAAATTTATTCCAATCACGAATCTAACTAGCCCATCAGCTGATATTAAAACCCCAGGCATGAATGACCGTCTTCAAAGAGTTTACCATCGACCAAAGTCAATCACCATAAAATTCGTCAAATTATGCGACGCTGCCGTAGTAAAACCGAAATCATCGAGTCTATTGGCAAGCCTACAGTGTTCGTAGTGTTGCCAAGCCCATACGTCTTGAACGATCCCAAGTCGTGAACCCAAGGGACACACACAAACGCACAAGACCGCAAAGAAGCCAAAACATGATCTATGTAACAGAGTATCGCATCGCTTGCATCCATTATATACACCGCACCGGCCGCCCACTTAAGAAAAATGTAGGCAACTGCTTAGGTTTCGATTTCGGTTATTTTTTATTTAATTTTTTTTTTTTCGAATTCGAATTCAATTCGAACGTCCTTAAAGGTCATCACGTACACCGGTTTCATTTAATCGATTTTTGTTGTTGTTATTATTATTATTATTGTTGCGGTAGTGCTGCGGTGTACGAGTATCTATGTACCTACGAGTATCTACTTGAACGTATCGCAGCGCATTGCGAAATCGTTCGCATTGAAGATGTCAGGTTTTGGGTATAACAGCATTTTAGTGACGTTACTCCTGCGCCTTTGCGCTCCATGCATATACTCGTAGATGCGACTCATGGTGGGCTCGCGTAAAGTCGTAACGTAGTACGGAACGGACAACGACGAGCAGCGTCGATGCCTTGGTAAGGTTAACTTTTGCGAATGGAATTTATTGGGCCAACATGTTTTGGTTGAGTTTTTTGATTGATATTTTTCTTTTATTTTATTTTATACGTTCTTCTTCGTCTTGCTCCTCTCAAGGTGGTATGCTGTACTATATTCGTAGTTTAGTTTGGTGGCTTTATCTGTAACGGAATTTTAAGGTCGAATGGTGGTTTGTTTTCAAGTAGCAATCATGACTTGTCGATAAGGACTGCCGACAACGGAGGCGAAGGGAAAAGGTGTCAACATTCCTTTTCTTTTTTGCTCAACTTAATGGAATATTTTTGAAATTGTTTGCTTGTTGCGAAAATGACTTTTAAGGAAAACAGCAATTGGACTGTGGAATGCTGATGGGTAGGTTTGGAAGTGAACGAGGAAAATATTTATGGCAGAGGGAATGGTAAACATTGCCGGCTACGGGATGTTTTTGACAATTGACTTGAAATTGAAGAGGCATTTTACTTGTATGGGGATGTTATGTCAATTCGAACTTGATCTTATCTTAACAGGCTATATCTGCATATAAGTAAAGTGCTTAGTCGCTACTTTAAGGTTTTTGAAATGGAGCTAACATGGATTTTGATGACTGGTCAGTGCTGCAATAGAAATGGGAGAGATATGCTCTCCGTACTGAGTTACTTTCTCTAAAATATCCGGCCTTAATTAAGCGCGCTGTCACCGAAACAACTTTGCCTTCCAGATTGGGGGTTGTCCGTGCGTTTGCGACCACGACCATGTATAAGCTCAATTGCTGCGAACTAATCAACAACTTCGAATAAGAAAGGATACACTCTTGTCAACCCTGTAAAACAAAAACAACGGACTTTGAAAAGGCCCTGTCTCTAGCCGAAAAAAGAGAGAGGTCGTAAGCTACTATTGTATAAGATAGATATTACCAAGCAAGTGCGGTGGAATAGGCTGACAAAAAGTGGATGACTACCTTATTATAGGGAACACAAGAGACGTTTATTTGGTTCGAATTGGTTGTAAACGTGGCGACAGACTAAGGCAATAAGTCTTGAGTTCCAGCACGTGAGCGAATATTTTGTAGCAATCTGCGCCAAAGGAAAATGCGTCAAGACATACAGGAGAAATAGATCAAGTTATAATTCTACGAGACTCTAAACTGCGGCACCTCTTTAAGTTCCTGGTTGCTGTATTTTCGCAATGACTGAAGCCATTCGTTAATGAATAGATTGGACGCTAACAGTGCTCTTTTAGGTCTGGTATGCCCCCAAGCCAATTTTGATTCGAACTCAAAAACAGCCAGATCGATACTAAGCACCCTTTTATCGCAAATGACAGCATCTATAGAGACGAACTAAACAGAGCCAGTTCTACATACCTGCGAAACTCTCAGATTCTGCAGAACGACGGCAAACGACCTTTTGCATTGTCAAAACACAGCCCACGCTAATACCAGACGTTGATAGTCATACCGCCAACACCCTGGACTTGTTTTTAACTTCTCACCCTGATAAGTACACCATTGATGTGCTCTCCCCTCTAGGCTCGTCGGACCATTGTGTCATATCAGCTAATTTCTCGTAAACCGACCACACAGTTAGAGAAAAAATTCCTAAAAGAACCGTATGGCAATACGAGAAAGCCAACTGGAGCAGTCTTAACAGCTTCTTTAGGAATTTTAACTGGTCGTTATGCTTCCTCGATAACGACGTGGATGCCGCTGCTGATATGATTATATACACCATTCTCTTTGGAATGAGATCCTTTATTCCTCATCGGATGAAGAGTATCAAACCAAAAGAAAAGGCATGGTACGATTCGAGCTGTAAAGAGGCCGTCAGGGTTAGAGAAATGTTTTTTCGGTCCTACCAGATCAACCCGACAGAGGAAAACCGAAGAAAGTTCAAACGAGCCAGAAATGACTGCAACGCCTTTCTTAAGCGTGTGAAATTCCTATACGACAAAAAACTGAGGCAAAAAATACTGTAATGTCCCAAAGGCAGTAAAAATTGTTGGTCATTCGTCAAAAACATTAGAAATTCCGCCTCATCCTCCATCCCAACGCTCATTTACAATGACATTCCAGCTGTCAGCTCTTTGGATAAGGCCAATCTGCTTGCTGCACACTTTGCGGCTCGACAGCTCGACACTCCCAGATTGTGCTTTGTCTCCGCCTACACTTGAGTGCGTCGAATCTTCAATGGGACGAATCTACTTTCGCACTCGTGTAGTAGGAAGAGTACTTAAAGATCTCAACATACAGAAATCCGCTGGTCCAGACGGTATATCTCCCCTTCTTCTGAAGAGGTGTTCTTCCACGCTGGCAAAACCACTGCGTAAGCTTTTTCATCAATCCTACTCTTTAGAACTCTTCCCGAGCAGATGGAAAACAGCATTTGTCCAGCCCGTCCCTAAAAAAGGCGAATCATCTTCTCTTTCCTCCTACAGACCCATTGCACTTACGTTCCTTCTTTCCAAGGTTATGGAAACACTGATAAATCGTCAGCTCATGAAATATCTCAAAACACGAAAACTTCTCAATGACCGGCAGTATGGTTTTCGTAGCAACAGGTCCACTGGTGATTTGATGACATGTCTCACCGAAATGTGGAACCAAAGCGTATATCAATCTGGCGAAAGCAAGATAGTTGCACTTGATATTTCTAAGGCATTTGACAGAGTTTGGCATCAGGCTCTTTTGTCGAAAATGCATGCATTTGGGATCGACGACTCTCTTCTTCAATGGATTAGAAATTACCTTTCGGAACGTTCAATTCAAGTTGTCTTGGACGTTTTCAAGTCTGATATTCACAAAGTAAATGCTGGTGTGCCCCAGGGCTCTGTTCTGTCTCCGACACTCTTTTTAATTTTTATTAATGATCTCTTGTCTGCTACTTCTAATCCAATATATTCCTTTGCTGATGACAGTACTCTCTGCTTTTCATATTCGTTTCCGGACTCACGGCCCTGCTCTTCGGTCGTAGAACGAGAACGGCAGCGTATGCTAAGCTCATTAAATTCCGATATCAAAAGTATAACCAAGTGGGGAACTATCAACAGAGTGGAATTTAATGCTTCCAAAAGACAATGCTGTCTGCTGTCTTTAAAGCGCAATTTAAACACCCAGCCATTATCTATGAATGGCACTTGCATCGTCGAAACCGAAAAACTTTCCATTCTCGGTATGTGTGTCAATGACAACTTACGTTGGAATGACCACATATTCGATGTTGTCAGAAATGCTGCGAAATGTCTAGTTTTCCTCAAGCGATGTAAGAAATATTTTACCCCCTCTGATCTGGCCTCAATATATAAGGCATTCATCCGCCCAAAATTGGAGTACAATGCATCTCTGGTTAGGTGCTCCTAAAACATCTCTGCACCTGCTAGATAGGATTCAAAACCGTGCGATAAAACTTACTGATGATACTAATACCAGTCAATCAATTGACACGCTCGAACACCGACGTAATGTCTCTTGTCTTACTTTGTTTTATCGCTATTTCCACCACCAGTTCTCCACTGAAATCGCCAGTAGCATTCCGCCCATTCAAACTTTCAATCGTAACACCCGTCTCGCTATGAATGCTCATCCGTATACCCTCAAGCCCATTTTCGGACGTACTCTAAAATATCGTTATTCGTTCCTAAGCCGTACAACTCGCTTATGGAATGCCATGCCGATCTCTGTATTTCCTGGTCGTTATAACTTGCAAACATTTAAAAGCAATGCATATCGGTACCTCTCTTTTCTTCCTCCCTAAATTTCCTTTGGCAGCGATGTGAATAATCAATCACAAACCCTTTGTGTACCCTTACAAAAAAAAAAAAAATTGACATTAGTGCCTTTGCAGGTATTGGATCGGAAGCAGCTAAAATGGATTCATCAGCGAAAGAAGCTAAATCCAAGTCAGTGCTGTTAACAATCAAAGACGCGCAATATATACTATTTGGCCAGAACCAAAAGACATCTGTAGCCTTGAGTTAGATATGAATTTTGCTACATATGTAGGTTTTGCTATTAACCTATGCGCTTGTCAATCGCCGTTCTTATCGATTCAAGAAATCAATTAATCGAGTAACAAGGCCTTACCAGCAAATTCTGAGGATACTCTTTTTATTGGTAGGGACGGTAGCAAACGGTTGTGAAGATATCCACCACCATTTTGAACACAAGATTCTGCGGGTAATTTGTAATCCCGTTCGGCTTCATCGGCTTTAGAGGAGGGGATATAAAAGCAAATTCTACGAACTGTACAGTGACCGAGAACTGGTCATCAGATATCTGGAAAGTCCATAAATAATAGAGCGAATGGATCCCAACGCTCGGGCTCGAAGAGTTTCGAAGAGCAATATTGTCAGTGTCGTAATGGCGTAGAGTATTACACTTGCCATGAAGTGAGCAGAGACATGAAAAACCTTCCGATTATCTAAGGGCAAAGGGTAATGCAGACACTGTTTTATGGTAGTCAGAAACTATAACTCTAAAGTGGTAAATTGTTCTGAAAAGTGATCACTACTTTTGCGTAAGATTTCATAGAAGGACGGTAAGACAGGCAAAAAAATATTATCTTCTGAAGACTAGCTGTTAAGGAGTGATCGGATAGAAGAAAATATTGCCACTATACCGTTTGAACAATTTAAGAAAAAGATGATACAAATATGCATAACAGCACACCAAAAGTCTCAAAGACCGCACAGTTCTGCACAGCGATCTAAGCAATGAAAGCACCATCTCTTGCCAGAAATGTAAGACCAAATCATAACATGTTGTCTAAAGCGGGAATAACTCATCATTGTAAAGCTAAAAAAATCAAGAAGGCACTCAAAAGCTTTAAACTTGACTGGTAAAGAGTATCCGCGAATACAGTTCCTTTCCAGCAAAAAAAAATGAGAATAGGGAATCCATAAAGAGTAAAAATACTGGTAATCTGCAACGGTTGAAGCTATTTCTAGGCGAAATAAAGCCTTCCTTAAGGACAGGGTTGGCGCCGGTTGCGCTAATTTTTACTTTGCTTTCTCCTGTGGATCACCATTAATCTGTGAGTTGAACAATAACGTTACAACAACGACACCTCCCCGAACATCAGCTCTCTTCAAGTAATGGACATATGGATAAATGACTCCGTATGCAGCTTGATCCACTTTATGCTTATGGTAGGTAGATTAATATGGTCGCTGCTATATAAGAAAGAAACCAGACAGAGAAACATCTCTCCTATCATGAGTTGGTTACCGAATTAGAAGAAGTGGTAGGCAGTGACTACACTCACATCCTTTTTGGGTGTCGACAAACATCCACAAACCCTCTCTAATATTCTCCGATATGTCTAAGGCATCTTTGACATGTAAATCGGCTCAAAACGGAGCTGGCCATTTTTAAGTTCAATATTCCCTCCATCATCTCATCGAAGCTAAATGGGGCCTCTCTTAGTTCATCGTGTGACAGGTACCATGGTCTTGTTATGGACAACAAACTGAGTTGGGACGATTTTGTTGTAGACGGACTTATGTATATACATACTTGCAACGGGTGGCCAGATAGCTTTTCCAGTTGTTATGTTTCAGCAGCTGTCAAAGTTATCAATGCCATTCAGCTCCCAAAATAATCAGTAAGGTATGCCAATTCGTCGTGCATCGTTTTACGCTTGCCAAACGTGCGGAAATTATTAAAAAATATTATCGAAATTCTAGCTCAGTTGTAAATACGTCGTGAGGTCATGAGGTCATCATGGCTTCAGTGTGCAGCCAATTCGTCGCATCGTTTGAAAGTTTGAGCGTGAGTGCACTCTTTTGGATCTTAAGACGCCAACCAGGCAGAGATTGGTGCGAAATGAAGAAAACAGAGCCGCCGTAGCGGCCAGTATCGAAGATGACGCCGAAATGTCGATTCGGTGCCGATCAGTTGAATTGGGCATCACCAGGAATTCAACCCGGCTTGTTTTGGCGTTGGATTTGGGCCTACATCTGTATAAGATCGTGCTGACGCAAGAATTGAAGCTGGGCGACCATAGAAATGTTGGCCGGAGATCCGGATTTTGGCCAACATATCATCATCTCGGACGAGGTCCATTTTTGGCTCAGCGGCTATGTCAAGAAGCAAAATTGCCGTTATTGGAGCGAAGACAATCCACAAGTGTTCAGCCAAGCATCAATGCATCCATAAATATTGACTGTTTGGTGCGGTTTATTTCATGGCAGCATCGTCGGACCTTATTTCTTTCGAAATGAGGAAGGAGACACCGTTACCGTCAATGGTAGAGTGACATTCTGCGGTCATGGCTTGACGCCAACATTCGGCACGCTATTGCCGGAATAACACCACACATATTGGACCGGGTCATCAAAAATTGGACCGACCGCTTGAAGCACTGCTAGCAAAACTGAGGCGGCCATTTCAAGGATGTGCTATTTCACACATAATGGCATGAACGTAGCTTCAACCTATAGCCAGAATCAATTCTATATCTCACACCGTTGCTGTTTTATTTCATTTTTTTTTCTATTATTCTTATCTCGGTGCCCTATATATGTATAAGAACCAACCGCAGCTCTCCAACAGCTACTTTCCAAACACTGCTGCATACAGACTTTGTCAACATTCAGATTACAATTAATTTTGCACTCAGACTGGAAGGCACCCAGCAATGAAAAGAATTAAATGTAGGACATGCCAGTCTATTCATGCTACATCGCGGCCTCCCCCAATCAACCGATCTTGAATAAATTGAAATTGAATTAAAAGATGACTTCAATAGCTGGTAAAGTGAACGAGTAGGGACAACGTGAGGTAATTCTCATTAAGTCCATTCCCATCTGCATGATCGAAAGGGTCGATGACATTAGCGGAAGGGGCCAATCCTTTAGTCCACCCACAAATAGTACTGTCTTCCAGGTCGAAATTTGAGCTATTCACCAGATCGCTGCTTGGCTCAGCCTGAGTCCAATACCTGATAGACAATCAAGCTGTGATCAGATCCATCCGTACAAGCGAGCGAGGTTAGAAACTGCCGCGCACCTCTAAACAAGATGGCTAAGCAGTACAGAATCGCATATTGTTAAGTCCTTATACATTTGGACGACCTAGGGTGCTGTCTCGATCAACAAATAGTAGGCAACGTCAAGTCACAATGTGCTTCGATAAGAAAATGAAACACTTTTAAGGATAACTGTGGGACATTAAGACTAATATGGTACATACTCGATTCAAGCTGATAAACCTCTGCAGAAAAGATATCTCTAAACTTACGACACTGTGTCATTGGAAATACGCACGAATTGAGTACATATTTCTTAGTACTACAGAGGAGGAGAAATCTGAGGCATACTTTCTTTTAAATTCTGCTTTGGCACACATTAGAATGCAATCCCTAGGCAGATACAATTTCACAGATTTGAATATCTCTGCTCTATGGAGATCACCGACCTTGACAAATTTCTAGCTAGAACATCAGCCTAGTAGTATCACAATCGACATACAACTGATCTAAGTGCCCTTCAACGAGGATAACTACATACTACCATTTATGTACTATGAAACTAGCAATTTACATTTTCTTTCAAAGTTATGGTGATGCCGCAAAACAGTTTTGAAGTTGAGGCTTTTCCCTTGTATCCCTCGTAGTACTACTCGAGTTGCTAGGCAGTTTATTCGAGTTGAACTTTGTTGTATCTGGTTAAACACAATAGGACGCCACAGTGTCTATATCATAAGAACTCATTAAATTTTGTTTGAATTAAGGCCCCAATCTTCTATAAAATCGATAGCAGGCAAAATGATTGCCTATAATACTTCTCCAATTCATTGTACAGGGAAGCTAAATTGATGGTCAATACTACAATACTTTCTAAAGATTTTCCGAAAGAACAACAGGCTAAGGAGAGATGAGTTTCGGCTTTTAATTGAATGCTATACGGGGATTGTACACACCATTCACTAGCCCTGCTCATAGTTCTCATGGAATGTCTCATAACATGACAAAATAGCCGCAATAACTACGGATATTACTCGTACTTATATATTTACGAGCACTTACTTGTGATTTTGCCCAAACGAATTTTATTTTCACTTCCATCCTCTCAAAACCCAAGTCGAATTTATTATTTCTATCACATATCAGCTCATCCTCATGTCCAAGCCCCGCAGTAAAATATCTCCGAACAGGCCCACTTTCCAGAATTGTTCTCAAGCCACAGATACGACTACAACCACCACCAACATGTAACAGGTACTTATATTCTTGTAAAGTCACAAAACAGTGTTACGTCACTTTTATTACTTTCCAAGCGGCATGAATATTTAATCGAATTAAAGATAATAACCAACTGAGAGGACTGGCCTTAACGATAAGGGAAACTCGTAAAACGTAAAACCTCCTTCGTACGACCATATCAGAAAATCAAAGTTTGCTCAATAAATATGAACACTGCCTACGTGTTTTCAATGAAAATTCGATTGCATTCAACCCACAGATACTCGTACTTCTAGGCTTCCAAGTACTCGTGCTCGTACTTGCCAGTACTTGACAAGTGTTGTGCAATTGTTGCATGGGTATGGGGTTCTTGTTGTACTAAAACAATGTCCATAGACTTTGCAAAACCTCTAATGTGATGCCAAAAAATAAAAATAATAATAATAAAAGTAAAAATGTCCTTGCCTTTGGTAAACGCAGCTGAATGGTAACAAAACTACGTGACAAAGTTAAACAATCACCGTCACTACCATGCAACAACAGCATACCAGTAAGTCCGTCACCGGAGAGGTCATTGAATTTAAAATGTTCCGTTTCGAAATCAACTTCAATGAATGACTCGAACACCAGCATTGAGTTGGGGCATCGTCAATAAAAAAAGAAGATATTATGGCAAACCTTCAATTGGAACTTGATACCTTAGGTTAGGTTGTCCGGCTGATGTTCATTCTATAATAGTATACCTCATCACTACACTTGTAGACCCGTTGGGATGCCCGGGTGGAGGAATTGGTTCCTAGTTATGGTTTACGCTTTCCGTAGAGACCAAATCTCTGAGAAGCTCTAAGCCCTTTTGTTGCATCCGCGAATCTGAAAGTAAAGATGTAAGTGAACTAGCAGATAGTTCTGAGAGGTAGTGAAAGTAGCAACTTCCTTCAGTGGCACAAAAAGTTGAGGTCATCGTCGGTAAGGCACAGCTTTATTGCGTGCGCCCCTAGAAGATTATGGCCTGTGGGCAATCCAACAAGCGTCGATATGAGTAATTCAACTCTACTTTTACTTGTTCTGCATTTGCTGAGTTCCTGCCATAATTGTCTTGAGGTTGTGCGGTTGGAAGATTTTTCCACCTTTCATTGACCTTTATTTGCATCGTTCGCTCCACTTGTATTCTCAGAGTGTAGAGTGGAGGTTTGATACTCAAATCTGCATGCTCATAGCCTGGAAGACACTGCTGTAGTCCCGCAGGCGTCATGAGTATCATCAGTTCAATTAACTTGCCACTTTAATACAGATCTTCGCATCCGATCCCAATCTCAATTGGTGACTGGAGGAAATTCGTACTTTACTTTGCTTATGAGCGGTCTTCCGCTAACCACCTCTATGTACTCACACTAAATTGGCTACAGCCTTCCCGCTTGAGCGCGCAATCTAAAGCCAGATTAGGAACACATTCCGAAGGGAAACGTTATCCAAGCCCATCTGACAAGCCAATGTAGCATTTTTGAAACTTCTTCTCTGAATTCCGTTTACACGATGCGATGTTAAGGAGACTGATTCCTCTATATTTAACGCAGTTTAGAAGGTCAACACCCTCTTACGTTATATATCACATCGTCATACATGCCTCTTACTGGTTGGGTGGACGAAGTCTTCGTCGGCTATCATCGGAATCTTAGTCATCTTCGCCGTTAAACAGTCTCCATTAGTAGTGTTTCCAAATTTTCAGTACCGACTACTCCCGAACATAAGACGAAATTTGAAGGATAGTTGAGACAGCTTATGCACTTTCAATTCACCGTTTATAGAGACTCTAAGAGACATGAACCCAACTCGGGTAAGAACCCATCGATTCAATTGTGGAGAAGAATTGCTAAGTTTTGGAGTATTTCATCAATAAGCGAGGTTTCAGCTAAGATTTACGTAAGAATTGTTGGTCTGCTTTGAATATCTGGCTTAGCACGACCTTGCACTTTGTACCAAGCTGCAAGCTGCTTATGACTATCTTATGACTATATATAGACTACCTTGATTTAAGCCCCCAGAGGATGAGAGAGAGGAGAGGAAACTACCTAGCTACCTAAACTAGCCTCAGTTTGACTAGGGTATTTTGTAGCGTTACGAAGAGATCGTGCCATATCGCTTCGTCCTTTAATCCATCAACATGATCACGAGCTTGCTTTACAAATGTCACCGAAAGCGCTTTGAGATGTGACGTTGGAGGTCTATTAAGCTGTACTAACGCTTTGTAACTTAGCCCTCGTTGATGATCTTATTCGGGTCGTCATTTACAATATTATTAGCCCATCCCAGTGTGTCCCTAAAATGTTGAGAGTATGTGTGGCATTACAACGTTTAATAAAGAGTATCTTTCAGGGATTACGGATTCGCGAACTTTCCCTGCTAGATGCTCCCGCTGGATTCTTATTATTTTGGGTGAGTGATTTGTGCCCTGGTTTTTGAAGCAGTGGTTAACCACAATCCTCCCTCTATTAGGCAGCATATTACAAGCTTTAGGCACGCTTCTGTTATTGACAGAGCATGGATCATGGATAATTATATTTTTTTATAAGTAATTGAATTGGTAGACAATGTGCTGTCCAATTTTAAAGGAGAATAGATCTCAATCTTACCTGCTTTTGAAGGTTGTTTTTGTTCACAATGAATTCCACGTAGTGCAGATTAAATTATAGAGGCGGTGTATACTATCACGGCCTGCTAATCCAAGGGTCGCCAGGAATCTAGATACTCTATTTGCGATGGGGCTCTCACTCAGACTGATGCTATGAAAATTTTTCGGAAATATGCACACTGATCGGCATTTACCACTGGCTTCCGCCTCGCCATATCGACAAAAGACTTCAATTTTAAAAATTCTACACGAATTTAAGGTCGAGATTAACCAAACATCTTAAAGTCTCATATATTCGTACAAGGAAACTCTCTAAAACGCTCCAGCAGTGTTGCGTGATGCACAGGTTTCCGGGCACAGTTTTTCAAAATTGTTTCAGATTTTCTGGGCTTTAACAAGAAGACGCGCCACGGTGTTAGTCTTTAGTCTTAACTAGAGAAAAAATTGTATAGACGTAAGACACATGCATACCAATCCATTCAGTTACTGAGATATGGAGACGACATGGAGATTATAATTCGCTACCAACATTGTGTCAAAGAGACTCCCACGGAAATACCTATTACTAGCAAATTCATTCTCAAGAACCATTGAACATATCCACTCCAACTTGATGGCTATTTGACAAATGAAATTTATGTAAAGTTCCCGCGTTTGACGTTAGTTGTCAGTTGTTGTCGTAATTGGGCTTCGGCTATGAAAAACGCAAAGTCTTTTGGATGTTTCACCCAAAACTTTGTGTATCGTTTAGCGAAGTAATTTGAGGATACTGGTGGGATAGTCAAACGTGTAAAATCAAGTCATCAAAGCCGTAGACAATTGAATTCCTCGAAATTCGCTGTGCAAGCAGAAAATCATGTCTCGGGTGATGGGCAGCATGTCGCGGATCTAAAACGTAATTTGGGACTCAGTGCATACAAAAGACAAATGGGCCACTTACTCATAGAAGCATTGGAACAGAAACGTAAGTCACAATCGAAAGCCTTGCTTCGCCAGTACGGGAAGAACGGACACAGACGAATTATTTTTACTGACGAGAAAATGTCGCTCAACAAACAGAATGGTAGAGTGTGTGCTCTGTCATCACGACATGCGTCTTAACTCGTTCCGAGATTTCAATGTGGCCACCACCCAGCTTCGTCTACGTCAAAACCTCGGCGAAAGTGTATTAAACGGTCGTTTGCGGAGCCCCTCAACAAAACACTCTTCGCAAATAAATAGTGGACTTTTCGACAAGACTCTGTTTCAGCTCATAAGGCAAGAACGATTCAAACGTGGCTCAAAAACTACGTTCCGAACAACATTTCCCACGATGAATGGCCATCTGGTATCCCAGACCTCAATCCATTAGACTACAAACTATGATCTGTTCTGCATACTATGGCTTCCACTACTCGACATCCAAGTACGAGTATTGAGTCCTTGAAGCGCGCCCTTGTCCGAGCAGTGGAACAGACTTTGCCGTCACTGGAAGTCAAATGGTGGCCATTTCGAATAAGTTTTTCTACAATTTGTAGCCATTGACTGACACAATTAATAGAAAATAAAAGTTTTCAAAAACATTCATTCGTTTTCATTTTATTAGCCAAAAGCAGCCCACCCGAAGTCGATCAGGGTCTCAGTAAAAGATTCCTCACTGTTCAGGAGATTATTAGAGGAAACCCATGGAGTTCAAACCGATACTCACCAACTCTTTATCGATTGTAAGGCTCCGATAGTATCTATAGCGACGGGCTATACAGAGCCATGCCTAGTTTGGGCATCTCTGACAAATTCATCACATTTTGTGAACGAAGATATTACGAAAGTTAAAGCGTTCGGAAGCATACTTACGAATTCCTTTGATGTTAAAAAAGAGTTTAAACAAAGTGATGTGCTGTCACGCAACTTCCTTAATATCGTCCTGTTCTATGGCGAAGAAGCATGGATGTTAATGAATGCGGGTAAAAATATTCTTGGTCGGTTTGATTCAAGATTCTTTAAGCGCTTTTTGGTCCCGTTGGCGTTCGCGTCGACCCTATTTCCATGTCGCTTTAAAGCACATTTATAGTCCACTGCGTATTCTAATTTTGTTTACTCCTATCTATTTGCTTGCGACTCGTTCCGCGTGGTATACCTTATATTGCCTTCGTTACGTCCATCCTTGCCAATTCAATTGATTTCTTGCGATTTGTAAATAATTGTTGCAAACCAGAAAGAGACAAAAGGGAATTGACACCTATTGAGCTCGAAAGTGTGTTCAGAAAACAGAAGTGGTACACGTGGTTTTAATGACCATTCCCCAGAACACAGTCAGAAAATATTGGTCTCGACAGCATTTCGGTAAAGGACTTTTACTTGCTATAACAATGAAAAGCTCGGATGCATCTACTTCCTCACGTCGTATTCTCCTAATTCCTTCGCCACTATTCATGCTTCCAGTTTCGAGAAATTAAAATTGTACTCCTTTATCTAAGAAGTGTGTTGTGGTGGCATATTCAGAGCAGCTGAACTTACTCACAAAGGATTGGTGTATTTTAAATCGCACGCAGGTTCCAGCTCATGTTCTTTCTGTTTGATGCGACCTGGCCATCCAAAAACCATAAAATGTTCAATGAGAGGGTCATATCTAAAATGAACTATGAAACGTTGATTACTTGACTGGATTGCGGGCATAGTTGTAGCTTTATGCCATTTAGAGTAGTAAATCTACCATCAAGCCTTCGACAGCTTGAAAAATTGCTCTTAGAAACATGACATCATTGAGCGTTGCGGAGGTTAAAATCTTCGTGTTTATCAATAAATGGTGAAAGTTTAGTGGATCATCAAAACCGGTGTCCTATTAAGAATCCAGGAAGCGAACAAATTAGACTTCATCGGTTCCACTTCCTGATGGACTAGCTCAAGTTTTGCTCCTTGCCAATATGAGAAACTGAAAACTGTTCAGGTTGCGATAATACAAGACAACACGATCTCATAAAACTTTCTGCTACAGAGGGTTCATCAGCGGAATGTATGCATCCAAATGCAAAACTTATGCTTCACCAAATGAGCCTGCAATTAAGTCCATGGAAAAAAATCCCATCAACGTAGCCCCATTCCCCATTTGTAATTCACAGACCTATCAAGTTAATGTACTTAATTACCGCGAAGATGACACTACCACTACCACTACCGCACAAGAGTTAAACATCAGATATGCGGTCAAGGATGTTACGACAGCAATTCTCTACTATCCGCCCGGTATGTTGCGCTCTGAATGACAGGCACATGCACATGACTAGTCAAGAAAGACAACACACCAAACAAATCGTACTTTGAAGGTAAATTCAAATTCAAATGCAACTCTGACAATCGCATGTGTCAATGTAGACAGACATTCGTGAATGTCAACCATCAGTCTTTGGAGTTGTAAATACGTTTGGTTCCTCCACATCAGTACACCACTAGAATCAAACCAAACATGGTAGCAATCATTGGTATAGAAAATTCACTCCAAACGACTTCCTTGACCGATCATCAAGATGTTGCACAACACTGGTGTACACTTCAAGCACGGATGTACGAGTACTTGTACATCCATATGTATGTAGGAATACGAATACGAATACCAGCTGTTGTAGACGTATCTTCTTGTTCGTTGGTTGTTGTTGATGTTTTGCTTTTTATCTTAATAACATTGCACTTCCATAATCGATAGAGACATACTCGTATATGGCCTAGCATAGTGTACTGTACAACACGGTAAGTCACATCTTCAAGACTAAACTTTGCCGGTTAAGTGAACATTGTCACGATAAAACCATGCAACATTTGTGCCGACACAGCAGCACAGTCTACTCTAATACCTGGAGCATGATATAGCGGTCGTGTCTCTGACTAATGTTGTGTTTCCGTCGATGCGAGATTTTATGCCTTTAAATATCTATTTAGATACTTAAGAGTGGTTACCGTGCCGCAGGCTGTTAAGGTAACAGCGGCGGGTAATAAGCCAGGTGGTGAATTGCTTGCGGTGATCCCAAAAAAAGGTATAATTTTGGCAGCCCCTGCATTAATGGAAAAACAGTTCCTGGTACTTGCCAAATGAAATCATAAGAGGCATGAGGGCAGGGCGCGCCACTAGTTATTTAAAATTGAAAACAATCGACCTAAGGAATGCGAAGATGAAAGCCGAAAGATTGACACTTCCGTCTATGATGAATGGCCAATGGCCTGATGTAATGGTTAAATAAGAGTTCCCTTTGTTGCAAGGTTTAATTGGCTTATGTAAGTTTTAATTAATTTTTGAACTTTGTTGCTATTTAAACGTGGGCTGTAGATATCCGTCTTAGACATGCACTAAAGGACGTGTTGAATGGTAATGTTTTAGTTTCGTTATGCTTTTTCAAAGAAACATGCAAAAATCTACAAAGGCAAGTTGTTAAGTTGATCTTAGGTAGCTCTGTAAGTTGGCATCATGTACGAAGTTGAACTGTAGCTAATTCAAGTAAAAATGAAATCAGTTACGGATCTAATGGAACTTTTGTGATATTTGTTAGGCAATCCAACAAATTGGAAAATGAGTTACGAAAGCTTGCTATAAACGTCCTTAGTGCGATGATCTGGGAATTCTGGGCAGAAAGATAAGTAAAACAAGTTCTGAATGAGATAATATGGTGATTGGACTTTGTGAGTAGCCATTGAAGCTACAGTTTTTCTTCACTAGTACGACTCCAGCTAGCACCGAAAGTACTCATTGCCCAGAGTGCACAGATTGTTGATCTCCGTTTAGCACCTACGACAAAATGTCACTATTGCCAATAGAAATTTAAAAGTGGTTAAGGGGTTTACTTTCCTCGGAGTAAATATCAAATCCACGAATGACGACCTCCTAGAGATTTGGGGAAGAAAAAACCGCCGCTACTTCGATTCGAAGAGACAAATGGTTTCAGAACTCCAAAGTTGCGGAAATGAAATGCATGCTCTGCAAAACATTGGTCATTTTAGTTCTCGTATATGGAGCAATAGCAGGAAAGCAGTATAGATATGTTGCAACATACTTTCGAGAGAAAAATTCGTCGTTGAATATTTGGTACAACCACGATTTCTATGAGCTGTATGTCGAATGAGCCAAAACATGTCGAATACACTGGGTCGGCCACAAAATGACAAAGAAGACCGTACCTCCGTTTTAAAGATGAATGTTGTGCCAGGGTCCTTGATCTGGACAACTAGAAACAGCGGTAGGCTACTGTTAAGTTAGTAAGTACCCGCCAAAACCAGAGCAACATGTACTTGCAGGAGGAGGACTGAGCTGATTACTTTGTATATTAAAATCATTCTGGCATATTTGAGTCCTCCAAAGTTTGGCAGTACTCGATAAAGTGCATCATACAGAAGGGTTTTTTGCTCGAATTTTCTGTTTTAAATGGTAACCTATTCTCAAGAATGACGCTTTATTCAATACAGTTACAATTCACAATTCAATCTCAACCGCTTATACTTTTCTTATCTTTTACTTAAACCACTTAATCGGTTCTCTTAATGCACACTTCAAATTCAACTGATGACCTAACTATCTTGCATACCTTGGGGATGCTGATATTTATACTCGAATGACATATTTCGAGAATAATCCTCGCCATCCAGCGTCCCGCACAATTTCCATTTTGCTAGAAAATTCGATTCCATTCTCCATTCACCAATGTTTGAGTGTTTGCTATTCAAGTATCGAAATCTTCTGCTATTCGAGTATCGAAATATTTTGCTGTGTAAATATACAGGAACGTCAATACTTCAGTCTTAAATGTCGTCATCTACAGAAATCAGAGTCTAGAGCCATCGTCAGAAGCAATTGTGTGGGCAAAAGTGGAAGGTGGTCCTTGTAGCCACCGATTCTATTTGATTTAGCCAGAAAATAGAAAAGACTTCACATAGTCCCTGTAAGGATTCTAAATCCAAAGACATTCAGTGTAAAGGTGAAAAAGGGGGAGATAGTGGGGAAATGCGTACCTGTTGAGGCTATATCGGTAACAATGGAAACAAATGGTGCAACACCGGTCGCAACAGTTCATAGCATAAACAATCAAGAATAAAATTGTCAGCTTCTGTAATCTGGACGAAGAGCAGTGAATCCTGACAGAAAAACTAGAAAGAAAAATGTCAGCACGAGGTTTTGTGTAGACTACCGACGTCTCGGAGGCCAGCTACCCACTTCCGAGAATCGATGATACTTTGGATATGCTTTTTAGAGCGAAATGGTTTTCAACTCTTGACTTGAAGAGCGGTTACTGGCAGGTAGAGATAAATCGTACGGATAGTGAGAAAACTGCCTTCACTACAGGAAGCGGTCTTTGGCAGTTTGCAGTGATGCCGTTTGGACTGTGCAATATTTCAAGGACTCATGTGGAAAACATGCTTTGTGTATTTGGACGACATTATCGTCATAGGCAATACGTTCGAGGAGCATCGCGAAAATCTAAAAGAAGTGTTTGAGAGTCTGCGAAGTGCTCATTTAAAGTTGAACTCAGAAAAGCGTGCCTTGTTCCGTCCGGAAGTAAAATATCTGGGTTGCATAATATCAGCGGAAGAAATAAGGACTGATCCTGACAAAATCGAAGCCCTGAAAAATTGACCTGTCCCAAAAGATAAACCGCAACTGAGAAGCTTCTTGGAATTCGCCACGTACTATAGAAGGTTCGTAGAGGATTTTGCTGGTATTGCAAAGAGCTTGCATCAACATACGGAAAAAGGCCGAGAGTTCAGGTGGTCTGGAGCGTGTAAAAGAAACGTTTCAAGAACTTTCAAGAACAATACCCCACACCCGGAAAAATGTTCATCGTGCACGCAGACGCTAGCAATGTTAGGATCCGACCTATGATCTCCCAAGTTCATGATGGTCAAGAGAAAGTGGTCCCATATTACAGCAAAGTACTCTCCAGACCAGAAAGGAACTACTGCGTAACTCGGCGCGAGCTTCTGGCTTTAATTCTGGCTACGAAGCATTTCCATAAGTATCTCTACGGATAAAAGTTCAGACCACGCAGCTCTGAAATGGCTACTCCAATTTAAGAACCTTGAAGGCCAAGTTGCAAGATGGATCGATCAGTTACAGGGCTACGACTTTGAAGTGCAACATCGCAAGGGAAAACTCCACTCAAATGCTGATGCTCTCTCTCGTCGATCGCGCGGAGAAAAATATGAACACTGCAACCATAAAGAAGCGAAAGAACACTATCCAAATGATCAGGACTGAGCCAATAGAGGGTTAGAGTATAGACGAAATCCGTTCCTCCCAACAGGCAGACAATAACATCGAACCAATATTGAAGGAACACGAGGAAAGACCAGGTGAACAGATTTGGGGTCCCAATGGAGCTACACTCTGAACAAGGGCGAAACTTTGAATCAAAAGTATTCCAGGGAGTGTGCCAATATCTGAGAATAAGAAAGACAAAGACAACGCTACTACACCCTCAATCTGATGGAATGGTCGAGCGATTGGATCGGACCTTGAATCGAATCTAAGGTCGTCAGCAACTGACAGCGGGACACACACCATCCGATATCTTATTTGGTCAAACAATTCGGTTGCCAAGTGAAGCAAAATTCAGATACCTTCTTACGGGGCCTAAAGAGGTGAACGATTCGTAAACAGCGTGAAGACACCAGAAAAAAGATGAAGCTAGCGAGCAGCCGCATGAAGACTAGGCATGACATCCAGGCGAAATCTTCTGGTTTCAACGAAAGAGATCTGGTCTGATTGTATAATCCTCAGCGTAAGAAAGGCAAATCACCAAAATTTCAACAGGACTGGGAAGGTTCATACAAGGTGATAACCCGCATTAATGACGTTGTAATTTGGAGGGAGCTACATTTATTTAAATGGATGTCACAATATATTTCCGAGTCTTACAACTGAATAATAGAATGGTCTCTGTTTGGCGGTCAGCTATTTGAAGGCTAGCGGATACCAAACACCACCAAATGTGACTAAGAGTTCAGAAGCATCCGCTCGACAACATGATCTTCTTACGAAAGATTTCCGTCTTCACAGCAAAAAGAGTTCGCCAATTGGTTTACGAAACACCAACACATGAACGGCGAGTTTTCAAACAAAGTCGTCACCAGAGAAACGGAGTGGCATTACAAGTGGAGTGGCAAAACCTATACATACGAGTATTTCGTGAGACGGAAATGCGTCTCAAACGTGTCATCGTTTCATGTAAATTTTGGCCTAGAGGCATCATTAGACCATTTTTCTTCAAAGACCCTGACGAGAATGCAAATACAGTCAGTGTACAACGATATAGGGGAATGAAAACCCAGTTTTCTGTATTGATCTTGAAAACATGTGATTCAAGCAGGTCGGTGCCACTGCACAAAGCATTTCCTGGTCGTGTAATCTCACACAAATCGTCCAAATTAATGCCTTTGAACTTCTTTCTCTGCTTTCTTTGCTTTATGTCAAAAAGCCGACGACCACAGCTCTGAAGAGAAGATCAGACCCTGTATCACTGAAATGCAATCACATTTCTGCTAAGTAGTGATTGAATGGTGTGAAGGTTGTCGTGTATCTTCTCCCACTTTGCAAATAGTTACCCTGGTGTGATTATGGTTTGTATTTGTATTTTGTGCACTTTTCTTCAATCACGATGGAGTTAGTTGTTCCACTATGAATTTAAGCGTTGATAAGTATGATAAGTGCGGAAACCTATAGCTTATAGACTCAGTCATTACCGCACAGCAGCCTTATTAAAATTGTTATCTGTTTGCTCAGCCACTGTTTGTAATGTCTATTTTCAGACATTTATTTCCACTAGTACCTGATCTCCGGTATTGGGAAGTTTTCTACGCTTTTATTTCGGCAGCTGCAACTTTTCAAGTTCTCTCATGAGGATCTGCTAAGAAGTTGTCTACTTTACCCAGTAGCCATTCAAGTAGTGTGTACAATAGTTTCGGAAGCCAATGCCATTAGTCTTCCTGTGGAAAATGAGCCCTTACTACTTAGTAATCGGTCACAAGCAGCCACGTCAACTGCATCCAATAAGGCGATGTATTTAAAGCATAAAGACTAGCAGGGCTCTAAATATTTGACGTCCATGCTCTTGGTCATTTCTAATGAAAGCAACAAAGTTCCAAAAACGTTAATCTATCGTCCTAGCAGCATTATTAGCAAGACAAGGAAGGGAATGCTGGATGCGACTACACCATATAAAGCTAGTTGCTTGAGTCAGACCACTTTGCCATACTCTACAAAGTGGAACTCCTAATTATATATCAGGAAGAGCTAAATTCCTGTGTGTATGAGGTGTATAACAAGCTGCAGTGGCACAAAAAGCCTGTCTACAGCAATAATCCTGATAAGAAAGCACCAAAGATCAGAAATCGCCATGAGGAAAAGGTATCAGACCTATGGTTATAGGAATCATATGCAAATAGATTTGTAAAGAGGCAGTATCAAGAGACAAAGCAGGCTATAAGTAGCAGCAATACTTTTAGTCACTTGGCCGGATTGCTTTCAAAGCATATCAGTCTTAACGACCACGTCGATGGTTGTGGATCTTTCATTTCCAAAAATTCGCATTCTTTTCGCCAGATTCATAAAACACTTCGTAGAATTTTTTGGCGCGAAAAATCGTACACCCGAGTGAGATATTTGTCAAACCATCCATAAATTAGCATCCATATATAGGCTACTGGACAATACTCATCCAGTACGACCTCGTGCTTTCGGCACCGAAAGAAATAAAGCCGCTATAAGCGATAGTGTGCCCAAACACCCACATTGTTCAATTCGCGGCCGTTCACAACTACCCCAGATAATTACCCGGCCATGCCAGACGATATGTGGTTTCAAGAGGATGACTCAAATTCAAATCATCGACGTCTTGAAATCACAATTTGGCGAGATGGTGACTTTCTGAAATGGACTTGTCCATGATCATGCGATTATAGGCACTCTCAGATTATTTGCTTCGAAATTAACTGTAGAAAAACGTGCAAATTTTGGCGCCTAGGAAGTCAATACTCGATTTACATTTCAGAATTCAGTGCTCTCAAACTGGTTTGATATCAGAACATCACGGGCTTTATCAGTTTACGTCGCCTACAGCCTTTGGCATTATGAGAGTTAAGATTTAAAGAAACAAAAAGAGGAGACTTGGCATACTGGCATATTTATTGATGAAACGTGATTACTATCTTAGAACAACAACCAAGCTGAAAATAATCCTAAAAAGGGAGTAGAGCTTACACTAGCATCAAGTAGGACAATCATGCAAGAGTTTTAGATCATACCAGACAGCAGGGACCTGATAGTAGAATTCTAGAGCAATACTTACGAGTATATACCACCTTGATCCCGGAATTTAATCAGAAAATTAAAAATACAAGTTTATTCATCAAAATCTATATTGTCCCCTTCAAAGTAATCCCCACCGACTGCAACACACTTATGCCGGCGCTTGATCCAATCCTCGAAACATTTTTTATATTCGGTTTTCGATACGTCCTGTAGGGCTTCCTGCGATTTTTCCATTACTTCCTCTCGGCTGCTGAAACGCGTTCCCCGTAGTGGTTTTTTAACTCGATTGAACAGAAAGAAGTCACAGGCAGCCAAATTAGGTGAATTCGGTGGCTGTTGGATGGTATTCGTTGCATTTTTCGTCAAAAAATCACGAATAATGATGGCATTGTGCGAAGGTGCGTTATCATGGTGCAAAATCCACGAGTTTTCTGCCCACAATTCTGGTCTCTTTCGGCGAGTTGCTTCACGCAAACGTCTTATAACGCCCAAATAATACTCTTTGTTTACTGTCTGGCCTTCTGGCAAAAATTCATAATGCACTACACCGTTGTAATCCATGAAAACCGTAAGCATTGCCTTCTTTTTTGACTGAAAACGACGTGGTTTTTTTGGTCTCGTCTCATTTGGTGAACGCCATTCACTTGCCTGATGTCTGGTTTGCGTGTCGTACTCATAAACCCACGTCTCGTCTCCTGTAATGATCCTTTTGATGAATGTGTGATCGGATTCAGCCTCGCATATCATCTCTTTGGCGACGTCAACACGGTCTCTTTTTTGCATGAAATTGAGTTCTTTTGGCACCAACTTTGTGGCTACACGACGGTAATCCAAATCTTGGACGGATCTATAGGCAATGTTCAAGTCCTCCGCTATCTCTCTGATGGTTAAATTGCGGCTATTCACCAACGTTTCTTTTACTCCATCAATGTTTTCGTCGGTTTTCGATGTCGATGGTTTGCCACTGCGTTCATCATCTTCGATTGACTCACGACCACTTTAGAGAATCGTAGCCGAAACACTTTTCCAATGTTCGCGCACCATTTTGCACCATTTTGCCAAAAAAATCATCTTTTCAGATGAAGCTCATTTTGATCTTGGCGGGTATGTAAACAAGCAAAATTGTCGCATTTGGGGCACAGAAAACCCGCACGCATACATTGAAAAGCCGATACACCCAAAACGAGTCACTGTTTGGTGCGGATTTTGGTCCAGAGGCATAATTGGTCCATTTTTCTTTGAAAATGAGCAAGGAGTGGCCGTTACAGTCAATGGCGATCGTTATCGGGCCATGTTGAACGAATTTTTGTTCACAAAAATTGAAGAGGAGGATATTGGCAACATTTGGTTTCAACAGGATGGCGCTACGTGCCACACAGCCGAAGTTACACTCGATGTTTTGCGCCCTGTTTTTGAAGATGGCATTATCAGCCGCAGAGCTGATGTCGTTTGGCCACCTCGGAGCTGCGATTTGACACCGTTGGACTATTATTTGTGGGGTGCCGTAAAAGATAAGTGTTACGCCGACAAGCCAGGGACAATTGACGCTTTAAAGGACAATATTCGTGAAGCCATTGGTGAAATACAGCTGCACACAATCGATAATGTGCTTAAAAATTGGACCGATCGTGTAGGCTACTGCTTACTAACTTACTTAGGTGGCTCTACAGGTTAGTGTGGGCTTGAGCTTCAGTGGGCTTGAACAATGGCCAGACGTTTCCAGTGGCGCATGCCTTCTCTACTATGTTTTTTTTTTTCAGAACAGAGCACTCAGACAAAGAACGCCCGAAACGATTATATCCATCCGCATATCCTAAACGTCGAAGCCGTTGTATTCGAATTCGTTTGCCTGAGTCGATGGCGGTTATACAACTTGTACGTTCGGCAATGATTCCACGCCCCCAATTATAGTCGAGTCAACGAAGACGTGACCACGGCTTTCCGCTTCGAAATTATCAATGGCTTCTTCATCCGCTCTTAATAAACTCCAAGTCTCTATACTAGAGTAAGGCTTGGATGACCAACTTATGCCTTGGTTGCGTGAGAGAAGGCTCTATTATGCAATTGCCTTATGAACTCAATGAAACTACGATTGATGGACAAAGTTTCGAGCTACCTCGAAGTAATATCTGCCAAACATAAGTGACATTTTGTCCAATACATCGGTTTTATGCGTGTCCTGTGACACCGCACACTGCGTTCTCTCGTTAGTTTCAATATCGTCCAGATCGAAGTTGTACAAACTTTTGAAATATTGTGTTCCTAGTGCAAACGTCTGTATCATATTATTTCTAAGAAGATAAGAGGATCATATGATAGTGATCAGCCCTGTCTTAGACCTTTTCTCTATCGTCACCTGGCATAGAACGAGTTTAGTAGAAATGCAAAATGTGGCTTGGCTGCGCATAGCTCTTTCTATAAAATCATATATCGGTTAGGTGAAAAAGTATTCTGTGGTGGACCTGGCCTAAAACTACATTGCTATAAGGCTGTCAGATGTGCACTTATCTTATACATATGCGACGTTTAGGAGCCCGGTTTCTCAGTAGTTGTTGTATAATAGTTCATCTTTTGCTGACGGGACATACGTTTCTGATGTTCCACTAATTGAGCTTGCTTTCTTCCGACCACAAATAATTGGTGCTTGCGCCTTACCAACCCATCAGTCGTTGCTTTAACGACCGAATAAGGCTGGAAAACCGTGGACGTTTTCACTTGAACGGCAAATACCATGGCAATCTTTGCGATTGTAGCTTTAATATCGAACTCCTTTACAGTACGAGTATTTAGTATCCTCACCCGACCTAGTCTCCATGTTGGTGATTCAAGTCAGTGTTGGCTCCTCATAGATTTCGGTTTGCGTTGATCGCAATGTGGTCAACCTGTATGTCAGGCATTTAGGAATGCGTTACTAGCTACGACTTACTTCTGCTCAACCACAAGGTCGATTAATCTGAATCTTTTATATGAGGTTATGGCAGGATATGTCTAGATTACTTCTACTGGCCTCAGTATACAATATATACAACATTGTTATCTTGATAGCTCGCTGAGAATCTGCTCTTGCATCTTGGGTCTTAGGTTGCAGCTATCTCAGGAAAATATTCTAAGAGTGCACCACTTTCCAAAAAATGTGAAGGAGTAATAGGATCAGCAAATTAATTCGAAAGAGTGCTTTGATGGTCCTTAACCACTTAGACGATAGTGTAAAATTTTGATGACCTATCTAAGCCAATTGATATACCCAGACACACTGGATATCAAAGCATCACAGGCATAGAGTTGGAGGGTAATCAAGTTCCTTAAGAACAATCTGATAGAATCAAGAAGGAATAATAGATTCAGAGTTCGATTCGACAATTTGGCGATTATTACGGAACCGATATCTTAGAAAAAAAGCTCACTTAGGCCTACGTGATGGGATGTCATGTGGATCTGTAATCCTCCTCTTTTCTTGGAACCAATTGGAGCTGCTGACGAAATGTAGGAGACTGTCAACATCTACATTGTTTAGATCGCTTAAGTCATTGTAGAAGAAACCTCCTAAGTGGAGCTTCCTTCTTTGGGAGAGAGCTGAGCATGTACAGAGTAGGCGGAGGATTGTTTTTACCTCTTTATCATGCATGCAGCTGCAGCAGAAGTCAGGACAGGACCTTTTTAATCGACAAAACTTCCGCCTGGAACACGCTACAGTGATTTGGAAGGCCGAAGGATAGGCATATCAGAGAAAACACCACCATCAACTCCACTGTCAGTCTTGGATCCATTCGTATAGAAATGGATTGACTTGTTATCCATGAAAGTATCTCCCTCCCAGAAGGATCTAAAGGGGATGCCTACATGAAAGTCTTTGTCAAACCAATGTTGGGGCATAGTGCAGTCGATGTTCTCTGGAAGGATTCATAGTATGCTAAGAATATTAACGTGTCCAAATTAAAATTAATTTATTTGTCCACTGTGTAGACGCCCTAAGGCGAATAGCTGCGTTATCTGCTCAAGTGAAATAGAATATTCAATGCCGCAGAGGGAGCAGTAGGTAAGGCTCCGCTATGGATAGACATGCTGTCTTTTGGACTTTGCTGCACTTGACTGCATTGCCTAAGGCCATCCGCGGGAAAACCACCCCGCAGGTGAGTATCGAACTTATAACTGAGACATGCAGCCAGTGGGTACCGAGAGGTTGAAGGCCTCATTTGTCCCCAATGACTTTTTTTGCAAGATAATAGAGTTACTGTAGCTTTCTTTACTCTTTCTTGAGTTTTAGATTTCCCAATTTAGAAAGAATAAGCTGGCACCGTTGATAGAGGGATGGTCTACCATTGGAATTTTATAATTCCTGGACAAGAGAACAAGGTCAGTTTTATGGGGGTTTCAATCCACAGTCATCCACCCAATGGGTTAATCTGTTAAGGATTAGCTGGAGTAGTTCTTTAATGATATTACGATTCTTACCTGAGACAGCTATATCAATGTCATCCGCATAGGCAACCACTATCTACTACCTGTTTACAGGGATATCATCTCTTCGTTGATCACTAAGTTCCAGAGAAGGGGTGAGAGTACACGGCCTTACGGCGTAATACTGTTGACGTATCTTTTAGCAGAAGCCCCGCTCAATTTGGAGTTGAATATCCTGCAATTTAGCATAAGACTGATAAACGCTCCAATTCAGTCATTTACCTTCAGAGTTGACAGGGCAGTTGTGATTGCGATGTGTTGACATTGTTAAAAGCAACTTCTAGGTCCAGGAACGCGACCATTGTGTACTCTCTATACTGTAGGGATCGTTCAATGGGGCTAATCCGTGAACGTTTCTATCAACTTTCCTTTACAGCATGTTGATCCGTATACAAAAGTGGTGGATACCAATCAGTCGTTCTAGAATTTTCAGAAGGAAAGTTGATAGACTTATAGGTCTGCGGTCCTTGGAGACAATGTTTTCAGAATAATGTCTGAAGACTTTTGTAGCTCGGCACGTATTATACCGTCTGACTTGTATGGTTTGAAGCTATGCAGCGCCCAGAGCAGTTTGTCTCTTGTAATCCGATAGCGAATTTTAGTCGCGGCTACATTGCTCCTGATAAGGCTGTTACTGGTCGTGAATAGGGAGGTGCCCAGTAGCAGTTGAGTCATTCATCACTTGAGGTCGTCCAAGAGCCATCGATTCTTTTTTCAAACAACTAGTCATACCGCGATGTCAAAGGTCTGTGTTATTTTGTCACAGAATGACCTCCAGGCCTGTCGCTGGAGTTCTCTTTGTTTAAATATTTTGGGGGGTTTCTTGTATAAGTCCCAGTCAATCAGTTTTTTTATGTCCTTTTGCTGCAAATGTTTCTAAGCGGTCACAGAACCAATATCTTAACTTTGTCTCCTCTTAATTGCCTCCTAGATGACAGAATTAAAAGGCACGTCACAGCAATGCAAATTGTACAGGACTGGTTGTTTGGGTTCACTACAGAGGATGACAGAAAGAAATTTGTGTCCAACATACTCCCTGACGATATCACGCTTTTTTTGATCTGCTCATGCAGTCCACCTCCAGAGCCTACCTTGATTTTACGATCTTGACCGATTAACCATAGCCTAGTCTAATTATACTTGCGATTTGTTTGTGTAACTCTTACATCATAATCGCAACACCTGTTAGCTACTAAGTTTATCTGCATACCTTTTTATTTTTTCCTCAAAGTAACTCTAGTTCTTACAGATATGAGTATCTTGATCAGCAAAGGCACGGCAAACGATTAACAATTAATGAAATTTGCACTTTTAATTGTCCACAGACAGTTGGATAAAAACCTTGTCCACGCTTGGTCATAAAAATAAATTGCAAATAACCATTTAGAGGACACATTTAGATGAGATTAGCCTTTTAAGTGATTACCCCTTGTTGCTGGGGTAAGTCATTGTATAAAAAACCATTTATATCTGACAGTGACCACCTTTAACTGACCTCCCAGCAATTGTTAACATTTATTTCTTAGTTATGACACTGTAGACTGGAACGTATCCGTAATAACTTAAGGTTTTCATTCATAGGCAAGGGCAATGGTAGGCCTTTATGACAACAATTAAACGGCGATTATTATGGTTTAAATGGTAAGAACTACTACCGGATCTCAGGTATTTTACTGCCAAAAGACTGAGATATTTTTTTTAAGGGGGTCGGCAGTTGTAAGAATTGTATTTTGGTTAACGAGCCATGAACTTTGGGTTGAACTTAGTAACAGATATTTTGAAATGGTAGGATCTTTATGTAAGCTAGCTGTCGCTGGAACTTGTCGAGGATGTTGGTTCCAATACGAGAATATTTGACTTATTTTGGATTCCATGTTTGGCTAGAACATCTCTGTGTTTCACGGTCATCTTATCTGCTTACCAGATACATGTAAGTGCTTGCATATCCCGAGTTGTTTCAAGCAATCTGCTCCTTGTCTTTGTCATAGAAAATGCAATTTTTTGATGGGGCCTTTCTAAAGGGTTTTCCAATAGGGACTTGACAACTTTGAATTTAATTTGTGAACGCACTCTTTCACTGATCATTAAACTGTCACTGTTAATTTATTCAGTGAACTCAACATTTTCATCATGGTAAAGTACACGAACAAGCAACTTCTGCAAATTATAAAAATTTTCTACTGAAATTCAGAGTCGGTGACTGCAACTTTACTCCAATTTTCGGTCGTAATGCTCGCCCTAGTAGACATGCAATAACAAGTTTAGTGCAAAAATTTGAGCCTACATATTCGCTGTGTGATGTTGCCGTGTCAGTGAAACAACGGGTTGGTCGAAGTGTCGAAAATGTCGCTGCCGTTCAGGCGTCCGTAGTAAATGATCCAAATCAGTCAATTCCACGGCGTTCTCAAGAACTGGGCATCGCTCAGACCACATTATGGCGTATTTTGCGAAAGGATCTTGGTTTACACCCATACAAGATCAAGCTGACTCAAGAATTGAAGCCGGGTTCTGGAGAAGATGCGCCAAGATGATGAATTTCATCGCAAAATCATCTTCAGTAACGAAGCTCATTGTTGGCTCAATGGGTTCGTCAATAAGCAAAATATGCAATATTGGTCCGGTGAAAATCCACATGTGCTTCACGAATCACCACGGTTTGCCTGCCGGAGGCGTTGTTGGGCCATATTTTTTCGTCGACGATAACGATCGTCACGTTACTGTGAATGGTCAGCGTTATCGGGCCATGATCACCGATTATTTTTGGCCCGAATTGGAAGATATGGACTTGGACGACATGTGGTTTCAACAGGATGGTGCCACAAGCCACACAGCACACGCTACAATCGATTTATTGAAGAGTAAGTATGGTGAGCGTGTTATCTCAAGAAATGGGCTAGTCGATTGGCCGTCTCGTTCGTGCGATCTACGTTAAGTCATTGGTTTATGCCAACACGCCGACGACGTTGGAAGAGCTCTGAGCCAACATTGAACGTGAAATAGAGGCCGTTTTGGCCGAAATGTGTGGCCGAGTCGTTGAAAATTGGGTCCAACGAATCGACCGCTGCAAACGCGCCCGCGATGGCCACATGCACGAAGTCGAGTTCCATTCATAAATGTTTTGATTGTACTTCAAGCCGATAATAAAGTTTTTGAAATATCTCAAATGGTTTGCGTTTTATTTAAAAAAAAATTTGTCAAGTACTTATTGGAAAACCCTATATCTATCTTTGTCTATCACTAACAACTGTCTCGACTGATGATGTTAGTAACCATAGTGCTTTTGCCAGAATCTTGTAATTGTCATGGACTATTATGGTGTTGCCAGTTTGAACTATGTTCAAAACGAGGCCAAGATCAGGCCTCATAAGAGGGTGTTTTATTAACAAAAAAAAGGTTAGCAGACAAATAGCCTGGAAGAATTCAGCCTCTATGGCTGACAAGGCACATTCTTGTGAGAGCATAAGAAGAACGACCGAATCCTAAGAAAATATCATTGGCATATCGGAACATTGTGATAATTTTTCTGAAAGTTATGGGTCAGGCCGGCCTTTCATTACACAAAAGTGCAGATCGAATATATTCCTCAAACTCGAAAGAAGGTTATGACATGATCAGCTCTTTTCGATCCTTAAAACGACCAAGGTAAAGGTTTTAAATGAATTTGGTCAAAATGTGAACAAATCTGTGTCTTGCCACATAAAACATCTCAACAACTCGATCATATGCATGCGGTTTTGATGGACCTAGGAGTTGTTCTAATAGTTGGCAATACGTTTCTATTCGACGCGTTAGATTCTTCACTCAAATACTCGTACGCAACTGAAATGCCTTCCTACATGATCTTGTTTTGAGTTCTACCAATATCTTCCAGCAGACATACGGGTTATTTACAGGAAGTCACAGGGAGCACGAGTTACGCTCCCTTGCAATTTCTAGCTTGAAACTTGTTTTTTAAATTTGCTCCAGGCACGAAGATAGTATTTCAAGGTCTTAGTCAGACCATAGGATGCATGTGGTCTACTTGATGTAGGAATATACTGACCATTGAATGATGGCAACTGTTCCATTGAAAGTGCTTTCAAAGTGCAAAATTTAATGCAAGAATAGGCATGGAAGCGACATCATCCATATACCAACTGCACAGAGTAAGTCTTGTAGTAATAAAGAAGAAGTTATAGAACTAGTATCGGTAGAAGATCCCCCTATTGTCAACAGGTCAAATCGAGAGATGCAGCGTCTAGAAAGGTTTAAGACAAGGAGACGCGATGTTATGTGACATCGCTCACACTAGAAAGAATCACGCAGGGCTCACTGGTCAACAAAAGAGGCACGTTCTTCGTTAGTCCGTACAGTTAGTTCCATAGGCGGATGACATTGATGTGATTTGACGAACAGAGCGGGCCGTCAGTACAGCTTCCATGAGTATTGAGGCGTACGAGTAAGATGATACAATGATGCGGTTACTGAAGGTAAACGAGGACAGAACAATGTACGTGCTGTCATCAGAAAAGGATGCACACCACCGACCCACGACGCTGTTTCTTTGGTTTCAGGAAGCAATTGACTAACAGAGCTCTCTCGTAAGTTCAAACTGGCTTTATCCAAGTCCCTAATCATCCCCATAGTGCTATATGGTGCAGAAGCAGAAGTGTACGATATTGGTGTACAGAATATCGGTCTAGTCAGAGGTTTAGGGATCCAATCCCTGATTTGGCAGGGCTATGATGGGCGAATGGACGCTAGGGATCTGGCCCAAAGAGTCTTCGAGTCTAATCCTGAGGGACGGCGCAACAGACGACAATCACATCACCAACCAACGTCAACCAACGTCAACCAACTTGGAGTGCGGCACTGGAGTCTGCTGGCGGGAGATAGTGCTAGCTGGAGAGGCTTGTTGATTAAGGCCCAGGTTCACTCTGAACTGAAGCACCACCTAACTCTGTTCTCATAGAACAGCTATGCAGTTCAAAAATGAAAAAGGGCGGACGTGAGACGAATAATATTATAAAAAGGCGTGAAATGTTGATAAATAGGAAAGCAAAACATCTTTGATGGAAAAGTTCCTCTTAACACAGCACAACTTTGGGCAATCGATTTCGTGGTGCGAGACGTAATCATTTTTCCTCAAAATTTGCAATAGGTCATCACAGTTTTTGGATAAATAAACGGTCATTCAAACTGATCACATTTTGGTCGACACAATTCTCTTAGAGTTAGGAATAGCCGCAGGCTTCCAACGGCTGTAATTACTCAAGTCACTATCTCGTTGCTGCAAAGAAAGGCATCTTAACTGATTCAAATGCAGTGAATCTGTGGAGTCGATGTCAAAAGTCTATCGGACCGCGACGCTAATCATATAATGAAGAATTTCGACCTGCCAGCTTAGCATAAAAAATACGTTTAAGGGAGCACATGTGAAGGGCGCGACTTGGGGTATTAACAAATGCTGCTCAAGGAACATTGTATGGGCTTATTACCAGAAGATCCTAAGGGAAGCTGTAGAGAAGCAGAAACTTAAAAATATGCCAGTGCTGACATCGAAAAACCACTTCCGCGGACTAAATTATAGAGAGGAGTTGTGAAGTAGAGCGGGACCTTTGATTTAGATGATGATATGAAAATCTACCTCCGCATGATGAGAACTAGTTTCTGGTAGCAATGTCCTAGTTCTATCCCAACAAGTTCACAGGCGCTGAAATATAAAGCAATGTTGGTCTGATCCACAAGGTCATCAGTGCTGGCCACATTAATTTGTCTCCTACTCATAGATCCCTACGTCCAAAAATCGGACGCCAAAAATGGTTTAAAATTGAGTCAGTGAGTAGTGAGTGGAAATCAAAGCTTAAAGGTCACACCCATGCGAACAACGTATGACTTTGAAGTATCATCCGCCTCAAGCAGAGGTACTAAGAGTTTCTCGACGCTGCATCAATCTTCACGGATGGATGGAAAATGAAGAAAGAGTACGGCTTCTCAAAACAACTGAATATTCACTTCACCTTCCTAAACACAGCTGTGTCATACAAGCCTTGATATTGGTGATAAAAATCAATTTACTCGTAGCTATGATAAGGGCAATATCCCATGAGAACAAATGTATTTATTGACAGCCAAGTATTCATAAAGGCCAATGCTGCCGTTGAAATAGATTTAAAGCTACCGCGAAGAGCTTAGGGTGCTTTGCGGTTAGCTTATACGTAATGTCAAGATCTGCTGAGGCACTGTCAGTAAAGTAGTATACGTAGGATCTGCTACTGACTTTAAGCTGACATTTTAAAGCATCAAGACATTGAGACTTTGCATCCCGAGGCCGCAAGTGAAGCACATGATACATATCAAACTTAACGAATGGTGAAACAATTTTTATGTCGGCCTGAGCAATCTGAGGCAGAGAATCTTCGGAAAATAGTGATTACATGACCTCGTAGACCTATATGCTGCTTCATTAAGGGATTCTTTAAAGATCACAACGCAATAAGATCGCTAAAATCCATTCAAGGGCCATTAATAGTAGCAAATGCCAACCAACGCGAGACCATCAACTAGACAGCGCAAATAATACCCGAGCCGACCATAATGGGTTTAGATAAATCAAAAGCCTTACCTTATCTTACAGATCCTAAGTCGCTTCGGTATCTTCTTCGAATACACCTAGATCTGTAGATGACTGCAAGCCATATTGAGAAAGGAGGAGGTCTTAAGGCAATTCTGTTCTATGTGAGTGGTTTATACGATATGCGCGGATGAGCTAATCCATCCGTGATCTATTCGGCCGCAGTTGAATTATACTTGAAGAGAGACCCATAAATTTATCTCCTGAAACAAAGCTATGACGTCGAAGAAAGCACAGGGTCAACAGTCGGCGCTCTCTCTCTGACATCAAAACCTCGAAAACTGAAACGAATAGACGGATTTCACTCCAACTGAAATCAACCAGCCTCTTGGGACTAACGGTGCTTTTTTTCTAAAAAGGCAAAGGATCGCGTACCCTTACAATGTGCAACTCTGCCAATAAGCCAGGAGGCGCTGAAGCTTCCACAAGTCCGAAATGGATCTTGTAGATGAGGTGACAGCAACGGTTCAAAAAATCATTGGTGCAAGAGACGTAATAACCATTTTTGTCAGTAGAAGTGCAACCGAGCAAGTCCGAGATGAAAAGGTACTACAACTAGCAGCACTTCGAAATCCAAGCCAACTGATCTGGTTACCGCATCAAATGTCGTAGCGTTAGAGGGATGTGCTATTCGGTTCCACTTGCATTCGCGAATTAAGTATATGAAACTGCGCATCGAAGAGTTTTCCATTTTAACCTTGACCATCAATTAAGTTGGCAAACACCTCGACTAAGATGCTACGCATAAGTAGTAGCCAATTAGTAGTGTGAAACTAAAAGTTCTCATCATGACTTGGAACTGCGAGTACGCCCAATTCTACAATTATTCGATCGAACTACCGCCATTCAAAGCACTTTATACTTTTGTTAACTTAAAGTCCAACAAGACCATACCGACTATGATAAGACAAAATAATTGTTCATACCTTTCAAATTACAGAAATCTAAGAATTGCCAATTTAAGCATCACAACCTTTCAATATCGTTCTACATCTTGAATTGAACTTTAACAAATTGAAAGATCCAATGTTCACCGAAAATGCCACAGAACTCTCAACACAATGGCTCCACTGACTCGCCTCGATTCGACGAGCATATTTCACAACTTGGCCACCTTTAACTCTTGCCCATTTACGAAAAGGGTTAATTACGAATCCGCCCCCTTTTTCAATTTCCATAAAGTACACAAAGCCCACAGACATATGTACGTCCATATAGTCCATCATACTCAAGAGTATGTACTCGTACATTGCGCAAAATTCATTCTTCTACCATCAATCTGGACAAGAGAAGACATTAACAACTGAATCTGTCGCTGTGGAGCACCCCACTCGGATCAGCTTCCACCATCACCGGCTAGATCAGCACCATCATTACTCCATCCAAACAACAACAAAGCTCCACCAGAGAAAAACTGGAAATCTCTTGTGGGGGGGGGGGGGGGGGGGGGACTCTAAAATAGCTGAAACTAGATCTCGAAACAAGATCACTTAGTCTAGTGTAGATCAGCGGCTGTCCATATGAATAGTAGTCAGCCCCAGTAGTAACAGCAGCAACAGCAACAGCCGGTTTTGCTCGTTATGACCAAATCTGGATGGAGCTGAACTCGTGCCTTAGGTGACTATCAACCATGACCACAAGACACCAAGACGGGGGCATAGTCGTTCATATTTAACGTGGCGGCATATTTATGATCATTGTCCGGCAAGATTACGAAAATGAAATGCAAGCCACCATACGTGCACGAGTCCATATGCCATGGAGTCATCGAGTCATAGAGTCACCTAAAGACACATTGAGAGGAATTGGGCCCAATTATCCGTATCTACTGGTCCCGTTACTAGTTGTTAGCTTATGGAAAATTGACAAAGGGTTGGGCCGGCTACATGACCCACTGGCAATTTGCCCAATATATTGAGAGACGTTTACTTGTGCTCGCGTAATTGCCAAAACATTTTCGTTTATTTTTTTTTATTGTTTTTGGAGCGCAGTTCTCGGCTAATGAAATGCAATTGGAATGGTAATAGCTTTGCCATTGTAATTTTATTACACTCTCGGGATAAAGGAGTGTCGAGTGTCGAGTGTCCCTGTGGACCTCACTCATGGTTCGAATGGAAATCAATAAAATATTGACCAACGAGTATTCGTATCTGTGCAATATTGCTATAATTGTTATAATATTCGGGTCGTTAGGCTGATTATGTGCCGCGGTGGTGAGCGAGTAGAATAATTAAAATGGAAATTACTGGGCAATAGCCAGTTGAAGATATGCGTATCCGTGGTGGAGGTAAGAGTTTGGATGCAATAATGCAACGGAAGTAGGTTATTGGAGGCTTGGAGGGCGCAGAACACTTTTCGAAGTGTTTCAAGATAATTAATATCGAACGATTGCTGGATTAGTGAATGTGAACATTACCGATAAAATTCAATTGCATAGAAATTACGAGATTAAGTTAAAGACATTCAGGGCGTGGAAAGTGAATGGTAGCTAACCCCGGGTATCAAATTACACGAGTAGCTGTAATGAACAAAGCAAGTATCAGACTCTAGTTTTCGCCAATCTACTCGTAATCTTTTGTATTTGTGGACTCGAACCATGAAAGAAGTTTGATTTTAGGCCGGATCGGGTAGAGCAATTTTGCGTAGAGTTTAGGACTCTATTTCTAAAAAAAAACATCTTTTTCTCCTTCGAACAATAAACCATCGTACTTCGATCGATGACAGTTGTTCTTCCAGAATTTTGGATGTTACGAAATCAAGGACTTTCAAGCGTGCACTTGAACAAACATTTTGGTTGCAGTCGAGGAAGTTTTTTTTTTTTTTTTATAAGATGTTCAGGTATCTCTAAAATGTTTGCACACAGCGCGGGCGAAGGAAAATTAGGGCGGAAAGAAAGATAGGTACCGATGGACGTTGGTTT
The DNA here is from genome assembly GCA_949129095.1 of Volucella bombylans. Classification (NCBI taxonomy): domain Eukaryota; kingdom Metazoa; phylum Arthropoda; class Insecta; order Diptera; family Syrphidae; genus Volucella; species Volucella bombylans. Next base: position 123,643,556 of record OX422141.1, on the reverse strand, counting down.
TAAATGTCTGAATGTTATAATGATAAGGAAATAGAGAGCTCGGCAGGACATTCCACAAGCGAGTTGTTGGGCTTCGGAATGGATCACGATATTTCAGAAAGCACTGATGGTGGAAATAGCGATAAAACAAAGTAAGACACGAGAATAGCAGGTCCAGAGGAGCTCCTGACCTGATATATGCATTGTACTCCAATTTTGGGCGGATGAATGCCTTATCTATTGAGGCCAGCTCAGAAGGGGAAAGTATTTCTTACATCGTTTGAGGAAATCTAGACATTTCGCAGCAGTTTTGATGACATCGATATTTCATGAGCTGATGATTGATCACAGTTTCAATGAACTTGGAAAGAAGGGACATGAGTGTAATGGGCCTGTAGGAGGAGAGAGAAGAAGATTCGACATTTTTAGCGACGGGCTAGACAAATGCTGTTTTCCATCTGTTCGGAAAGAGTCCTAAGGAGTAGGATTGATGAAAAAGCTTACGCAGTGGTTTTGCCAGCGTGGAAGAACACCTCTTCAGAAGAAGGGGAGATATACCATCTGGACCAGCGGGTTTATGTATGTTGAGATCTTTCAGTACGCTTGCTACTACACGAGTGCGAAAGTAGATTCGTTCCATTGAAGATTCGACGCACTCAAGTGTAGGCGGAGACAAAACACAATCTGGGAGTGTTGAACTGGCCGCAAAGTGTGCAGCAAGCAGACTGGCCTTGTCCAAAGAGCTGACAGCTGGAACGTTATTGTGAATGAACGTTGGGATGGAGGATGAGGCAAAATTTTCGATGTCTTTGACAAACGACCAAAAGCTTTTACTACCTTTGGGACATTGTATAATAGTGTGTTTTGCCTCAACTTTTGGTCGCTTAAGAAAGCCGTTGCAGTCATTCTTGGCTCGTTTAAACATTTTTCGGTTTAGTCCACTAATCCTGATGACATTTTCCTTTATGATGACATGGACTAGCAGGAATGCAATAGATCTATGTGTCAGTTAAAGATGCCAGATGACCCTGAACTTTCTTAATAAATTTTAGAATCACTCTAGCGATATTCCCTGAGAAAGTAATGTCTCTCTCTCTCTCTGGTATGTTTTCTGCAGTCGAGTCGTCTTCCATGCAAAGGAGTCATTCAGTTTCCTGACTAATTCAAAGTCTATGTAAGTGCTATCGAAGCTGGTAGTGTTTTGTTAGGAAGCTGACCAGTCTTCTGATATCACACCTTTGGTCGAAGACCAAATATATTTTCCCAATAAGATAGACACACTTTGCTCTACCGACTTTTGATCGTTGGATTTGTTAATGAACATGGGATGCCAGCCACAGAAAGGGTCTGAGACATTGAGCGAATCAGCTGAACCTTTTCTAGCCAGTTCATTGGTTTTTTTCATTTCCTTGAATACCATGTGCCTTAGCACCCATTAGAGCTTGACTTCGTTTCATTTACACAGATAAATCCTGATAGCGTCCTTCATTCCCGTCAAAAGGATGATAGAGGCACGTTTTTGGATGGCTTGAAGCTTCCATTGGTCTTGCAACGTTTGCTTTTGGGCCAAAGAAACCTATACTTGGTCCATTTTGGATCCATCTGCATACAATTTGGTACCCTTAAGGTTAGATGTTGTCAATGCTTGTGAATTTAGGACCACTATATTGAACTCAATGTCGAAGGATACATTTTCGGTAAAAAGTGTCGATATGAGGTTGTAAGAGTTGTACAAAACATTGAAGAACGCGAGCTGTTTTCAAACTCTACGAGCAAAAGATACGGCTTATTCCAAAAAAACAAAGAGAACTTTTTAAACGCTCGAATGAGGGTAGGGAGGTGCTAGTTTACGCATGTTGTTCCGTGGCGAAGGGAAAAAAGAGAGATACCGATGTGAATTGGTCTTGGTTATGGTTATGTTTGCAAGTTATAAGGACTAGGAATGCATGCGAGTTGTTCGGCTTCGGAACGAGTCACCATATTTCAAAGTATGGCCGAAAGTGGGCTTGAGGGTAAGCTGATAAGCTGAGCATTAATAGTGTAACGGATGTTACGGTTGAAGATTTGAGTGGGCGGAATGGAAACTGGAAAGTTCGGTGAATCACTGATGGTGGTAATAGCGATAAAACAAGGTGCAACAGGAGACATTATGTCGGTATTCGAGGGTGTTAACTGATTCTGTAATATTCGCGTCACATATGATTTTTATCGCACGGTTTTGACTCCTATCTAAGTTCAAACAGGTTTAGCGGCAGCTGGCCAGATGTGGGCAGGATGAAGGCCTTATATATTGAGGCCAGGTCAGAGGGAGTGAAATACTCCATCCATCGCTTGAGGAAACCTAGACATTTCCCAGCATTTTTGACGACATCGAATATGTGGCCATTCCAATGTAAGTTGTCATTGACACAAATATACCGAGAATGGACAATTTTCGGTTTCAACGATGCAAGTGCCATTCATGGTAATGGCTGCCTTAAAGACAGCAGATAGAATTGTGTTATTGAATCATTAAATTCCATTCCGTTGGTGGTTTCCCATTTACTAATGCTGTTGATATCGGAATTGAATGCCGTTTCCGTTCTACAGCCGAAGAGCAGGGACGTGAGTCTGGGAACGAATATGTAAAGCAGAGAGTACTATCGTCAGCAAGAAGTAGCAGACAAGATAAGACAAGAGATCATTGATGAAAATTAAAAAGAGTGTCGGACACAGAACGTAGCCCTGAACATTCCGAAAGGTAATTTCTAATCCATTGAAGAAGAGAGCCATCGATCCATGAGCCTGATGCCAAATGCCTTAGAAATATAAATTAGAGGTTGATGGAGCTGTTGGTTGAGCCCCAATTCCATTCCGGGGTTTGGAAGTAGAATAAATGATGCACATAAGCAAGTCGATAAGTCTTTTGATGCTATTACTACACTCATATACATATACGAGTTCTACAAATGAAGCTGATGGGTCCTAAATGTGAGTTACTTTGGGCGCTTTACTTCTGTGAAATCGGTCTGAGGCATTATCAATATCGTTGACTGCTTAATGCGAAGACTCTCAAGCCCATTTAATATTTGAAATCTCTTCTTGCTGTATGAGTCAAGTCCTTGTGCATTGATTAGCAATGATCGAGTATCGATGGCCTTTCAATTGCCTGTCGAAAAGTCCGGGATTTGGATTACTATAAGCCGGATGATATTCTTCTCATTTTTATGGCCAAGGGTATCCAAGTTTTCTTCTCATTGGGATAGATGTCTTGTATCTATTGAAGACAGCAACGTGACTGATGACGATAAGAACTAAATTGCCAACATTAAACTTGTCTTTAGTGGCCATAGGTCCCCAACCGAGCATCTCCATATAAATGCTTCCTTAAGGTGAGTAAAGCTGTGTTTCTTCATTGGCTTTCGGTGTGAGGAAACCGAATAAGGCAAGCAAATTCCAGACCTTCACAAAATGACTTCCTCGGTTTGACTTTAGATTTTTTATTAACATATCGCTGTAGAGATTCATTAGATTAATTTAGGGGACATGTGAGTGTCAGGTCAGGACTGTAAGATACTGCAAGATAAATTATGCAGTCCCTCGTGAAACTTTGCTGAAGCACGTAATATCCGATGAGTTTCATATGCAAGGCAAACATATGAAGCCAGATCGACCAATTCGCGATAAGTCGACATATAAGGAGCAGCTCTCGTTTAGAATCACAAAAAATGACGGGGCTTGGGATATAGCTGGAAGGCTGTGAAAGTAGCTTTTGTGAATAGGACTGGTAACTACGATACGAAATATCGAGCAGTTTTTACACATGACTTTCAATTAGTAAAACCGTCGAACTGCTTAAATTAATCATAGCATCATGTGTGATTGGTGAAGGTACCTACGCAATGACCTTGCTTAAACATAGGCAAAGAGCCTGAAAGTAGGTTCTACAACATAGCCGCCCGCCCGCCTGTATTTTATTTTATTTTTTCTGTTTCAGAACAGAGCCTTCTGTACCAACACCTACTACTTCAGTGCCGAACCACCGACACCAATAAGCAGTATGCAGTCTTTCCTACTAAGGGTGAGCAGAAAAGTTGCAGAACTTTTAAAGCGTCAGGAAGATTATTTCGGCGGTAATGTTTCCAAGAAATCCAGCTGTCAATAAACACCCTAACTAGGACGCAAGCACACGTTATGCCAGTTTAAGTTTTGAGAAACTCTCTTCAGTGCCTTACCTGTTGGATTGATTTCATATCCTGATACTCTAGTTGTCACGCATTGTGCATTCAGAGATGCCTTGGAGTCTTGAAATAGCTTAAAAGTGGGGAACGTGTCTCTGCGATTTTCCACAAAATATGTAGTTCATCACCATTATGATTGCCTACATCACCACTTGAAAGACAGAGGCAAGCTTCCCTTACGAGCAGTGAAATCTCACAATGTCGTCCTTCAAAAAAGGAACTAGTGACATGTCCTGAAACAAGTCTGAGAGTTTTATTTCGGCGTGATATTTCGTAGTGTGATATTCTGTGTATAGACAACCTATTTAATGTGGGCTAGGCAAGGATGCCTGCACTCAGTTGTATGACAATTAATCTGTCCCAAGTGCTAAAGCAATCATTTATGACATTGTAGGGCAGAAGGTTGAGTTAACATGAAACTTTGTATAGGTAATGAGGCACAAAGAATTGTATGTCCGTGGAACAAGACGATTCTGTGATGAGTTGATGAGACAAAGGCTCAGATCATTTGAAATTATTTTCGAAAGCAAATTCCACGTCGACCTTGTTACTACCAATACGGGTATCTGCCTTTCTCAACAACAAAGAAAAACTTCAGTAATTGTCTACGAATGTTCAATTCCGGAACTCAATTAAGCCGAAGATAACAAGTAATTGCAGGCGGTTCATTAACAGATAAACACATCATCAAAACTAGAATGAAAAAAACCATCAGAGAAACTCCCAAAACCTGTCATATCCGTTTATTCACTCGCCGGCAAGAATTCCCACCCTCCAAGGTCCAACGACAATTATCTGCATCTGCTGAGAAATCAAAGTTGCGGATTCATATGATCTCGAGTCGTTTCATTGACCCGGAAATACTTAATCCTCACTTACTTACAACTAAGCCCCCAACCTAATTAAAGGTCAAAAGTAACAATTCCATGCTCCCCACATAGAGAATTGTGAAACAACTTAATCGAACAGAACACGGTTTTGGTCGGTATCTCATTATTTCCATTACACTGGATTTCGAAACTCCAATAACACTGACCAATTTGAGAACTGCTCACCTTGCTGCGTGTAGCTTTTAATGAACCAATTAACATACCGAATAAAAATTTCGATTTTGGATGGATAGATGGTGGAAAAAATTGGCTGGTGCACGAAAGAATTCTGCCCAGATCACCAATCAAGAGATACTTTGACCCACCAGGTGTACGAGTGTCTTAATTACTCTTTTAGATTCAACATGAGTCTTGTTGAAATGATTAAGAACTAGCTTGGTTCGGTAAGACCTGTGTTGAGGCTTGTGGTACAAACTGATGATGGGAACGAAACGAGCCTCATAGAATGTGAAAGGAAGATTGATGCTGACCTAGACACCTAATAGTGTTGGCTTTGGTGTGATGTGGTGTGATGTGATTCTTGGACAAAGCAGCAAAGAGATGTTCGAATTGAGTTTGAATGTTAATTGACCCATCAATCTGAGCTGGGGTCACGGGTCTTAGTTTTGATTTGTTTTAAAAGCTTTGAGGTATTTTTTCCTTCTCTCTGATTGCATAATTGAAGTACCCGTAGATTGAGTTCTATTTTTTTTTTTTTGTTTGAAACTGTGCCGATGACCTTGGCGGGAAGTGAATGAAGAATTGTATTCAGCAATTTTGCAGTGCAATAAGGCAATCATGCAAACAATAGGATTTTGCGCAATAGATCAAAATATGAGCGGGTGTTATAGGAACTGACGGAGGCGATAATTAATTGAAGTCGACGAGGTATACTTTGAAATAAAAAGATACTTGTACAGGTGGTCTAATAACATATGTGGGTACAAGAGTGTGTACAGTAAGTGTAGGTAGGTACTTTGGCTTTCAAAGATGGCTTAGCCAAGAAAAGAAGCAAATTGCTGTTGGAGAATGAATGCCTCCAGATACGATAGTGATCATCATATGTGGTCGTCTTTTTACTGTAGCATTACCACATAAAACTTCGGCCTGAGCACTGGTTTGCAGTTTATTGTAGCTCATGGTACTAGAAAAAAAAAATTATAGGAATCACTACCAAATATGTCTTTGGACTATAAATGGCCATAAATCTCTCACATAAAAGCCGAAACAAGTAGAAGATTACTAGCTGTGACCACCTACTCGTATGTACTATGATTTGAGTTATATTGCAGACGGTGTCCTTCATCATTTGAGTGGCCGTACGAAGACTTCAAGTATTATTATACAATGATGTGCCTTTGATGGCTTCAAAACGACTGGTAGAATACATACATAGATCAGCTTCTGAACAGGAATTTTATTCTTTAAACGGGATTGCGTAGAACGTAGAAACAAATTGGAAAGTAAATTTTCATACCAAAAATCGATTGAAATCACAGCAATATAAGAGCCTCAGACAGTCTGAGTTTTCTTAAAAGCTCCTGTCAGCACTGGTATTCCAAAAAGCTTAATGCATTGATTAATACTTTAACCCTTTTCTAACTCTCTGTAGGCAGGTGGCACTTTGTTGAGGTACTTTAACATCACTGTGAAGTTTGCTGTGGAAGTGGTAAACATCACACATCCTCAGTTACGTTCTCATGAGGAAGGAAAGGAAATCCAAGCTTCCTTATGGGCACAAGGGAAGATGTCCCTGTAGAATGGCCACTCGATCATTCAATGTACACCAAGAAGAAGAGGAGTTATCCAAAATTCTAGAGTTCGTTTAGCGCTTAGAAGTAAAAAAATAAATCATTGCCCCGATTGAAGCACTTAAGCTTGAAGCTTGTGTGTGTCCATAGTATGACTAGGAAATAGGTCTGCAGTAGATCTGCATTTACAGTAGAAGGCACAAGCTGTAAGTCTACTGCTTCCATTAGCGAAGACGATCTAAGTTTTCATCCAAGAACGGATGACAAATGCTTGCCAAGCTTCCAAAGAAAGAACGCATGAAAGAGTGTGAATTAGATTAGACTTATGCAATTAGAAACATAAAAGCCGCGATAATCCTTCATCGCATCCCAACGCTCATTTACAATGGCATTTCAGCTGTCAGCTCTTTGGACAAGGTCAATCTTCTTGCTGCGTACTTTGCGGCCAACTCAACAATTCCAGATTGTGCTTTGTCCCCGCCTACATTTGAGCGCGTCGTCGAATTTTCAATGGGACGATTCCACTTTCGCACTAGTGTAGTAGCAAGAGTACTTAAAGATCTAAACCGTCAACCGTCAGCTCATGAAATATCTCGAAACACGAAAACTTCTCAATGAGCTTCAGTATGGTTTTCATAGCAACAGGTACAGTGGTGATTTGATGGCATGTCTCACCGAAAAGTGGAGCCAAAGTCTACACCAATCTGGCGAAAGCAAGATAGTTGCAAGATAGATATTTTCAAGGCATTTAACAGAGTTTGGCATCAGGCTCTTTTGTCGAAAATGCGTGATTGTTGGATCGAAGACTTTCTTCTTCAATGGATTAGATATTACCTCTCTGGACGTTCAATTTAAGTTGTCTTGGACGGTTTCAAGTCTGATATTCACAAAATTAATGTTGGTGTGCCCCAGGGCTCCGTTCTCTCTTCGACACTCTTTTTAATTTTTATCAATGATCTCTTGTCTGCCACTTCTAATCCAATATATTTCTTTGCTGACAACAGTACTCTCTGCTTTTGATATTCGTTTGCGAACTCTCGTCTCTCCTCTTCGGCTGTAGAACGGGAACGGTCGCATATGTTAAGCTCATTAAATTCTGATATTAACAGCATAACCAATTGTGGAATGCTTCCAAAGCACAATGCTGTCTGCTGCCGTTAAAGCGAAATTTAAATACCCAGCCATGAATGGCACTTGTATCGTCGAAACCGAAAAACTTTTCATAACTTACTCTGGAATGACCTAAATATTCGATGTCGCCAAAAATGCTGCGAAATGTCTAGGATTTCTGAAACGATGTAAGAAATACTTTTCCTCTTCCGAGCTGGCCTCAATACATAAGGCATTCAACCGACCAAATTGGAGTACAATGCACATATCTGGTCAGGAGTGCCTAAAACATCTCTGCACTTGCTAGATAGCATTCAAAACCTTGTTATAAAACTCATAGGTGATGCTAATATCACCCAGTCAATGGAAACCCTCGAACACCGATGAAATGTCTCCAGTCTCACTTTGTTTTATCGCTATTACCACCATCAGTGCTCTATAGAAATCGCCAGTAGTATTCCGCCCCTTTAAACCTTCAACCGTAACACCCGTCTCGCTATGAATGCTCATCTGTACTATACTCTCAAGCCCACTTTCCTAGGTACTCTTAAATATCGTGATTCGTTCCTAAGCCAAACAACTCGCTTGTGGAATGCCCTGCCGAGCTCTCTATTTCCTAGTCATTACAACATTCAGACATTTAAAAACAACGTCCATCGGTACTTATCTTTTTTACGCATACAGAACTCATGGGTTTGCGCTGATATTCGCCTTGATGGGACGAACTCTATAGAAAATGGAACAACAACCGACAAAATCGAATCTATGAAAAGGAATATAAATTACCAGGCAAGAGAGGATTAGCGTAAAGCATGAACGTTGATAAACGGGACCATGGGTAGAAAAACACCTAACAACATTGTCTAATAAATGTAGCATACACTTCGCAGGACATGTAAGTTAGTGCACGAGTGTGAGATAAGAATGTCAAACCATGTCCATGTGCAGCTACCAAATTCAATTTTTCTCGAAGAAACTAGTAATGAAGAGGTGTATGTACTATAGCAAAACTTCTCGATGATACCAAACCACCAGAACTCGACAGTACGAGTATAAGAGCACGGGATATGAAGGTGCATGCGGATTTATTGGTGCCTATTATTGCGGCAATAACAATTCGAGGTTGAAATGAAGCCAGAATTCCTAAGCAACTTAAAGTGACTGTAGTAGGACCTACATATTTACAAATGTGGGATGGAAAGTATTCTCGAAGATTATAGACACACTAGCACACCATATGCTACTGCTGTGTATGGATTTCAGCAAGGCATTTGACACACTGAATCATGACAAGCTATTGCGAGCACTCGCCAAAATTGGAATCCCGGGGGAGTTTGTGAAATTGGCTTATAAATTACTTACCTTAGTGCTAGATCTTTTCGGATGAAAATAAAGAACCATAACAGAAACGAAGTAGACCGTTTGGAGTGCCGCAAGGGTCGATACTTGGCCCAATTTTATTCATATTGTTTACAAATTAGTTACTTTGTGTCTTTATAAAAAGCCATCATTTCGCTTTTGCTGGCGATACTGCGACCGCAATACAGACACTTCAAGAGGAATTTTACGACAATGGTCTCATATTAAACGTAACACAAAAATGATACACATTCGTGGCGTTCAGCAATTCACCAAATCGCAGGAAGCGCTGATGGACATATCGAAAACCGAATATAAAAAAATGTTTCGAGGATTGGATCAAGCGCTGGCATAAGTGTGTTGCAGTCGATGGGGATCACTTTGAAGTTGACAATATAGATTTAGATGAATCCGGGAACTTTTTGGTAGTAATACAGGTTTCCAATTGCTAAATATGTAATTCTTGATAAATTTGTAATTTAACCTTCTCCAGACAAGCCTTAAGCTTCGCACAAAAGCTGTTTTCATTTTTGTATCTAAAATAAATAAAATGGAACAAAAATAAAAGAAAAAATAACACGGATCAGTGCTACATCTACTGTCCAATGATTTCGAAAGACCGTCCAAAGTCATCTTTCGTGCTTCAGGGGAGGTATTCCAATCAAAATTGGTCACTTTTTAAGCAAGTTATGAAGATGCTAGGTTTCAAGTGCTGCACAAAGGTAGACAATGTGAAAAATTTCAGAAAGTGGCGTTCGGCAAAAGTACATATTACCACCAATCGATTCTGTTGTGATTGATGATGTTTCGCAGGGTGCTCTGTCAACAACAAGTTGAGGAATTCAATGATTAGACTACAACCTTGTTCAAAAAGTTACCAGAACAGCCAACGTGTGCCGCTCTCATTTGACCAGTTTGAATTTGTGTTCTTTGTTTCATCATGTTGGTACAACTGTGCCTGATAATCCAATCAAATTGCTTTCAAACAGCACAAAAATATTGGAAATGTTAAAAAAGTGTTTTGGCAACTATGCTCAAAAGAAAACAGTGGCTTCTAATTGACATGCACGGTTCAGAAGTGATTGTTCTGGCAGACCATCGACATCAACAATTGAGTTACACGTCAATGAAATCAAAGATTTACTGGTCATAAGCCACAAATTGACAACATCTCGATTGTATGCCGTTCGTGGAATTTCAACTAAATGACTAATTGGGCTTGATACGTGTCACTGCAAAGTCGCTGCGGAAAGACTTGAATTTTTTGCATGCACAGAAGTAGCGTGTCGACGCGACGTTGCAAATGACATGCATTATTGGTGAGGAGACGTGGGTTTATGAATACGAGACGCCAGCAAGATATCAAGCGAGAGTATGACGAGCCAAGGCGAACGAAACCACTTCGTTTTCAGTCAAAAAACATGCTCACTGTTTTTATGGATTACAATGGTATTAAAAATAAATTGCGGGAACTTTTTCAACAGGGTTGCTGATGAAGAATGGAAATTCTGGACCTGAACTAAGTTACAATCGGCTTGATAGCAGAGCCAAACTCCGTAGGACTAAGAACTTGCTCTGCCATTACAAAAATCCTAACAATTTCCCCTAAATTTTCAACAGCCTACATCTGTATTGCAGGTAAAAGTATTGCCTCAGTTGGGAGCGGTACACAATTAGATACGTACTTGAGGACAAAGCATTATGGCAACATACTAGCCGAGAGCTGAAGGTGGACCTTAAGAGTCAGAGAACAAAATATTTTGAGGGTAAACTCGAAGCCATGGATTATACAGTCGACTCCGGATACTCTCTGTGGAAAGCTACTAGAGACAACCGCAGCGACTTATGCCAATCAGGATCACTGCTGGTGAGTTTTGTAAAACTGACGAACAGCATGCTGAAACATTTGCAGTACACCTAGAGGGTAGATTCCAAAATTTCAACATGGCCGGTGAAGAGAAGGTATTGCTGACTGAGAAAGAACTTGATGTGCTGCTACAGATGGACTGGCCGATAACACCAATAAGAGTAGAAGAGGTAATTGAGGTAGTCAAGATTCTGCCAAAGAAAAAAAGCTCCGGGGCATAATAGGATATGCCACGCCACCCTGAAAGTTCTGTCTAAACTAGCGGTTTTATTTATAGTATTGGTATTTAATGCTATATTCAGAGTACTATCCGTCTAGCTGGGAACTGGCGAGGATCCACATGATTCATAAGCCTGGAAAGCCAGAGGATGACCCACATACCGTCCAAGTCTCATGAAGAGGCTGTCCAAGGTTATAGACCTAAAAAATGTTTTGCCGGATCACCAATTTGGATTTCGGGAAGGGCATGGAGCCATTGAACAAGTCCATAGAGTGGTAAATCACATCCTGAAGGCGTACGACTATAACGAATACTGAAACGGCGTATTTCTTGATGTCCAACAGGCATTTGACCGGGTCTGGCACAAGGGTCTCTTAGTTAAAATCTCCTGTTCTGTTCATATTTAAACAAGCGCCAGTTTCAAGTAAAAGTGAGAGCTTCCATCTCAACTACATATACAATAAAACCTGGGGTACCATAAGGAAGCGTACTTGGACCATTCTTTTACTGCCTATTTACGGCAGACGTTCCAAATCCTGTAGAAGCCATCACGACCATCCCTGGGGAAAGGGCACTACTCGCATCATACGCAGATTACATCTGTTTTTTTTATTCGGCGCCACGTGAGAATAGGGCAACTGACGGTGTACGGACGTATCTCAACCTGCTAGAGGACTGGGCTCGCAGATGGAACATTAAGCTGAATCCCCACAAATGCAAGAACGTCTGCTACACCTTATGGAAGGGGCAAGTATCTCCAGTCCGGATCGATAATACGTCGCTGCAGCTAGATCAAGAAGCCAAATATCTGGGCGTCATTCTGGACAAGCGACTGACCTGCAAATCGCAATATTATGGCAACTCTTTCAAATTGCAGGTTCAAACTTGCACGGCTTAACTGGATGCTATGCCGCGATTCAAAACTACCGCTGCGATGTAAAAGGAAGGTATACGAGGCCATCATTGTACCGACTTGGTGCTACGCAATCCAGATTTGGGGAATGGCTGCAATGTCAAACCGAAAACGGATCCAAACGCTTCAGAACAGAGTCTTAAGGATCCGAACTGATTGCGAATGGTACGTTCGAGGTTCGACTCCGCATCGTGATCTAAATTTGGAGCCCGTGGAGCTTCTAATTAATCTGCACTGTAGCAAATATAGCAACAGACTTCATTCACACCATGAGCAGACTGGCAAGGACTCTAGCAGACGAGCGGCTAGAGTAACAATTAGATGTTAGTAGAGCCGCATATACAAGGCCGAAACTGTCATCAGATTACAAACCAATTTGGGGTTGCTCTGTTCAAATTTAGGCACCGTCTTGTACTTGGAAAGTGACCGTCAATGTCAAAATGAACCTGCATACATTTGGTAATCGAAGTCTGAGAAATATACTGCGAGTGCTCTGACAAAATCGTACCAACAAAAAGTTATAAATAAGAAGCGCCGAGAAAGCTACATATGAAGTTATACAAAATAAAAAGTATTAAAGGATTGATAACAACCTACCTAAGGAATAAATTTGTGTTGCCTGATAAGTCATGTAATGGAATCCATTGACTCAAGAAGGGTAAATACAGAGAGCTCCTCGTATGACTTGCTGTAGAACAATTGGAAAGCTACCATAGAGCTGGATGGAACTGAAACTCATCGTCAGGATTCGAAGGCATTTATGACATAAACGTTGGGGTCATGGTTTTGGTGAAGATCTGCAGTTCTTAAAAATGTATCTGGATTCATAACCATGCAACTTAGGCTTTACTTTTCGTTATGTAGGCTTGTGTCTGGTTTTCAAGGGAAGACATACCCAGTAAATGATGATCATTTGCTATGCTGAACTAATATACATAGCAATATTGTGAGCAACAAGCGGGTGAAGAGTACCTGCGTCTTTAGTGACAAATCTGCTGCCCTTAAGACTTTACTGAAGTCACCACCACTTCTAGCGCAGTTCCTTGAACGCAGTCTTAAGGCTGCATTTAATAACACTTGCTTAGAATTCAGGTTGGGATCGCAGAAAATAAGATCATCACTGACTGCACCTCCAGTGTGCAAGTTAAGTCCTGTGTCTTCAATTATTTAAAATGATGTTCAATGGAGTTAAAGTGAGATAAAATATTGAGGAGTTCAGTGAAAAGGTTAAGCTTCCGGAAAGAAGATTGATACGACTTGAAACATCAAATAAACAGCCGCTTTCTAAAGGTGTCGATTTGCATAACTCATATCCAACAATTGACAAATGAAATACAGAGCAAGATGCAAATGTAAAGCCCAAAAAGTCTGAAAGCTTGGGCTTCCTGTCTCTCGCAGATGAATGTTTCCGGCGTTAAAGTGAAGCCAATTCTATTGTAAAGCTCAGATACATGAAGGATCATAACCTCTACTTTTGCAAGCAAACTTGCATTTCATTTAGTTTTTAAATTGAACCGATTACCGTTGGCCTTACAAGACACAAATAAAATTTTAAAGAAAGCCCTGCAGAGATTGCTTAAACTTAAACATTGAGTCTCAAAGCAACAGATGTCGTTGGTGACCGAATTTAGCACGCGTTCATGTGTGGAATTATGAATATTTGAAGCACTGAATAAAATGTGTAAAAGGTCATCTAAAATGGGATCCAAATCTTGGGGAATGAGCCAAGACCATTTAGTTAGGAAAATTTAAAAATTTTAATGCAAATAGCTCTTACAAATAAGAAGGGCACGTAAATATATAAATATGCTTCTTATACTCACATAAGACATAATTGCTTGATTTCCATTCGTAATGACACCTCTCTTGCCAAGTAGAGTCTGATTCATTCGATTCGTGCCATAGTACATCTCCCAGATGCTGGGCTTCTTTCGATGCCAATCCAATATTGAGTCCTTATCCCCGTCACCATTAGTTTCACTGCCTAATTTATTCAAAATTGGCTTATGAAACGATAAGTTTCGTTGCAATTGTGTTCTAGTTGTAATTGACGTTTGACCACCGTCTCTCAAAGATCCCGATTTATCTATAATACCCGAAATATCACGACTACTACAACAATTACCACTACTACTATCAATCGCAACTACCCCAGACGTAGTATCCCTGCTATAACACTCCGCGTTCATTGTGGGGAACACTTCACAAAGCGACTTGCGTTTCATTTTGAAATTCGGATCGCTAGTACATCGAACCGAGGTCATTTCGATATGTTGTCGCGTATGTTGCACTGTAACGATCGTACCACCATCACGGATAGCTTCATATGCAAAATCATATTCCGGCTCACTCGCGTTCGACTTTCGTCGTTCGAAAGCCTTCTTCATTTTGACTATGTTTTGATTTTTCACTAATCCCGCGCAGAGCTGACGGATCTCCATTTCACTGTGATGATTCATTCGTTCGAGGTAGGATTCAAGTTCAGATTTGAGGGCCTTGATCATAGTTTCCAATTCTTGGGGGAGATTTTTGTTAACGTTTGTCGCATGATTGTTTGGACTATTTTCGGATGACTCGGAAAGAAGACGTATTTTATCGCGAACGTCCTCGAGCAGTTCACGGGTGTTTTGAAAATGTATCTGATCTTCGTATTTCTTAAGAAAATGATCGAGATTGGTGCCAACTTCACTTTCCAACCTGTAGGCGTCTTCGGGGCAGGAATTTATGTACTTTGCGCACTTGTAATGATTTTCCATGTCCTCGTCATGTAAAATTCTGGAGTTGTCAAAAGTCGGGTTGTCGATTCCAGTGGAAATTCTGCTCTTCCTTTCGCTCACCAAGAGGAATGAATCTAGATCGATGTCGAGCAAGGAGTCTTCAGCGATTTCTTCTTGCCAGGTTTTTTGCAAATTGGCCTTACCATCGTGGGTGCCGGTGCTTTCCATGATCGTCGGCAAGAGTCCATAACGATTTTTCAGTATTTCATAGACTCCGCCAGTAACGTTCGGCTGCGAATTCGATCGGACAAACGATGCTATTCGATCTTGTGAGTTTTGCTTTGGATAATTCTTGAGATGTCTATCCAGATTCTCAATACTAGTCTCGAGAATGCGAAGATTCTGCTGCATGTTCTGTTCGCGTTGGTGATCGTGCAAATTGTTGTGATGATCATGGTGATCTTCATCATCATCATCACTGTTATGTACGATCATGATTTTACGAGGGCCCGTACTGCTACCGGATTGGCCCAATTTCGATGAAGCGAGGGTGGCAGATTTACCCACTTCGAGGATATCGACAACCGGCTCACAGTAAATGTGATCTTCCACCGAATAAGTAGAGCACACATGCGAGCTGTAATAACCCGATGAACCACTTTTATCAGTCGAGTAATGCGATTGAGAACTTGTTCGGTCGCGAGCGCCTCTTCCACTATTACTATGACCAGGTGCGACGACGGCATTACCAGTTGTTGCAGTCGCAGTACTACTACTGCTACTTGGTGCTCCACCACTATTCACTACAGCGGCAGCACCGAGTGCACTCATTGAGGAGGACGACGACGATGAAGGCAATTTCTTGTTGTAGCTTGGTTGGAAATCACTGCTAATGGAACTAACAACGTTTGGATTTGCGATTGACTTGGAGGCGACTGGGGCAGCAGTAGCTGAACCTGGAGCTCTATTGACATCAACATTTGCACTCTTTTCGCCTATGATCGATGGTTCGCCACACAATGAGGAGCGTGCAGTGAGCGTACACTTGGCCAAAGATGATGAGGATGCAGACGCAGATACCGATGCTGATGCCGCAGCTGATGCTAAAGTTGAAACTGAAGCTGATGTCGACGATGGTGATGGTGATGATGATGAAATGAAACCGGAATTCTCTGATTTACTCTTGATGCTACCAATATGATTGGGTGGTTTCTTTAGATTGCTATTGATTATGTGGACTGGATCGGTGGCACTGATTGAAGATTCCACGGTGCTTGGTTGCGATTTCGAGTTACTTGTGCTTGTGGTACACGTACTATTGCTAGTGACTTGATTTAGTTGGCTGTTAATAGAATCACTCCTGATGCTGGCCAATGAGCCACTTAGATTTGAGATGACCGCCAGTGGCATTGAATTTCCAAAGCCAACGCTGTAAATAAAGAAAGAAAAATTGCTGAATTACTACGATCAGATCGAATAGTGTTAGAGAAAGTCCGAAAGACATTGAAACGGGTGTTGTAAGAATGAAAGCGTCCCATCCGTACCATTGCTGTGATATGTAAGTGAACTAGAGCGAGAGTGAAGAATAAACTCTACTGCGGATACATTTACATACATGCTCCTGTAGAAAGTGAGTTTTGAGATTGGTGTTTGCCCATAATTAGCCTGGTGTCGTTTTTTATTGAAATCATGATTGGCGTAGATAGTGAGAAATCAGAAACTGGCTTGCGGTGGATAATACTCAGAGAATTTATTTTTAACAAGAAATTCTGCAAAATCTAGTTAAACGATCGTCTGAACTCTGAAATGGATCGTCTTACTTTGGATAAAGTACAATATGCTTTTGTTTTCTACTTTTTTATTAAGCAGTAATTGCCGCATGCTCAAATAATTGTTGGCTGACCACTACCTCTTAGGAAATGCGATTGAGCATCTAAGGGAACTGGACTGTTATCTAAGTAATGGGGGTGCCTGACACATACGGTGAACTACGAGGTTCACATTTGGGCTCCTATTCTGAAACATAATGCTGGGTGGGAGGGAAATCGTCAAATGCAATATTTCTACTCGCGTATCTATCAATTACCACATAGATCTACGAAAACGCAGCTATGTTAGCTTAAGCGTATAGGGTCGATTCTAATATGATTGCGTTGTCGGATAGATTCCCCATCCTTTTTTGAATTCGGAGTTTCGGAGCTGTACTCTAGGGATAAATAATTAAATAGCCACACACATAGACATACATACACACGCATAAACGGTAAATTCGCCAACTTAAGCCTCATAAAAGGAGAATGACAACCTTACCAAAGACTGCTACACCTAACTCCTCAACAAAAGCTATGGGTAATGAAATATCTCGAAACACGAAAACTTCTCAATGACCGGCAGTACGGTTTTCGTAAAAACAGGTCCACTGATGATTTGATGGCATATCTCACCGAAAAGTGGAACCAAAGCGTACATCAATCTGGCGAAAGCAAGATAGTTGCACTTGATATTTCTAAGGCATTTGACAGAGTTTGGCATCAGGCTCTTTTGTCGAAAATGCGTGCATTTGGGATCGACGACTCCCTTCTTCAATGGATTAGAAATTACCATTCGGAACGTTCAATTCAAGTTGTCTTGGACGGTTTCAAGTCTGATATTCACAAAATAAATGCTGTTGTGCCCCAGGGCTCTGTTCTGTCTCCGACACTCTTTTTAATTTTCATTAATGATCTCTTGTCTGCTACTTCTAATCCAATATATTCCTTTGCTGATGACAGTGATCTCTGCTTTTCATATTCGTTCCCGGACTCACGGCCCTGCTCTTCGGCTGTAGAACGAGAACGGCAGCGTATGCTAAGCTCATTAAATTCCGATATCAACAGCATAACCAATTGGGGGACTATCAACAGAGTGGAATTTAATGCTTCCAAAACACAATGCTGTCTGCTGTCTTTAAAGCGAAATTTAAACACCCAGCCATTATCTATGAATGGCACTTGCATCGTCGAAACCGAAAAACTTTCCATTCTCGGTATGTGTGTCAATGACAACATACGTTGGAATGACCACATATTTGATATCGCCAAAAATGCTGCGAAATGTCTAGGTTTCCTCAAGCGATGTAAGAAATATTTTACCCCCTCTGATCTGGCCTCAATATATGAGGCATTCATCCGCTCAAAATTGGAGTACAGTGCCCACATCTAGTCAGGTGCCCCTAAAACATCTCTGCACCTGCTAGATAGGATTCAAAACCGTGCGATAAAACTTATTGACGATACTAATATCAGTCAATCAATTGACACGCTCGAACACCGACGTAATGTCTCCTGTCTCACTTTGTTTTATCGCTATTTCCACCACCAGTGCTCCACTGAAATCGCCAGTAACATTCCGCCCATTCAAAATTTCAACCGTAACACCCGTCTCGCTATGAATGCTCATCAGTATACCCTCAAGCCCATTTTCGGACGTACTCTAAAATATCGTGATTCGTTTCTAAGCCGTACAACTCGCTTATGGAATTCCCTGCCGATTTCTGTATTTCCTGGTCGCTATAACTTGCAAACATTTAAAAACAATGTACATCGGTACCGCTCTTTTCTTCCTCCCTAAAATTCCTTTTTGCCCGCGCTGTATACAATCACCTTAAGGGTACTCAAACCCCTTGAGCGCGCGCTCATTATAAAAAAAAAAGAAAAAAAATGCACTAAGTACGTCGCGAAAATTGTGCTCTGCGATTTTAGTGCCAAGCTAGGCAAGGGGGTCATCTCTATACATCGTACAGCTTCCACGCCATCAACTCTGGAAACGGACACGGATTTATTGACTTTGCGATGGTACGCAATATCATTAGAGCCAGCACACGGTTTCCCCACTTTTATATTTATAATGTTCGTCAACATGATGATCAACAAACTGTCAACCAAATTGGTCATATTGCGATCCACAGAAGACGATCCTTCAGTGTTTTGGGTGTATGAGCAGTTAACATTGACTTGGACTATTAAGTTGTTGTAGCCAAGGTACCGATGAACAGCCCAAAGCCACCGAATCAATGTGAGGAAATTCAACGTCGAACGGCAACAATCGCCAGAGCCCGCCGCGGCCTTTTCCGATCGAGTATCCCTAGATCTCTCAAGGGATCCAGTGCTCCAGCACTGACTCGCGAGATCTATGAGCAGAAGAAAAGGGGAGAACATATTCCCCTAAGAAGGAAAAAGAAAGAGCACGAGAAGCATCCGATCGAGGCCTTAGACAGGAAGATCTGGAAGAATTAAGTTCGGAAAGACTATTTCTGCAGACTGTCAAACCGTGATGGCGAACTATACCCCATACCCCATAGTCAGGCGGAATGAACCATTCAACCTGGTTGAAGACAAACAACTTTTTCGTCGCTACGTCCAACAAAGCTACTGGACTTGACGGCTTTACCTCCTAACTGTTTAATGCAGCATATGCTTCGTGCATATATAGAAGTGAAGCCCCGAGAACTGCGCCAATTACAAAGGAATAAGCTTTCTCAAAATTGCTTATAAAATCCTGTCTGCTAAGACCTTTCGTAAATAGTCTGATCGGCCCCTACCAGTGTGGTTTTAGATAAGAAAAGTTCACCATCGATCACATTTTCACATCACATCAGGTCTTGGTTAAAAACCAGTGGTTCCAAACCGATACACACTACCTCTTCATCAATTTAAAAGCCGCATGTGAGAGCCTCTAAAATAGAGCCACGTCCAGTTTTGACATGCCTGTCTAGCTCATACGACTATGCAGGATTACGATGGAGAATGCGTGCTTCTCCGTTAAGCTCGGTGATGGCAAAGCCGAGACCTTGAATGTCAGAAAAGGACTTAGACGATGCGTTGTCATGTGTCTTTCAACATCACTCTTGAAAGACTTGTGCAAAACCCACAAGTCCAGTCCAGAGGTTAAAAATCGGTTAAGTAACACGCAGATGCAGACAACATTGAATAATGGAAAGAACATAATGAGCTGTTAATTAAAGCAGCAGAAGCTGCACAGATGGGCTTAGCGCTCAACAAAGAGGGATACAGAATATGGAAGCCTAGGTAAGCAGATACAATTTTGAGGGAGTGATGGAGTGAGGGACTTCATCTACCTCGGTTCTGCTATCAAGTTCGTCACTGACACCAGCGCGGAAATCATGCGAAGGATAACACTTGCTAATCGCTGTTTCTTTGGGTTTCGAAGGCAATTGAGTTGTAAAGTCATTTCTCGAGCAACAAAAAAAAGACACTGGTCATCCCGGCCCTGACTCGTGAACACTCACGAAGCAGATGAAAATGCCCTTGGGCACTTCGGAAGAAAAGTTCTTCGGGTAATTTTCGCTACCGTTTGCATCGATAGAGAAATCGAGAATGGAGAAGACCTTTCAACAGTGAACTACAGCAATGCCGATCTCATCAGAAAAGCTCGGATAACCCGACTTAGATGACTAGATGACCTTGAGCACATGAATACCAGCGTCCCGCTCCGAAAAGTTTTTGATTCCAACCCAGTGTGACAAGGCAGTAAAGGGCGACCTCATCTTAGGTGGCGCACACAGTAGAAGGAGACCTCCGCCAAAATAACTGGAGGCAAATGTTATAAGATCACGCTAGCTGAGGCCCTGGTTCACCCCGTCTAAGTAAGTAAGTAAGTACACGACTTGAATCCATAATATCAGCGCCTAGCACCTAGAGCCGATGCAGCAAATTCGCAAAAGGAAGTTCTCCGCCGTGTCGTCAGCAATAAAGCCATCCGCAGACTAAGCCTGAAATCAGAGGAATCATCTTACCTGTGCTGTGCTTATAAATAAAAGGCCTAACGGAGGATGCAGAACCCCAGCGCGGGTTCGGATCTTGAGAAGTTCTCGTTTGAGTTTTGCCTAACAGGTTTGTCGGTCTCACACTTCCTAAATATTTAGCTGGAGATGGTGAGAGGGTTCAGTAAAACCTTAAGCGCAGCTCTGTTATAGTTAAAGAGGCAGATGTTTTCACCCTCCAGCTATTCATTATAATAACAAATTTGGTTGTGAGTCATACGATAGTATGAAATCCAATAGATGATTGCCTCTTAAGTTGCATTGCCTTCTGCCCCAAAAAAATTGTTAAAATTCAGTTATGCTCGTATAAGTGAAATTCTGATTATCAGGCACATTAGGGCTTTTATATCCAGAATAAGTAAGTTCGATATGAGCGATCACCAAACTGAAACCAGATATCGCTCAGTGTAGGAAACTTCCGACCCAAATTGTCTGGGACAACTTATAATACTCGTACTTGGCGGAGCCGCAATCGAAAGAGACTGCCAGAGTCTATTTTTATTGAATATCTGAAAGAATCTGCTCCATATAATGCAAAAAGAGCAGAGGGAAGCTATTAGAAAGGACGAAACCACTGGTTTGATACGCATAAGGAGTACCACAATAAGCGGATGTAGTGAAATACAATCTGGCGCTGCGAGGAAATACGGGAGCTGGAAAAAGGACGTGACATCGACTTTAAGAGCAATATAAGAGGCTACGGAGGGTTAGAACTGTAGAAATGATATTTGGAAGCCTTACTAGAAGTTAAATACAAAAAAACGATGACTTATAACCTGAACAGCATCCTACAGGAATTCGAATGGAAAAACTCCTCCCACAGGTTGTTAAGCAAAGGTGATAGTCTATATTCTGCTGTTAGCCCGTAAAATAGCCCGTAACAACGTGGGCGATTGTGCTTATTTGTCCAGAAAGAGATTTTATAGGATGTAGACTAGCACACAGCCACGAAAAAACGATACTTACAGTCCTAGTCCTGATGCATACTGCAAGGCCATGGACATAACAATGTCCTTGGTTGCTTCTAAAATAAAGTTTTTCGAGTGATGTTCGGCTTCTTGCAGAGCCGAAATCTATGGGATATACATCAATATTGGCATGACCAGCAAATTAGATCGTTTGGACCTATTGAGGGAATGAGCATCAATGTTCGAATATGTTAAATGTTGGAGGAGCGTAAATCATGGCCGACAGATAGATTACCAATTTCTCAATATGGAGATGGGTTCCGCCATAAGGTTTTTATTGGATGCGTGGCTCGACCAGGAGATCAATGTAATACTGATGGTCAGATTCAAAGTACTTCACTCATATAGCAATGCGGCTACAACGTTTGAGTGTCCGTCGAATGAAAAGCACAACTTCGATGCATAGACAGAATAATTTTTGAAGTTATTCAGAGATGCTCGAGGTTATAGAAGGACAACTAATGAATTTCTCGTGCAATTTAGTAGGAAATAAATGCGGGGAAGAAAGCGATATTGATTTTCCAGACTGTGAATATTCTGTATCTTACCAACATCACTGTATTGATATGTATGCAACATCAGATATTTGTTTCTAATTCCATAGACTGACCTGTTGATTGTTTAATTTTCTGTGGAATTAGTTTGTAGTTTCGGGGAAACGGAGAGTCCTGACATTTCAGAATCTGACTGCAGTCTGAAGCCTATAACAAAAGATCGACACTAATGATCCAATAAACACCCAATTGCCAAATTCGGAAGAACTTACCAAATTTAGCGAAATGATTTGGAGTAAAACAGATAAATAAGTAAAAATACAAAATAAATTGTTGGCGGAATAGGCCCGTTTGCACCAAGCCATGGTCTCTATGGTGTTCGCATTATCATTTTGTGAACAGTGAGAGGGTAACTACAGAGAGTATATTTATGCTGCCAAAATTTCGAAGAGTCATATAGATACATGGAGGGCAAAGTTTCTGATTGCTTCCTACATTAAATAGTCGGAATGATTCAATCTAAACGAAGGTACCTATTAGCCTCTTTGAATAGTAACGTTTTACGGGTACCGATTTAATAATATGCATCGGGAATGTCCAGATTTTATTACAGAATGACAAGGATAGACTTGATGGAAAGGAAATTCTTTGACATATACAACACAACAGCTACCATCAGTATATGGTGCTTTACGAAGGATTATTTAGGACTCACAATGCCCCGGCTATCTCTTGGTTTAGCCTGGTAAATTACCGAATGTTAATATGAAATATTCAACATTAGCCTCACTTGTGTCCATGTCCCTATTACTAATTATTCCTCAAGCGATTCCTCAAGAATATTCTATTTCTAACACAAACTCCAAGCCAATTTAACACTAACGCTGCAAATGGAATATATTTATTGAGTTGACTCCAAAAACCAGTCTATCCAACCAATTCCCCCAAAATCGAATGAACAGAAGAAAAAATTAACATGCCTAGAAAACTGAGGCTGCCTTTTTAATCAAAAGTTCAAACCGTCGCACGCGACTTTCACTTCTTCTTTCAGGCTCCAACAACTGTTGGAAAGTCCAACCCACTTATTCCTATTACCCCATTGTGGTGGAACGAGGATCTCTGATCCTCTTACTAATGGAACCTATTTGAACTTGTGATGAAACGTCTATAATCTTTAGATCGCTTAAGTCATTGTAAAAGAAAGCTCATAAGTGAAGTTTTCTTCTATGGGAGAGAGTTGGACATGTACATAGTAGATGGAGGATTATCTCCTCTTCCTCCTCATCCATGCAGCTCCTATAGAAAAGGCGCTAAGCCTTCTTGCATGTTTGTCTATAAAGCAGTGGCCTGTGATGGCGCTGAGATATTTCCTATTTAGAAGGATCAGACTCTTAGGGCGATTCAGATCCAGCCTTGGCCAGATCGGTTTGGTCGCTAGACATGTTGGTCCGACAGTCCACCTAAGGTCTGTTCTTTTATTACCATCGAGCTTTAAACGCAGCAATTGGTATATCGATGCCACCCTTTTCCAGTAGAATAGGTACAGCAGTTCCAATTTTGGCGAGTTCATCAGCCCTACAATTCTTTGGAATGTGGAATGAATCACGAGTATGGATAGATCGAAGAATTGGCAAGAATCTGAAACTGAAATCCAAAGTGCGAACGAAACCGAAAAATATAGTTTTTTCATAGGCCGCCTTCATGCAAAGATGAAACCGAAATCAGAGTGAAAGATGTCTAGTGTATGGATGTTGACGATGTGAGGAATCACTTCATGGAATTCATGAATGTAGAGAGTGGTAACGATTTTTCATTTGAAAAAGGCGACCGGTCACTAATAACGTAGTGAATGCTAGTCCGTTGGAATAGAATAAACCCGCGAAAGCTATTACCCGGCTGGAAAAAATATACTCGTAGGTGGTTGGACTAAACAATTAGTTAAGGCAAGACGTGAGAAGCTTACGAAAAGCACGCATTTGTTCACAATCAGAATACGGACAGATACGCATAAAAGCGAGAGCGAGTGTTAGCGTGGTATGCACATTTTGAGAAAAACAATCCCTGATCAGCGGCATCAACAACTTAAGAATTGACAAGAATCTCTACAAATAATTTGAAATAGTGTCATTCTCAAGTTTGATGATATAGAAACCGGTCAGCGATCCAGACATTCGACTTCTGGAATTCACATCTTCTTTGGAGGACCAAGTCAGTGAGTACCTGACCCCGCTAGGGACTTCTAACAGCCTGCATCGCCCGAAGAGCAAAGTCATATCATCATATATTGTGAAGGTCACCAAGACATATCGTCGTCGATTGCAGTCTCATTGAAGATGAAGAAGATACACTCAAGGTTCGTTCACATGAATTCACGGAATGGATTAACATAGCTCATCCGTTGGAATTTGACTTCTACTTGAACGTATTGTGAATAGTCAAAAACCTCTTCTGAGCTCAACCTTGAACAGGTGTCATCCCAATAAAATATGTTCGCTTGTCATCACATCCGTGATCCCGTCCCCGACAGAAGAACCACCGAATTTTCTTGAAGAAGCGGAATTTAAATCTACTCTCGGATATACTCACCTGCATCACGATTGAATCACATTTTCAACCAATCCTACTTGCTACCATCACCGGCAGCAACAACCCCAGTCGAAGCCATTCTCTTTCAGTCAAACACCAAGGGATTGCGCATTTGATCTTAAGCCACAGTGTAATATGTGGTTCTCTGGTTCTGCGGTTCTGCGGTTCTGCACCCACATTTGGGTTTCATTTACTCTTGCAACTGAAATCAACTTGCAATAATAATTCTGCAGGCAAATTTTAATACAAAAAAAAGAATAAAAAAAAAAAAAACTCGAAACGCCCGCAAAGTATTTCACATCTATCCGTTAAGCCATTCGCTGAGCTCGACCATGTCTCCAAGTGAACTCGACTTTCAATTTTGGAACCAAACTAAGAAGCACAGAGTAACAACTTATGCACCGAAGCCTGTCACTGTTGGTGTGGCAACTTGAGACTTGATTTGGAGCAAAGCGAATTTATTTCCAAGCCACTTACAAACTACTATAGATCTGTTGCAGCTCCAGCAACCGAGTACCATCTATGTGTTTGTACCAGTGCCATGGAATATGGAAACGAAGGTGCATGTCGAAATGTGCACCTAACTCTGGCACAAAGAAACCTGCTTCACTTAAAGAAACATGTGTAGTTGCAAAGATTTCAGTTTCGGCATAGAATGGAACATTTTTGGGATTTCTGTCTATCTAGATGTCTGTCTGTCTGTCTGTCTGCATGTTTGTTAGTCTATTGGTCTCTGTGTGCAATCTGATCGGAAGACATAAAATAGGAAATGTTAGGAGCTGCATTCATTGTATTGGTTACATTGGTTGCATATGTTGAATGGGACTACTTGCATTGCAAATGGGGGAAAAAAATGGAAACTTTGCGTTGCCACTGTGCCAGGAGTGGGGAGCGATATTGTGTAAATATTTATCCATTGACTCATTTGTTTGATGTGGTAATGAATAGAACCTACCGACGCACTGCAACAGTATGTCACATAATGAAATTAAGAACGCAAACCATCCTGTTTTAAAGTATCTTGGTGGGTTCATTCAATGTCCACCTCTGCAAAAGACTTGAAAACCAATCACCGCTATCGACCTAAGAGAAGGTTTCGACACATCCTTGCTAAAATTGGGCAATCACATCGATTCCAGTTTCTGTCTATGGGTTCGATAGTGAAATCGTGAGACCCAGACTGAACTTTCCGCTCTACCAAATGTCAAATCCACATAACTTGATGACACATCCATGTAGGTCGTAAGAAATGTTCACCGATCGACACAAAGGAAGATGGCTATATCGCAGCCAATTAACAACATCGCCACGTTCTTGCTACAAAAATGCAAAAAAGACAAAAGAAACCACCGCTGCTCTGTCACTTAACGTCACAATGCATGTCATTACCACCCATCACTTTGATAATGATATTGACTACGGTAATTGACAAATTAATGTCAGAGAGCATTGTAGCCATCATAAAAGTTGGTATTCAGCTTTGCTATGATTGCGCAACCACCATTGTGGATGGAGAGTGCCAAAAGAATGTCATGCTGGTTCCGATTAACCCGCCCGATCGATGCGACGACGACGCCGATGTTGCCTGGTCGACGACGGCTTGACTCCCTTCTGACATTTTGCCATGGAACCTGCAATCGGTTTTACGCGAGTCGAATTCAACTTAACACGCGCAACCACCTTCAACAACCGGCGGCATTCGTACTTGTACTCATACTCGTGTACATTATCGCTGACACTGGGGCGATTCAATGGATGCACGCCGGTTAGGCGCCCCATTAAAGCCTTAACCTCTTTATTCGAATGCAGTCACCTCCGCCCCCCCATGCGACCGTGTGCATTGCATGATATTTACAGGGTCAGAATTGGAATTGGAATCTATGGTAAGTGACAAGGGATATGTCCCATGCATGTGTGTAAGATTGACATTTGAAGATGAAATACTTTCAACTCAACGAAAGCGGCTCTTGGATTGACTGGAATTCGAGTACCTTTCCACTTAGCAAGTCGAACTGTTGCCTCTTACTGCAATGGATTAGTTTTGCGGTGGTCACAACTATCCATAGTGGTATTAATTTCACCATCGCATTGCCAAAGAATGCAAGGTTGGCCAGGCAGCCAGGCAGCCAGGCAGCGGGACTGGTTACATGTGGTGCTACCGCGCTTTCGCACCACTGATCGTTACAACTGCCACTGCTGCGCCAGATGCCTTGATGGGTATTAGAATCGCTGCCAAAAGGTGATCCGGACTCGGATGTCCAATTTATTTATCGGGTGATGAAATAGCTGCTCAATTACTTTTGCCGAGCATTGTAATTGCTGCGAGGAGCCGCAAGGCAATTCCGCCAAACTCTGCGCTTGGCTGCTGCAATTGTGGTCATAAATGTGGAGTGACCAGTATTCGGTTTTAGCCGATGCTTCGTTTTAATGGAACACGATGTGCAATAAAATATTTTTGAATGGCTCACTTTTGAGACCAAATCTATCGCGATATCGAAATGTTGATTGAGACTGGAGATGGGAAAAAAATTATCACAACTACGAGCAAGTTGGGAATGTACGAGCATTGTAAGATGCGTTGGGTAAGCTTGGAATGGATCATCTTTTTACAAGCAATCTCTTCGAATTGTTGAATGGAGTGGTTCTATGAAGCAATTCATTGGCTTTTGAGATTGATCAGTTGTTTGTTAGATGGGGAAAATGATGCGGCGATTGAAGGTGAATTCATATTTTCAGGGTTGGGACCTACATTGTGTGGGAAAACCGCAGATGGTATCGCAAGTTTTGTTTATGTTTTATCTCAGATTTAGCGGGCCTTTGTTTGGAAATTTTGAAATATATTTCACTCACTGTGGGGAAAAGTCTTCTCACATGAAGACAGTCAATTTCAGTGCTAATGCCACTAGATACACAGTTCACTAATGCTGGCTTTTACAAGCAATTGTATGCAAATCGGAATTGATTTTACACATCATTGAAGGATGTGACAATACTCGTAGATATGCTTAAATTTGCATACATGGCTTCACATACTGCAAAGACAATGCTCGATGTCATGCCAGAGCAGACTCTTAAAGGGAAAGAGTCATTTTTAAATGGTCAAGATGTCCAGTCTGTGTATTGCATTACAGATTCCGGAAATATCAGTCGCCAGGTTTAGGTATTTAGGCTTCTTAACATCATATTTAGTACTCAAGTATCACAGAATATTATCGATTATGGTTACTCGGACTTGAGTTCTGTGCAAGGGTAAAGAAGTTCGATTATTCACGATCATGATTTGAGGAAGTGCAATGATTTCTGGCATACGTATGAATAAGACACTTGGAGCTAGAAAATTAACTCTGTCGTTATGAGCACCACGTGGGGAACGATTGTAGATCTCACGTCAAACAAGGGTCTAACCAGAATTGACGTACAGACTTTATGCACCAGGGAAATAGGAAGGTCTCCACTTTTCTGCGTACGTCCACGTTTGTAAATACAGACCAGCTGTTCTGGCACTTAGTGAAACACAAGTACATCCCCACCCATACCTCTCAGATCACTCTGATCTGAGCAAGGTAGCTTGCTACGAACTAATGCCATTATTCTTCTCTCACCGCGTTCTCGCCATTCACGTGCGTAGTCCCTGTTCCAAACCGGAATTCAATTTCATGTGGTTAAAATTCCATCTCCGTAAGCAAATTATTCACTACTACTTAATATACAGAAGCCGCAAACTGGACAGCAATTCGACTTTTAACGAGTTTGATGCGCTGTCTGATTCCATTCAAAGAATTGTATCCCTGTATGCTCATACTGAAATCGTTATTACGGCCGATTTCAATGTACACAATACTGGGTGGTTTCGATATTCTGGACAGATAACACCTGAAGCACGGTGTGTCGAGACCTTCGCTGTGGAAAACAACTTAACGCAGCTTGTAAATGAGCCCACGCGAATACCAGGCGTTGATAGTCATACCGCCAACACCCTGGACTTGTTTTTAACTTTTCACCCTTATAAGTATACCGTTGATGCCCTCTAGGTTCGTCAGACCATTGTGTCATATCAGCTAATTTCTTGTACACCGACCACACAGTTAGAGAAAAAATTCCTAAATTCCTAATATTTCCTCGATAACGACGTGGATGCCGCTGCTAATATGATTATACACACCATTCTCTTTGGAATGAGATCCTTTATTCCTCATCGGATGAAGAGTATCAAACCAAAAGAAAAGGCATGGTACGACTCGAGCTGTAAAGAGGCCGTCAGGGTTAGAGAAATATTTTTTCGGTCCTACAAGACCAACCCGACAGAGGAAAATCGAGAAAAGTTCAAACGAAATGACTGCAACGGCCAAAAACTGAGGCAAAAAATACTGCAATGTCCCAAAGGCAGTAAAAATGCTTGGTCGTTCGTCAAAAATATTTGAAATTCCGCCTCATCCTCCATCCCAACGCTCATTTACAATGGTACATTCCAGCTGTCAGCTCTTTGGATAAGGCCAATCTACTTGCTTCACACTTTGCGGCCAGCTCAACACTCCCAGATTGTGCTTTGTCTCCGCCTACACTTGAGTGCGTCGAATCTTCAATGGGACGAATCTACTTTCGCACTCGTGTAGTAGCAAGAGTATTTAAAGATCTCAACATACACAAATCCGCTGGTCCAGATGGTATATCTCCCCTTCTTCTGAAGAGGTGTTCTTCCTCGCTGGCAAAACCACTGCGTAAGCTTTTTCATCAATCCTACTCTTTAGGACTCTTTCCGAGCAGATGGAAAACAGCATTTGTTCAGCCCGTCGCTAAAAAAGGCGAATCATCTTCTCTCTCCTCCTACAGACCCATTGCACTTACGTCCCTTCTTTCCAAAGTCATGGAGACGCCGACCAATCGTCAGTTCATGAAATATCTCGAAATACGAAAACTTTTCAATGACTGACAATATGGTTTTCGTAGCAATAGGTCCACTGGTGGTTTGATGACATGTCTCACCGAAAATTGGAACCAAAGATAGTTGCACTTGATATTTCTAAGGCATTTAACAGAGTTTGGCATCAGGCTTTTTTGTCGAAAATGCGTGCATTTGGGATCGATGACTCTCTTCTTCAATGGATTAGAAATTACCTTTCGGAATGTTCAATTCAAGTCGTCTTCGATGGTTTCAAGTCTGATATTCACAAAATAGATGCTGGTGTGCCCCAGGGCTACGTTCTGTGTCCGACACTCTTTTTAATTTTCATCAATGATCTCTTGTCTTATCTTGTCTGCTACTTCTTGCTGACAATAGTACTCTCTGCTTTACATATTCGTTCCCAGACTCACGTCCCTGCTCTTCGGCTGTAGAAGGGAAACGGCATTCTATTCCGATATCAACAGCATTACTAAATGGGAAACCACTAACGGAATGGAATTTATTGATTCCATAACACAATGCTGTCTTCTGTCTTTAAGTCAGCCATTACCATGAATGGCACTTGCATCGTTGAAACCGAAAAATTTTACATTCTCGGTATATTTGTGTCAATGACAACTTACATTGGAATGGCCACATATTCGATGTCGTCAAAAATGCTGTGAAATGTCTAGGTTTCTTCAAACGATGGATGAAGTATTTCACTCCCTCTGACCTGGCCTCAATATATAAGGCCTTCATCCTGCCCACATCTGGCCAGCTGCCCCTAAACCTGTTTGAACTTAGATAGGAGTCAAAACCGTGCGATAAAAATCATATGTGACGCGAATATTACAGAGTCAGTTGACACCCTCGAATACCGACATAATGTCTCCTGTCGCACCTTGTTTTATCGCTATTACCACAACCAGTGATTGCCAATTGCAATCCGCCCTCTCAAACTTCAACCGTAACACCCGTCTCGCTATGAATGCTTATCAGCTTACCCTCAAGCCCACTTTCGGACATACGAGTACTTTGAAAAATCGTGATTCGTTCCTAAGCCAAACAACTCGCTTGTGGAATGCCCTGCCGAGCTCTCTATTTCTTAGTCATTATAACATTCAGACATTTAAAACCAACTTACATCGGTACCTATCTTTCTTCCCTCCCTAATTTTCATTCGCCCGCGCTGTGTGCAAATAAGGTTAAGAAGGTTTAAGGTACCTTACCTTTTGAGCGCACGCAACTTTGTAAAAAACAAAAACTTCTAAAGTCATGGGGGACAGTAGTCAT
Source organism: Volucella bombylans (assembly GCA_949129095.1). Classification (NCBI taxonomy): domain Eukaryota; kingdom Metazoa; phylum Arthropoda; class Insecta; order Diptera; family Syrphidae; genus Volucella; species Volucella bombylans. The sequence continues at coordinate 123,612,504 of OX422141.1, read as the reverse complement.
ATAATTAACAAGCCCTGGGATACAAGCTCAAATGTATTCTATTCTTGAACTTGAAATGCGCAAAAAACCGCCGAATACCACCAACTTAATACTCTGACCCCAAGTTCAATATGGTTGTGTCAAATTGAGAAAAATTTGTTTTCAGTGACTCATATTAATTGAGACCGAAGTGTGTGCAGGCATCCATGAACCTAGCGGAAAGTCAGTGATCTTTATAGAATCCGTATCATTTGGATCGCGGAAGTAGCATCACATGGGGGCTTGGGTTCAAAACTCTACCGACACCAAAAAGAAGAAAAGGTAATAAGCCGAAAGTGAAATCGTCTGCCTAGGAAAAAGTCTCTCACACTGACAGTCGTCAGCCCTCTCGCGCTGTGCATAAAATGAGAATGCAAAGAACGTCGTAATTGCCGTAATTAATACTTCGCCGAGAGTTCTTTCAAGCGTCCTTAGAGGGTTAAAGATAGATAGATCTGAGGCCCTTTGGAAAAGCCAGTGACTGTCTATTGTAGAGAGACTAAGGCGGTAAAATAAAATGATATGACATCCTTAAGAGCGTTCTGTAGATGCGTGGGGAAGATACAGTTCGATCCCGATGCCTTACATATATGATTCCAACCTCCAATTTGCTAATTCGGCGATTTGTAGTCCCGCGCTGTAAATCGTCGGCCATGTTCCAATAATCATGGCAAGTATATGAGTATTTGAGAGGTTTCTCGAAAGCGTGTTAAGCAACTACTACTAATAGAAACTAGTGGTATGCCACAGGATCAGAATTTCTCCAACACCTGCATAACAAACCATGATTTGCTTCCTCCCAAATTATATCCTCGGTAACCAGTTGGATATTAGCCCATCACCAAGGTTGAAAGATAAAGCAAGGCACAGAACATGACAATATCCTTCGGATGCAATGATACTGCCGGTTGTTTACTGTAGAAATGGGGTTGACACTGAGAGGAGTCAACTTGGCGATGTCCAGTGTTGTAACTATTTCTACACATCAATTGTGCTTATTTTACCTCCAAGTGGTAACCATTGGGTACTGGTCGATGTCTATACGGACTCGACTTACCAAACTTATAAACGCAACTGCTGACTATGAGGCAAAAATAACAGCACTATAAACGGGATAGCGAATGAATTTGCCAGATGGAATCAACGTGAAATAAAAGCAAGTCAGGGGGTTTTGGAAAAGAGATGGTGACGGATGAGTCCTTGGCCCAACTGCAGCGCTCACATCCCCGAACGGGTTACTGGCTTCATGTGATGGGATGAGCCGGACAAAAAGAGGATGAAAAACTGCGACACTTACTATGGCGATTGTTATCGGCGGCAGAAGCAGCGTCTATTTGGATGCGGATCTGCTGTTAGAGGCAAACTTAGGTAAGAAGTCTTAAGTTTTCGGCATGTTAACGAGCAGCTCGTAACAGTACGAATTAAGGCTAAATTTTCCAACATTAGCCCTATATGCGCACACACCCCCTCAGATGAGAAAGATGATGACACCAAAGATAGCTTCTACGAGCTCTTGGACAAAACCTATGAGTAGTGCCCTATTTATGATATTAAAATTGTCCTCAGAGATTTTAATGCAAAGCTAGGAAGATAGGGCATCTTTGGTAGTACTGACGGAAGGTATAGCCTGCATTCAGTCTAATCGACTTTGTGGCAGGACAAAACATTGTAGTAACTAGCTAGAACGGTATTCTCAAGGAGACTTGGACAACTCCTGATTAATCAACGGTCAACCAGATTGACCGCATTGCGATCGACGCAAGGCAGTCCTCCAGTATTATGGGTATCCAAACGTTCCGAGGGGCAAACATCGACTCGGACCACTACCTTGTTGTAGCCAAGGTACGGTTGAGGATATATCGAACGTCCCAAAGGTAAGCTAATAATGTGAAGAAGTCCCAGGAATCGCCACAGATCACCAAATCCTCTTCCTCACCCTTAATCTCTTAAGAGGTCCTATGCTGCCAGATACCGTCTTTGATGTGTGTCACTCGGCCACCACTACGAAACCCGTGATTTGACGACGAGTGCCGGAAAGCACATGCGGCTAAGCAAGCTGCATACAAAGCGGCGCTCTATAGAAGGACTAGAGCTGCTTACGAGCTCGACGAGCAGAAGAGAGGAGAAACGAACACCGGTTTCTCAGGAGGAAAAAGAAGGAGCATGAGAAGTGTGCGATCAATTAAATTAAAAGATGCTACTCCAGGAATGAGATTCGGAAGTTTTACTAAAAGATAACAAACAAATGCCACTGACACAAGCACCGAACCGAAGATTGTAGAGATGAACCACAAACAACGGAACACAGTAGTAGAGTCGCAGTCGATGCTGAGAATGCTCTCAGGCAGAATGAACCTTTAAACCTGGACGATGTAGACCAACAATTCCGTCCACCCGAAGATATATGTGGCCATATGTGAACTTTAGTGCAACAAAGCTGCTGGAGCGAACGGCATGACTGCCAAGATCTTCAAAACGGCAGGCGATGATTTGGTAAGGAGCATACATACACCAACTCATCTGCAAAATATGGTCAGAGGAAAATATGCCCGATGAATGGAACCTCAAAATTGTTTGTCCGATCCTCAAGAAAGGAAACCATCTGATCTGCGCCAACTACAGAGGCATCCGTTTTCTTAATATCGCCTAAAAGATTCTCTCTTCTGTATTGCGTGAACGCTTGAAGTCCAACATCGACCAAATATTCACACTACAACAGATCTTTGAAAAAACCCACGAGTTCCAAATCGATGCACACCACCTATTCATCGATTTTAAGGCCGTCTATGACAGCATCTATAGAGACGCCGATGAAGGTGTCTATACAGAGCAATGTCCAATTTTGGCATCCCTACCAAACTCGTCCGATAACGATGTCGAGTGCACGTTGCTCCATCAAGGTCGGTAGAGAACTCACCGAGACCTTTGCTGTCAAAAAAGGATTTAGACAAGGCGATGCACTTTCATGGGAATTCTTTAAGATCATTCTCGAACGAATAGTGCAAAACTCACGCGCCAAGATAAGAGGCAACACGCCGATGATATTAAAATAATCTTACCAATCGCTGCTTCTTTGAGCTGAGAAGGCAATTGACTAACAAAGGCACAACAAAAGACCTTAATAATGCCAGTCCTGTTCTATGGCGCTGAGGTATGGACTTTAGCGAAAATGGATGAAGGTGTTCTTGGCTGCTTTGAGAAGAAAATTCTTCGGGTGATTTTCGGTCCCGTCTGCATAGACGGTGAGTGGAGGAGGAGATACAATATCAACTTAGGCAGAAGAGTGAAGGTTCAACGACTGAGATGGCTGACACCAATGCTCCAATACGAAAGGTTTTCGAATCTGCCCTCGAGGGACAACACAGTAGAGAAGGACTGCGACTCAGGTGGCGCATGTAAGTGGAAAGGGACCTACCAATTTAGCGCGCGAAATTGGAGGCAGCTAGCTAAAGATCAAGCTGGCTGGACAAGCTTGTTGATTGAGACCCAGGTCCACCTCAGACTGTAGCGCCACCTTATTATTTATCTATTATCTATACAGCCTTCTGTAGCATTGGAGCGTCTTTTTGTCAATTCGTCCCTATTCACCTAGTCAGTCAGTGCTAAATAGTGTATCAATCGATAGTGAACACTCAAAGCATGTCCGTCGGTTCCGGACGGAACCAACTTCAGCTGCTCCCTTTCCCGGGATTCCGATGGCTTTTACTCCATTTCTAAGATACGCAAATCTTGCTCAAATGATAAAATTGGCTTTACGAAGTGTTGAATATGAATATGTCAAATAACACTCTCACACTCACTGCATTTGGTTCAATTTCCGAAAATCTTCGTTCACCCACCTGTCACTAGATTCGACTACCTTGCACTGCTAATTAAAAAAAATCAATCTCCGCTCACTATCACTAGATCAACCAGGCAGTGATCTTTCATTCAGCCACTTCAAGACATGATGCCACATAAAGTGTGTAAAATTAATGAGTGTGACCTCTAGAGAGCGTGTTAACAACAGATAGCACAACGAGACACCTTCATCGGCACTTTCTGTCCCTCGCGCTACTGCCCAAGTGAGTAGCCGTTCCAGATGCAGAGGCAGACTCACACTCTATGACTAAAGAGTCCATTGGATAAGTATCGCCGCGCCGTACCGACCAATTGTAACTGTACTCTGGGTGATTTAAAATGAAATTTCACTGTCACTGTTACGAGTACTCGTAAATCGTAATGGATATTCATAGATACTTTCACCTGACCATGGCCCATTTCAAATGATTTTAGTTTGTTGACAGCTTTTCGGATATTAATCTTCGTATGCGTTAGGGACGGTGAAGAAACATATCTCAAAGATGCCTTTAGCATCCAAGAGATTACCGCATAGCATAGAACATGCCTACCGAGATTTCAATTAAGCACGGCCATGCGGTCATTTGGTCGCCTGGTCATACGGTCATGCGATTTGTTAGCTCCAGCTAACTATCAGCAATGAAGTACCACCATTCGGTAGTAATGTTGGTACGCTGGCTTCAATGAAGCCCCATGAAGGTCACTATTGAATGATGACTGTAAGGCAATTAATCAAAATGTGTGTCGTATCTGTTTTTTTTTTTCTTGTAGATACACTCGGAATATTTGGGACTTTATCCAATCGATTAACTTCGGAGTTGACTTGGACCGAAGGTTGAGTTTGTTTTTATTCATTTATCTTGATTATCTCCTCGGATTTCAGTTGACCACTGGTGGTAAGTGACTTTTCGGGTGTTGTGATACAGAACAGCTCAATTAGCTTGTGGGCACAATGAAGGGATAAAACAGGCCTTGACCATTTCTAAAGTCAGGTCGTCAATATAATTTCTGATTATACCGTGACTCCTATAGAGATGCAGTTGTCGGGATGGTCGTAAAAATGCAGCCGTCGTATTGAGTTGAGATGTAAAAGTTTTATTTGTCTCTAAATGAAGGAGATGATTTATGTCGATGACTGACCATCAACCTTGCCATGAAATGTGAAAAGGCCAAGGTGGAAGTAAAATTAAAATTCAAAGCAAATAAGAGATTCAAACAAAGATGGCGCCTTGATTTTGTAATTTATCTATGTCGACCTTTGATGACGTATCTGGTGATTTAAGTCGCAAAATGAGATGTAATCACAATTGATTTACCCACAACGATTGCTGTGCTCATTATCTACAAATATGGAAGATGAAGATGATTGAAGACTTTCGTGACCTCTTGACAGACATGCCAAAACCATTGACAACACAGAAGTTGTGGATTTAATGTTGTGAACAAGGCATTGATCTCAATGACACCTTTCTTGGATTTTCTAAGAATGAATTTCAGATATTATGAAGGATATTTGGTGTACCTAAACGAGATCCGTTGGCGACATTGCTCTCAAAGTTGTCCACCGCTTTTGTCGTTCAAGTCAACGTCAGTATTTCTTAGAAGGGTGTCTGGTTTAGCTTCTCAACTTTAGCAGGGGCCGCAGTCTATTTCTTCTGTCCAAACATTTCTTAACTTTCTCTATATCATATCCGGCCATTGAAAGTTTTTGGTTTTTCGTAGAAATATGAGTGATGGACCATAAAGTGCCAACAGTATACAACATCAACACATCAGCGCCTAGAATGATCATAGTGCCTGCATAATCCTAGTGGAGGGCGGGTAGTCACTGGGAAAGGGCTTTTCGTCACTCTTGTAACAAGAATAATCTATGTTTCTTGCATCAGCATATTAAGGCGCAAATGTCATGGAAGTCGTTCGCAGGGAGACATGATGATCCATGGAAAACTCAGTGCTCAGCGGAAGTAGTGAGATAATTAGTAGTGATAATTAGCTCCATTCTTTACAATGCAATATTATTACCACTAGGACTGCATAATATCTCCACTTGGAAGAATGAATAATAATGTTGTTGGTCACGAAAATATGAAGATTCGATTCTATTCATTTCACGGCTCAGACTATATTCAAACCAGACGAAATCAACTTTATATGCTTTCAGTAGCCGAAGCTCTAATGTCATTGCCTTGGCCATTACAGAATCAGAGACAGACTGCGTTGGAAATTCTTATTAGACCACAGGTACGTCGCCTTCCGATTCGGATAAAAAGTCACTCCCTGTGCCTCCCTATGCCTAAGAACAAGAAATGAAATAGGATGGCATGAGGGCAATTCCAATGATATTGGGGGCGCCTCCGACAATACAAATTTTGCAATTATCACTGTTGACCAAGACTTTGGCCAATATTTAAAAACTGCAGTAAACTAAGGTAAGGACATTGCGTCATCACATTGAGTCCTGTAGGTCGCAAAACTAGCGACTGTCTCGTCTGGACAAACTAAAAATTCTCCCAACCTTTGACATTCATTTCATGAGCTGCACTCTTATAACTATCTTCCGGTTAAAAAAGATAGTGTTTTGGTTGTTATGCAAACGTTTCAGTAGCCTTAATGCACTTGTCTTTCCTTCGTAACAAGAATTGACAGGAAGCCAACGATACGCAGGTCTGCCTGAGGTAATAGTATGAAGTCCTGCAGATGATGATAGCCTTTAACATTGCACTTGAGGCTGCCCAGCAATTATTCTGGGAACAATTTCCTTACGTACTAGCTTAATATACTCGTAGATGGAGTGTTTGGTAATCTTGGGCCTCAAGTTAAGTTCACTTTATCTAGCGCACGCCATCTAAGAAGAGGTGTTATCTACGTTGTAGGGATCGAAAAACAAATCAGGACGTTAATTCTCATTCGCTATGTTCTAGGCATCTAGGACGACCCATGCGCTCTTTTCTAATCAGCAAATAGAGTTCACTGTTATGTCTTCTCTTCCAAGGCCCACCAACACGAACGGAATCAAAAACAATACGAAGAATTTTGCGCTCCAAATGGCTAAAATCGAATTCGCTAACAATGAATAGCACATCATTCAAATGGCCGCCTCGGTTTCGCTGCCAGTGCTTCAAGCCGTCGGTCCAATTTTTGATGACTCGGTCCAATATGTGCGGAGTTATATATGCGGAGTCCAAAATAATTGGCTTATTAGCGTAGACTTAGGACTTGACGTAGCCCCAGAAGAAATAATCGAGTAGTGTCAAATCGCATGATCGCGGCGGCCAATTGATGAACGCTGGTCGTGAGATGACCCAATCGCCAAATTTCTCCATCACAACTTCGAGCGTTGCGCCGCTTGTATGGCATGTAGCGCTGTCTAGTTGGAACCACAGCACGGATTTATCGATGTTGTCGAACCCTGACAACAATAGTCGATTATCATCGCTCTATACCTGCAAACACTGACGGTAACGGTGTCTCCTTCCTCATTTCGAAAGAAATAAGGTCCGATGATGCCGTCATGCCATAAACCGAAACAAACAGTCAGTCCTTGTGGATACATTGATGCTTGGCCGAACACTTGTGGAATGTGTTCGCGCCAATAATGGAAGTTTTGCTTGTTGACATAGCCGCTGAGATAAAAATGGGCCTCGTCCGGGAAGATGATTTTTTGTCCAAAATCAGGATGTCCGGCCAACATTTCCAGCGCCCAATTAGCGAACTCACATCGTCGTCTATGTTCGTCGGGTTTCAATTCTTGCGTCAGCACAACCTTATACGGATATAGGCCCAAATTCAACCGTAAAATAAGCATCTGGCGATGCCCAATTCAGCTGATCGGCGGTGCCGAATCGACATTTTTGTGTCTTCTTCGATACTACCCAAAAGAGTGTATTCACGCTCAAACTTTTCCACGGTGCGTCGAATTGCCTGCACACTGAAGCCATGATGACGGCCGACCACACAACAAAATTCACATTGCGTATATACAGCTGAGCCGGAATTCCGATATTTTTTAACAATTTTCGCATGTGCGGCAAGCGTAAACCGGTGCATGATGAAAGGGCAAACCTTACTGAATATTTTGACAGCTGCTGAAATATAGCAATTGGAAAAACTAGCATTTCTATCTGGTCACCCGTTAGAATAGGCCTGGAATGATAAGCCCTAGTGTTTATTGGCAGGAGTAACTCTTCGTTTGATGAGTTTCCAGACTTGCGCAATATTTTCTCAAGTAAGGTTTTAAAGAAGCCACATGACAACTTATCACGTTGTGGCAACAATTTTCTGACTTCAAAGGTCTCGGTGAGCAGCGAAGATCCTTCATTGTTATTCTGTGCAAGATTTAAGATTGATATAGGTCAGGGACCAATAAGATAAGTTGACGAGTGCTTTGAGGTATTAACATAATACGGCAGGCGAGATGTGACCGACGATAAGAAGACTGCTTCCTCTACAGTAGGCGCAGTTTAGAGGGTCTCAATACAGAGGCTGCATTCATGAGGCATACCTTCCTCTGATCAAATTTTGGAGTTAAGTTAAGCTCTTTTCCAAGTCATGGTAATTTGGCAGTTCGCCCATTTGGTCCGACGAATTGTTACAGAATAAATAAGTTTAGATAGACTTCGTTCTATATCATCAGCACAAAGTATGATTAAACTAAATTTCCTTGCTTATCTCCACAGTCTTCCTTTCGGGTCTGGTTCTTTTTGTTCCCCATTTCATCGGTTTGATCGGAGCGGCACGAGCTGCTTTTATTTTTCTATGCAGCGGCGCTTTATGCGCAAGTTGTTTTGGTAAATGTGCTTGCCTACACCCGTCATCAAATCAGGTTTCAAGTTAAGTTTTCGTGCGGGTGGTAAAGAGAAACTCTGCACATAAGTTACTGTATTTCTGGCTGTTGTCTGACATCGAAACCACTGAACTTTAGCACGTCATGCATGCAAAACTTTACAACAGATAGACGGATACGTAATCCGCAGAAATTCTGCCGATGGTAGCCATTTAACGCTTTATCTCCTCCGCATCTCAATATTCGTAGATGTATCTCTTCTGCAGCTAGGTAATACTGGTAATAGTGCTGCTTTTACGTACCGCTACTCTGATGAAGAGAAAACGACAACTGTTTACTCCCTGGTTTCTTTGTAGACAGAGTCCAGATCTAAATGAACAAATAAATCATTTTCGGTTATGTGTTGCCAACTCTATTGAGATTTTGTGCCTGTTAAGACTGTTTTTGTTTGCAATAAGACTTTCCCTTGGTTTACTGCGGAAGTTTTAAATGCGCTGAAAATCAGGAATAAGCTTTACAGCAAATGAAAGCGACATCGTTCTTCTTTTAATTGGGTCGCTTATAAAAACGCTCGTAATACAGCCACTGGCATTGTGCGTGATTCGAAATGAAATTACCATTCCTCTAAACTTAATATGTCTTTGCCCTCAAAGGAACTGTGGAGGAACCTTCGGGAAATTGGTGTTAGAAATGGAGGGAATGATGAACTGTTCGTTAAATCCAAATGAGCTAAATGCACATTTTGTTGACAATGCAATAGCTGGTGGTATGTTTGATTTTCATCTGAACACTTTCAGTTCAGTGCAAAGGTGAGCCGATTTTGAGGTAACAACTGAGACTGATGTAATTTCAATCATTGCCTCCATTATGTCAAATGCAATCAGTGAAGATGGTATACCAGTCAAATTTCTAAAAATAATTTTACCCAGTATTGTGAGCCATATAACCCACATAATTAATTCGTGTGTTATGACATCTACCTTTCCCCAAGCTTGGAAACACGCACGGGTTATTCCGATTGCCAAAAAATCTAACGCAAGTTCTGTTAACGATTTTAGGCCAATAAGCACTCTCCCATGCCTATCAAAAGTATTTGAGAGAGTCTGATCCCGCCAGATCAAATGCCACTTATCCTTTAACTCTCTATTGACTTTTTATCAGTCAGGCTTTCGAGAAGGGCATAGTTGTCAGTCGGCAATGGTGAAGATATTGGATGATGTAAGGCAAGACTATGATAAAAGGCCCGTGATATTACTTTGCTTTCTCGATTTTTCGAAAGCTTTTGACAAAGCTTGTTCGGGTTTGGCGAAAGAACTGTTAAACTTTTGTAAAGCTACTTGTCGAACCGATGTCGAAGGATTTCAGGTTTCCTCCAGGTTCCATCCTTGGACCGATTTTATTTTCCATGTTTGTCAACGATTTGCCATTGGTATGTGTACACACTCGTATGCATATGTACGTAGATGACGTTCAATTGTACATGTCCATGCCTATGAATCGGCTTGACGAATTAGTTTTTTGTTTAAGCAGGGATTTGTCGGCGATTAATGACTGGGCAGACAAAAACGGTTCTACTCATATCAAAAATCAATTTTGAACTGAGTCTAGTGCCAAATATAAGCATATCGGATATCGGTGGAGTCGGATACTAGCCTAGGGTTCATAATAAACCGCAATATTCCCCTGCAACAACCACATAAACTACGTCATTGGTCGCATTTATAGTTGTTTGCGTAGACTAAGGTTGGCTGCAAACTTCACACCCTTTGAAACTCGACGCAAACTCGTCCAAGCCCTTATACTTCCCATAATAACATAAGCCGATGTTGTTTTTAGTAGCATGGATTCGTTGTCACGTAATAAGTTACAGGCAGCCTTCAATGGTGCAGTTACATACATTCACAGACTACGCAGATTCAATCGGATATCAGTCTATGTGAAAGGTTTATTCTGTTGCACTTGAGTACAATACTTGTATGCAAGAAATTGTATATTCTTACACAAACTTATAATGACAAAGACGCCAAATTATCTGTTTTGCAAGCTTGAGTTATCTTCTTCTCGCAGAACACTTAATATAAACTTACCAAAATTTAAATATCTCAACTCATCAAGGTTCTTTTTCGTTCACGCCGTGAGGTTATGGAGAGAGTTCCATGCCCTTGAATATCGAGAGTATTAGCAATGCCGCAAGCTTTAAAACTGCAATATTTAGGCATTTTTCTATTAAGCAACAATAAAGATTAATGTATATTTAACTCCTCTTTCTCTTGCTTCTTACTTTTCATCTTCGTTGAATTTCCTTTCTTTTCTATTTTTCTTTTTTGTGTAATCGTTTATACAAATTATATTTTCAAAAAGTTAACCTTGCTTATTTCAGACATCTTATGAATTGTTTTTATTTTTGAAATATTACAATCTTGTTATCAATTAACATCTAATGTAATGAAATTAAGTTTCTATTTTAACTATCAAGCCTAAGTTCTATAAGAGACCTATGTCTTAATGCACATACCATGTTATCTAATCCAATCTAAGTGCTGACGCTACTTTCGCTATTAACCCTCTATTGCATGGCCTAACAACCAGTGATGAAAAAAAATATTTGAATTCGAAAATATGTTTATTTCATAGCAAAATTAAAGGTTTTACAGAAAAAAAAAATTCATTCCGTTCTCCAGGTTTTTTTCTTAAAAGCCATATGTGGCTCTGTATGCACACAGAGAATATATTTTTAATATATTTTTACAGTCAGTTTTTTTTTAATGTTAATTCATACAAAAGATTCAGTCAGCGCCATGAAACTTAGAGAAGCATTTTTCACAATAAGTGTATGAACGCAAAGTGCAATCATTTTGACATAACTGTCGACCTGGCATCCACTTTGGAAAATGACCAATTTGATCTCTTCTTACTGTATTCAGAGGAAAATCTTGATGCCGTTTCTTCTGACTGCCAGAAAATTTGCTGTATGAAGACTTGCTTGTGGTTGGGGAGTTTGTCCCAGAGTCAGTTGGACGTCCTCTTTTGCGAACAACTTTTCCTGCTTTGCACAAATTTTCCGCGATTGCGAGCTTAAAGTCGTACAATGCTAGGTATTCATTAGATTGACGACGCCATAAGATCCAAGAATTCACTAAGCACAAATCAACCATATGAAAATTTTTTTTTTTATACCAGTAGCGAGTGCGCAACTGGATTCTGTAAAGGCCCAGCAACGAGCCTAATAGGTCCACACCACCCATATGTTGATTATATTCATCTACTGCCTGTGGTGATGGAATTTCTATATGTCTTTTTTCTTTTTTGCTAAAACGCTTTTTCGATGTAATAGGCAAACTGCCGACATAAGCCGAAAGCATGTTCACCATTTTGTTGTCATACCACGAAACAAGGCTAAGCTTAACCCCATCAACTGTAGCAACCTTTTCTTCCATATAACCACGTTCTAGTTTTCTAAGTTCCCGTTTTGGTTTTATATTACAGTTCGGAATGCGATTCAGTCTTACAGTTCCTAAAGGTAACAATCCATTTTGAAACAAATAAACTTGAAGTTTGGGACTGTTGAACCAATTGTCGAAAAAGATTTTATGATTTACATGTCGCTGAACGGATTTTGTAAGTCGTGTAACAACATTTGCACTTACTCCGAGGTCCCGTGCATCTTCTGTATAAGTGTTGCTCTGCTGACCAGCAAATATGTCAAAATCATAACTCAAGCCAGAAACACCACTTAGAACATAATTTTTGTATCCCCACTTATGTGGTTTGGCTGGATTGTATTGTTTCAAATGATGCCTTGCTTTGGTGGGGTTAATTTGCTCGTCTACGACTAAATGTTCTTCTTTTGGAATCAATAACAAACGATCTCGAATTTTCTCAAGTAGAGGTCTGATTTTAAATAATTTGTCATTCCCTGGCTCATTGGGTGAACTCAAATTCTCGTTGTTATTAAAATGCAAAAACCGTTTTATTATTTCCCAGCGATTGCACGTCAAAGTCTCGTAAATAAATTGTTGACCTACAGTTTCACAAGTGACATATAAATGACCATTCCTAATAACAAAAATATTACAACAGTTCCATAACACATGTTATAACTAATTTTATACCTATAAACTGCTCCATTTCCCTATGAATTATTCCGGCGGGCTTATTTACATCAACCTGAACAGATTTTAGGTTTGTCTGTTCTACAATGAAACTAATCAAGTCTTCAGTAAAGAAAAATGCGAAGAAATCTGACGGTGTTTCCAAATCGTTAAGGCTTTGTGGGATAGGATTATTGCCCTGAAACTCAAATTTTTCTTTAGAGTATAGCGGAAAATTTCCCTTTTTCCAAGTTGGCTTTTCTTTTCCTGACAACGGTTTTATATTTGACAGAATTTCATCTTCCTCTGAAGAACTGGAGCTGTCAGTCTCAGGAATACATATGTGTTCTTTAGTTTTAGGCTCTAAAGTACCACTGGCTTTCTCATCTGAGTCCAATATTTCATCCTCACTTTCCCACGCATTGGGAAGTGAACCAACAAACTTGTTTTGTCCATAAAAACTGAATGGATCCATGTTTTAAACTATGAAAAAAAATTATTTCATTCAATGAAAAAAAAAAACATTCCCAATGCATACAAAGCCATATATGGCTTATAAAAGAACGTCCTAAAAATTATACTCAAATCTTACCACTTTCTTTTATATACTTGACAAATGAAAAGAATCTTAACACACACAAAAAAATTTAAATCAACCTTCGTCTTTCCAGTATATTTTTTTCCAATTTATATTTGCACGTTTTCACTCAATAAACTGCACCGCACGAACAAACAAAACAATGCGTTACTATAGAAGAGAATATACCGTTATGCACACAAAAATTACATCATTCAAAAGAGAATGAAGCAGAGAATATAAAACTGTAAACTTAAAATTTAAGAGATCTTAATTAAGAAGAGAAACTGACTTTAAACATGAAAATCCATATATGGATTTGTATGCAATAGAGGGTTAAATCCATAAAATCTCTTGCTATAAGATTGGATGGAATATACTTGAATTTCATCAGACTGAATACTGCGATTTGTGATTGACACGTTTACGCATATCTATTTTTGCTGCCTAGCTAGGTCTTGCTTTCCCACTACTTGGAAAATTGCGAAAATAACAACAATTGAGACGAATTCAAAACCTTCGGAATGCTTAGACTTTCGTCGAATTAGCATTCTTTCTGGCTTATCAAAGGTTTTAGAAATCATTATTAAGAGCCCGCTGAAAGTGTTCGTAAAGATGTACGAGCCACCTAAGATTTAATAAGATCTCGTTAATCTCCATATCGAGCAGGGTATAGCTGTTGACGACATCCTTTTGAGCCTTGATGGGACTAAAACAATGCTGCCCTGTCTTTTGGACTTTTCAAAAGCTTTTGATTCAGGCAAACACAGTAAACTTTGTAGGAAATTCTATTCTACAAGGTGGCGCAAAATTAATCATCCAATTTTGTTTGTGAATTACTTTTTTACTAAATAAAAAAAAATGATTTTGATTTCCGGTGATGACTGTTCGCATTCCTGTCGAATATTCTTCTTACGGACTGCCGATTGTCTGAGGCTTGTTGACATAAGTTCGCGAAAGAAGTCTGAGATGGTTAAATCGGGCGATCTTGCTGGCCATGCCAAATCGCCAACACGGGAGATTACACGACCAGGAAACGCTTGCCTCACAATATCCATTGCAGCTCGTGTTGTGTGCACGGTTGTACGGTCTTGATGAAACCACATGTTCACCAAGCCTCGCTCATCCAATTCCGGCAGTAAGAAGTCGTTTATCATGGCCCTGTAGCGTTCGCCAATAACAGTGACCATATTGCCGATGACGTCGTCAAAAAAATAGGGTCCAATCACTCCTCCCTCGTGACGCCGCACCACATAGTGGCTTTGAGTAGATGTAATGGCTCCTCGTGCATCACACGCGGATTTTCAGTGCCACAGAAAGGAAGATTTTGCTTATTGACGTAGCCGCTTAAATGGAAATGCGCCTCGTCGCTCATAATGATTTTCGACACAAAATCGTCCTCTTTGTTGTTGAGATTGAGGATGGCTCTACACTAATTCACACGCGACTGACGGTCAAAAGGCATTAACTGATGCACTGTTTGCACTTTGTACGGGAACATGTGTAAGTTTTTCACTAAAATTCGCTGTAGGGTCCGTCTGGTGGTGCCCATGCATGGTCTCCTGTGGTTCCACTCTGTTCGAGTCGAGTAGCTAAGCGCCGGAATGTTTGTCCAGTTGGCGCGACACGATTAGGAAATCGACGTCGAAATTCACGCTGCGCTAACACCACCGACCGATTATTGGTCAAAAACATCGAAACAATTATTCCACGCTCTTGCGAAGTATAGCGCTCCATTGCTTGTCTGTTTGTATACTGCAGCTGTTTAGTTAACAAGTGTCAAATATGATTGACGTACGACACCATTAGGGTGATAAATTTTGCGCCACCTTGTAGCTTCTGATTAGAAAATGTTTCTACAACGCTAGGACGTTATAAAGGCGTTCCACAAGGCTCAATTTCTGGACCTATGCTCTTCATTTTATACATTACATGACTTCCCCCAAGTTTGTAAGCATACTACGATACACCTACATGCGCATGATGCCCAAATATACAGAAATCGAGAATTGTGTCAGTAAGAACCTTTAAGACCGTGGCTTAAGTAGTAGTGTATTGGTTTCCAAATAGGACGGTTCGGGATTCAATTCCAGCCGCGCCCGAAATGCATTCTGGTTTTCAGGTAACTAAAATCACGTAAGATGAGCGGTTGCCACTTACACTAATGAATTAATCTCCCCATTAAATGTTGGATGCCACCAATGCAGTGAAATAACCACTGAACCCAAAAATCGTTCTTTCTCTCTCTGTTACATTTTCCCAACAACTTAACACGTGCTCAGGTATTTTAAGGCAACCAGTTGAGTGATAAGTTCTTAAAAAAAAATCTCTGGGCAGTCTATTATAGAATGGTCTTCTAAAGGGTGATTTTTTAAGAGGTTTAAAACTTTTTTTAAAAAAAAAACACAAAAAATTCCAAAAAATGAATGAAATATTTATTTGAATCGATAGTTTGAACCTTGCAATTTAATGTTTAAAGATAATTTCATGCAAATGTTGACCGCGGCTGCGTCTCAGGTAGCCCATCCGCTGAGTCCAATTTTGGCATACTCTTTCACACATATCGGCCGGTATCTCACGAATGAATGCATGGATGTTGGCTTCCAGTGCGTCAATCGAAGCGGGCTTGTCCCTATAGACATTAGCCTTGACATACCCCCACAAAAAATAATCTAATGGTGTCAAATCGCACGATCTAGGCGGCCAATTGACCGGCCCGAAACGTGAAATTAACTGTTCACCAAACTCGCCTCGCAATTGCGCCATTGTTTCGCGTGCTGTGTGGCATGTGGCACCGTCTTGTTGAAACCACATATCATGCAAGTCAAGAACTTCCATTTCGGGCAAAAAAAAGTTTGTTATCATCGCTCGGTAGCGTTCACCATTGACAGTAACGCTGCGATTCGCATCATCTTTGAAGAAATATGGCCCAATAATGCCGCCGGCCCATAAACCGCACCAAACAGTGGCTTTTTCGGGATGCATTGGTAGCTGTTGCAATGCTTCTGGCTGATCTTCACTCCAAATGCGGCAATTTTGCTTATTTACGTACCCATTCAACCAAAAATGAGCCTCATCGCTGAACACAATTTTTCGATAAAAAAGCGGATCCTCGGCCAGCTTTCCAAGAGCCCATTCACCAAAAATTCGGCGTTGTGGTAGGTCGGCTGGCTTTAGTTCTTGCACCAGCTGTATCTTAAAAGGCTTTACGCCCAAATCCTTCCGCAAAATTTTCCACGTAGTGCTGTAACAAAGGCCTAACTGCTGGGAACGGCGCCGAATCGACATTTCGCGGTCTTCTGTCACACTAGCTGATACGGCGGCAATATTTTCTTCACTACGCACAGTACGTAAACGTGTTGGTGGTTTAATGTCCAACAAAGTAAATTTGGTGCGAAATTTGGTCACAATCTTCCGAATAGACTGCTCAGAAGGTCGAGAATGCTGATCATAAAATGGAAGCAGCGCGCGATGAACATTTCGAACCGAGCACGAATTTTGATAGTAAAATTCAATAATTTGCAAGCGTTGTTCATTTGTAAGACGATCCATGGTTAAATTGCAAACCAAACTGAAGCTGTTTGACAGTGACACAAGGTACTAAACACACGTCAGCTGTCAAAACCAGTGTTGCCAAAACCAAACCAGCTAAAAAATCACACATTACTTAATCCCTGTACTAACCGATAGGCAAGAACACGTTACTTATCTAAAGAGAAGATCCCGGTAAAAATGTAGTCTTTCAATCATTTTGTGACCATACAAACCAACTTGTAAGAAATATTTATACGACGTTGCGTATGCTGTGGACTTCTGCTTTCTATACTCCAAAAAATATTCGGCTAAAACTGGTAAAAACCCTACTTGTACGGCAAATAAGTTGCTGCTGTATAGTCTACAGTTCTCTTGATTCGCTATCTTCTCAAAAATTAGAGCTCGCTTTCAATGCTATGATAAGATATGTTTTCCACTGACAATATTTCTATGTTCAGACGGTCAATCTTAGGGTCCGGAATGATCGGACATACATAAAACTGGAGGTGTGCCCGAGTCTGTCGCAATATTTTCAAATTCTTTGATGATTTTATTATTACGTGACCACCCCACCATGTTCCTTTATGAATATTAGGGGACCTCGTACCAAAATTTTCTGGTAAAATCGCCCATTTTTTCGGTGGGGGCATGAGCGCATATCCGGCTGATGAATGATTTAGCCTTAATTGTTTAAATGCGTCCGCTTGTGGCCCAAAAGCTCTTTTTTTAGTCGGCCGCTTACAAAAAAGCCAAACCCAAAATAGACGCTGTTTTCTACAGCAGTCATCATAGTGTACCTAGTCCTGCCATAAGTTCTGTTACACAATTTCCAGCGTTTATCGTTCAAAACTTCTTGCGGGAATAGAACTGTTAACTTTTTTTTCAGAACACATGCACTGATAAGTGAAGAATACTAGTCTGTTTGGTTTCAGTTTGCAAACTATTAACATGGAGTGGAGCGTTAAAGAGAATCGAGTCGCGGTGATAGCGTTGCATATGTGCGGAAAGAGAGCTGGCCAAATTTTCGTGTTGCTAAAACTGCTCGGAATATCGAGAATATTCATTTATCGGGCTATTGCTCACTTCGGCAAATTACCTGGAGTAGAGGACAAGCCATGAAGTGGTTGCCTGCGCGTCGTCCGTATGAATGCGGTACGAATTCGGAGAAATCTCCTTAGGAAGCAGAAGACCATGTCCAAGGAATTGGATATATCATCAACCAGATCCATGTCTAGGCTGATTCGGTATGATCTGCATATGAAAGCCTATCGTCGGTGTACGGGTGATCTTCTAAATCCTCAACTAAAAAATACTAGGCTGGAAAGATGGAAGCGATTTTTGCAGCGGCACGCGGACAATGGTCATGAAAACATTCAGTATACGGATGAGAAAATTCTTACCGTGGAAGAGGTTTTCCACAAACAAAATGACAAAATTTATGCCACTTCATCTAAGCAAGTGAAAAAAGTTGTTCCAAGGGTTCATCCCGCTTTCGTAATGGTTTGGTGGAGGGTCTCTCACCGTGGTGGCACATACCTCCATTTCTGTGAAAAGGTGTAAAAACTGGTGCAAAGGTTTACCAAGAAGATGTGCTAGAGGGTCTTGTTAAAGGCTTGACCAATATCCTTTTCAATTGATACAGATGGATCTTCCAATAGGACTCTGCTCCAGCGCACAAAGGTGCGCTCAGAGTTAATATTCCTGGCTTTATAGGAGCAGAAGATTGGCCGTCGGGGAGTCCAGATCTGAATCCACTGGATTATGGTTTGTGGTCGGAATTGGAGAACATGGCCTGCAAGACTCCCCACAGAAATTTGGAAAGCCTTAAAAGATCATTAACCAGAGCAGAGTCCACGATCTCCATGGAAACCGTACGTGCCGCTATTGCCCAATGGCGTTAAAAGAAATAAGTTGAACTAAAGAAGGACAACCGATATGATAAACAAAAATTTGATGAATAAAGAGAATATCGGGAACTTTTCGGCGTATAGAGAGGGGTTGTAAATTTATAAGTTTCAGCTGGTCATTGTATGGTGGTAAGTTTTGGCTATCATTCTAGGGAAGACCACGTAAAGCAAATCGTAAAAACCTGCGTTGAACAGCTTCTAATGGATGTGAGTTCTGTTGTAGGGTGACCAAACTTGGCTTGCATATTCAAGAGGAGGCCTAACAAAGGTTAGGAAGGGCAGAGTTGTCTTTTTTGTATTATATTATCAATGTGAGAACGGAAATTGAGTTCCTTATCGCACCTAAGTCACGCAACTCATTCACTAAGGAAACAGGTAGATTAAAGATTGAATAGCAGCGCGCGGTGAAGTACGGGTAAAAGTTATAGCCTGACACTTATTGACGTTAAGGTCCAGAGGAAATTCCTCTGACACCAAGTACAAAATCTGTCTAGATCTTCCTGCAGTGATAGGCTATCTGAGGAAGATGATATATGACATATCTAAAGATTTTCATATCATCTGCGTGAACAGATAAGTATGAATTTTTAATGATGCAATCAGAATAAATAATAAGGGACCAAGGTGGCTGCCTTGAGGGACACCAGAGCAGGAGGCACCCAAATTTCAGTCTCACAATTTGCCAATTGCTGGTAGTATTTCCTCCAAAATTAGATAAGTTTACGGTTTCGTGAAACGTCTGAAATTAAAGGTGCCTTTTGGACGTCAGTGGCCCCTGAAAGGCTGTCATCCATAAACCCGGGAATGGGCCGAGCAACAATAAAGTTACAGAACCTCATCTTGACAGCTGTTGGTGTGACCTTAATAAAATTTGCGAAATTTCTGTACCGTTATGGCACCTATCTGACCTGGTTAGACAACAAGAACACAGACCCATATTCTACTATTAGAACGATGTTCAGCTACGAAGACAGGAGAAAATAAGCAACTCCACCGTAAAAGAAGCCTGGGGAAGACCTACTCGTCTACAAAAGAGTTGAAACAACCACATTTCCCTAAAATAAAGTTACCACTTCAATTTCTCACAATGGCATTACATTGCCTGTTTTTTTTCGATCCCACAATTCACAATTCAGCTTTCATTTCCATATAACAATGAGACATTTGCTACAGGATGTCATTTAAACCTCACCCACATAAATTACTCATCCGAGCATCCGCCAGATAGTCTCTTCAATTCAACCGCACCAAATCGGGTCTGAATTCGTAAGAAACCACCAACACAATTTAAAGACTTGCTTTCAGATACATTGATAGATACTCAACTTTGGTTAGACACTTACCTCTGATACTTTAGCATTGCCCTTGGCAAAAGGAAATTGCTATTCACCGCATCATCTATGACAAGATCTCGCTTGGTTATCGCTCCACTAACAGCATTGCCACTTCCTGTCGATCGGATGTGATCCAATGAAATTTGGCTGGACGATGTGGAACTATTCGCTTGTTGAGCTTGCTTCTCAATATCCGTTAATGACTCTATTGAAGATTGCTTTCCTATGGAATGTGACGTAAAAAACGCTCCAATTCGTTTCAAATAGGTTCTCTTCGTTTCCCCTACACTGTTCGGACGAGAGAAGGAACCTAGACGGAGGCTACTATTGGTGCTGGAGCTATGACTGCTACTGTGACTTGAAGAAATCTTCTTCTTCTTCAACTGCTGCTGCAGCTGCTGGTGATGATGAGGTCGATTATAAAGACTATGGCTGTGGCTGACAGTTGTCTGAGTTATATCCGGTGATACTGATGCAGAATGTGATGTTGATATCTGATGGCAGGTTTTACAGCCACCCGCCGTATACTTGATATGATGACCTGAATGTCTTCCATGATGATGATGATGATGTTGATGTTGGTGTTGTATAGAATGAGAATGATCTGCCTCCTCGTCTTCCTCGTAGGGTAGAACTTCTATTGCATCAAAGTCGTAGGAGTTAAAGTAGGCTTGATCTTTGGTACGTTTGACTTTGGCCGCCTCGGAACCATTTTGGTCAAGTTCAGCCGCAGAGAGACTACCTAAAGATGTTGGCTTTGTTTTACTATCACAGGTTGGCATCTTACTAACTGTCGAATCCAATCATTGACCTAATCAGGATCGCCTCGTTATCTGAAAAAAGATAAATGGAACACTATTAACCAAATGATCATCATGTCCACATCGAGGTAGGTCTAAATGTATCTTGAAAATGAAAGTGATTGAGCGACTACAAAAACTGACATAATAGTTACATATGTCGAGTTGCTGTACTCGCACTACAATAATTGTACACCCTGTGGTAATGAATCGCTTGAATTCTGTCATCTACAGGCTGTGGGTATGAGAGAGCTCGGGGCTCTGCTTCAGAATAAGATTCGCTACTTGGTTATGCAAACATCAGTGCCTAAAGGGGGAGAAATTCCTCAAAAGGTTATTCTGCCATGACTTGGCTTGTGGCAAGCTTGAAATTCATTTGAATTCATGAATGATTATCTAACGAGCTGTGGGAGTCAGTGACACAAATCCGATGTCTTAATTAAGAGAAACGAATAGTCTTACGAAGTTTCGTTGAAGGAGGTTGTCGTATGGTTAGATCCGTTTGGCTCTCAGGTGGGGAACATAAATTTACAAGTTTAGGAGGAGGATATTCTCGACAAGGTTGGATTACGGTTGTGAGTTGTTTAAAATATAATACACGGTTTATTTTGTAAGCTATTGTATACGGATATCTAGAATACTTGCCGAGGTAGATAGGCAATGGAGACTTACGAAAACAATTAAACAATTGTATGTAACTTCATTGTGGTTACTGAATTAAGATGGCTGATGGGGTGATGTTACAGCCCCAAGAGCAAGCGCTTGGTATGTTCTTGTCCATATTAGAATAAGGTTCTTGTTCATTTGAGAGAGGGCTTATGTGCTGCAGAGAGAGACTCGAATCATCGAGAGAGATATGCTCTTTGGTCTTTTGGTATAGGAATTGGTTATAGTGCAGCAGAAGTAGATGATTAGCCATGTCTATTGGCAAAAATACTATTTCAGCATCCACATGTCCTAGCTGAACTTTTGAAGTTGACTGGTAAATTGAAGAATTCATGAACTCTGTTTGCTGGATTATCTTCTTGATATTCAATATCTTTTGACTCGAGAATTTTGGGCCACCTCGACGATCTCTCTCATCTTTACTTTTCTGGCTGGAAACTGTACTGATGGCATTAAAACTGATAGTTACAGGTGTCCATTTACGAGTAATAGAGAAGATGTGACCTCTTAACTGATGGTAAGGAGATTCATGCATATATATCATAGTTGACGTAACTAAAAGGCTATTTCTTTCTGCTGAGGTTTCATCCATTCAATCAATCAGAAATCTTATTAAATCATCTCCAGGACCTTTATAAACCTCACGCCAACAGCATTACGTGCAACAGGCTCCAGAAAATGTGGATCTATTTCCAGGCATTCTAAAACCAAAAGAAAAAATAAATCAAGGATCATTATACATGGCTAAGACTAAGACCAATTCCAGGCCAAGAGAAAAACCAATGTCTGTGTTACTAATGGAAGACAAGGAGATGTATTCAAGGTGTTCCGCTTGTCATTTTAATGCCAAACCACTTCACATTTTATTACGTCAGGCTACATACTCGCCTAACTAAGCCTAACCCAGTATGGACAGACCAGACTTTTATCTGGACTTCTTGAGCCGAGCGGATTGTTTGATCTATTTCTATGGACTTATGATTCAAGTAGAGGCCACACTGGGTCGGCTCTTGACTAATTGAATCTAATAATGAATATTTGATGGAAGGTTGATCTACCGCTGTGGAGATGAACTTCGGTGTTAGTGTATTTAAATTGATATAATCTGCGTCAAGCCTGGAATGGTATGGAATACGATCCAATAGTACCCAAGCCTGTGGAATGGACGAATGCGATCGTTGGATCCGCGAACCGCTTTTGACGCCAGAAAGTAAATACATCATCAAGGCTTGCGTAAGTCTCAAAAGTACTATCGACGTGGAACGTCTACCTTCCCTCATAAGGCTACGATCTTGATCTAGATATTGTTGGTACGAACCTGTTGCCTTCGGATAATTATTTTGTCTGTCAGAAAATTAGTATACACGGGCTTTCACTCTCTGGTGGATAGTACCATTATTTGCTTAAGTAACTGGGTTGCGAGAATTCAAAGACAAGATATCGTTCTTAGTCGAAGTCGTACTAATAAACTAATAAAACGATCAGCGTGTTGAAACACTTTGAAGAAGGTGGCTTTTCAGTATTACTTCGGGTGATGGTGGTGAATGAAATGTGATACTTATGGACTACAACTTGCAAGGAAGGTTCAGAGAAAAAACCTTAAAATACGTTCTGTTCTCCAAAAATATATTGTAGCTTATGCAGATCACAGGGTGATATAAGGTCTAACACATAGATCCACCCGGAACTGTTAGCAAGTCGTTAGCCAAATATCTCGGAGTAGTCTTGGACGTAAATGAAAAAAAAACTCAACAAGAAATGTAATTCCATAGAGCGCTTAAGTACGGTATCGTTCAAGTTACTATTGTGTTGGCAACTACAATAAGTAATTGCCGATTTCACACATAGATGTCATTGGCCATGTTTTTCTTCTTTTTTACATTTGTTAGCTGTCAGTTTTACTTTGCTTTAGAAGGAATTGCGCGTATTTTTGTGAAAAGGTATTAGTTTGGCGTAAGTTTTATAATATGGAGTGCAAAAATGAGCATTTTCGTCATATTTTATTTTCTTTAAAAGAAAGATAGTGCGGTCTGGTCAGGTCGGCCAGATGAGCTTAATGATGATCAAGTTAAAGATATAATCGAGTCGGGTCGTCATGTAACTGTACGAGAGATTTGAAACAAAATCATTTAACGAAGTGCATCATTGCTTGCGATTTCCACCTTAGACGCAATTAATCCTACCCTGCTGAAGGCTGCAATTGCTCGATATCTTCGTACATTGCTGCAGATAATATTCAATCGAATAGTTTTGATTTTGAGTCATTTTCTTCAAATGAAATCTACGGAGCCATATTGTCTTTAAAAAATAAGACTTCTTGTACAAGTGATGGTATATCGAGCGTGCTATGGAATATAAATTTGTCTATATTTGGACGTGTTGAGTTATTTGTTTAATATTAGTGTTCAAAATAACTGTTTTCCCCGGCACCTTAAATGAAATTACTCCACTTTTTCAAGAAGGAAATATAAAAAGTATGTGCAACTACAGTCCCATTTCCTTGCTACCAACCTTCTCAAAAATTTTCGAAAAACTTTTCAAATCACGCATTGGGTTGTTTTTAGAAAAACATAACTTTTCAGGTAGCAATCAGTTTGGATTTGGAACAGGAATGTCTACTGAGGATGCTATTCTCAGAGTGTGTAGTCTGTTGTTGACATGACTGAAGTATTTGGCATGGTGGACCAGGACTTGCTACTAAAAAAAAAAATATATAATACTGATTTTAGGGGAGTAGTTCACAACTGGTTTATTTCATACCTAAAATGCAGACAACAAAATGTTAACATAAATGGAAATTTGAGTGATTCTCGTTTTTTAAAAAATGGCGTGCCGCAGGGTTCAGTTCTTGGTCCATTGTTGGTTCTAATTTATATAAACTCCCTTTTTAAATTGAAGCTAAATGGACAGTCAACTACTTGTGCAGACAACATGGTTTTTACATACCAGACTAATACAGGACATGAGTGCATCGCAAAGACCTAGAAACTTTGAGGCTTTGGTTCACAGCTCATAAATTAATCATCAGCGAGAAAACAGACTGCGGAAAAGGTGATAATCCATTGGAGAAATATCAGGAGAGGTACGGTGGATGCGGAAGAATTTCGATTCCCAACTGTAGCAGCTTCTGCACCGTTACGTGTGAGGTATGGGGTCTAGCATTGTCATGCAACAGGATCGGACCATGCAGTCTGCTTTTCAGCCAACTTCGTATGCATTATGTCGATTTTCTCACAATATTTGACTGCGTATATCGTTTCCCCTGGTTGAAGAAATGAAAAGTGGATTGGTCCTTTCGATGTCCACCAGATTGTCACCATAAACTTTTCTGGGTGAAGACCAAGTTTGTGGGTGTGCTTTGGGTTTTCGTCTGCATCCAACCACTGCCCAGATTGATATATCTACAGTATACACTTTTCATCACCGGTAACTATCTGGTGCAAAAACGGTGCATTTCGGTGTCTTAGATTCAGTGATGCACAGGTTTCTAAACGGCAATTCATGGGCTACCCACTTGTCGAGTTTTTTCACTTTTCCTATTTGAGATAATTTTCGACTTATTGTCATGGGGGATACTCCCATGTTGTATGCAATGCCCCGCACCATTTTCATTGGGTCTGCATCCACCGTTTCTTGTAAAATGGCATCGTCAATTACCGTTTCCGATTTCCCACACGGTTCGTTTTCGAGGCTTACATCTCCCGAACGGAACTTACCAAACCAACGCCGAATGGTGCGTTCGTTCACCGCTATATTCTCAATGGCGTCACTTATATTTTTGGCTGCCAGAGACGCATTATGTCGCAGTTTGAACTCGTAAAGGAAAAGAGTACGAATTTGAACCGAGGGCAGCATGATATAAAAATTCCTAGAAAAAGATAACTGTACTTGTAACGGAGCCTAAAAGTTGCACACATCAAACACACATACCACTTTACCTTATAAAAAAAAAAAACACTGTGTTGTACATATGTTCACTCGACGGCTTCTACTTGAGGACGAAGTGAAAAATCGGTACAACCTAATAGATCCCGTATGCCTTGACGGGTTCTAGAGGAGACGATTCAACGATGAATTCTACGAGCGATATCGACCTGGGCAAAAAACTGCGCATTGGGTCTTTGAAGTGGCTGGGAAATGTAGAGCGAATGAACACCAACGCTCCAGCCCGTAGAATCTTCGACTGTAATCCGGGGAGACAATGCAATAGTCATTTTAGGTGGCGACCTCAATCAACTTGGAGTTTTGAGTGCGCAACTCCAGGCAGTTAGCCAAAGACCGCGCCAATTGGAGATACTTATTAGTTGAGGCCCAGGTCCACCCCGGACTGTAGCGCCGCATAAGTAAGTAAGTAGTATCTTTAAAATTATAGCACCAACTTTATTGTTTCTATATTTATATTATGGTACAGTTATTTATAGCTAAAATACGGTTTCACTTTGGCGTCTTTACACTGACGATACAAAATTTTTCGAAACCATTTTCTCACCCCATGACTCCTTCCTCCTTCAAGAAGACCTTGATAGTTTTTCGATCTGGTGCCTCAAAAATTGTTTAGACCTTAATATCGCTAAGTGCCAATCCATCACCTTTTCACATAACCGGCACCAATCTCCTCCCTGACTCTACCTTTTCCACAACCAACCTATCTCCTCCGTTCAATCTCTTCGCGATCTCGGCATTTTGTGTGATAGGGAGCTCAACTTCCGTATATTTATGGGTGAGATAATCCTTAAAGACAACTCTGCACTAGGTTTTGTAAAACAGTGGTCTAATCCATACGTGACCAGATTATCTTTGTTAGCCTTCTCTTAGAGTACATCAGTCAAGTGTGGTCCCCATGTTGTCGTGTTCATATCTCGAGAATTGAAAGCATCCAGCGACGTTTTCATCGATTTGCTCTTCGAGGTATGCTCTGGAACGAGCATTTTTGTGTCGAAATATCGCTGCCGTTCAGGCGTCCGTAGCAAACGATCCAAATCAGTCAATTCCACGGCATTCTCAAGAATTGGGCATGACTCAGACCACATTATGGAGTATTTTGCGTGAGGATCTTGGTTTACACTCATACAAGATCAAGCTGACTCAAGAATTGAAGCCGATGGACCATTTGAAGCGACGTACGTTCTCTGATTGGGTTCTGGAGAAGATGCGCCAAGATGATGAATTTCATCGCAAAATCATCTTCAGTGACGGAGCTCATTTTTGGCTCAATTGGTTCGTCAATAAGCAAAATATGCCATGTTGAACGGGTGAAAATCCACATGTGCTTCATGAATTACCACTTCATCCACAAAAAATAACTATTTGGTGCGGTTTGCATGCCAGCGGCGTTATTAGGCCGTATTTTTTCGTCGACGATAACGATTGTCACGTTACTGTGAATGTTCAGCGTTATCGGGCCATGATCACCGATTATTTTTGGCCCGAATTGGAAGATATGGACTTGGACGACATGTGGTTTTAACAGGATGATGCCACAAGGCACACAGCACACGCTACAATCGATTTATTGAAGAGTGAGCGAAGACATGAGTGAGTGAAGACATGGGCCAGTCGATTGGAGGAGTATTTCGAGCGATTTAACGCCGCCTGACTATTTTCTGTGGGGCTATATTAAGTCATTTATTTATGCAAACACGC
Source organism: Volucella bombylans (assembly GCA_949129095.1). Lineage (NCBI taxonomy): Eukaryota > Metazoa > Arthropoda > Insecta > Diptera > Syrphidae > Volucella > Volucella bombylans. The sequence continues at coordinate 123,585,311 of OX422141.1, read as the reverse complement.
CGACGACGTTGGAAGAGCTCAGAGCCAACATTGAACGCGAAATAGCGGCCGTTTCGGCCGAAATGTGTGGCCGAGTCGTTGAAAATGGGGTAAAACGAATCGACCGCTGCAAACGTGCCCGCGGTGGCCATATGGACGAAGTCGAGTTCCATTCATAAATGTTTTCATTGTACTTTTGATTATTGCGAGTGAAGAATAGACAAGCCAAAGTTGTGTTAAAGTAAACGACCACAGATTCCATAGGATATTTTGTCCCATCTGCAAATGAAGCATATGAGTGCGAAGATGCAAGCGCGTCTATACGAGTATATTATAAAATGATCTGAATATTGTTCAAGGCAAGAAAGCTCATGATTATAAGCCACCTGGTTCAAGAATAAAAGCAACACCAGACGCTCGATGCAATACTTAAGTGGAGAATTCAATATAACAAACTAAACTGGGACGTAAATGATGAAAGAAGGCTGTATGACTACTTAAGTATAAATTAGGAAATGCTATTGTATGAGCTCAAATTATTTGCACAATTTGTCCTACTTGTCACCTGAATTCACTCGAATGGAATAAAATCTGCAAAGAACACTGTCTGTCACTGAAGACATAGAAAAAGTTGGTTCTGCTTGGTTGTCGCCTTCAAAATCATTTTTTGTATTTGAAGGTACATACGAGTACACACGTATCATTACCGATAATCGATTGCAAGAATAACTTCTGCCATCCTGTCCCGCAATCTTTCGTAACTTATTTTTCAAGAACTCAAGTGCATGAGTGCACTTCTGAAACAATAGAACGGTTTTGTTTATTTTTTAGTTTGCATAATGACTGATTGCCACACAATGAGCAATGCCAAGCAGCTACATTAGAAATTGAGCATTAGACCTAAGACACTGTGCACGATGATAGTCGTCTTCAATTTTGCATTACGATCCATTAAAACAGCCACCGTTCGAGTACTTAACCAATTCTAAGGTTGCAACCGCTAATTTATGTTCTCTTAAACGGAAATTACTCGTAATGCAGCGCCAAAGTGAACACAAATAAATAGCAAACAAAACTAAGTAAGTTAATCATCTGCCAACTAACGATTAGTTTCGTTAGCTAATTTTTTTTTCTTCATCTCTATTTTGATTGTTGTTGCAGGCTTAACGAGTACGAAACGAAGTACGAGTATGTATTCAATAGCCAAGTTCTAGACACGAATGGCCATGGCACAAAATGTGGTGTGCTGGTATAACAACACCATTACATATTGCGAAACACCTCAAAAATAAATGAGACTGAACAATGAGATACAAAATAGCAAGCAAAACATCGATTTAACACCAACACAACGACAAAGAGAGAAAAAAAATTAAACAGATGTTCAGCTCAACGAGTAAGTGCAAGTCGGCGTTTGATGATACGGCGACGAGTAGACCCGTACAAGTACTCGTTACTTCAAATTGATATCTGATGTTCGCGTTAGATAAATTCTTCGGTTTTTTTTTTTGTTTTTGAAGGCAGAGGAGTAATGCTAATGCTTATGGGTGGTGATGATAGTGATTTAATGATTGTTGGAGTAAAAGTGGGCATCCTCTCCAACGAGACGATGGATGTGGCGAAAAGTATCTTTTAGAGACGTTTGCTGTCTTTTTAAGGAAATGATCTAAGACATTTAATGATCCAAGTGGAAGAGGTGGTAAGATTGTTTGAATAAAGACCTACTTTTTTTTTGTAGTGATACTCGTACATTTTTTTTGTATTTTTTTAAAGACCCGTCTGACGTCAAACGTTTTGTGGATTTCATTGAATTATTTATAGAAGATGGCACCTTTTGGTACGGGTTGTCCAATCTTGAGACTTGATGAAGAGATTGTGGGAGAGCCTTTACTTTAAGTATTTGCTTGCAGTAATTGATTGGCATCGACAACAAGGTGACGAGGTGAACAAACTCTGAGTTTGCCATGGACTCATCCAGTTAAAAATAAATACTTTGAGTGCTTTCCGTCTGGCCATATGGGCCGGGAAAACATTCAAGATTCTTGGCCTTTAGAACTGTTTTTCAATTCAAAGTATTGTACTAACAGAGCGGAAAGAACTTTTTCAAGTAGTAATCATTGGATTCAATATTGTCTGAGTCAATATAAAAAAAAAGGAAAAAAAAGAAGGAGGAATAGTATCAGCAAAACAAAAGACTTGAGTAGCGAACTTGACTTTAAAATTCCTTATCTGCTCTGCATGAATCTATGAATAGGCTTTCTGACTGCAAGAACCAATGTACGGGTGCTTGTCTGGTTGACTGAAGGCCTTTGGCACCGTATGGTTAGAGGGGCTTTTCTACAAGCTAACCAGAATGGGCATGCAGAAACCTTTGTTATATATGTTTTACGATATGCTTATGGGAAATAAGTTCCTTGTCAAATGCGGCAACGTGATTTCGACATTAAAATTGGCTTACAACAGGGGTCGGTTATTTCTCCGATAATGTTCAATATTTACACGAGGTACCCTCAATCACGCTATAGCGTATGCAGATGATTTAGTGGCGTACAGATTAGGACCAAAAATTAATGTCATTAACACCCTTTTACAACGTGACTTCGATGCGATAGCTGCACGCGCAAGAACAGAAGAAAGGCGCCGACAACAAAATGCTATGGGCCTGCTATCGGTGTAAATTGAAAATTAATTTAGAAAAGTCAGAAACAATCTTATTTAGAACTCCATTGAGAAGGGCCTCTTGGGATACCACAAAATAGCTGGTGAAATTTGGCCATCATTGGACAGCATGGACTACCACTAGCGGTGAGAAGCGCAGTTAGATATCTTGGTATCTGGCTTGATAACTATTTATATTTTGACATACGAGTATACCATAGATGCTTATTTGGCTGCGGATAAGAAGACTTTAGCTCTCACAAGAAAATTGTTTCAAAGCATTCCAGAGTGAAAGTCATGTGCTACGTGGCCCTAATCCAGCCAATCATCGCTTACGGTTGTCCGGTGTGGTTTAATGGAGCTCCGTCTTACATGGGAATGATTTGAGTGTGCTATTGTACAGAACACCACAGTCAGAGTACATAAAATACTATCCCAAACAAAGTCCTTTACAAGGGAGCTGAACTAAATAGGATTGACAATTAAGGTGATTCGAAGGCACGTCGCAAGAGCAATGACGAGCGATAATAGCCTGATCTTTGGGGCATACTACCCCAATATAATGTACCACGAGAGTACACTTCAATCGGGCTTTATCCAACCTGAAGCATTTCTCCATATTGACGCTAAAGAGTCTGTTAAGTAGAAAAGATGATATCCGCCAGTGTTGATACACATTTGTGAACGTTTTATCGCATTTTCCATGACTTTCCGCAAGATTTCCGGTGATAGCTGTTCGCATTCCTGTCGAGTATTCTCCTTAATTGCTGCGATTGTCTGAGGTTTGTTGGCATAAAGCCGCGACTTTAGGTAGCCCCATAGAAAGATGTCTGGGATGGTTAAATCGGGAGATTACACGATCAGGAAACGCTTGCATCACAATATCCATTGCGGTTCGTGCTGTGTATGCGGTTGCACGGTCTTGATGAAACCACATGTTCACCAAGCCCCATTCATCCAATTCCGGCAGTAAGATGTTGTTTATCATGGCCCTGTAGTGTTCGCCAATAACAGTGACCATATTGCCGATGACGTCGTCAAAAAAATGGGGCCCAATCACTCCTCCCTTGTGACGCCGCACCACATAGTGGCTTTGAGTGGATGTAATGGCTCTTTGTGCATTTTCGCGGATTTTCAGTGCCCCAGAAAGGAAGATTTTGCTTATTGATGTAACCGCTTAAGTGGAAATGCGCCTCGTCGCTCATATTTATTTTCGACATAAAATCGTCCCCTTTGTTGTTGAAATTGAGGATGGCTCTACAGTAATTCACACGCGACTGACGGTCAGGAGGCATTAACTGATGCACTGTTTGCACTTTGTAAGGGAACATATGTAAGTCTTTCACTAAAATTCGCTGTAGGGTTCGTCTGGTGATGCCCAATTGCGTGACCCGTTGTCTGGTTGATGTTTCTTCGTTCTCAGCGACATCGGCAGCCACAGCCGAGATATTCTCGGCCGAACGATCAGTCCGGTGGCGGCCACGCCCTGCATAGTCTTCTGTGGTTCCACTCTGTTCGAGCCGAGTAGCTAAGCGCCGGAATGTTTGCCCATTTGGCGCGACACGATTAGGAAATCGACGTCGAAATTCATACTACGCTAGTACCACTGACCGTCAAAAACATCGACACAATTATTCCACGCTCTTGTGGAGTATAGAGTGTATACTGCAACTGTCTGGTTCACAAATGTCAAATACAAATGTCATATACCATCTTCCGATAGGGTGATTAATTTTGTGCCACCTAGTATAAGCTAAGTCCTAGGATAGATTTTAGAGCGCTCGGTAAGAGCCAGTAAGATAATTCAAAAACTATTGCTGTCAAATTAGATTTAAGCATTTTTGTCTAGTATGTAAGACATGAAAGAAATAATAAAAATGACCTTAAAAGTAAGTAAAGTAAGTAAGGCTTTCTGGCTGAACTTAAAGAAACAGCAAAGACTCAGCAAACCGTCTTCAATTTGTTTCTTTTGTTTCGTAAGAAGCGAAATCTTCAAGGAAGACTGGCTGAGATGGGCATTGATTTTATGAAAATTGGAGTGAACCGTAGCAGAGGGTTTCGGAAAATGGAAGAAAATGAGAGTGGTAGAGATTGGGCACAGAACTTTTGTAGTGCACTAATGGGAACTTCTGTAAAAATGAGGTCTAATTTCCAACCAAGTATTTAAAAAAAAAAAAAAACTTCAAAATATTATAAAAATTCAAGTGCTATAAGTTATTCCAAAAACTTTGAAAGGGAACAATTAGAATCAGTCTGTAGAACCTAAATACCTAAATAAGTGGCTCTAGAGGCGAATTTTGTATATAAGACAAATTTAAGAGAAGACATTCCCTAGTCGCATTTGTATTTCAAGTGATGAAAGAAGATTTATCATCTCTTGAAGTCCACTTCAACCAGGGCCGACCCCGACGGATATCAAATAAGAAAGTCAGATAAGTCAATGAGTTAACTACATCGATAGCAATTATTGTAAGTAGGATTCTACAGGTAGGCCCGGAAGAACAGCTCATAACATAATGTACAAAAACCTACAGAGGAGTTTTATCAGGTTTAACAAATGTATTGCGCTTTTTTTCGGGAGTTATTTTACAATTGCAATAAAATGCACAGAACCAATGAAATACTGAAACCGTTATCGAAATTATTATTCGAGATATATTGCTCATAGAGTCTGCAAATTTCGTTGTGCTAACATCATTGTAAGCATTTTTAATTGAATTTTAAAATGGAAGTATCGGAAGAGCATATTCGGCATATTTTATTGGTTTTGTTCCCGAAACACCAGAATGGAAGTGAAGCCACCAAAGGAATCCAAAATATATACGGAGAGGATGTTCTTAGTGAGTCCAAGTCTTGGCGTTGGTGTTGCAAAGTTTATAATTGGCAATTTTGACCTAAAGGATGAATTTAGTTCGGGTAGGCCAGAAGAGCTGGACGATGAGCTCCTGAAGTTTACTGTTGAAAGAAATCCCACTTTTACGGTAAGGGTCTGGTTAAGCGAAGGGCTATTCTATTCAACGAGGGTAACGCTCGCCCTCCAACAGCTAGGACCACCTGCACATAAATACAGCAGTTCGGTTGGAAAGAAATAATGCATCTGTCTTATTTTCCAGATTTAGCGCCTTCAGGCTTACACTAGTTCCGAAGCCTGCAAGTTACTTGACGGAAAAAATTGTAGATGCCCTTGGGGTGCATTTTTTCGTCGAAGCCAAACATGTCACAACCTGGTATTCGTATATCTATTGAAAAAAAAAATCTACTAAACTCAGTGACAATTGGGGAAAGTAAAGACTTTGTAAATTGTCAGTAAGACTCCTCGATAGGGAAAGTCATCTTCGGGGATTGTAAGTGGAAGAGCTAAATCAAAGTTTTCCATGTTTAGGAGGCCCCTGATGCTTTGAGTGAAAGAAATATGTAAGAAAGGTTGTTGCGAGGAGGTGTTTTGTGAGGGTGGTTGAGGTATATGTAAAGGAGACACGTAAATTATAAAACCATTTACTGCTCTGGAGATTAGTATGTACATAATCATGGAGAGCAGCAAGATCGTTTTCTAATTTTTTGTTAAGCAGTTTTAAAAGTCTTGTGGCACTTGACAACGTGGATAGTCAGATTTATCTTCTAGATCAGATAGAAAGATGCTTATCTGTGAGCAACTAGTGTCTGATTTTTAACGTAAACCACCTGTCGTGTAGACTTATGTTTACGGGATGCCCATACATCCATGGGTGCAAGGATACGCATTGCCATCGCTCTCCGTCATTCCATTGAAACTAATTCGAAACTATGTTGCCGGCACAAGTTTCACCCTTGGTATGAGTCGAGACCGACCTAAAACCTCTTATTGCCCTTAGGATCCCTGCACTTAGTACTTATTGCACCTCTACATTGGGTCAAATCAATAGGAAGACCATTCCCGCGACGCTCCCACAAGGGGACCTACCTCTTTAAGTCAGGCCCAGACCGAGATCCGAGGGGCTCCTGACTCCCATGGTACTGTGATTTAAGTCCTGGTAGGGACTACCGGTGGTCCTGCCGCCAACAAGACCTATGACCAGCAACTTGTAACTGATCAAATCGTAGAAACCTTCGGTAGCGTCATCTGAACATGTTTACGATAAGACCAGTACTTTGCTCTGCCCCCGCTTTTTATTAGACAACGTCATTGATGGGCGAAGCCTTGATAATCGGGCGGGGGCCCGCTTATCTGTGAGCATAGAGAGTTCGCGACTACATTCGGAAGTGCCAATGGTTTGCTGTGTAAATTCAGGAGTAAGTGGCGAGGGGGAGCAATAATAGGGGCTGAGGAGCAGGAGATTGTATTAGGTGTGGAATTTGATGAAAGGTTGGATCCAACTTAGATCGAAATTAAGGAATGAGTTCTTAATGCATGTGTAAGATGGTTGGGTGTTTACGGTATCGAAGTTGAGCTTATTTCAAGGAGACGAGGGGGTCTGGGTGGCAAACAGGTAGTTGATGCATTTTAGAGCTAACGAATAAAAAATTAGTTAGGGATGTAGACGGTTTTACCTATTTAAAGATTGGCATTGGCTGAATTTAAGAATATCTATTCACATTTGGTCAGTGCGTCATTTTATATATTCGCAAATATTCGAAGGAACATAAGGCGTAGTGAGGGATGCCTTTGGTGAAGAAGGTGATGACTCACTGGTTCTCCTTTGAAGCGATTTTGTCTAGCCTAAGTTTCCACTTAGAAGGTGTCCACGTGGTATTAAATGGCTTAACAAGTTTCCGTGGAGCATCGATGAAAGGAGTTGATGCTGAAGTTGTTTCAGTCTTTTTCGGATCGAAGAGGGAGGGTAAGAATTTGCATTTTAAACCCGCTGAACGAGGTGAGAGTGGGTCAACTTTAGTTTCCAGTAATTCAAATAAAAGTGATATACTCTGGTGAACATTGCGGTTAGGCTTGCGATGGATTGATAAGCTCTCAATTTTGCTGCATAAATGTGTTAATTGATCGTAGCGCAGTAAGTTCATCACCGACATCGTTGACGATTTTTAAAGTTTACATCGAGCATATGATCAGAATAATTGGGAAATCGTTCCTTCTTAGAGGAGGATTGAATAGTCAATAGGGTTTTAAGGAATTTTATGTCCTAAAGACCACATAGCCCTACTACTATTATAACAACAAATCACTTAAAGGGGATATCAGATATACGTATGGATGGAAGTCCATCCTCAAGACCATCTCAAAACCGCGAAAAGAGTGATGACATTGAGTCCAATCAAAGAGCCGAAATCTGAGCATGTATTCTTCGAAATTATCTCGCACATAAGTACTAGTTTGGCTGAATGAAATATGTCTCAAGAAATATGCTATTATAACTTCTCTAGAAATTGTGGATGATTCAATAACGTCAAACTAGAAGCAGAGCAGCTGCACTATCAGATCTAAATGCTCTGGGCGTATCGATATATCAGCTTCACAATAGAAGACTTATCAATACAAAGATAGGAGCATTTTCATCTTGATGATACGAGTATATCAGATGAGGCACACAGCAATCAAAACAAACTACTTAGGCTTCTGGAAGGAGGCGGAGTTGTAGGTATACCAGATTCGTAAAAGACTCTATGACGTTTGCATACACTTTCGACTGGACTCAAAAGTATGTCTTGGGTATCAATCTGAGACAAACCAAACTGGTCCTCTTCACCAGGAAATACAGAAATCCTTATATGGCTTCGCTTACTCTCTGGAAGCTCTCTCCCACACCGAATGGAGGCTAAGAAAATCTGTATCTACATCAATGGCCGAGCAGGTTTAAAATCATTTAGCTCCATCCTGACAACATCGAGAGTAGTCACCAAATCAACTCTTAAATCGATAAGCTTGACAAAAGGGGTACAACCTTAGAAATGCATTCAATCTGTAAGACTAATGATATTGGGATGCCACTGCCTCATGTTATTTCACGCTTCGGCCAGATCTGGCCAAATTTGATCTGATATCTGTGCAATGATAGTTCAGCAGTATCTTAGTAGGTATCACTGTGTAATTGGTAGAGGTGCGAATAATTCTTCCCTTTTTTTTTGTAGGACTTCTCATAGCAGCTCTAGGGATGAAGGTCTGTAGATGATTCCTTTGCTTTCTCCGTAAGAGTATGACTTCTTCTTCTTCGAAAATCTTGAAGGATTGACCGAAATTAAAGCCACTAAACTCCTCGAATCTACTAAGAACCTCAAAAAGTTTCACCTGCTCCAAAGCGAATAATGTGACAACAACAAGACTCTGCCGTATCACAAAGAGCCATCCCTGCGCATACTGATACATTATGCAAGTCTTCAAAGCATTACAAAAAGAAATGCTTACATAAATCTCTCCACATTAGTTAATCTTTTTAGAAATGCATCTTTACACCACAACCTTCCTTCATTTGTTATTGTACTTATGTACATATACGAGTATCTCTTGACAAATCCATTTTTTTCGTTACGATCAAAAGTAACACGGATTAACTTAGACAGCCAAGTAGGCATAAAAAATTAACTAATTATTAGGCGCGTCACGCGGGCCGTAGTGTGGGGAAATACGATACAATAACCAATGTGTGTCTTACCCTTCTTCATAACTAAAAAATTGTGAAAATATGTCTCGCTCTCGTTATTTTTTCCAAAAAAAAAAAAACACGCCAAGATATTTTCCTAAAAAATAAATAAATAAATGGCGAAACGTGCAGCAATTTATGTCATCGGGCCATTTAAATTTTGATTAACAAACTAACACCACGCACTGTGCGTGTTGTTATAAGTCCGCGGTAAGTGTCATTGCAAAAACAAGCAAACTAATAACGCAGTTATGTCACATTTCTTAAAAATCGTTTTAATAAACATTTTAAATTGTTACAAATTCTTTTTGAGAATACAAGACGTGTTGGAAAGAACATTCTGAGCGGCCAATGTTAACACGGACCACTACCTAATGGCAGGCATGCATCGTCTATGGATATCCCTGATTCTACAACAGAACTGAAAGGCTGCAATCGCAAAAAATCGCCAAAGACTTTGCCCATGACGTACCCCTCGACCTTTAATTTACGCCTCTACAACTGAATTAAGTGCTGAAGAACAGTGGCATCGACACCAAGAAGTCGTCAGAAAGGCTGCTTTTCAGCACCCCAAATTCAGTCCGGATTTCATGAAGATTACCTTCAAGGTAGGATCGCAAGACAACTTTCCTAACCAACGCGGCATAAAAGAACGCCAGTTGTTTACGCGCTCTACTAGCAAGAACATCAGGCTTTCTGATGTGACGTGAAAAGCAGCCCAAAGCTTATAAATTTTACCAAAATGTGCCAAGATGTGCAAGGAAATCTGAGTCACAGTCGATGCTGAGGATATGGAAAACCATTTCTGCGGACTGTTACTTGCCAGGTAGAGCGAACTATTCAACCTTGAATATGAAAGCCGACATTTTGGTCTAGTTGAGTAAAATGAAGCAATGATAAAAATATCTGTAGTACATTTTAGTATAACGAGGCCGCCGGATCAGAGGGCCTATCTTCTGATCTATTTACGCCAGCAAGAGATGACTTGATACAGAGCACAAAAAACTTATTCTTAGATTTAGTCTAAGGAAAGTATACCTTTCGAATAGTAGATCAGCATCTTTTGTCCGATTCACAAGAAAGAAGACTCTCTAGACTGTGCCAACTATAGAGACGTCATCCGCCCTAATATCTCGTACAAGAGTTTGTCTGCCATATTGTGAGAACCATTTTCCAACGATCTATTTGGTATCTTTCAGTGCAGTTTACGGCCAGATAGGTACACAATTGGCCAGATATTCGCACTACGGCAGGTCTTACAAAGGGCCTAAACAGTCTAGATCAATATTCACGAGCTCTTTATGAAGGCTGAGGCTGCATATGACAGCGTGTAAAGAATCGATCTATACAGAGACATATTCGTATGTCTTGTTTTGACAAGTCAGCACAAGAGGCACAATTTTTCAAAACTTTTGGCAACTATAGTATAGTACTTGCATAAGCTTATGACAGTGGCAGAACTCAGCGAGGCTGTACAAGTATGAGTATTGACGTTGCACAAGTATTGAATGACGGTATTTGCTCAGTTATTAACTTTGATATTGACACCTCATAAAATATCAAAACAAGATTCACACGTAACGCAATATTCTTGGACTTAGAGAAATGCTGCAGTAGACGAAGACCTCGCTGAAGGTGGCTGAAGGACAAAACTATGCTATCTGGAGTGCTTTATTTGTGGCGCCATCTAAGTAAATAAGCAAAGCTAAATTGAAGGCATGTTTACTGAAGTATGTCTGAAGAATAGACGCTTCGCATTTTCTGATCGATTCACTGAAAAGAAGACTGTTTGGGGATGTTATCCTCATTAACGACCTCATTTGAGAACATCCAATATATTTCATTAATTACTTGATTGCACAGCTTCGGTATGAAAGGTTAAGTTTCCAAATTTTTATATACACTATGGAAAATACTATAATAGTGTGTGATGGGTGTGAAAGCTACTGTTGAAGGGGACCCCAATTTATCGATTCGTCGTCGTTCGGAGGAACTTGGCCTTTGTCCATCCACTCTCTCGAAAACTCTGCGTAAAGAGCTTAGTCTTCGACTTAGAAGATCCAATTGGTGCAAGAGCTATTTTATTGTGTTGAGTGTTCAGTGATTGGGCTTTGAATCAACTGGAACATCACCCAGTTTTTTATCGTAAAACTTTATTCAATGATGAGGCTCATTTCTTGAGTTGCCTCAAGAATTTCACCAAATGCATTGTAGTGCCGGTGTCATAATCGGTCCTTAGTTCTTCAAAATGAGGCCGAAGCACAAGCATCGCTTTATTGAAAACACGATTTAGTAATAGACTCATTGCAAAGGAGTTGTGTTCGGGCTAAAAAGTGTAACCGATCCACTGTCACTGCCTTCGCTGTGTCTGAGGCTGCTGATCTGATTTCGTATAGAGTTGTTTGTGTGAGACACGGTTTAACTAGAAAATGTACCGTGAGGTCTAATATTGTTATTGTAAATCTGCTCTTCGGTTGTGACAGGTCTCCAATTGTTGTTCATAGTTGTGAACTTGTATCCGACACCTACCCGAAGTTGGCCACAAAAGTTTCACTTCTCAATGTCGAACTTCCGCAGGCTTCCAAATGGAATACCAGGCAGAAATACTCGTAAAATAGGGTTTTCGGTTGACTTACTAGCATGAAGCCTATCTTTTCCCGCATGAAATCCGACTAAAATCCAAGGAAAATTGTTCTTATATAATTCAGGATCCACACGTCTCCGACCCTTCTCGATGCAACAATTATAGCGAGCAAGAACGTGAAACATCATTCGTCCTTTTTATTTGACTACTATTGACTACGACTATCCCGGGAAAGCGTCACGGTGACAGATAAAGCAGAGCTACAAGGTGATTGGCAGCAGAATCTCTTTCCCGGCATTTAGCGCCGCAATATCCGATGTTACTTCTACGAGGCCTAAAGCATTTATTGTTAAAAACTATAGAAGCTCTTTATAAAGTTTTTAGTATCCAAGTTCTATTTCAGTTCCTGACACATGCATGGATATTGTCGATTGAAAAAAAGTCGTTGGATGTTTCGGTTGACATTGTAGAAATCTAGTTAGAAAACATTGGCGTAAAAGGGTTGGGGTTAGTGAGTTCCAAAACGTAATAGTATTTGATAGTAACGAAACAGCTTACGAGATTATGCTGCCATCACAGGACTTACGATTTCCTGCTTAAAATTAATATTTAAATCTACAATCCACAATAAATATGAGAGGAAAATATTTTCGTTGAACGAACGTTGAAACACTCACTGAGAACTTACTGAGATATGAAGAAGGGACGCAGCTAAAACCCCACATTTAATGTTTTCATGCATAAAATGACGTTTCAATAAGACGGGAGCTTAATTGTTTTTTTCAATTCAATTCAATTCAATTTATTCATACATCAATGATACATTAAGATAGAAATCTTTTCTAGTACTTAGTAACTAAATATTGGAATATACCACCTTGATCAAAACTACCGTGTGGCGCTCCCATTGTTCCAATTTAAGTTCTGTTTTTTTTTGTTAAGTTGGTAAATCTGTTTTTGACATTCCTTCTAAATCTTAGTGTCATAGCTTGATATTTGCAAAAGTTACGTAGCCAAGAGTACGTCTATCTCTGTGTGTGTTGGCGATTTTTTACAATTTTAGAAATTGATTTCAATTTGCAACAACGAACTTGTATTAAATTTTGCGAAAAAAACGGATTTAATGGTGCGCGAACGTTGGAAATGTTTGAAAAGTGTTTCGGCAACGATTCTCTAAAGAAAACGGTCGTTTACCAGTGGCACGAGCGGTTCAAAAGTGGCCGTGAGTCAATCGAAGATGATGTACGCAGTGGCAGACCATCGACATCGAAAACCGACGAAAACATTGATGGAGTAAAAGAAACGTTGGTCAATAGCCGCAATTTAACCATCAGAGAGATAGCGGATGACTTAAACATTGCCTATGGATCTGTCCAAGACATTGTGGGTTTCCGTCGTGTAGCAGCAAAGTTGGTGCCAAAACACCTCAATTTCATGCAAAAACGAGACCGTGTTGACGTCGCAAAAGAGATGATTTGCGAGGCTGAATCCGATCCCACATTCATCAAAAGGATCATTACTGGAGACGAGACGTGGGTTTATGAGTACGACACGCAAACCAGACATCAGGCAAGTGAATGGCGTTCACCAAATGAGACGAGACCAAAAAAAACACGTCGTTTTCAGTCAAAAAAAAGGCAACGCTAACGGTTTTCATGGATTACAACGGTGTAGTGCATCATGAATTTTTGCCAGAAGGCCAGACAGCAAACAAAGAGTATTATTTGGGCGTTATGAGACATTTGCGTGTGAAGCAATTCGCCGAAAGAGACCAGAATTGTGGGCAGAAAACTCTTAGATTTTGCACCATGATAACGCACCTTCGCACAGTGCCATCATTATTCGTAATTTTTTGACGAAAAATGCAACAAATCGAGTACCATCCAACAGCCACCGAATTCACCTGAGTTGGCTCCCTGTGACTTCTTTCTCTTCAATCGAGTTAAAAAAACCACAACAGGGAACGCATTTCAGCAGCCGAAAACAGAATTGGACCCAATATCGACCCTTGAGGAACGTCTTGCTTGAGTTCCATAAGGAATGAGTTAAGTCCATTCCGGAAAACTCTTTGGCACCTTTCGGAGAGAAAACCATCCAGAAATCTTACCGCACGACCAAAATAGTGTGTTAGCTTCCAACACAATATCTTGTGGTTGAATTTATCGAAAGCCTTTGAGAAATCTAGCAGAGAGAGTAGTGAAACATATTTCTTATCAAAAGATTTTCTAACCTCTTTAAGTACGTTGACCATGGCTGAAAAACAGCCGTAGTTGGCCCGAAATTGATGTGATTTGTTTTGATATAATTTTCTGTAAGACTTTCGAAAAGCAGGGCAGAATGCTTATTGGCCTAAAATTGGCATATGATGCTGGATGAGCTTTCTTAACGATTGGCATAACTCGTGCAATTTTCCATGACTTTGGAAAGGTTGATGTGATTATGCACCAATTAATTTCGTGGGTCAGAGCCGAAACAATTTGCGGTAGGATGAGTTTAACGAAGCGCACGGGAATGCCATCTGCATCAATAAAATCAGATTTGACAGCCATTATATATCAGAATACTTCGTCCTCCGTAGCTACCGCAAAATCCTCTAGGCCGCAAGTAAATGCGGTCCACATTCTGGTTGAGGTCAAAATGGCACAAGTAGGGATCATTCCCTAGAAAGGCATGATTCAACTCATTTAGATCGAGAAGGCATTCCGATTTGCTGTTTCTAGAAGGTATACCAATTTTGTGGAGATTACTCCATAACTTCTTTGACGAGAGGGATGGATATAGTTTAGAAGCGAAATAATTTTTCTTTGCGTTACGTACTCGTATAACTGAGGTGGCGATGGCACGTTTTGTGCAAAGACCAGTTGTAATGAGTGGAGAGGGCTTCCATTTACTATGTAGCTTGTTCCTCTTTTTGATTGGTTAACTCGTACTTGAGTACGAGTAGTGAATCAAGGACATGGACATGTTTAGTCGAAAATATTCTGTATTGTATACTTATTCGAAATATCCTTCCCCGCAAGACTTATGAAGAGTATGTGGAATCAGATTGGGGTCCAGATAGTCTTTGAAAGTGATCAGCCCTCGGTGGTATACCCTGGAGGTAGAAGGACAATGGCTGGATACAAAACTAAGCATACTCCATAGAAACAGAATTCCAATAAAAACCGGATCAGAAATATGGATGCCTTACCTTCAGTCATAGTGAACCAACGAGTATTCTCCGTCTTAAAAACATTGAAAATAGGCTGGACTTTCCTATAAGTAATCGAAGGATCATAAAGGCGAGCAAAACTGAAAAAATTGTAGCACTACCGGTCTATTAGCCATAGTAAATTCCTGTTTTTTTTTTATGAATGCGAGAGCCATCGGATCGAAGGTCCATTAGATGGACCGGCAGGATAGCTTTCAGGCAAAAAACCGAAATTAAAAAAAATAAGAAAATGGATGGCTTGTACGAATGCATGGGTATTACGAATGAGTAAGAGTAAGGCCCGTGCGAGTATTTTCAGATTTCGAGGATGGTCATCATCGCAGAAGCCTTCCATCCAAGCTGTCGGACTAAATGTTTTGACTGCTAAAAATTGCTTTACGACTAGCCTTACAGCCTTTTCCTACAGAATGGGTAAGTCAAAGATCTATATCTATGTACATAGTTTCATTGACCTGGACTTCGTACCGTAAGGCAGGCAATGATTTATGTTTTATCCGTCGTCTGCCCTATGGATTTGCTGTAGTGACACCTATATCAGGATGAGTATAGATATGGATAACTACAGGTACCTTCTCTTGAGGTTAACAATGGGAAGGAAGTCATTCTCTAATATTTGCAATAAGTTCTAGGAATCAACATTTCAACAAATTTAGGAGAGCATACTGAGAAACCTATTAGTTAATACTAAGTAATCCAGTTCCTCCTCATATGGGTCTCAACCGCATTTGCGAAACATTTGACCAAAGCTAGGTCCAAGATTCTAAAGAAATAATAATAAGGAAAAGTAAGAACTTGATGTACCTCGGAGTGCAATTAGTCTGCTATTAAACAAAGATAAATGTTGAAGAAAATCAGAGGACTAGATTATATACAAAAACAGTCTGAGAAAGTACAAGTCGGAAAGTTCGAGTTCAACACATCATGCCTTTTATATGAAAGCGTTCACTTTAAAAGAAAAAATTCTCTGAAAACTTCTTATGACTGCTGGCATTCTAAGCAAGCCTTGCTTACATATGTAGCTCTACAGTTGGGGGTGAACCTGGGCGTCAACTAACAAGCCTCTCCAATTAGTCCCATCTGGCCCAAGTCAGTTGAAGTCCCCTTCTACTTGAGCGCGCCACCTAAGTTGAGATCGTCCTCTACTGCGTTGTTCCTTAGGATTAGATTCGAAGACACTGCAGCTCAGAGCATTGGTATCCATTCGCACTACATGTCCCAGGCGACTGACGCACACTTTACTGACTAGGTCGATGTCGCTGTACAGCTCGTATAGTTCGCCGTTGAATCTTCTCCTTCAAAGCCCCTCAACGCAAATGTGACAGAATATTTTTCGAAGGATTTTTCCCTTGAAACGACTGAGGATATCTTCATGCTTCTGCGCCATAAAGTAGGATTATGATGGTCAAAGTCTTATATACTCGTAGAGTCTCATTAGTTTTTCAGGATAAGGCCTTCTTGCCTTTTTAGCCCAAAAAACAAAAAAACAGCGATTTCGACTGGGGTGTTTTTGACAAAATTGATAGCAGAGCCAAGGTAGATAAAGTCCTTTACTACCTAAAAGTTATAGCTATTGACTGTGAGGTAATGCTCGTCTTGTTAACAACTTACCACATGCTTGGCTTTGCCCTCATTTCTAAATCCATCTTGGAAGTTCCAATTTCAATATTGTTCGCTTGTGAGTCCCGTACAATTCTTGCAAGTATGATACTGCTGCTGATTTGACGGAGTAGCAAGCGTTCTCAATCCTCATTCAGTGTGGTAGGGATAACAAAACCAGACATGGCACTACATAGCTCTCTCTGCATAAATGCTGCCATATGCGGCCTTATCATAGATGAAAAGATGGTGGGTGTCGATTTGGAGTTCTTGAGTTTTTTTCAGGATCTACCGGAGTGTGAAGATTTGGTCAATTGTGGATTTTCCTGGTATGAAATCGCCACAGATTGTTGGCGAAGGGTTTCAGACATTCACACAACATGGCGGATAAGATCTTGTATCCGATGTTGAAGAGACTTATATTTCTGTAGTTAGCGCATTCATCAGGCATACACTCTTCTGACCAGATCTGAGAAATGAGTTTGTGTGTGCTCTTCATAAAGTCATTACCAGCAGCTTTGAATACCTCGGCCGGTAAGTGGTCAGGTCCAGCTGATTTGTTGGTTTTTAGCTTAGATATTGTTGTCCTTACTTAGTTCTGGTCAAGTTAACGGAAGTTTTGGCTAGCATCGTCTAAGTTGATTGGACTGCAGAAATAATTTTGTCCATATTCAGCAACGACTGTGACTCTATTACAAGATTTCCTTCTACATTTCTACCTTGACACGTTGGTAAAACTTACGTACGTTATTTCTGGCGAACAACCACTGAATATCTTCGCGCTTCTCGTGATCTTTTTTCTTCTTTTGGAGGAGTCGGTGTTCTTCCCGTCTCTTCTGGTCATAGAGCTAACGAGCAGCTCTCATCTTTTGTACATCAGTTGCGGCCTCTTTGATGGCCACTGGCCTCCGATATTTGATGAAAGATACTAAAAGATTTCGGATATGCGTTCGGCGAAGATTCTGGCGGTCTCTTGCTATTGCAGCCTTTCTTCATTATACCTTCTCACAGTAGTAGACGCCGGATGGAGTTAAATGCTAGCAAAGGTATTTTGTTAGAAATGTACTTTTCATTAAACACAGCAAGGTATCAGCACAGGATGTACGAACAATTGGAGTTATCAAAACAAACAATTCAAAATCACATATTAAAGTTGGCAATTAGGAAGACTCGTCGCACATGTATTACCAGGATAAAAGTAAAAGTACCTACTAAGCCTGTTTAAACTAGTGCTGATACCAAGAACCAACAATTTAATCGCATTGTATCTCCTCCATCATATGTGGCATAAGGCCCCTATTGTTGGTATTTATTCAAAAAAAAGAGCTCTAAGCTTATAGATTACAATCCCACTAGACTGACCATCTAACAAAGGTAAATTTCCACACGTGTCAGATGCGGATGTCTTAGAAATCGGAAGTATCCGTATAAACATCAATTTACGGCTGTCAAAATACTAAACCAACTGGAAACATCGAAGGATTATTAATCAAATCCTAATGTTCAAGACACGTCTTGTGGTTGGCAATTAAATTTGTTTACAGATAATTAACATTTGGCCCAAAGGGCCTTTAGTTCGTGGGGAAGAGTATTTTTTTTCTTCATTCTTTTCTTGTCTTTGATGGTGAACAATGGTTTTTATTTTGTATTTGTCAACGTTCACATCATCATTCATAAGGTTTTCAACTCTCCACATGTACTTGTATCCCAAATTCTATCGACCATCAGTTCAAATCTGTCGAAACGAAAATTTTCAAATTGATTGAAATCCGTGGCTGACTTAACATTAATGTGTCAAATACTCGTAAGCGCGCCAATTAAAAAATCACACAAATACTCGCAGCTATGAGCACTTAGATTGTTTCACTTTGGATTGAGTAGGCACAGATACAAATCCTATGAGCAATGATCATGAATTGCAAAGCGCTAATTGCATGTGTGGTTTTAATGAAATTTTCGTCAAGATACGAGCATACTTGAATCCGTAAGATACACTTCGTAAAGACTGTGTTCAAGAATTACACCAAATGCATATTGTGGCAATTGGATTAGTGTTGCCTAACGGATGACGGAACATCATTTTCTCATTCACATGATAGGGAGAGGTGTATCATAGGTGTTCCCTATCGGATGCATGTACTCCGGTGTGGATATAAAATTCTCCACATTCATTTCCAGAGTCAGACGTGAGATGTGGATACTCGCGAAAGTGTATCTATTTTGAATATTTATGACTTTATTAGGGCGGTGTTATGGAGATGAAGTTCGTTAAACCAGGATCTTTGCTATTCGGGGGTGTACGAATAGTCTCGTAATTTATTGCAATTCTATCGACTCTCCGGGTAGCATGGATTGAGTTGATGGGCGGACAATGATTGATGATTGTATTCAATTAAGATTGCCGGTAAAATACGAAACAAATATCTTCGTTTTCAAACTTTGAATTGGTTTTTTTTTTTTTTTTTTTGAATTGATTTTGGTATACGAGAACGAGTCAATCTACAGACGTTGAACAGGAGAATATATATTCTCTGTGTTCATCGTTATGCAATAGGTGAGACTGAGAACTATAAAATTAGCAACATCCTGAGTGATAGGCAATAATCATAAAATTGAGTAATAAATGATAGGCAATAAATTTTTAACAGTGTTCAGATTTAAATGCCAATCAATAAAATTGCACTTGAATTGTGGACAGAGAAAAGGCGCGACATAGAGCCATTAAGGATACACGATACATCACACAATCAATTATGCATTAGTCTCGGGGTGTATGTACTCGAATATTTGCATGGGTTGAGAGAGAATGAATATTTTAGTATCACATATGTCATTCCTCAGATTTTGATAAAAATACTGACGACGACGTCAAAATCATTTCAGAATTATGAACAGCCGTCTGTACCACACGAAATGAGAATGGTATGATGTTAAGGCAAAGGAATAACAGAAAATCCTGGTGAGATGCCAATTAATTATTTGCCGATGCAAAATGGGATTCAGAATGGTAACAAGGAGCATCACTAATAACGCATGAACGAAGCAAGCTCAAAACAAAAATGCAAATCCAAATATCGAGGAATAAAATCATTCCAGATGGCTGGAGAAGTAATTTTGGGGCATGAGCCTGGCAATGGCAGACAGGTGTAACTACATATCAACCGTGCTAAGTATTTACTCGTATATCTTCAAGTGGTTGGCGTTGTGGATCGGTCATTGTTTACGCAGTCTAGACTTGTTGAATTTTAAAGAGCAACCCATACTCAACCATGGTCTTCGAAGAAAATGCGACTAATGAACTCTTTATGAGTAAACGGAGCGGTAACGTATAGATTCTCATAGTAGCCCAATATTCAAGGCTGGATTTTTGGTCGCAGTATCTTACATTTTACTTCACCAACGCGATCAAACTACGTTGACTTTACAGGCCGGATTATAATCATGCCATGAACATGTCTAGTGAAGACACAGAAATCCATGCCAAAACTGACATCAGGGCATGAATGTTCATTTTGATGTCAAGACATGAGAGCGGGTGAAAATCAGGACATGAATTTGACATTTCGGGTATACTCGTATGTGAGTTGTTTTCTGTTAAATGCCGTGGTAAACGGTTTTTTTTTCTTCAGAATGTCGAGTAAAAAGGAGGAAATAATTGTTCTTGTTGTTGAGTGTTGTCACATAAACATGTGCTTGCAAAAGGAAATGTTTTGACATTTAATTTGCCCAGTCAAGACAGAAAAAATTTTGTCTGACATAATTCTGTCTCGTGGAGACGAGCTGTTAAGCTGATAAGCAATCATCTGGATTCAATCTGCATTCATTGAACAACTTTTTCGGGGACGTAAATGCCTTCAGTTCAACATTATGGATGAATTAGGGACGAAAGAAAAGGAGATACTGATGCACCTTAGTTTTAAGTATTTGAAGGTTATAGGCATTCTCTATGTAAGTCGTCCGACATAGGAAGGATTCACAATATTTCAAACATATTGGCACTTATACAGTGACGGATGCTGCGGTAGAAGCTATGAATTGCAGCAAACTGCTGACAATTTTATTGCCTTAATATTGGGGCCAAATCAGACGGCATGGAATAACTTTTACACTACTTTCTTATACTTACTTCTTATTTAAAAGAATTTAACACTTAATGGGGTATTACTGCTCTTAAAATGCTAGAACACGAGAAAGTGCTTTACCCCATCCCATCCAACAGTTAATGGGTTGACAACATTATTAGTGTAAATTGACTTGTTGCAGTTTAGGCAACCATTCATCTCGCGAGAATTTAGTTGTCTGAAAAAAAAAGAATAACTTTCGGGTACGGGTGTTACTTAATCCCGAACCATTCGATTTGGAAACCAATTGCTTGAGGAAATCTACGCAATTCGCCAGGATTTTTGGTGACATCGGATATGTGGTCAATCAAAGTCAGTTATCATTGATACATGTGAGTATACCGAAACCGAAAAGCTGCGGCACTGCACCATTTACTCTGTGGGTATCAGACTTGAAACCTTCAATAACATCTGAAAATGAACGTTCAATTCACTAGATCAGGATATAATCTCTTAATTTACTGTACTGTTCCCGTTACATATTTTCACGATTCTAAATGGCAGGGAATCACTCTGTCATACACTAGAGTTTCAACTTTTATAGGCTTGTCAAGCTCTGACGAAAGGATGGTAACAACTTTTCCTCTTTTCGACACATTTTCTGGGAATTGAATCCACAGCAGTATTATGCCACGATGATACACTGCAAATACCCACGCTTTTCCGTGCTTCTATAGTTTCATAAAATAGTCGGTAGGATTTACGAGTAAAAACAAAAAAAAAATCGTTTTGGGTGCATAGGGGCGTTTTTATTGGATTATCCGCCTGCACTACGGTTACATATATTTCTTCCCTTCACCGGAGTTTCGTTAACCTTACTCGTCACCTGTCCTTTGAGACTATGGTGATGATATACGAATGGAATCGCCTGACGTAATAACATTGATTACTGCGAAAATATGAATTTAATTTTCGCTGCACCTAAATCAGAGTCAAAATCGGGATATACCCTCCTTACAATCAAACACTAAGAGGAGAATGATCATGAACTTTCTCGTAAGGAATAGGTGAGAGCGCCGAAGTAGCTGCGTCTCCAACGATAGGCAAGCTTATCAAATGTTGGAAGTATAAAGTAAAGTCCCAGGTCAATGCAAGATTGGTGATGAACTTGCTGTGCAAGGATCAAAGGAGTATTTATCTAAACGTGCGTTAGGGCTCCTAATGGCAGTTGGGCTTTTCGTGAGCACATGACGTGATTGTCTAAGATCCCTACAGACCAAAGGAATGCTCGTGATGTTCCCTTAAGTCAGCAGTATTCTTATAGGCCTCTCCAACAAATAGCTTTTATGTAGCAGTTAAATGTTCCAGGCTTAAATTACAATACCTAATTGTAGTTATGAGGAAAACACTATACACTTCCCTTAGTATTTCCGGCTTACGTTGGCTTCAGGTTACCAGTCAGATCAGACTAGACGCTCATGTAGTGATTGCTGGCAACTTCGGCGCCTTATCACTGAAATGATTACCCGTCTTTGGGTGAAATACTCACAAATTTCATTAAACTTAACCTATAATAGAACGAACGATCAGTTCTTTGTACTTTAGGGCCTCAGAGGAAACAGCGGTCGGATTGAACTTTTTACCGCATCTTTAAAATGCTGGGCAATAAGAAAACCGTCAATGGGCACAATAGATAGGTGCCCTGTGGCTAATGAGCCACCGTTCACTGGAACCAACGTTTGTGTACGTAGAGTGACATCTATTTTAAAACTAGAAAAGAGTCTAAATCACAGAAGGTTCTTCAACTCAATTTCGCTTAATTCTTCCAGCTCGTCGAAGATATATCTAAGAGTTCTGATTCTTCTGCCAGTAAAGGAAAAACAGTCACACAGCAGTAGGTGAATGGATTCAATTTCATCTTCAAGCCAAGACCCCGAGTTGTTGGTCATGAATACCCATAGCACTGTGTACGGTGATAATGCCAGACATGGAACGATGTTTTTACTATCGTAGGACGCCTTGAGTGTTCTATTCATTACGGATTCGTATTCAGATTCGTTCAGGATATGGTGGCTACATCTACATCTTTGGTGGTTATTTGAAATAAGCCTGGCGGAATATATGCGAGGGAGGGAGCGTGAAAGATTAGATACGGTCATCGTATTGTAGCCAGAATTATGGCTATAACCACAGCTTAGAAAGCACGACAATCATTATCGATACTAAAGAAATGGTTCACTTCCGAAGTTTTAGGGTAAACTCTGGCTCCAATAATAACATATGGTACATCTTATATACGTCGGTATAAAAAGCTAGTTGTTCCTCATTAGTGACTATCTGATAGCTCTGTCGAGAATTCAGATAGTGAAGTAGTTGGCAGATTCATCTGAAGTGGAGAGAAATAATTAAATAAAAAAATCATTTGCCAGAAAGACTGCCAAAGGCTTAGGGTGTATCAATGAGCAAGAATTACAGGAATGCCTTCTTATCCATCAAAAAACTTGTAAGTCGTTCATCTGACTTTATTCCTCCTTGGATACACTGTTTTCTTTTTTTCATGTACTCAGACCTTATTTACTTGAACATGCAACTCGCTGGCAGGGGAAGTCCTGCAGCACTGCATCCCATAATCGTTCTTGAGCATTATTAATTATGTACAACTTTAGGAGCCTTACATGGAATGTCACAGGCAACAGTAGGACAAATAATTAAGAGCATTTAAAAAAAAATCGCTTCTCTACTGCCCAATTTCATTAAGTTTCCTTTGGTAGTGGCAGGATATAATGAGGTAAAACAACAATTTTTCAGCATCGAAAGGTTCCCTAGGGTTATATGAGTCATCGATTGCACTCATTGCAGATTCA
The DNA here is from genome assembly GCA_949129095.1 of Volucella bombylans. Lineage (NCBI taxonomy): Eukaryota > Metazoa > Arthropoda > Insecta > Diptera > Syrphidae > Volucella > Volucella bombylans. Next base: position 123,561,789 of record OX422141.1, on the reverse strand, counting down.
AGCGACCAGTCGAAAGTGTAGGGCAGGTAATGGCCGGACACAATATCAATAGAAAAGGTAACGGAGTAACTAGCTTTTAAAGACGAATATAACACAAACTAATTTGATATTAATGTGTAAATTGTGTCCCATGCTAATTGCAAAATAGTGGACATAGTTGCAAGGTCTCGAGGATCGCCTCATGACTCTAAAATTTTGAACAACTGTCGCCTAAAAATTATGTTGGAAGCGAATGCAAATGTTCACCAGGGTATCTTGCTTGGCAACGCTCGCTGGATATCCATGCTCAAAAATATTATTGACACCGCACCGGTCAGAAATCCATCCAACCAAAGGGAACAAAGATCCAATATAACAGCCACACATCTACAAGAAGTCGAATCGAATGCCTTAGCGGTCAGTTAAAGTTCAAATTTAGATCGCTGCTGGAAATACTACGTGTGGATTTGAATACGGCAAAAAATGTAATAGTTGCTGTGGAATATTGCGTTCTTTGAAGAAAGTACACCACCGATTCCAGCGACACAAGTAGAGCCCAACAATAATTCTGAAGAACCTGCGTAAACAACTGGAAGGGCATTCACGCATTTATCATTCAACACTTTTAATTTGAACAAAATAAAACTTAAACATACAAAATAACAGGAATTCGAGCTTTAGTTTGTGAATTTCACAGGCAAGGCCATTCTTTCGCAAGCGCAACTTGCAAAAGAACGTTGACTTCCTTGGTAGTTTTTTTTAGCAAAGAAAGGGACTGCAGATGTGGCAGGAATCCAGTTGGCGGTGGGGCTGCTTGGGTGAGTATCAATAGAAGCATTACTCGGCAATATTATGTACTGTTGCTATCAATGTGTACGGTATATTCAAGCAAATGGTCAGATATGATACCCTGAACCGAAAGATCAGATGAATCTGTTTCTGGAACATTGACATTGTTCCCTGTTGCTTTAACTGATCTTTTGGCAACAGTATTGGCTTTCTTTGCCGAAGCCTTCATCTTTGTCCATGGTTGCCTTATTTTGACGATGCTCCTTGGATACTCAACCGCAGTCATCTCTGCTCCGATTGATTCCCAAGCCACCTTCTTCCGCGAAATCATTGTCAGATCATTACCTTGGTCCTCCACTACTACGATATGCTGCTCCACCAACTGCCACAGCATTTCCTTTTCATTCCGATCCCAATTCTATGCCCGATCTCGTTTTGTCTAAAGAAAAAACAAATATTGTAACAAAAGAAAATTCACTTTTTTTTTTAATTAAAAACCTTTTCTGCTTCCATTATTGAGAAACTGCTATCCAAATTCAAATTTAGAATTCAAAATCCGAAAAATTTCTGTCAATTTTGTAAAAGTGACTAAAAAACGAGTCACATTTTTATTTATAACAAATCTAAAAATTAAGATATCAAAAAAATCCTACGTAGGAGACTAAATAGTGGTATTAAGAATATCTGTTCGAAATGGCATGCAAATCGGTCGAGTGGTTCAAGAGATATTTCTGGTACCGACTCGGAAAACACTGTTTCGAGAAAAACGCAAACGAAATGAAAAATCTGCAGTGTGTCTTGCTTGCGTGGCTTCGAAAGCAAAACTGAAAATGTGCTCGAGTATTGCCTTCTGAAATATTCTGAATTCTAATTTTCTTATACAAGGTTTAAATCTAGCAGGTATAAATATTTGCGAGGGCACTGACCCTTCATTAGAGAAGGTAGGAAGGCAGAGCAGGCACGCAGCTGCTCATGTCCCTAATGAGCGCTCTGTCCGGTCCGAGGTCTAACGGTCATAACTTCCTTAATTATTGAAATTTTTGAAAAATTCTTGCGGCATTTGAATTGCAAAAGAATATAGAATTTTTTCATGCAAAAAAAAACAACGATTTTTTTGAGCGGAGAAACGTATGTAACCCCTTAAGTTTGTTAGACTAAAATTTATCGGTGGTACGTTCTAACATTAATACTAGTTGTAGCTAAGTTAAAAAGTGTTTATAATTAAATACATAGTTAGGAGTTGGTTTTGAAGTTAACGCGATGTTGGTTAGTGCGTACTAAACCTACCTAATACACGGCGACTATAACTAGGAGCAATTGTAACCAAAGTTCTGACTGAGGTTCAGGCTCGTAGCCTGGATTTTTTTTCGGGGGGGCTTATTCAATTTCGAAGAAGTAATTCTGTGTACAGAAACTACAAAACTACATGAATATTTTATTTTTGTTTGGATTTTCTTTTATAAATTAAATTTAATAAATAATATGTAATTATTTTAATATTGTTTTTTTAAAGCAATAAACGCCTTGTCTTTGTTCTTTTCTTAGACGTAGTATCGATCACTTCATCTGGATCTACTTGAATACCTGAGTGTACAGACAGCACTGCAAGTGCGCTAAGTCTTGGATGGCCCATGACACTTCGGGATACGGTTTTGATCCCTTTCATTGTTGAAAAGGTTCTTTCAACGCTAGCTGTTGTAACAGGTAGTGTGGCCAAAATTGTAAGCAAGTAGCTTATACTCCTGAAGCAGGTCTTGTCACATATGTGCGGCCCATCCCATCGCAGTTCCTTGAGGGCGGTAATATATTCGTGATAGCAGTCAAGGGCTTCTGCTGATTGTTCGGCTGTATGTCTAATTTGTGTACAACGTAAGGAATCTGAGTCTCTCCCAAGGTCCATGTCAAGAGACGTAATGGCTACATCATGGTGCTCTATTGGCTGCCGTTCACCTCCATGTCCCAAATGCTATAAGGTCCGTAAGAAGATGTTTATAGCCAGAAAGGGTAAGCACAGTTGTCAATTCAGTGCACTATGGATGTAAAACCAGCCTTAAAATTTCCAATGTAATGCCGTTGTCGCAGATGCCTGAATGTTGTACCATTATCTGTAATTTGGAAGACCGATATTGTTGGCTAGTACGTCGGACAACAATGCCGCAGTAATTGCGCACAATCCAGAAACTTTGTGCCCTCTAGTTCAGGTAGAGTGCTTCATTTTTCCTGACAGCAAAATTTGGGTCATCAATTCCTCAGCATCGAATGTGACCCTGCTACTCAATTTCCTTGATCATCTCTGCAGGTTTCTATTCAGTTCTTGTTGGCTTGTTCCCGGAATAAAACTTCTTAATATCATAGATCTATAAGTTCTCAAGCCGCCTAGGTTCTTCCATGCTGTACCGCGAGTTTATTTGATACATATGCTTGTTTACACTGTATAAGACCATGGGTTTCGTGACGGTGGTCAAATCAAACATGGTGCACTAGTTGAAGCATTTCTAATGGCTTTTTGGCAACCATGCATCTGGTCTTCATCACTTGATGCAGGTTGCCTAGCAGTTTCAGAACATTGGTAGAGGGATCAATCGATGAAATTTTTTCGCACCAGAGTTTGTACTCCGCTTTGACAGCTGACAAGGATATTGCGTTGTCGCAGTAAACACTTAGCTTTTCCATTTCATTTTCTCGATTAAAGGCAGCAAAACCTGGAAGCAGAGCTTGAAACGACGGCAGAACATCCTCGTTGACCATAAATCTGTTAGTAAGATTTTGTATTAGAGAATCTAGATAGGGAATAAGTATAGAAACTCTAAAATAATCTTAAGGACGTGATGTTTCTGGATTGGAGCGTGTTGTTTGTTTCACAGAAATCCTGTTATGTTAACTTCAAATAAAACCTAGGACAAGCTGTGATGCGGATTGAAAAGCGTCTCTGAAAAAATCTACAGCATTTTCTCTTATATTTTTAAGAGATTTAAAGACTTGTTTCGTAGGATTTATTGCACACACGAAATTCAAAGATTCATTTTATAGGAAAATTGATAAGGGTAGCGTTAAACTAAAAAGTGTTTCGCCTAGAATGAGATTTACCAGGAAATCACTTCTTTGAATTGCTGCCAAGAGAACTGATGCTTTTGAAGACTTCGCCACGTCTTGGTGGATATTTCTTCAAAACTAATCGCAATACATTTGAAGAGCCCTACAAATGAAATAATGCTGTCATGCCTTTCAATAAACCTTGTTTCATAAAGGCGCAAAAGTCGTTTTTTCCTGCTAACTGGTATGTATTTTTGTATGGCGTTTTGGAAAGTCTTATTTGCATTTGAATGGTTTCGGAAGAAATTGGCTATTTCGCTTACTGTTGACATGGTATTAGACAGAGCCAGGTTCAAACGATGACTAGCACAGTGAACATATCTGGCATTTGGATGCTGTTGCCTTATACTACTCTGTACTCCACTTAAGTGGCCTGACATATTTGCTGCTCCGTCATAACATTGGCCAACACAATCTTCTCGAAGCATACTACTTTTTGGGTCTGTAAAGCAGTCAACACATATTCAAAGTTGCTCAGTGCCGGAAATATCCATTGTTTCATCAGCCAGAATGCTAAAACAACTCGAACTTATAGAACGGTTAGATATTTTTCTCGTGACAATATCAGAGCATATATCCAAGATTACATTTTGGATATCTGGGCTTATATACGTTGCATTTTTTGAACTGGTTACGATGTGGCTTTTAAAATTTGTATCCCCAGATTCAATTCTAAAACGCAGGAGTGTTCTTAAATTTCCATCCTTTTTTGTAGGCCGAGTTAAGGATAGAGCTCCACCTCTTAATGAAAGCTCCTGTTCTGCACAAAAGAGAATAGTCTGAATAATTGGTCTTATTGCAGCTCTATTCTCTGCTATTTCTTTTGCACGCTAACCATCCAATTGGGAAGCGATATCCTTTTACTTCAGCAAAATCCTCCTTTCAGCAGCAACGTTTAGGAATGAACTAGCGGTAAGAACACTTGTTTTATGGTATTGGTGCTGAATATGTTTATGGAAGACCTCCATAGCTTTTTTCCAATCACGCAATCCAGTTGACACAAGTTTTCCGAGATATTGATGTTGCCCTTTTCCGACACTTTCTTGAAAAAATACGCAGCATAGCTTGCAAAAAACAGCATCAGTGCCCTTTGAATAATCTAAGTACGGAAAAATTTTGCGCCTGACAAGTAGACGATTGCTGATATTTTAGGGATGTAGTTTCTTCTGATTCACTTTGAAGTGAACTTGAAGTCTCAGGATTATTCAGGACTTGACAACTTTTTTTTTTTTAAATAAAACGCAAACCATTTGAGATATTTCAAAAGCTTTATTATCGGCTTGAAGTACAATCAAAATATTTATGAATGGAACTCGACTTCGTTCATATGGCCACCGCGGGCACGTTTGCAGCGGTCGATCCGTTGGACCCAGTTTTCAACGACTCAGTCACACATTTCGGCCGAAACGGCCGCTATTCCGCGTTCAATGTTGGCTCTGAGCTCTTCCAACGTCGTCGGCGTGTTGGCATAAACCAATGACTTAACTTAGCTCCACAGAAAATAGTCAACCGGCGTTAAATCGCACGAACGAGGCGGGCAATCGACTGGCCCATGTCTTGAGATAACACGCTCACCATACTTACTCTTCAATAAATCGATTGTAGCGTGTGCTGTGTGGCTTGTGGCACCATCCTGTTAAAACCACATGTCGTCCAAGTCCATATCTTCCAATTCGGGCCAAAAATAATCGATGATCATGGCGCGATAACGCTGACTATTCATAGTAACGTGACGATCGCTATCGTTGACGAAAAAATATGGCCCAATATGCAAACCGCAAATAGTTATTTTTTGTGGATGAAGTGGTGATTCATGAAGCACATGTAGATTTTCACCCGTTCAACAACACATATTTTGCTTATTGACGAACCCATTGAGCCAAAAATGAGCTTCGTCACTGAAGATGATTTTGCGATGAAATTCATCATCTTGGCGCATCTTCTACAGAACCCAATCGGAGAACGTACGTCGCTTCAAATGGTCCATCGACTTCAATTCTTGAGTCAGTTTGATCTTGTATGGGTTTAAACCAAGATCCTTGAGAACGCCGTGGAATTGACTGATTTAGATCGTTTGCTACGGACACCTGAACGGCAGCGATATTTTCGACACTTCGATCAACCCGTTGTCTCAATGACACGGCAACATCACCAAAGCGAATATGTAGACTCAAATTTTTGCACTAAACTTGTTATTACCGGTCTACTAGGACGAGAATTACGACCGAAAATTGGAGTTAACGCTCTTAAAGTTGCAGTCACCGACTCCGAATTTCGGTAGAAAATTTCTATAATTTGCAGACGTTACTCGTTCGTGTACTTTACCATGATGAAAATTGTTGAGTTTACTGAATAAATTGACAGTGACAGTTTGATGATTGTGTTCACAAAGCAAATTCAAAGTTGTACATTGAATCAAGTTTTTATTTTTTTTATATTTGAGGTTACTTGAGAAAAGGAGCAAAGCATTTATAGCATAAGGCATTGTTGCATCCAGAACATACGAACTTGGTCCGAGTTTCCTTTTTTTTTTTGGAAAGTGCAATTCACGCACCGACGACGAGAAGACTGTTCAATTGGTAAATGATCACCAATATTTAAACGCTCTGTGCGTGATTTCTTTCCTGGCCTTCCACCAAAATGACGAGTTGTAAGTTTTTTGTGTTTTGTTCCTCCATCTATATCAACGTATCGGCCAGGGGTACTATAAATTGAATGAGAGGCGTCTTACGACGTTGACATTGTTGTACTACGGTCAACATAAAAATTTTGAAGAACCCTTTTTTTCACCACTTTTGTGATTTTCGATTTGTAACGACGCCTCCCATGATTCGATTATAATCTGCAATAGCCAAAGGGCAATCAACTAACTTTGAGCCATCTTTCTGCTTTCTTTGGACTTTGTTATGGTAGGCATATGACAGTTTGAAGCAAGAATGACCTCTTTTATTCCTCTCATTATTCCGTCGGTCTGTATTTGAAATTGGCTTTGTGAAAGCACCGTTGAACGCCGGAGTTCCTTTGCGAGTTATTATGTAAGTACCGATAGCCGGGTACGATAAACCCTTTAGCAATGTCATTGATGTGAAAAATCTATGGAATGCCAAGACAACATTTTCTTCTCGAATAGATGATGTTAAATTTCGTCTCTCCAAGAGTGCCGATTGAACTCGGAGATGTCTCTGTACCAGTATAAACATTCAAATCACATGTACTCGTATACCCTGTTTCGGCATCACAACGCAACCATAATTTAACACCTCGTTTGATGGGTTTCAGAGGCATATACTGCTTCAAACTCGAGTGAACTTTGAATTTTGCCATACATTCATCTATGGATTGGGCACTACTTTCACTTCGTCCTGCTGGGAATGTTTTACATGACACAACTTCCGATATATAGTAATCCTTTTGAGCATCATTGGGCTTATCGCAATCATTGAAATACATTTTCGACATCAATAGAGTAAAACGATCACGAGAAATGCTTTTTTAATCACCTCATTGCCCAACGATGATTGTTTACTCCAATAATCAGCAATCGATGGTAAATGGTTGTAATGCATTATCAGAGATACTCCAAGGACCACAAGATTTTCGTACTCATCGGTAAGGGCATCAAACTCATCTCCGTTCATTTTTTTATTCTTTGATTAGTGAACTCCGCAATACGAATGCATAAACTTTTCGGGAAGATTTTTCGAAAAATATTAAACTCCGCAGCTCAGCGAGGAAGATCAAGAAGTACCTTAGCAAGAGGCTAAGGGCATTTTGAATTTAGGTTCAAAATTTACATTTTCTGTATAATTGGTCCAAACACTATAATGGTTACCTGCTATCTGCCCTCCATCCTCTGCCAGATTTTCCAATACAGATCCTTCGTTACCAATAGCCTGATCAACTATGTCATCAATTACCGATTCAGCAGAGGATACATGGCATATTTTTTCCGAAAAAAATAACGAGACACTTAAGAAAAGCATTAAAAAGCATTAAAAAGCATTTTAACCTTTATTGGGACTTTTTGGATTAGCATTAAAATAAAATTAGCGTTTAAAATAAAATTTATACAAACTTTTCAGTTGTGCTGGGACGTATTGTACCAGTAGGGTCGAAAGGGTTAAATCATTTCGTAGCCTCCTGGCTACGTGCCTGCTGAGACTGATGATGCCTAGTATGTCTTAACGGAAGTAGAGGCTGCCCAAACGGTGGTATCTGTCCCTTTTATATTGTACGATTGTGGTGGCATTATCCTTACGACTTGGAACTTTGCAGAAACTACAAATGCTCAAGTGTATGTGGGTGACACCACTAAGATTTTTGTTCTTCAACATCAGACTTTTGTCTGCTTCTGCTCATATGTGCAAGGGGCAGTAGATGTGAACAAAGATCCTTCAAAACTAAACAATGCATTTTTTAGCTGTACAAAGGGGCAATGACAAGAAAGTTGTACGCCAGTGGTAAAACTTCTCTTCGCAAACGCACTGATTGTTTAGCGGAATCTATTCTTCGTTATAGTACTTAAGCTAAACTTGATAGACCTACTCTGATGGGAGGATTTTCTTCGCATATCAGGGTACAGCCTTAGGTAGCTTTAGGTCATCTTTCACTTTAAAAGGTGTGGTTTTGCTTTTGGAGCATTCAATCACCGTCTTTTAGATATGCTTTTGAGCACTAAGACTTCACCTGCAACGTAAGTTCTCAAAAGGAGATTTTCTCAATTTCAGTGGCCATGTACAGGCACAAAATTTGTGGTGATAAATATCCAGGCTGGCCAATTATGTTAGAGTCTTGCCGACTTTGAGTGGAGGTTTCAATAAATTTTCTAAACAAGGTTCAGGGCAAGAACCAAACCAGCTTTTGGTAGTCTGTCTACAGCAGTAAATATGACATTGGATTTTTCCTAGTACGCGAATCAAAGGACTCTACAGCAACAGGATACTTCTGACTTTATCCTGTCTATGCCCGTATCCGAGAAATAAAAATCCTCCGATATATTGTGACAACGATCTATGGAGATTCTAAATGGCATCTTAGTTCATCCAAACATTGTTGGTTCTAACAGTCAAATTAGGAAAATCATAATGAATTTACAAACAAATATCTTCGCACGATTCGAAAATTCAATTCAATGACACGTTTTGCACCGTTCGTTCTAAAGAACGAACAGAAATGAAGTCGTGATTATCTAAAGTAAAGCTCAACATAAACACTCATAGGTTCAAAGCATGAAACCGAAACTCATCTGTTCACACTTCTTTCATTGTTTGTTCACAAAATGCATAAAGGGAAAGCACGATCGCTTTGATACGAAACCGTAGTGGCAGATTGCAGATCGCAGATGTTTCAAATTTCATACCGAATGTATGATTGCATCTGGAAACGTGCTTCGTTTGCACGCCTTCGATTTACCAGACATTCATATTCGCACTACTTGAGTGGATTTCCCAGAGTACTCGTACTCGTACTTGTACTCGTAATAATAATCAAATTACAAGACCACATTAAGGCATTCCTAATCGTCGCCACGATTTCCCAATATAAACCTTTCGACTATGCATCATCACGTTTGGAGTCGGAGACACTATGAAGGCACGGCTAAAATTGATGACGACGACGACAACATCTGTGACAGCGACAGTGGAACTCCCGTCAATTAGCCCATTTTGGGTCGACTTCAGGAAATCCTTCATAAAATTGGAAAATTTCACTTCACAATTTGCACGAGCGATCAGACTTGTCCATATCGAGCGCTGGCGATCATGATCGCACATAACTACGATTATATTGTAGGAATCAACAAATAATAATCCGACAAAATGACTATCAAATGTGCACATTTGTCATAGCTACAAATTGTGAGAGTTTCCCCGAAAAGAAAAGTATCTCTACTGGCGTCAGTCCGTAGATTGCTTTTCAAAATCCAAAAACTTGAATTACAAGTGAGTGAATGGAGCAACGACTCAGTGATTATGATGGTGGTTTCGGCTGACTTCGGTGTTCGCGTTCCGCAAGGTTAATTACATCGCCCGATAACAGTGATGACCTCTCCCATGTCTAATTGTGAGTTTTTTTTTTTATCGGCCGTTGGTAGCCTTATCTGGCCAACTAAGTGGTCTTTGGAGGGGAGATGGCAGTTATTTGCATTTGAATGTAACTGCCTGGAAGATTCAAATAAGCGAACGGCTTGACTAGACTTGACTTAACTTGACGACCCAATGACGGTTCTGTCTTTGGATTTGCTACCATAAACAATGTCATTAAATCAAGGGCAAGGCTAGGAGGTATTTTTTGGATTTTGTTTAATATAGGCCTCTTACAATGAATTATTCATTTGATAAATCTTGGTGTTTGCCTTTCGTTAGCGTATGCCAAATGACAAAATGATGTAATTCAGTGTGAAATTGTGAAGTAGATCGTCATCATTTTGTGCGCATTTTTATATAATACGAAGTACTGAATGCTAATTGGCTCATCTATCACTCAATGAATCGAAATGGGTAGAACGTCTCGTCTATGATGCAAAAGTAGTTCAATTAAATTTCACACAAATGCTCATCTTGACAATGTTCAGCAGAGTTCCTACTGAGCTCCGAGTTCGTTTTATCTTTGATCACAGGCAAAATCGATGTCTGGAACATAATGATAAGGCCGCTATCATCTCCAAAACCCTAATCAGTCGAAAATGGCTGATATGCTTGGCACAACAATTTCTTTCTTATGTCCTGTTTGCTAAATCTTGGGCTTCCACTACATCTAAGTGGTTTCTAACTCAAGATTTCTCTTCAATTTAGTCTGTCAATCAGCTCTTTTTGAGATCTGATTGGATGACAAGGATGACAAGGTTTGAGCCTTTGAATGAAAATACCGGCATGGTACTCAGACCAGTGATATGGATATGGTCATAGTGTCTGATTTTTTAACGTAAACCACCTGTCGTGTAGACTTATGTTTACGGGATGCCCATACATCCATGGGGGCAAGGATATGCCCTCCGTCATTCCATTGATACCAATTCGGAGCTGTGTTGCCGGCACAAGTTTCACCCTTGGTATGAGTCTTACTGCTCTTAGGGTCGCAGCACCCAGTACTTATTGTAACTCTACATTATGTCAACCAAAGGAAGACCTTTCCCGCGACTTTGGGTTTAAACCACAGCCACCTTGACGCTCCCACAAGAGGGCCTACCTCTTCAAGTCAGGCCCGGACCGAAATCCGGGGGGCTCCTGACTCCCATGGTACCGTGATTTAAGTCCTGGTAAGGACTACCGGTGGTCCAGCCGCCAACAAGACCTATGACCGGCAACTTGTGACTGATCAAATCGTAGCAAACTTCGGTAGCGTCATCTGAAGATCATTGATGGGCGAAGCCTTGATAATTGGGCGGGGGCCCATGAATATGGTCAGCGAATAAGATAATTAGAGCATGATGACGACTAGACATGGGTACTATCGGTCCAGCCCAAAGTTTCTTCCAATCCACCTCAATGGGTCAAAATAGTAAATAATCTAAGCTGGCACTCGCAGAGTGCTCACTCACTTAAGGAAATCATCAAAACAGGGAATGCAACAGAGGTCATTTAATTAAAATACTTTCGACATTAGTTGCAAGAAAGCTATTTATTTTGTAGCCGAATACAAATTGTAACCTTCAAATGTAGGTAATGTCCCTGATGTTAGACAACAGTGTCCTTGAAGCCACAACCCAACCAGTAAGAGATAGAAAAAAAAAAACACCCGTTTATTCGAATGACTTCTTTATTCTTTTTATTGTTGTCTTCTCGACTGTTAACAGACGGTTAGGTGTATGTTAACAGTTCGGCCATCCTAAACTCATCATATCCCCGCGATCATATGGTAACGCGGTCATCATCACCACCCTTGTCACCGGTCTAGGTGGGAGCAAAAGTTTCTGAGTCCGAGTTGGCTCAACAATTTTCGTCCTCTCCACCAAGACCCTTGTCTGGCAATTCACACCAGGGCTTTAGCTTGTCCGAACTCATCATTGTGCTGAATCGTCGTTGATTTTTCTGCATACCAGGGATGTCTTCAACAACGTAGCGATCATTGGCAAGCACATTACTTACCATATATGGCCCACCGGTAAAGCGGTTCTAGCTTACGAGACTTACCGTCCACCTCATACCGCAACGGCTTGCGGTATCTCAAGTCATAGCGTTGTTTCTGATATTTTTGACTCCTCTCGATATTCTGTAGCGACCTCTCTCTTCTCTGGCACATCTCTTCCGGCTCGACTGATTCAGCCTTTTGCAGCTCCAGTAATAATATATTTCCGATGATGTCGCTCGGTGTGTAGATGAACAAAAGCTTGTGTGGGTTCGCTTTCGTAGTAACATTCCTGGCTGTATTCAGTCTCCATTGGATCGTCCTCAAGTAGCTCGCCCAGTCCCTATGCGCATATTTAAATGCTCGCGGTGTTCTCACAGCGGTTTTAATATGTTTCACTCTATTGTCTTCGCAATACTGCTCGAACGCCTTTGCAGTGAACGCTGAGCCACGATCGGTTAAAATCCGTCTTGGTACGCCAAAATACCCAGATACATATGTCCATCAACATGTTGAGCACCTCCTTTGTCTTCGCAGTCTTCACTGCTCGTAACACGACGTGCTTGATAAAGTTGTCCACAATGGTGAGTTTTCCAAGGTGATCCAGATGAATGGTGTCGAATGGAAGTGGAACCCTGAGTGCACTATGCAGCTCGCCTTCCAATTTTCCACCCTTTCTTTTCGAGTAGGCTCAGGCCACACATTCCTTTATGTACTCTCATGTGAAGCTGCGCATCTTCGGAAACCAATATGTTTGCTGCACCCTAGTTAAAGTCTTTTCATCTGCTAAGTGTCCTACATCATCATGACAGAGTTTCAGTATCCTCCACCGTATTGCGCACACTTTCCACCACCGTCCACTGCCGGGTATAGCCGCATCCCTTTGATTTTGTATTAGTTCTGCAATCCGTAGATTCGGTCGACTTCAGCTCTTTGATGATTGTGCGTAATATATTATTCTGCTACTGCATGGTCTGCATACTGCATAGGACATGCAATGATGCTGCTTCCATCATCTTAGGCACTTCTAATGGCTGTCGGCTGAGCGCATCTACATAGACCACTTTCCTTCCAGGTTGATGTACCATCACCTGTCCTAGGTATAATTTTCGGCTTATTTTTCCCCGCAACGATCGCCTCTCAGTCAGTGAATACCTTGAAGGCTTTTCCCAGAAGATAGACCCGGAATAAATCGAGACTATCTACGATGGTCAACACTTCGATTTCGTAGGAATGGTGCTTCCTTTCATTTTCTGACAGTTTAAGACTTAGAACACAACTATTACGTACATGAACTGAAAATATACCTCATCTTTGCCATAAATCAGTTGACATGACAAGTCGACGAACACATGTAGTTCTTCTATGATAGTAAGTCCTCCTTTAAAGACCCTTCGTAGCATAAAAACGGAACAAGTCTTTTGTGAAAATATTGCCTCGAAAAGGGACGATAACAAATTGATATCAATCCGTTTAGAAGCTAAAGAAAGCGGTTGAACGAGGATAAAATATACAGCTTTAGCTAAGTGGAAGCACGATTAACCACGTCCTGCCGTAGGGCTCACAGTTACTCTGAAATTGATGAAAGGACTTTAGTCCTTTAAGTATACTTGGTGATAGGATGCTAACAGCCTAATTTCGGAGAAGGGTGGGAGTTACCAACATTATATGTAAAGGGTGACCAGATAGGAATGATAGTTTTTCCAATTGTTATGTTTCAACAGCTGTCAAAGTTACCAATGACATCCAGCTGTCAAAATATTCAGTAAGATTTGCTATTTCATAAATAAAATACACAATGTGTATTTCGTCATGAGGTCGGTCGTCATCATGGCTTCAGTGTGCGTACACTCCTTTGGATCTTAAGTCACAAACAAGGCACAGAAATGAAGAAAACATAGCCGCCGTAGCGGCCGAAGAAGACCCTAACATATCAATTCGGTGCCGATAGGATTTTGGCCTACATCCGTGTAAGATTGTGCTGACGCAAGAATTGAAGCCGGGCGACCATATACAACGCTTTGAGTTCGCTAATTGGGCACCGGAGATACGAATTTTGGCCAAAAAATCATATTTTCGGAAGCTGTTATCGGAGCGAATATAACCCAAAGTGTTCGGCCAAACATCAATGCATCCACAAAGATTGACTGTTTCCTGCGGTTTATGGCATCATCGGACCATATTTCTTTCGAAATGAGGAAGGAGACACTGTTACCGTCAATGGTCTCAGGCACAGGGCGAAGTTAATCGACTTTCTGTGGTCAAAGCTTGACAACATCAATATATCCGAGCTGTGGTTCTAACAAGACGGCGCTACATGCCATACAAGCGACGCAACGCTCGAAGTTGTGATGGAGAAATTTGGCGACTGGGTCATCTCATAGCGAGCGCTCATCAATTGGCTGCCTTTACTACTCGAATAACATTAAATAACTAGCTGGCAGGAGTGCGCTGCGGCTCTCCAATATAGGCTACTTCAAGGGTTAGAACGCTGAAAGTTGTCGACAGCGCGAACAAGGGCTCGCTTCAAAGACTCAATATTTCGGTGATGAGTGGAGCAGGACATCCCCTCTAAAGCGTACCACAATTTGTAATCCAAAGGGTTGAGGTCCGGACTACCAGCTGGCCAAACACCCGGTGATATGAAGCCGTGTACATTTTTTCCGCCACTCTTAAGTGGTTTCCGCCTTGTCGACGTCTTCCAAAACAGGGTTTTGGGTAAACTTTCGTCGAAGTCTTGATTCTTTTTTCCCAAAAAATGGAGGTTGATTATGCCACCGTGGCTCACTCCGCACCATACCATTACATTTTCGGGGCGGTGGTCTCTTTCAATCCTTGAAATACGTTCTTCTTTCATTTGGTGTCTGAGCATACACTCGATCATTTTGATTAAAAGTAAACAGAATTTGTGTGTGAGCATTTTTAGCATTTTTAAGAGAGCTATTGATTTTTGCTTTGACCAGTGTGTATTTTGTAGGCACTAACTCCCAAGTCTTCTTTGATGATGTGATCAGTGTCTCGCGGATTTTTGTGAAATGTTCAGTTCCCACTACAAGATCTGCTGCTTTCTCAGTGGTTTGCGTATAATTCGAGCCCTTGCGACTTTGATGGCTCCCGGAGTCCTCACAGTATATGTACAGCCGGTTCTTGGGGAGTTTCAGCATTTGGCATCCTGCATAGTGACGAGTTATACAACGACATGTTTAGTTTTTCCATTCTTGCCAACCTCGTCAGCTTGTGGAGGATGATATATATTCGGACACCTTCAATGTCAAGAAAGATTTAAGGTGATGGAACGCGCTGTAATGTGAATTTTTCAATCTTTCCCTAGAAAGAATCAAGCGAAACTAACTTGCATGAGCGGATGAAATCGATGTGATAAGAGGAACAAAACCGTGGAAATGGTCAAAATGGGTCTGACGGTAAACGAGGGAAAAGCAAAGCACATGCTGTCTTCAGAAAAGGATGCATACTAGTTATAACTTCGAGGTAGTTAAGGACTTCGTCTACCTTGGCTTCGCAGTTACAAGAATCAACATATCAACGCATAAATACTCTTGCCGAACTCTCTCATAGGACGAAACTGGATTTATACAGGACATTTATCAAATTGGCCCTGCTTTGCGACGCAGAGACTTGGATCTTGCCGAAAGCCGACGAAGAAGCACTTGGTCGTTTCGAGAGATGGATACGGCATCTGTTGCCAGTCTTGTTTATATTGACGGGGAATGGAGAGAGAGATTCAAGAACGAAATTTTTTAATGTGGTACAGCGACATCGTTCTAGTTAGGTGTCTGAGAATAGAACATCTGAAATGGTTGAGCCATATTGAGCGAATTGACACGACAACTCCGGCCAAAAGAGTCTTCTATTCTTACCGCGAGGCGACCTCAACAAATTTGGACAACGGCACTGGAGGCATCTGACGACAAAACGTGCTAGCTGGAGAGACTTGTTGGTTGTTGTCGGATTGTAGCGCCGCCTTGGGCCCTCGCCCAATTATCAAGGCCTCGCCCATCAATGACATTGACGTAACAGTTCTCTGAATTTAACGCTTCTGAAGGTTGCTACGATTTGACCAGTTACAAGCTGCCAGTCATAGGTTCTGTTGGCTTAAATCCCGGTACCATGGAAGCTAGGAGCCCTCTGATCCGGTCCGAGCCTGACCTATTGAGGTAGGCCTCCTCGTGGAAATGTCATGGTGGCTGTGGTTTAAATCTAAAACCGTGGAAAGGGTCTTTCAGTTAGTTTAGACCCTACAGAACGCCCCGCCTAGGGTCTTACTGGTAGCCTGACCAGAGCCTTAATTCTGGCACCATACGTGTCAGGAGCCCTGAAACTTCGGTTACAGCCTGACTTGTTAGAGGTAAGCCCTCTTGCAGGAGCGTCATGAAGGCAGTGTAGTTCAAAAAATGAAACAAATACTATCATGACCTTTAGATTGGTGGAGGTTTAAGTGGAAGTTTGTGCCTACGCATGACTTCAAATTTGGTGCTGATTTGAATGGGCTCTCCCGAGGACGATCTAAAGATCAACAATGGTATAGATCAGGACTAGCTATGGTAGTTTCCCACGTTTAGCACGCGAATTCATTGTAAGTAAGGGCGGTGCTACGTTTATTGAAATTAAAGTTTGGTGAGAGTGTAATTCCAAGATTGGGACTTGTAAATCGGTCACTAAGATCTAATGCCACCGATTGTTTTCTGTGAGGTTGCGGGATATTGCTGGTTTACATGGATAAACTAAACCAGATGTTCGAAAAATTAATCAAACATTGGACCGACGACAGGATACGCTATCAAATAAAATCTGTTTTTGGATCAAAAGCCAATGTCGTTTATTTTAATTCTAATTCATTTCCCGGGACCTCTTTGAAATGCCCTTCTTAAAGCAACTAGAGTTCATCAAAGAGGATTACATATAATCACTTGCATAATTCGCAAGTGTTAACAATTTTACTAAAATTGAATACGATAATCTCTTGTAGTGTGATCGAGAGGTCAAGAAAATTACTCAGAAATGTCAAAAATTAGCAGCGCTTGTTGCGAGAGTATCATATTTCGCAAATTTCAATTCTAAAAAGTTTCTAAATCTGACACTCAGGTCACCTTAAAAACTCAATCCAGAGTTTTGCTATTATGAAATGAACATTTTTCGCAACATTGCTAAATCTTTAACAATTTAACGATTAGGTTAACAGATGCTGCTTGCTAACCTAATGACAAATGGACCCCATCTCTTGACGATCAAAGAAGTCAGCTCACCTCACACTATAAGTTAGTCTATCGCAACGAATCCACTACATAACCATAACAATTGGACATTTGAATATTCATTTCAAAGAGCTAAGGCATCTCAATTCAATTTTAGTTTTCAAATTTTTGAATAATCAAATGCAACAAAGACGATAAAGACGAGAAAGATTCGTTGATTGTTTAATTACACAGTGGTAAAATCAGTTGTTGTCCAGAAACGAATACGAATACGATAAGCAACATTCCAATTAATGGATGTGTTTAGACTCTCGAATTCGTTGAAGTTATTGACGCACCCGACTTGCCTGAAAGAATGCTAACCATTGACCTTAACTAAAGCTGACTTCAAGTGCAGAATTCAAATCGTAAATCCGTCAAAAATGGTCATCGGAGGTTATGAAGTGTGTGCGTGGCCTAATTACCGTTAACTTTGTATCTCCAACCAACCATTCGACATTGAATGTCAAACACAATGAGTTTGAGTGAATTTGTGTTAAGAGCTTAGGGCTAACGAGTGACTCTTGAGGCATAGCATGGAGGTAGCACAAGTATCTGCACCATAATCATCGCCCTCATTTCTTATAATATTATTATTATGCAACGGTGTATTCAGCGCTTTTGTGAATGTGGTATGTTACAAGTTTGAGTTACTCATGAACGTGCAGATACATACGTTGGCTTTCGGAGGGATTCGTTTTTATTTTTTATTTTTCTTTTGAATGACTATTGCGGAAACATTTTTAAGGTGGCCATTGTACGTATGATTGCCTTCCTCTTTGGCTGTTGACATTGAAAACCAATGAAGAGGCTAATAATCCATTAATTTTTTTGCTTACGCAACGGTTTTCAAGCTCTGTCATGGATTGCTTATCGATTACTTGACCTTTGACAACACGAAATGTTCGTATGCGGCATGACGTGCAGGTAGGTTTTTTGGTTTATTTTTGAGAGTTTAACTTCCCAGGGTGTCACAAGGTCATGAACAGACTTTAGTTCGATATGAACGGAACCGAAATACATATGTTTGGCTTGCAGTTATGGGCGCATTCAATAGTGCGTTTATGGTATGCCGCCGCTGGTTTTAATTGGAATTGAATTTATTTCTTTACATGGAATGGGAGTTACTGATAATCTGGAGTCGTCTATATCGATGTTGTTGGTTGAAGGCGATTGATTAATCTGGAGAAAAATATTGGAGGGTGGAGATCAAATTAACATTTTAAGCCATTAACAGATAAGTTGTCTTCAGTTTGATAATCATGGCTGTGAGGTTGTGTACAAGTACGTATGTATACGAGTATATCTTAATCTTATCTGTTTTGGGTTTGGTCAACATTTAACCAGGGGAATAGAAACTTGAAGGCTATTAATGGAGCCTACAGAGAAACAGATATTTTGTTGTTGGCGAGATTATGAGACTAGGTAGGGAGTGTAACCAATGATTTCGTGATGATGTTAAGAACGTCCTTGGCTACGTAAACGTCAAGTAAGGAAATGGGGCAACCCTTGAATGCACAGTTGAACTACATAGACTGCATAACATCAAAACTGATCCGTCTACTGGGCTTTGTGGCGCGCCAAGATATCATTGTAGTTAGCACGTGCTTTCTCCTTCTAAAGACCCTTAAACTGACCTTAAACCATATGACAAAGCGCCAACGATTTCCGTGAGAAAATTTTAAGTCGATCGAAAGCAATTTTAAGAGGCTTCGCGAATCTTTTCTGAGAAAATTTACTAAAACTTCTTTTTCTTCTACGCTGGTAGCATTAAGTACAAGGTGGCGCAAAATCAATCACCCTATCGGAAGATGGTATAATTTTTGCAAATGGCGTCGTACGTCAATCATATTTGACATTTGTGAAGTAGATAGCTGCAGTATACAATGTTTTTGACCAATAATCGGTCGGTGGTGTTAGCGCAGCGTGAATTTCGACGTCGATTTCTTAATCGTGTCGCGACAACTGGGCAAAAATCCCGGCGCTTAGCTACTCGACTCGAACAGAGTGGGACCACAGGGCATGTCCGCAACTGAACTGGTCGTTCGGCCGAGAATATCGCGGCTGTGGCTGCCGATGTCGCTGAAAACGAAGATACGTCAACCATACGACGGGCCACGCAATTGGGCATCACCGCATGTTCCCGTACAAAATGCAAACAGTGCATCAGTGTGAATTACTGTAAAACCATCTTCAATCTCAACAAGGAAGAGGATGATTTTGTGTCGAAAATCATCGTGAGCGACGAGGCGCATTTCCACATAGGCGGTAACGTCAATAAGCAAAATTTTCGTTTCTGGGGCACTGAAAATCTGCGTGTAATGCACGACGAGCCATTACATCCACTCAAAGCCACTATGTGGGAGGAGAGACTGGGCCGTATTTTTTTGACGACGTCATCGGCAATATGTTCACTGTTGCTGGCGAACGCTATAGGGCCATGATAAATGAAATATTGAAATAATGAGCGATTTTTGGTGAACATGAACCGCACACACAGCACGAGCCACAATGGATATTGTGAAGGACGCGTTTCCTGGTCGTGTAATCTCCTGTTTTGGCACGGCCAGCAAGATCGCTCGATTTAACCATCCCAGACTTCTTACTTTGGGGTTACTTGAAGTCGCGGGTTTATGCCAACAAGTCTCCGACAATCGCAGTCCTCAAGAAGAATATTTGACAGGAATGCAAACAGTTATCACCGGAAATCTTGCGGAAAGTCATGGAAAATGCGATAAGAAGGGCACAAATGTGTATCAATACTGGCGGCAGTCACTTGGCGGATATCATCTTCAAAAGCTTCAAAAGATTAGGAGGCAAGAGGATTTTCGGCTTTTTCGGATGAATATAATAAAAGCTAGAGAAACTCTCGGTCGATTCCACAGGGAGCTGCTACTCCTGAAATGTGATGAAGCAAAACGAGATGAAAGGCAAACGCATAGTGAAAGAAAGGCTACTCTTGATTTTGAGGATCTTAAAAGATTACTTTGGCTGACTGTTTAAAGACTGTGGCTGTTGGGCAGAATAAGCCATTAGTGGTGATATTCAAGACAAACATCAAAGAGCTGTTGGAGATTTATGTAAATCAGCGTGAGCTGATTGGATAAGGAGTATACAAAATGGTCTGATGCAGGTATTACTTGTCTAGTTGTTAAGAAGAAAGGGCGTCTGAACAGTGTCAATTAAAAACCCACCAATCACTTCACTTCAGCATTGCAAATCAATCAATCAACGAACACATCCAATCAGTTACAATTACTACTCACTTAGACCAAAAAGATCACCATTAACAAGATATTCACCGTATGGCAGATCTAGGAAGAAATCCATGAATTTCACCTACTTTGGCTCACAGTGGCCTTAGGTGATGTACGAAACTGAAGGCAATAAGTGCGAGATCGCACTTGATGGAAAGAATTGTTAAATAGTAATGTTGCACGCGTGCTCCAACGAATGTATGCGTGATCGGGCTCCCAAACTGAAAACTATCGGTGAGCCAAAAGGAAAGTCAGATATATATTCACACATTCAGTGTCACATTGGTGAAGGGAGAAGCGTACGAAAATACAGAATCATGGAAGTGAACGTAACGCATAACCGACGCCGGTCACTTTTTCTGCAGAGTGAAGGAGTGGTCCCAGGGTGAATAGATATTGATATTTGTGTCACAGGTTTAATGGTGGCAGTGGCAGGAAATAGACTATGTACAATATTTTAAGATGGAACTTTGGAACAAATACTGGCAAAACGTTTGAACTAGAAAACGTATTACGTGCAGAGATATCGAGATAAGATCTAATAAGAAGTACGTGCATTGGATAAAGTTCCCACGTCAGGAAACTGATAGTGGACAGACTGTAAGGTGACGAAATCAATTAGTTTTGGCATTTTAAACGAAGGTCATCAGAAAATCGAGTCCAAACATCAATGGAGGCTCAAGTTCCACCGGATATTAGATGACCCAATTGCAAAAAAAACATCAGCAAATTTTTGAGCTCGCTAACGAGGCCAGATTGGTCTTAAGGTCTGCAAAGCCAACCTCACAAGAGGCACACGGTTAATGCAGATACGTGGGAGGAATATGTAGCACAAGATGACATTATATGCGTGTTAGATATTTCAGCGGTTAATCAAGAGATTGATAGGAGGTCAGTAGAATCTAGTTACACCTCTTCTTCAAACTTCAGAAGCTCCAGTCAATAGTCTCTTCTGCTGAAATTATTCGAACGCCAGACATTTATGTCAAGAACGTGACAGGTGACGACTACCAATCTAGGTGTGTTGTGAATCAGTGGACATATTAGAAGAATCAGTGGACATAGCTATCCATAGAGCAGGATTTAAAATAAAAAGCACTCTCCACTCCGCAAAAAAATCCTTTTAGTGACGAAAAGGTACTTCAAGCACGTAAATGTTGTTGCTTTCATAGGAAGTCTGTGTAAAACTACATTTTTACTGGCTTGTGTGATTACATCCGTCTAACGATAAGATCACGTTTAATTAACTCGACTCTTTGGGACGGAACAACCAGTCAACAGAGGGATAGCTCTACTTATTTGGCATATGTAGTGAATGAGATTTTGAAAACATTACAAGATAGTGGCTTCAATGTAATGTAATGCCTCAACGATAGTAACCCTTTCGATTTTGCGAAAATTTCTCCCAGCACTAAGTGAAACACTCATTTATCCACTACTTCTTGTAAGCAATTGGATCAGTAGTCGAAGGCTGGGATTCAACCCCTCAAAAATGGAGACAGTTCAGCCCAGTTATATTATCTTTCTAGTTGCACGTACTCTTATATCTGCATACATTCCCTGCTGATAATTCTGATAGACCAGTCCATGCATCGGGTTCTGGTGTGATGTTTGGTCTCTAGGCTTGGTTCTCTTCAAATCGCAATGAGTTTCTTAACATATTGAAAACTAGGTCCTTAGCACGTTGAACTCGCTCCTATAATTCGACACCATTCTGAAACCTGTCACAACTTTGTATCTGGCTACCGTGCTTTCTAACTGTCTTCAAATTAAGATCCCAAAAAACACCTCCCTGAAGTTATGTAATTCTTAAATGAATAACCCGCGAGATATCACTTCATTCCACCTAAATTCTTTTGTTTAATTTCCCTAAGAGTCGTGTGTTGCTTTACACACGACCGTACTGGTCGTCATTTAAAAAAAAAAAAGGAGGTATTATGCTAATGTCTGAGACTCGACGAACTTGTTGTACTTCGAAAGTAGTCTGACTAGTAAACCATCAGATACAATTAATTCCATAGAAGATCCACATCACGTCCCAGCACCAGAACTTCATTCTAAAGTGGCAGATACTCGTACATTCAAATCCGTACATGTGTACGACTGTGTAAAGAACAAAAGGGGTTCTTTGTTGTTGAAATATTGTATAACTCCCAGATAAATTTAACTGTACTCGTACTTTGGTTTAATAGGCACAAATTTACTACAAAAATAAAGCCTCGAACATTTTGGATTCATTAAGAACTTTAGGGTGACTTATCTGTCTCCGTGGGAGTGTCATAAACTTGTATTGCTGTTACTACAATATATCTTTTCTTAGCCATTTTTGGAAGACTTGATTTTCTTTGATCCTTTTTTGGATTGGCATCAAGGTTAAGACTACATAAAAATTTGCCACTTCATGTTGTTTGTAGAATTCAGATCTATAGAATTGTTTTTTTTTTTTTGAGAAAACCTAAACAAAAGCTGTTTACGAGGAGGTGTGAGTTTTAAGACGACTTCAAGGAAGTTGAATTGGGCTTTGGAATGGGCGGTTCGACATTTTGGGATTTAAAATTAAAAATTGACCTCGACTTGACCATATAGATACAGGTACACAGAGAACTGTTTTGTGAAAATTACGTGGAAGGAAATACAAATGGAAGAACGTGGATCGTAATTTGAATTAACAATTTATACATACTCGTATAAGAAGAATTTTTTAATATCTACGTCAGTGTAAAATAAAATTAACACTCACAGACAGCAGATATTAATGCCTTCATCATAGTAAGAGCACTCGTTTGACGTTGGATTAATTAATTCGAAAATTAAAGACTAACTAATTAGTCTGTATGCTAATAACGTTCCAGCTCGACATGCTAAAAACAAAAAAAAAAACAAACGTCTGGACGATGATGCTTAAAATATATATTTATTGTCCACTTTCAATGTAAATGTTTAAGATAACTCTTCAACACTACGATTAATTAATTGTTGAATAATATTGGATTATGTTAGGAGAATTTCAAATTAGCTGCTTAAAAATAGCAGAGAATACCATTCAAATTTCAGAATAAGCTGATGATAAATGATCTTGCAGAAGTGCGACCGGAGATGAGTCTTAATGAGGATCTTATAGTAAAATCTCCTAAAGCGGTAAGGAAATCAAATCTCTAATTCACATTTTTTTATTCTCGTAGAAACACCTGTTGGCAGCTTTGCAAGGCTCTTTCAAATATCTCAAGCTGCTGCCTTGCTGGAATACCTAAATTATATGAGCTACCTTGAGCTACTTTTATAGCCATTGAGATTGGGGTTGGTTAGACTTCTGCAAGACGATCGAATTGATTTATTCTCTGATTGGAGATCAAATTTGACTAAAATATCACCATAAGCGTGTTAACGAGATACCTTTTCAGTTGTACTTAGGTTTTGTGGTAAAAGAATTTTTTTGTTCATACCTTTCCAACCTAAAGAACTCCCAGAAAAAACTACATTGAGCTTTGCACAAATAATAAAAAATCCAACCGAAATACGAGTACATACACATGCTAAAAATGAAGACAAAAGATTACTTTCAACGATACTTGCAAAACTTGATGAGCAACAAGAATTCATCTTAAGCCTACAAATGCGGTTAGAAAATATAGATCAGTTCTTACAAATTAAAAATAAATGAATAAGCTTCTTAGAATTATGTTGTGGAATGCAACTGGCCAACTTTCACACAGAGATGAGCTTCAAGCAATACTTCAAACAGAAAAAATCATATGTTTGATTTCTGAAACACATCTTACTGATGAAACTTATTTCAAAATTAAAAACTACAAAGCTTATCACGCAAATCACCTATTCAACAACGCAAGAGGAGGCTTTAATTGGATCAGAAACCATGGACCTAAATAGAACATAGTAAAGTCGTTCATTTAAATAGGATTGAACCCAAGTTATAAAGTTTATCTGGAAACCAAGAGCCTTTAATTTTAGAAGGATTATGTCATGAGCAATTCTATCAAAGGCTTTGCTGAAATCGGTGGCAATCACATCAACTTCATTCAGTTTTCAGTTTTCGATGCATTTTATTTTCTTAATCACTAACTCTTACATACTAACAAAAATGCTTAAATGCTAGCTTATAATTACTTAACAATCTTATACTAACTTACTGGCCCCACACAGGTACTCTAAGCTACTCTAAATTCTTATATCTATGTCTTTCGACTTTATGTACATTTTCTTTACTAATAATTATTTACTATACTTAAAGCTAAGAAAAAAATTGCTAACAAAAACTTAGCCTATGGACATATTTTTTTATTTTTTATAAAAACTTAATATCTAACTTAAAATAAACCTTAGCCTACCTAACCTAGATGCACAATACACACATACACACATAGACATTATACACAATTATATACATATATTAGGATATACCTTTGTATACACTAATATATGTATATATTTCTTAGATACTAACCTAAACCTATGTAAGCTGGCCATCGCTATTTACCGAGAAAACAGATTGGTCAGCTCTGCCTCATTACTGAGGCTGGTCCGTAATTGACGGAAACGACGACGAAACATCTTCTCCATCATTCAACCACCAGAAATGCTGGTGCTGCCGAACGACATCCCTCTTATCGCGATTCCCCACCGCCCTACTGAACCTGAGTCGACCCACACTGCCGTGTGCGATGTCTCTGTTGTAGTTGAGTCGCCTGTCCCCAGCTGTCCGAGCGACATGGACGATTAACGGCACCGCTGATATATCCTGGATCAACCCTTTCTGATCTAGGTAGAGGAATGCTTCCGGTGGAACGAAGCCGTCAGAGCGCACACTCTCGTGGTAAAGGTAATTGGGGTAGTAAGCCCCAGATATCAGGTTATTCGTCGACGTCATTGCTCTTGCAATGTGCCTTCGAGTCAGCTTAATTACGAAGTTGTCCACTCGTATTAGGTTCGCCCTGTTGTAAAGGACCTCATTAGGATACAATTTTTTGTACTCCGACTCTGGTGTTCTGTACAAGCGAAGGCAAGCCCTAAGACAAGCCCTCTCAAACACCCGAATCTTTTCCATTAAGCTTGCTCTCACGTTGAACCACACGGGACAACCAAATACCAGCATGGGCCTTATAAGGGGCATGTAGCAGATTACCTTTACCCTCGCATCGAGTTGGCTGCTATAAAACAGTCTCTTTGTAAGGGCAAAAGCACCTTTAGCTCTGGCCAGAGCAGCATCTACATTTTTGCCAAAATACAGAAACTGTTCTAGCCAGATCCCAAGGTATCTGACTACATTTCGACAGGCAAGAGGTTGTCCGTGTTGTCCAATGATAGAGAACTTTCGTCAATTTTTTCTGGTATCCCTAGAGGCTCCAGACAACGGCGTCCTAAAGAGAATGGTTTCCGACTTCTGAAAGTTGATTTTCAACTTCCAGTCATCGCAAAATCGTCTTATCTTATCGAAGTCACGCTGCAAGAGAGTATTAATGACCTCGATTTTTGGACCTGTTCTGTACGCTACCAAATCGTCTGCGTACGCAATAGTATGGGGAAGTGCACCTATCAAGTCGCTTGTATAAATGTTGAATAGGATCGGCGAATTGACCGCGCCTTGCTTAAGACCATTTTTAATTTGAAATATTCCAACAGAAGTCACATCACCATTTTTCACGATGAACTGTCTGTTGGTTAGCATATTATAAAGAATGTACAAGAGTGGTTTACTGATCCCCAGCCTAGTCAGCTTATAGAAAAGACCCTCTAACCATACGGTGTCGAAGGCCTTCTCCAAGTCAACAAGGCAGGCACCAGTACATTGTTTTTTGCCTTTATTCCATTGGATATCGGACACCAGTTTAGACGCGGCATGTGAGATATCATGTCCCGCCTTAAAACCAAATTGATTATCCGGAACAATATGTTTGTCCTCAACCCACCTAGACAGAGCTCTATTGATTACTTTTTCAAAAACCTTACTGATATTCGGAAGGAGACTTATCGATCGGAGATTCGCCGGATTGGATATATCCTTTCCCTTTTTGGGGATAGGTTGAACCACCGCCGTTTTCCAATGCGCTGGATAATGTGCATTATTCATTGCATTATTAAACAGGGTGGTGTAAATGTCCACCGCTTCTAGAGGAAGATGTCGAAGCACGATGTTCGGAATACCATCGGTTCCCACCGATTTCTTAGCCCTGATTGTGTCGAAGATCTCATGGAGTCCTTCCTTCGAAATGAACGGGGGTAGGCCACCCTCTCTGGCAATGACGTTATTTGCCATATTTTCGTCGCTAAACCGGGTGAAACCAGAGCCCTCAGATCGCCAGTTCCCTATTTCATTTCGAATGCAGAAGTCGTGCACTAAGACGTGACTGTCCAGGTCGCAATTAGGGCCAAAGTTATCAATGGCCTTGTGTATACTTCCTGGAAAGTCGCCCCTATGGCCTCCACCTTCTCCCGTGGATCCTCGATCACAAAGAAGTCGTCATCATCAGCGGCCTCATTTGGATCAATACCTGCTATTGTCAGTAACCGTTCGTTGTCTGTTGTCCGGGCTATTTTAAGACACTGAAGGTCATTTTGATTTTTTCTCCGAAATAGTTTATTTATTTGCGGAAACATATTCGGGTTGCTGGTGTTTACAGCCCGAACCTTGTTGTTCCAATATGAGCTTACAGCAATTCTGTAATTTTCTTTTATTAACTTTTGCACATTTTTAATCGACGACTTCAGTGTCCTAATCTCCGGATCTTGTCTGTCAGTTAATTGTCTGTACAAGTTTTTGAGTCTTGACAGAAGTCTACTTTTCTGTCGGTGCAGTGCGTCAATAGTAGGATTGCGGAACAGGTCTTCGTTAGTCGTACGTCGATACCGCGGTATTGTAGTGTCCATAGTTTGTTTAATTGTGTCGTCCATTTGTTTTAGGTAATTGTCGATCTCCTCGTTTGACAAATTCCTATTGGACGGTGGGTCACATCAACATCATTTCCAGATTCCAGTGCACATAAAGTGCTTGATACGAATTCTGTTAAGTTGGTGGTTGTAGATCTGCCTTTGAAAAATCCGTGCTGGCTTAGGGAAACAATAGATTTACAATGGAAAAGCATTATGTTATAGATAATGCTCTCAAAAAGCTTAGGTATGCAAGACAACTTAGCAATTGGTCGATAGTTGGAAATATCGTCTTTTCTACCTTTTTTATGTAGGGGAATAATAAACGATCTTTTCCAGGTTGATGGAAATAATCCCTGAGTGATAGAAAGCTGAAAGAGAGCTGTAAGAGGTTGGGCTAGATGCATTTAACATTTCTTTAAAAATATAGGGGGAAGATCATCAGGGCCAGCAGAATAATCATCTTTGAGTTTTATTATTTTATCTCTAACTTGCTCTAAAGTTATAGACACCGATTCCAAAGTTGTTTGTGGGCAGCTGTTTAAGTGGGAAAAGTAAGAATGGTCTGGCTCTTGGGAATGGATGGCGAACGCTTGGCCAAAAAAGATTGCGAAGAGATTTGCAATAATTTGGGAATCGCCCGAGGACCTATCAAGAAAATTTAGGGATGATGGATAGTTATCCGATTTGCTTTTAGTTTTGATGAACTGAAAGAATCTTTTGGGGTCGGAAATGAGTGTGTGGTCCATTCGGTTTAAATAGTTGTTATAGAGAGTTTGGCAAAGTACAGAAAAATTTATTTGGGCAGACTGGTAGTAGAAGAAATCGGTGTCGGAACGCGATTTTAGGTAAGAATACCAGAGCTTATTTTTCTTGTTACGAAGAGATCGCAGCTCTTTATTATACCGCGGTGGTGACGATGAGGGATTCCTTTTGGGTAAAAAAGGCACAGATTGGGAGAGACATTTTAAAATTTCGGTATAAAAGGATGCAAGAGCATCGTTAACCGTAAGGTTAGGGTTATTGTAGAGAAAGTTAAAATTGACCATACTGAGGAGGTTGTTCAGTTTGGCGTAGTTAGCCCTATGAAAATTAAAACTGTAAGAATATTCATAGGAAACGGGATTAAGACCATTGTCATATGTCAGCGTAAGAGAAAGGTAACTATCCAACTTAGAAAGCAGATGTTTACTTTCTAAAACGACGCAGTGGCGAAGACTAGGTCGAGTTGTCTGCCGATGTTATTGGTGACACCGCTTAATTGATATAGACCAGAGTCAGTTAGGCAGTCGATGTAAAGATTCTCTTTATCAGAGGTAGGATTTGTTGCAGTATAGTAGCACTGATCAGTCTGAGTCCATAGAAGCTTAGGTAGATTAAAATCACCTAAAAAATAACAACGTCATTGGGATCAGCAGCATTAAAAATGCAGTCGATTGCATCAACAGCTAGCTGGTAACCTTGAATTGGTTGAGAGGGGCGAATATAGCAGCAACAAATATATAGGTTGCGTTTGCAAATAGGAATTCTAGCGCAAACGAATTCGAAGAATGCAGTGGACGAGTTTTTAAAGGGTCTAGACTCGAAACGAGAGTGTATAGCTAGAAGTACACCACGGCCATATAAATTCTCCTCCTTATCTAGACCATCGTCACGGCGTAAATCAAAGTCTTGGGAAAATAATTCATTATTCTTAATATCAGGGGTGAGATTGGTTTCTGTGAGGGCAAAGATGTCGTATGGCAGAATCTGCGAATTAAGATATATAGCAGAAATCTTAGTTCGTAATCCTCTTACGTTTTGATAATACAGGGACAGATATTTGGGAGGCTTCGGCAAAGAATTGAGTGGTGGGTTAGGAGCGATGGTAGTTTTTGAAACTAGACCGTGTTCTCTGGAGGTGTAGTATGCGTTTGGAGCTAACATGAGACGCAAAGAAGAGACATCATTAGCCACGTCATCAGGAGTCATATCTAATTGTTCATGAAAACGTATAAAAAGTAGCCGCAGATCATTATGATTAGTGGGGAGGCCTTCTTGCAGAATGGAAACCATTGCATTGGTTTTCGTTATACCGTCGATACAGACAGAGTCAGGCTTGTCATGTAGGTAGGCGAGATATAAGCGAACATTATCATATAATCTGCGGTATCTTAAACGAGAGAGAACATATCGGCCATCTTCCCCAGAATCGATAAGGTGCTTGGTTAACTTTGCCTTTGGAGGAAGAATGGGGTCTAAAAAAGAAGGTGGTGTGGTATTAGGGTGGGAGTCGAGCTTAGAACATGGGGAGGGATTTAAAATATGGGAGCGAATAAAGTTGGGGTATGCCGTTTTTGTATGAGTGGAATGAGGAGATGTTGGGTTTTGTAAATGACTGGGAGGAGGATCTAGATTGAAAGATACGCGCTTAGGAATTGAGTTGGACGCGGTGGAAGAACGTTTTGTGTATACGCGATTGGCAGTATGAATTGAAGGAGGAGTGAAGACAGGAAATGTCCCAACTTTAAAACTCCAATTTGCGTCAGGAGTTGGGTTTTTTTTGGAAGAGTTAGGCTTCGGTATAGGGTTAGACTTAAAACTAACATTATTCTGTTTTTTAGATTTAGTGGATTTTAAGGTAATTGTTGTGTCCTGTATTCGGTTTAATTCTTCCCATAGTTAATCCACCCAGATTGATGACGTCGGAAGCAGGGTTGATAAACATCCATTCATATTTTGACGGGATGCTTACCTTGAAGGTGTTGGTGGAGATCTTACGGCAGTTGCTGACATCTATTTTAAATTTAGATTTGAAGAGACTAGTTAGCCTGTTTCGATCGAGGAGAGTACCTCTTATTAAAAAGGCAACTGACTCAGCTTTGTTGAAATTGTTCAACTTTTTTATTCTCGTGTTCCACTCCGAAAGTGTCCATAAGATTCCGAATCTTGAGATTGTGGGTTCAGGAGTTGGTGTAGTAGCATCGTTTACCGAAGAGGGTTATGGTGGAGGAGAAGATGATCCAGGAGTTACTGGTGGTTCCATAATTGCAGATTCAAGCATCTCAGTGAGAAGCGAGGTGTTGTATGATGGAGTCGGTGGGGGCTGGGATTGCACCGATATATCTTCGATTTTACTGGAAGTTATCCGGATGTGATCAGCAATTTCGATTAACAGCGCGCGTGATTCGGTTATCTCGTTGCTTAAATCGCTTATTTGGCACATGATGTTTATGAGCAACTGATCATTATTAGGCGGAGACGGAACGCTGCTTCTGGATGTGCTTTGAATATGAAAATCGAGGGAAGACCGTAGAGAACTTAAAAAGTCTGTTATTGTGGGGATGTAAGATTTTATTATTGATTTAACACTATGGGATAGAAAATTTTTTGAATCTTCACTAAAGTCATGTTTGTCATTTCGTTTTATTAAGTCGCTGTTTTGAGCCAACTGCATGGATAAGTTTCTAAATTGAGTCTTGTTATAGATTGCAGATTGCTCGAGTGAAATTGATAAATCTTCAACTGATTTAAGAAGGTCATAATATTTTGTAAATTGGTTTTGCATTGATTTCAAGGCATGATTGTTTTCTGCCGCAAAGTTACTGAACGAATCACTGAGACACTTAATAGTAAGTAATATGTGGGACGGAGTGATGTCCTTGCACTCATCACAATAAAACAAAAAGTTGTTTTTAAAATCTTTTAGGTACGCGATGGATCTTTTACTCAAGCCAATGCAAAGGGCATGGAATGACTTGCTACAAAGACCACTGCAGATCACCATAACAGCATTTAGGTCACTTGTTAGGGAGCAATTCACACTTCCACATAATTCAGACATGATGACGATGATTTAGTTAGGGTAGGTCAGTTGAGAAATTTTAAAACACAAAAGGCGGTGAATGAGAATTGGGTTAGTTGTTAATTTCACTTTAATAAACAAATCGAGTCAGCAAAACACAACAAAAGGCGATAAACGAGAAATAGGTTGTGCGAATTAAACTTAATGAATGAACAACAGCGATTTGTGAGTGAACTTGCTGCTGATAAGCAAACAGAATATTCCCTTTGGAAGTCTACCAAATACTTAAAACGTCCAATTCAACAGAATTCACACTTAAGATCGAGAAACACTTGGGCTAAAACAGACACCGAAAAGGCTGATTTATTTGCTGAGTATCTAATAGATACCTTCCAACCCAACGTTTGGCCAGAAGTAGATCCGGCTGATGGAGAAATTCCTTTCACTTCGTCGGAGGAAACCAGATTTATTGTCAAAAACGATCTCAAACGCAAAAAATCACCTGGGTACGATTTACTAACTGCTGAAGTCCTACAAGAACGGCCACCAAGACCTTTTCTCAAGTTGGCAATACTAATGGATGCGTGCTTCAACCTTCAGCATATTCCCTATCACTGGAAAGTTGCAGAATTGATAATGATTCCCAAATCAGGAAAAGACCTTCACGAACCATCATCTTATAGACCAATTTCCCTTTTGCCGTAAACTTTTTGAAAAGGTTTTCCTTAAGAGACTAAGTCCATTCATAACTGGCCGAAATATGATTCCAGAACATCAATTCGGTTTTAGAGAAAAACATTCTACCATAGAACAGGTACCTACATCGGATTGCTAACGTCATCGAAAAAGCTCTGCAGAATAAAATGGTTTGCTCAGCCGTATTTTTCGATGTCGCAAAGGCATTCGACAAAGTGTTGGACGAAGGCCTTATTAACAAAATAAAACCTCTCTTTCCAAGCGAATATACAGAAATGTATCTCACGAATAGATACTTAAGGGTTAACACACTAGGTGGTTCCAACTCAGAACTCAAAAAAATTAAGGCTTGGCTTCCACAAGGGAATATTCTAGGCCCAGCTCTATATCTACTCTTTACCAACGAGGTACTTTGAGGAGGTCGCGATAGGGAGGTACGATAAATGGACACTAGGGTAGTCCACGAAGAACAAATCGAAGAAAACGACGTTGAATGTTCTCGATTCGGGATTTGTGAATTCGCTGAAAGGGGAACCATACTTGGTTGGCATATTCAAGGAGGGGCCGGACAAGGGTAATGTAAAGTGACCTTGTCACATAAGGGTTGCAAGATTCTTTAGACCAACGTTTGATAAAACCGAGTGATGAGTTGGCTTTAAGGATTATCTCATCAATATGCGAACGGAAGTTTAACTCTCTATCGTATAAAATTCCAAGGCCGCGAAGGGATTGAACCAGGAGTACAGGTAGGTCGTGCAGAAAATAAGGTCGAGAGGGGGATTGATTAGACTTACTAGACAAAGTCATAGATTGGCATTTGAAGACATTAAGCTCAAAGCAATTTTTTAGACACCAAGTGGAAAACCTTTCGAGGTCTTCTTGAAGGAGAATAGAGTCTGCGGGTGAAGAAATAGTTTTGGAGAACTTAGTGTCATCGGCGTAAATGGATACGGAGCAGTGTTGGAATATCTTCTCAAGATCGTTTATAGTTAAAATGAAAAGGAGGGGACCTAGATGGCTGGCTTGCGGGATATTCAGCAGGAATGAAACCGAACTGATAGGTCTAAAGCTATTAGCGAGTGAGTATTCATGTTTAACGATTTTAATAGGATCCGATATGCAAGACGGTGTCAAGCCATCCTGTTGGGGTGTCTGGCTTGAAAGTACCGTGCGTCTCCACCCGTTGGCGAATTTCAGACGTCCTGTGCGATGCTGCTCGTTGTGAGTTTTCCGTCTACCCTACGGGCTAACACAACGGTGTTCCTGGTGGACCTTCTGTCGCACCTTGGGCTCCTGGTTCATCGTGAGTCTAACTACTATCCTTCACAGACCGAACCTCCTCAAGAAAACCGTCCGTAGCACCTACGTGGGTTCTTTTCCGAGGTCTGGGGCTGGTGGACCACAGAACTCGGTGTTGCCACTCAAAAAAAAAAAAAAAGAAGAGGGACTGATGCTAGATGAAGCATCAGTTAATGCTACATTGCTCACCTGAAATTTCAATGATAGGAGCCGATTTTTAAATAGCTCTGTTCTGCTTACAAGGGAAATTAATTTCTAGAATTAGAACGAACGTTTTTGGTTCCGACTCAGAGTAGATGTCCTCAGATTTTCTGAGTGGCGATGTACCCTTTTTGGGAGTGTAAATAGTCTGATGGTTTCAATATTTTCGTAAAAGCCTTTTTCGGAGGCGGTCTTCGAAATTCAAATACTAGTATCCTTTCTGCGCTAATATGTTAAGTTACAGTCCTCTTCCAAGTCTTAAGTGACCTGTGTAATAGCTTCCTGGTTCCCTAACGTAGTCGCTTCTGATCCCCCTTCCACCATAGACTAAGCGATTTGCAGGAGTATTTACAGGAGGGAGACCTCAGTTCCAACCATTTGAACTTTCTCTACCTTTTGTTTCGTTGAGACCATAAGTGGAGTTTTGACAGATTTTCCAGTTGGTTTTTCTTGGATACCTCCTCTTCTATCCGATTGGGAAAACCTGTCACAGAAGGTTTAGTCGATTACATGCCGTTTTTCTTCCAAAAAAAAAATTCTGGCTGGGAGATGTTGAGACTGTACTCGGTACATTAAGCTCACGATCTTTCGTACAGGCCATCGTATAGCTAGTGATGGGCAGCTCCACAAACATCCAAAACCAGGAATACGTATTTTTACGTTTTGCTGGCAGCGCTTCAAGCGGTCGGTCCAATTTTTGATGACTTGGTCCAATATGTGCGGCGTTATTCCGGCAATAGAGTGTCAAATGTTGGCTTCGAGCTCGTCCAAAGTTGGTTGGTTGGCGGTTGGCTTGTTAGCGTAGACTAAGGACTTGACGTACCCCCAGAGAAATTAATCGAGTGATATGTAATCGCATGATCGCGGTGGCCAATTGATGAACGCTCGCCGTGAGATGACCCAGTCGCCAAATTTTTCTTTCACAACTTCGAGCGTTGCGTCGCTTGTATGGCATGTAGCGCCGTTTTGTTGGAACCACAGCTGGGATATATCGATGCTGTAGAGCTCTGACCACAGAAAGTCGGTTAATATCGCTCTATACCTGAGACCATTGACGGTAACCGTGTCTCCTTCCTCATTTCGAAAGAAATAAGGTCCGATGATGCCGGAATGCCATAAACCGCAACAAACAGTCAATCTTTGTGGATGCATTGATGTTTGGCCGAACACTTTTGGATTGTGTTCGCTCCAATAAAAGCAGCAATTTTGCTGGTTGACATAGCCGCTGAGTCAAAAATGGGCCTCGTCCGAGAAGATGATTTTTTGGTAAAAATCCAGATCTCCGGCCATTTCCAGCGCCCAATTAGCGAACTGACGACGATGTCTACCGGCTGATCGGCGTCGAATCAACATTTCTGCTACGGCGGCTATGGTTTCTTCATTTCGCACCAATATCTATCTGGTTGGTGTCTTAAGATTCAAAAGAGTGTACTAACGATCAAACTCTTTCACGGTGCGACGAATTGCCGGCACACTGAAGCCATGATGAAATGCCAAACCTTAATAAATATTTTGACAGCTTGATGTCATTGATAACTTTGACAGCTGCTGAAACACAACAATTGGAAAAATAATCATTGCTATCTGGTCACCCGTTAGTTAGGCAAGAAAGCACGACATTTTACCAAGAGATTCTAGGTCGCCGTAGTGCTGTGGTTAAGTTTCTGGGTTCCTTTACCAGAGGTCTGGGTTTAATTCTCAAGAAATACACCGACAACCGATAAACGGACAAAAATAACTTTTGATTTCCCGCCATTTTAACTAGCTAATGCAAATGGTCGAAAGTCAAAACTTGTCTCTATGCAAAAGCCTCTCATACTGTTACAATTAGGAGGAAGTGAAAACCGTAGGCCCCTATTGTGCATATAGCGATATGCACAAAATTACAAGACGCATAACCCTAGAAAACTAAGGTTTATTTCTTTAATTTCTCTCTTACTTTTTCTGCGATCCCTTTCGTTCTTCGTATAGCTCTAGTCATCCATGAGTTCTTGTTGTGTGCGGACGAAATTTGTAAATAAATTTTTCTACAAATTGGGTTTAAACTTTGCGCCGTCGATTCGACGAATGATTAGTCTTAATATACTAAAAAATATGATTAGTCTTCTAGGGTTAACATAGTGAGTGGGGGGCTAGCCATGTTTCATGTATTACAACTTTGTCAATTTTGATGTATGAGTATGTATCCGACGATGATGAACTCCAATTTGGGGAGCAAAGTCCTCAGACATCTTAGCATTGTGCAGATTCTGTAGAACATGACATTCGGCGCCTTGTATGTTGATTGCAAGTTCCCCCGAGGGATGAGACTTGATTAAGGCTGCGAACTTAGGAATTTCTTACCAATGCACGTTTGCTTAAGTCAGGAAGTTCGTTGTTATCAGTCAAATGTTTTAGGACTGGTTTGTGTGTTTTTTTTTTCATGTTTCCAATTGCTCATCATCCGAAGAAACAGGCTGTCATTTGAGTGCTGTTTTGAATTCAGTGGCTCAAAAATGGCGCTGCAATTGATTTTGCTGCAAGAATTACTTCCTACTTCTTCTCGAGGCCAGTAATCGTGCTTGCAATACAAGCTTTTGTAGACCCAGTCTTTATCCAACAGCCCTACTTTTATCTACCAATTTATAAGCTCTGTCGGAATAGAGTTTAAGGATTTAGTATGAGAAAGATTGTTATTCCAGCTATCTAAATCCTCAGCTGAATCTAAGTTAATCCCACTGTATCTTTCGTGCTATCTACGATTTCGAGGAAAGTGTTGGCAAGTCATTGTGAGTCATTTCATGAAGTGCCTCTCTTTGGAGCCCTAAGACTGGTAGTCACCAGATCAATTATAACGTTGATATCCACTTTAATATTTGGGAGCTAGACCAACATAAGCTCCTTAATCGACCAATGATGATGACTTGGAAACAACGAAAGGATGCTCATACAAATTAATAGAAAGGTACACATACATGGTCCGAATTGAGAGCTATGTCTAAATGAGGATAAGTTTCGTTAGATGCTGATGCTCGAAAATATAAGCAACAGATGCACACATTTGAACGAATGAAGTGAAGTGAATGAGTGATCTATTGAGCTAGATGAATGGAATATCTAAATCGAAAAGATTTTCGGTTTTTTTTTCAAATTCTTTTGCGAGTTAGAAGTGCCAACAAAAGTCAACCTTCCCATGCATCACCAGGAATAATCACGAATATCTCAAAACAAAACAAAAAATTAAGAACAACCGGCTCTTTAAAAACTACCAGCACTTTGTCAAACAAAGACGAATGCTTCCACAACATGAAGACCGTCATTCAGAGCGTCGTTGTTCTACTACAGAAAAGAATTAAATTATTCTGAAAAATCTACAATCGAAGCACACTCTTGAATATTCATAGTCCCACAAACCATTACGTCATTTCTTCATTTTCCTTAATCCCAGTCAAGTGGTAGATATACGTATTGATTCTCCCATCTCCCCACAATTTTCTTCTCGACCTAGTTTTTAATTTCAATTAAGAAAAATCTTAACCTCTGACAAGACCAGTTTCAGGGGATTCCGACTTCCCGATTTACGAGTTCCAAGTTTCAAGTTCTTTTCTTACTTTCTTTCGATTCCACCTGCCTCGCGATTACATCACATATTTTCTTTCATTTCTTTCATTTTCTCATTTCTCTCGTAGACAATGAACTTGATTCACATCAGCACTGTCGTCATCATCGCGATCGGTGGCATTTTCCCGTCATTCTTCATTCACAAAAAAAAAAAAAAAAAAGTCTTAAACAAAAGTGAACCCCAGTTATGTAACGCGTGCTGCACAATAATAACATCCGTGTCCTACAAAAGTCGCTTGCTCATCGGATAAGATACAAATCTGGGCAACACAAACAAAAGAAGAAGAAAATTGCAACATAATGCTCTGTAGTTACCGTAGTCAATGTAGATATGTACCTATGATTCGTTTAAGTTAGTCGCGTCAGTATAATGTAATGACTGGTGCTTGTACCAAGTCCATTGGAGTCTCTTCATTGCATTTTGGGATGCCCTACTGGCGTATAACTCAGCCAGACTGATGCGTTCACCACCATCACCACCCCCTTCTCAACCGAACAATGCCAATTCGGGTGAACAGCTTTGTGGTGTATTTCACAGATACGGATACCGCATGGTACACGTTACAGGTGTGGTTAACCATTTAAAGTTGGCTTACACAGAAAACTGTTTAACAGAAAGAAAAAAAAATTAAATTGAAATATTCGTACTCAACCGGTTGGATCTAAGTACTCACAGATACGAGTACTCGTATCTTGTCGCTCGTAGCTTCGGCTGAAGGCAACAAATAAAAACTTTCTTCTGATAAAATTTCTGTTCAAAGGTTTTGTACAATTTACCGGCTTCCACTTTTAAGTATTCCCACTATGAATGCTTTGCAGTTGAAGTGTATCTGCGAAGTCGTATCTTTTATGTGCAATCAATTTCGAGAAGAATACTTACGACAAACAACAACACAACATGACAGAGAATTCGTTTGCCATTGACAAAACCATGTCAGGGCAGGTAGTGAATCTCTATTTGTGCCGCACAATCCAATTTAGAGAGCTGTGCAGTTCTGAACGTTTGCCCGTCACAGACAATTTTAGGAAGATGCGCAATTTCATTATCAGAGGAAATACACACTCGTACGTAAGAGGAACTCTACGTATTCGGAGGTTTTCTCTGAAATATCCAAATTCAAAAAAGAAGCCAAGACAAGCCGCCTCCGGAAGGTAAATCAAGTGAAAGCGAAAGTTGTGAAATCACGTGAAAAGGCCGAAGTGATTAGGTTTTTGTTAGAAAAAAAGAAATAATTTGCATAATGCTTGTCCGAAATTGGCTTTAAGTTGAGCACGCTGGGGGAGGTTGGTGTTCAACAAAAATATTTTCTTTTCAATTTTTGGGTGTTAGCAATTTTGTATCTTTTCATCATGCGAGGAAGATGACACATGAAGTTAGTTTTGTGTTAAGTAAAGAATGAAGTGTCTTCCAGCAACACCAACAATAAAGATGATGAATAGCATTCAGATTGCGTTGTTACGCAAAAGTTTATTTTGATGAGCCTTACTTCAAATTGCAGAAGAGATAACTATTCAGACGACTATGACCCATAAAGGTTTTTGTTTTTTTCTTTTTTACTTGTGAGCCACTTGTTCCTGGATAAGGCTATCTGTAGAATGAAGTTCACGCCAATGTATGGTTTCATTCGACCTCAAAATAGAGGGAAGCCTTATTAACATATTTGGCTTCCGAAGGGGTAGGGACTATCCAGACAAAACCATCAGTGTTTTCCCTAGCAACTATCTTATTACTGTGGACTACTGCTGCTCAAAAATGATCAAAGTGGATTGATTGCATCGGCTTGTCAAGCAAAAGCAAGACATGGAGTAAGGCAAAAGAAGAAAAAAGAAACATCCAATAAAATACTATTATTTGCGTCCAAAATTTCAGTATCTTCAAAGGGCTACTTGTCTACAAATTTCCCAAGATTCGGTAGGGCACTCTAAATACCATTGTCACATTTTTATTATAAGCTTGCTTCTTGAGAAGGAAAAATTGGCCATGTTATACTCGAGCATTTTTAAAGTAACTCACACATCAGAAATTATTTCTCAGAAGTAAGGACCTCGTGCAGGAACATTCTCCCAATCAACAGTAGTATTCACAGCTCTATATGAACTTCTTATTACTCGTAACATTATTTTCTTAAATGTACCTAGGATGTGCATTCATATATTATTAATATTAATGAACTAGCGTGGGAGCGCAGGGTGCGTTTTTTTTAGTCGAACAGTATTTAAAGAGCGGTGAATCTTTGGTCGAGTTTTGGACGCACTTCAATATTCAACGATTAACTCGACCATCAAAGACCACAACTGACCAGAAGCAACAATAGTCCGCAAAACTCCTCCAGCACCATCAATTTCAGCAACGACGTCAGAACGTATGACTCATGTTCGACACAAAAATCCCCGTAAATCGATAACAAAGATTGTAGCTTCTGCTGGAATTAAAAAATCTGGATTGCATTTTAAAATAATAAATTCAAATTCTTTCCAAGCAGGATGCAGGTCTTGTTTGGTATTAACGTAACAGCAAGAGTAGCAACAACGCTCCAAAGGATTCTGTTCTGTGACGAAAAGCATTTCTAGATCAACAGCTATGCAAATAAACTGTGCATGCATTATAGGTATTCCAACAACCTTAGAATACGCTATCAAAAATGTTTACGAGCGATAATTTACCCCCTTTTTTTTCCAAAGAGAAACAGTAACTGGTGAAGTGTATGGCCAAACGAACGACGAATTTCTACAGTCACAACTGTTTCCCAAGTACAAAAACAGAACGATATTTCAGGAAGATGTTGACATTCAGCACACCAATAGACCCTCGATGAAGAAGTTGAGGGTAATTTTCCCGAGTAAGCTTATTAGCAAGTATGTATGAAGACATTCGTACATTCTCGATCGCTGGACCCAGAAAATGGTAGTTTTTATTGCGTGGATATCTCAAATTGAAGGTTCACAATAGCAATCCTAAAATTGCGGCCATTGTAGCTATGCTTTGCACTCACATAATATCATAAGGAACTGGCTACAAGGATGCCTTCAAAGAAATGGCCGTCTGTTACACCATTTTGTCCTTTAAAATGAAATTTGTTTTATTAAATTCTAATTTATAAGAGCACGTATTAATATACAAATTGTGTTCACGTTTTACTTAATTTTAAATTTAAAAACTCTCCGCTGATCACCCTTTATTTGAGGGAGATCGGATAAATATTGCCCCATATGGATTGCCTAAAACATATACACCGCTTATATGACAGCTTAATGCGCATTGGTTCAATTCACTCATATACACGCCACTTCAAACCGCATTGAAATATTCAATACGCATTCGTTCATTCCTGTTTCTAAACACTCTCAAATCGCATTGAAACATTTCACTCTCTCGCGCTCTCGTCATTCTCTCATTTATTAAACTGTCAGTTCAATCAGCTGTTTGTTAAACTCTCTCAATTTTCTCTCGCTCATTTTGGTTTCCGTTTTGGATAATTTCATGTAATCACCACCCTTTCTATACGTATTGACACAGTGGGTATTGAGCTGTCATATAAACGGGGTAATAGTACATCAACTGCATGGATGACGATGAAATGACATCAAAAATACCGCAACAGATGCACGGGTGAAACCAATTAATGGAGCCGAAAAAAGGAATACCAAGCAGCAGTAAATACTCGTGGGATCCATAAACATGAGAAAATTAAGCGACAGCGATTTCAGAATATTCTTCACCAGAACATAGTGTCTGGCTTCCTGAGCTTCTGCACTGAGCTCTATGGTTTTGCCTTCTCCGTCCAAATGCCTGGAAGTCAGCCTTGTTAACGAAATTATCTGGAAGGACTATGCGGATAAGAACATAAAGAAACCAACTCGATTTCTTATGGCATGCAGAAGCGTGCCATGAAATTGGAAATTTTGCTGGTTGAGCATTTTGGATGGATGTAAGGTTACATGTTGGGACCTACTCATCGTTGTGACGTTTTGGAGATTTGCTTTCACCTGTACACTCGGGGCTAAACTGTAGCTTTGGAAGTAACATATTATTCATGCTGCAGCTTACTCGACCGAATGAAAGGCACCTACCCCCGTTCAGTTAAAAGGAAAAACTCCATGAGATCTTCGACACAATAAGAAGTTAAAAATCAGTGGGAATCGATGGAATACCGAACATTGTAATTCGACATCTCACTCAAGACCCTGTTTAACAATGTAATGAATAATGCACATTATCCAGAGCATTGGAAAACTGCGGCGGTTTATCCCATTCCTAAAAGAGGTAACGATACATCAAATTCAGCGAAACTCCGGTCGATATGTCTCTTTCCGAATATCAGTAAGGTGTTCGAAAAGGTATTCAATAGGGTTTTGACTCAGTGGGTTGAGGACAAAAATATACTCGTAGTTCCGGATAATCCATTCGGTTTTAAGGCGGGGCATGATGTCAGACATGCCGCATCTAAACTGGTGTCAGATATCCAATGGAACAAAAGCAAAAACCAGTGCACTGGGGCCTGCATGGTTGACATGGAAAAGGCCTTCGATATCGTATGGTTAGAGCGTCTTTTCATGGACATCAGTAAACCACTTTTTACATTCTTCATAATATGCTCATCAAAAATGGCGATGCGACTTGTGTTCGAACATTTCACATTAAAAACTCAGCAACAAGGTGCGGTTTATTCAACATTTACACAAGCGATTTGATAGGTTCACTTCCCCATTACATAGCGTGCGCAGACGACTTGATAGTGTACAGAACAGGTCCAAGGGTCGAGGTCATTAACGTGCTTTTGCAAAGTGACTTCGAACAAATTAGGCGATTTTGCGATGACTGGAAATTGAAAATCAACTTTCACAAGTCTGAAACTATTCTGTTTAGAAAGCCGTTGTCTGGCGCTTCTAGGGACACCAGAAAGAATTGGCGAAAAATCTCGATCATTGGACAACACGGCCAGCCACTTACTTGTCGAAACGTAGTCAAATACCTTGGGATCTGGCTAGACCAATATCTATAGTTCAACAAGAATGCATATGTTGCTCTGCCCCGAGTCAAAGGTGCTTTTGCCCTTACAAAGAGGCTGTTTTATAGCAGCCAACTTGATGCCCTCATCCGGCCCATGCTGGTATATGAGTGTCCCGTGTGGTTCAACGTGAGAGCTAGCTTAATGGAAAAGATTCGGATGTTTGAGAGGGCTTGCTTTGGGGTTCGTCTTCACCTTTACAGAACATCGGAACCGGAGTACATAAAATTCTATCCCAATGAGGTTCTATACAACAGGCCGAATCTAATAAGAATCTATCAATGCAATGACATCATCCAACAATCTGATATCTGGGGCTAACTACCCCAACTACTTATATCATGAGAGTGTGGGCTTGAAAGGCTTCGTCAACCCTGAAGCGTTCCTCTTTTTGACATGAAAGGGCTGATCCAGGATAGGTTTGCGGTGCCGCTAATCTTCCACGTAGCTCGTACAGTTGGTGAGGGGCGACTCATCTACAACAGAGACGTCGCACACGGCAGTATTGAACGTCTCAGGTTTAGTAGGGCGGTTTAAAATCGCGATAAAAAAAGATTTGTTTTGCAGCACCAAAATATTTGGTGGTTGAGTGAAGAAAACCCGATTCCTTCAAATCCGAGTAAGCCTGGTCAGAAGGCAAAGTGGGCCATATTTTTCTTGCAATGTTTAGCAAATGGACGACTTACATAGGGTTGGGTAGTTTTAAGATATTTAAGGTTAGCAACCTTGGGTTAGCAAATAATTAGGTTAAAATAAAATGCATTAAAAATGAAAAGAAATGCAGCTTACTCGACTATGTGCTTACTAAAAGGAGAGAAACAGACACACACCATTCCGCCATCTTCTTTATTTTTAGCTATTTTCACCTATTCCGAGTTAAGGTAATATTTTTTTAATTTTTCGTCATCTAGACAAAATATCGAAACAGAGTTCGTGGCGGTAGAGTTACCAGTAAAAGATGAAAACCTGCCAATTTGGTGTGGTACCTACTACTGACAGTAAACGTAGCTGTTATATGAACTTGGATTTATGATTCCGGGAACACTAAGGGAAGTAGTCTTGCCTTTTAGGCTAAATTCTTCACTTAAAAGCTTGATATACATAATTACCCCAACTAGAAGGAAGAACGATTGGTTTCTATTCGTCGGATGTTCTTAATACGGAGATTAGGTTTTCAAAGATTATAATCCAAGTAAGGAGAGAGGAGTTTTCAAATATTTCCCTGTCGACTGTTTGAAATGATTTGTTAAATTTTCATAGCATGCAACAGTAGTTGTTACACTTTTTTGTGTCGATTTTGCCTTTATACAGTGCAAAAGAAAGTTCTCCTTCATTGATTGGATCCAATATTTCTGATTTCTAATTTCTGATTGTTGTTCATGCCTTGTTGCTGTTGTGACCGGACTGTATGAACACGGCTCATTCTTTTTGTTGCCATTTCTTCTTCATGCGCGACAGTTGAATTTATACTTACCTTCGATATAATTCGCCGATAGGATCACTTGCTAATTTTTATTCGTTGTTCCACGAAATTACACTTTTCTGCTGCTTGTCACCTGCTTATGGGTTGAGCGGGTACCTCTTCTAATTTCTGATACAGTGGCTCTACTGCTATCGTATGTGCTGCAGCTTGTTTGCCCCTTCTTTGCAACGTTCATTGTCTAACTCAAGATGCACTTTATTTGTTTTGAAATCTCCGTTGCACTTAGACTACACTAGAAAGGCTTGTCTTTTGTTCGTTATTGCCATTTTCGTCTCATAGTTCCAAGACCAGGTTTCTTCACTTATATATGTCATCCAGCAGTCTTTACACCACTTTTCCATTTTTCATCGAAGTAATTTCCATCCGCGCTGAGCTCTTGCTCTTGAATTTTAGCATTTCAGAGTCAGCGCCTACAGATGACCTTATCCCTTATTTAAATTATGCCGACTTTCACTAAGTTTTTTTTTGGTTTCGTTACGAAAAACTTTGGTTGCCGCTTTAGGTTATTCCAGTGTAGATGGAAATCTATCTGGGCTTGGTGCCCACCTCTGTACAATACATATGTAATTAAGGGCCGTTCTTGTTGATATAATTTTTAAAAACCCATCATAGTCGTGCCAAGATATATCTTTTTCTGATTGTTCACTCCCTATAGAATGCGAAGTCGTTCGCTATTTTCTGATATACTCATGACCTTATGTAGGAGTTCAGCTGTCAAAATGATAGCAACTTCCTTCGCATCTTGCTACGTACAGTTTGTACGCTTTTGTTTGCCTTTATGAAGTGAGCCCTGCGTTTTTATCGGTCGATTTGGTAACCGTGAGCTATTTGAGCCACGAGAGGCACGTATGAGGGCTCACCGAGAAATCCCGGAACATACTTGTTTTTTTGTATTACATTGGGCACTAACTAGCTTGATCTGAGGCCTATGTCTGCACAACGAGACAGACTCTCACTCTCTCCATCTAAAAATTAACAAATTTGCAAGATCATGCTATGTCCTTCAGATTACCTATATGAAATCCTGATACAAGCATTAATGATTAATATTCCAGGAGAAATCTGGATTAAAATTAA
The DNA here is from genome assembly GCA_949129095.1 of Volucella bombylans. Lineage (NCBI taxonomy): Eukaryota > Metazoa > Arthropoda > Insecta > Diptera > Syrphidae > Volucella > Volucella bombylans. The sequence goes on along the minus strand of OX422141.1, from coordinate 123,517,321 downwards.
AATTATAACGATTCTAAAATTGTCGAATTAACTTGTTTTTTTTTTTTTTCATTTTTGTCATCATCTGCATAAGCCAATTTCACAAAATTCTCCTCAATCATCGCTTCTCAGGTATCTCTGACTTAATTAAGACAAATGACTGGTTGAGAAAGTCTAAATCTATTTCAAAAGCGGATTTGCTTTCATCTTATCCGTGTAATATTAATGAGGATACCATATATCGTTTATGAAGCGTATCAGGAAGGTGACAAAATTGCTGAAGATACAAATCCAGATTACTGGCTTAACACCTAGTTAAGAATTACGTCAACAGAGTTGGCACTTATCCGTATCTTGTTTAGCAATTATCGTTATTTAAATTTATTTTTAAACTGGATGCTGGGGTATTGGTACTGGGGCTTTGTTACGTGAGTAAGAACATGTATCTCGGAACGATGTCAATTAGTCACAAAAGCTGTTTGTTTAGGAAATACGTATAGTGTGGCTTCAAGTTAGCGGAATGAGCAATCCAACAAAAATTATTTTAGAATGTTGCTAAGGCGTAAACATAATTATGTAAAGATGGATGGATACCTTTTTCTTTAAGAATAAGATGAAGGGGGTGATTCAAGATCATTGATTGAGATTGAAAGACAGAATCTTTTATACTCGTAGTGGGGAGGGTAGTAGTTTCGTTTATTAGTATCTTTTTTTCTTCAACCTGTGTTTTGCAGATGTTTTTGAAGACTACAATTTAACGAAATTTAGTGTAGGCGGAAGTCTTTTCCTCTGAGAGACTGAGGTTGACCTTTCAGAGACTTTGGGAAGCATTTGTTTGGTCTATCTGTAGAGTACTCTGTGCTCATGGGTAAACGAGTTGATTTGAGATTTTATTGACTACGATCTTTTGTGGCCGGAGACTCACACTGTAAAAAATGGTAAGGTTGTGTTACTTTCTAAAAAGACACTTGAACCTTACCCTTTAGCCGTTTTGGAGTCTTTTTTGGATAAATTTTGATTGGATCCAACCGAAACCAGTCCTAACCACAGAAAAGGCTGAGTTTTTTTTTATTGAGGCAGCATTAAAACCGTTAACGCCATTATGTAAGTTTTCGTAAAGCCAATAGATTGTCATCTTGGATCCATAAAATTCCTTTAATGTGGGTTAAGTTTATGCGGTCTCTGGTATACCACATTGGTCAAAAAGTTCCCGAATTTATTCAGAAAATTAAAAATACAAGTTTGTTCATCTAAATCTATATTGTCCCCTTCAAAGTAATCCCCATCGACTGCACCACACTTATGCCAGCGCTTGATCCAATCCTCGAAACATTTTTTATATTCGGTGTTCGGTATGTCCATCAGTGCTTCCTGCGATTTTTCCATTACTTCCTCTCGGCTGCTGAAACGCGTTCCCCGTAGTGGTTTTTTAACTCGATTGAACAGAAAGAAGTCACAGGGAGCCAAATCAGGTGAATTCGGTGGCTGTTGGATGGTACTCGTATTTGTTGCATTTTTCGTCAATAAATTACGAATAATGATGGCACTGTGCGAAGGTGCGTAATCATGGTGCAAAATCCACGAGTTTTCTGCCCACAATTCTGGTCTCTTTCGGCGAATTGCTTCACGCAAACGTCACATAGCGCCCAAATAATACTCTTTGTTTACTGTCCGGCCTTCTATCAAAAATTCACGATGCACTACACTGTTGTGATCCATGAAAACCGTGAGCATTGCCTTCTTTTTTGACTGAAAACGACGTGTCCCGGCTCATTTGGTTAACGCCATTCACTTGACTGATGTCTGGATTTCATATCGTAGTCATATACCCACGTCTCGTCTCCAGTAATGATCCTTTTGATGAATGTGGGATCGGATTCAGCCTCGCAAATCATCTCTTTTGCGACGTCAACACGGTTTCGTTTTTGCATGAAATTGAGGTGTTTTGGCACCAACTTTGCTGCTACACGACGGAAACCCACATCAATGTCTTGGACAGATCCATAGGCAATGTTTAAGTCATTCGCTAACTCTCTGATGGTTAATTTACGGCTATTGACCAACAATTATGTTACTCCATCAATGTTTTCGTCGGTTTTCGATGTCGATGGTCTGCCACTGCGTTCATCATCTTCGATTGACTCACGAACACTTTTGAACCCTCGTGCCACTGGTAAACGATCGTTTTCTTTAGAGAATCATTGCCGAAACACTTTTTCAACGTTCGCGCACCATTAAATCCGTGTTTTACGCAAAATCTAATACAAGTTCGTTGTTGCAAATTGAAATCCATTTCTAAAATTGTAAAAAATCGCCAACACACACAGAGATAGATGTACTCTTGGTTACATAACTTTTGCAAATGTCAAGCTATGACGCTAAGATTTAGAGGGAATGTCAACAATAGATTTACCAACTGAAAAAAAAACAGAACTCAAATCGGAATAGAATAGAATAGAGCGCCACACGGTGGGCTTCCGGGAACTTTTTGATCGAGGTGGTATCATAGCGTTTACCTTTTTCATGAGTGCGATCTACAATAGAATCCGAAAAAGATTAACCCTTAACCAGTCCACGTACAATCCTGAAAATCGTTTGTTTTTGAAAAAAGAAAGAAAGGATTCAACGTGACAGGTTGTGAACTCCTTGAAGGACAGCAGCTGTCGTCAAAGATCATCGGCTTTAAGACGATAAACATTTTCTTGGCTTTACCACTGAGTCATTTTATGAACTTCTGCTGTTCCTTATCGTACAGTGTTGTAAGCATCAAAAAGGAGTGCATTTTTACTCATAGGTCCGCAAGCGCAGCTTTAACAAAATGACAACATGCAGCAGATGCCAACGATAAAAAGTTGGGTTTGCCCGGGTATGCTGAAAACTATTTTGTAGCAGCTAAGTTCATTTCTCGACTATAGGTTGAAGGGCATGAGTTCGAAAATATTGAAAGCTACGGATATTTTACAAGAAAGTCCCGCATTTTTAGTACTGAATCTCTTAAAACAACACTGACGAAGCTCATAAATTGAACTAGGAGGAGTGATAAACAAAGGAAAGAAATCAAATTTGCATAGAAGAGGGCCACAGACTTAGATAGCATTCTAGTGAAGCTTTTTTTACATTCGGATAATGATTTGATAATAATCAATCTAGTTCTATCAGTCCTTGATGTCCCATATACAGAGAAGCTTGTGTATTGTAAATACTAGATAGGCATCGCATACAAGGTCCCTTCCAAGCCTTTCTTCACTAATCTCCATGTAAAGGTTAGAAAATTCCCAAGAAGACGAACAAATTTTAAGTCGACACTTACTATATGTTGGTTGGCGTGGCACAGTGATTAAGTCCTTCGATTTTCAAATTTGACGGCACACAAAACTGTGAATGAATTAGACTACACTTTCACACTAACAATTTGTTTATTTCTTTTACTCGTGATCGTGTACAGCGTCCTGAGATCAGTAATGCAATAACTTTTTGTAGAATTTCGAGATTAATCCAGTCTAATAAAGCTGGCAATACAAAGAGCAGTTTCATATTAGCTTTTCGGGACTTTTATTTACATAATCTCGTAATTAAGCAAGTAGCACAGAAGGTTGATGAAAACATGAAAGAACTGTAGTACCATCAAATGGTTTATCCTTATTTAGTCACTGATACCCAGACAAACAGGAAGATTAAACCTTGATTTTGAGTTAATTGGCTCATTGATGCTGGCTCGCTAAAAAACGAAATGATGTCCCTGAAGACGAAAACCTACAGTACGACTAGTAAGTCCTATTTCAACGACGTCATCACGACAATGATCGGCGTCTACTGTGAGTTTATTTGAAAATTGCTAAGTTTGAAGATGTTGAATGGCGAGTCTCATGCGTCATTAATAAACAGGACAGTTAGAACCAGCGAGGTGCAGTCCTAAAATACGAGTATTTTATAGCTCCGAGATGGCAATATGCCCCTGGAATCTAGACGATCATCAGCTATTGATCACGGACAGCGATTAAAAGTAAAAGAGAGTCCCTTAAATTTTAGAGTTCACAACTGCGAAAGTCTTAGAAGTAATCGAAATTAGATGGCGGAAACGCGGCATCTAACCCTCTGAAACTAGCAAAAATTTAGCGGATTACTCTGGGAAAGCAATGAATACTATTCGCGAAAATGCAGTACTCCAAAATCTAGATACAGGCTTATAGTCTTCTCATCTAATTGTGGCAGGATATTTACGGCGATGTTAAATGATAAGTGTGAGAACATAGCCATTATCCAGTGCTAATGCCCGCCAAATTGAGCATTTGAGAATGACAAGAATGATTTCTGTAGAACACTGAGCGCCGCTACAAATTCTACGCCAAACGTGATCTTTATGGTAGGGAAAGGTTGGCAAAGACAGCACTTTCAGACATATGACCTTGTGGTCAATATTGGTCAGTTTCTGCAACATCGACTTCCGGGTCATTGGAGGCACACGGTTTAACCCCGCAAGATCAGCTGAGCTTCTACTGATCGAAAACGTACATCGATCGGGATAGAAGAGGCACCACCATCTAGTAGCTACTATACGTCTTCGTATTGCATCTGTTAACAGCAACCGATCAAACTTGCTAAAGACCTCTAGGCATAAAATCGACCAAGTGAACCATTAAATGAAAGGCGACCTCAACAAAAATGCAGAAACAATAAGCCGCAAGCATCATTGTCTGTAGAAAGCGAGAAACCAAAACACAGCAGGAGAGCGGCACAACAAGTCCAGAACCGCATGCAAACGAGACAACATCATCGCAATGGCAATCAAGGCTGAAGAATCTACAAATAGGTGAGACAATAGGAGCTAAAACCAAAGAGCTCGATGCCGGTCAAAGTACCAGACAATATCTGGTAAAAAGAATAGACAAAAGTTGACTGCCTTCAAATGAGGAACAGCTTACCATATAGCGGGAACAATTTGCAATAGTGCTTGAGTCAAGGCTCAAGTGACCCTCCCGCAGCAACAAATACCCATATTCGTATCTGCCCCAGTAACGCTGAAATAACTTCGGCGATAAAGGCCCTAAATGAAATAAGGCAGTTGGTATAAACGGCACCCTGGCAGAACTCTTCGAAGCCACGCCTAACATTTTGAGGGAAAATCTACAGCCACTTAAGAATAAAACATGCGCAACCGAAGCTTTCTACGAAGTTTGATAGACGGATTGGCAACTAATAGCTAAAATAACCCTAGTTCGAGTGAAAGAAAATCTTTATTCAATTACACATCGATCTTTAGAAGGCCATCGAGAGTTTAAATTTGGATATTTTAAGGCACATGAGATGCAAGAAAAATTAGACGATTTGATTGCTTTAAATGTCATGATGAATCAGCGGCATCAGTCTTCTTAATATCACCTGCAAGATCCTATCTGCAGTATTGCGTGAACACCTAAGGCCGTTCGTCAACAACCTGATTGTCCCTATAAGTGTGGCTCGTAAAAAACTCATAAGCTCCAAATCGATGCACACCACCTATTAATCGATTTTAGGGACGCGTACGACAGCATCTATAGAGACGAGCTATATAGAGCAATGTCTAATTTTGGCATCCCGGCCAAACTCGTCCGCTTGTGCAGGATGACAATGGAGAATGCACGCTGCTCCATCAAGGTCGACCAAGAACTCACCGAGACCTTTGATATACAAAAAGGGTTTAGACAAGGCGATGCGCTGCCATGCAATTTCATTAACATCATTCTTGAGAGAATAGTGGCGCTTTCCCGAGTATTGACACGGAATCGGCGAAGATGTGTTTAACGGTCAACGAGGGCAAGACAAATTATATGCTGTCAACCAGAAAGGATCCCTTACACTGGCGTCTCGGACAGAACATCACACCTCGAGAGATATTACTTTGAGCTAGTTAAGGACTTTGTCTACCTAGGCTCCGCTATCAATTCAGACAACGACACCAGGGTTGAGATCAAACGAAGAATAACTCTTGGCAATCGATGCTTCTTAGGGCTAAGAACTCAATTAACTAGGAAAGCCCTCCCTCAAATAACAAAAGTGACCCTATATAGTGTAAGACGTTAATGATCCCAATTATGCACTATAGCGTAGAGGCATGGACTTTATCAAAAATGAATGAGGCTGCTTTTGGCTGCTTTGACAAGAAAATTCTTAGAGCGATGTTCGGTTCCGTCTGCATTGACGGTGAGTGGAGGAGGAGATACAATGACGAATTGTACTGGCTACACAGCGACATTGACTTAGCCAGAAGAAGAAGAGTGAAGCTGGGTCATGTAGAGCGACTGCCCACGAGGAACAGCCGAATAATGGAAGACCATGACTTAGGTGGCGCGCGCAAGTGGAAGGGGATCTTAGTCAACTTAGAGTACGAAACTGGAAGCAGCTGGCTAAAGATCGAGTTGGCTGGAGACGATTGTTGGTTGAACTCAGGTCCACCTCGGGCTGTAGTGCCACTTTAAATAAGTAAGTAAGTAAGCCTACACGAAAAGGTTGCTTTTTTACCACTGCTATTCCTAGTTGTAACTAGTACTGCGGCCCGCAAGGCTCTGTTTGGAGGAAACATGATGCTGATATGGAAAATAATATCAAATTTGAAATATCTTCGCTACACGGATGATGTTTAGCTGCTATCACACAAAATACTCTACCTTCACCAGATGGCCCATAAGTTCGAGGCATAGGCGAACAAAGTAGGTCTCAAAATAAATAGCAATTTAACAAAGCAAACTTCAATCTACCAGTACCAGTGCAGCTCGAGTCGAGAGGTGAGCAGCTTTTTATGACTAATACGAGTAACTATCATATAATCATAGAAGAAGGTGGTATCGAATGTTATGACATCTTAAATCTAGAGAAGCAATGTTTTCAGTACAAAAGCTAATTGAAATTGTTCTAATTTGCCACTTAATGGGTGCAGTATCTGGAAAGTGTTCCACACCGTATCAAGGAAGCTGCAAACCTTCATAAATAGATGTCAATTAAACTTGGTAACGTAATAACACGGAGGAGAAAGTGGCAGTATATTGCTCACACATTATGGTGCGAGGACAGTTCCATTGCGAAGTAGGAAATGTACTGGCATTCGCTTACTCAATTAGATGGACGAGTGGGCCGATCTGGACAGATATGGCGAAGGATATTCGAGTTGAATTCGAGGGATCTGTATATCCAAATGGGGATGGCCTGGAGGGAACTCAAGTGCGTTGCAGATTTCTGAACACAATAGAGGTCGGGGGTTGTACACGTGATTTGAAAGTCTTAAATTTCATACCGAAAACCGTATCTAAGTGGATGTATATATATATATACAGCTCTAGAGTTCTAAAGAGAAGATTGGTATCCCATTTCAGAACGCTCCACATCGATACATCTGTCTAAAAATTTTATGTAGTCATTTGCAGTGCTAGTATTGAGAAGGATATTCGAGTTGAAATTCCATCATACTCAATCTATGAGGGGACTCCAAAGAAGCAAGCTCTTGACTGTTGAAATAAGCAAATAATCGCAAAAGGGGAAGCATTGACGGGAACGTTTTCTCATACATGACATCACTTAACGTTAAACGTCAACCCCCAGTATGTGTTATATAATTATTCCATCAGTGTCATAGTGTTACCTATGAAACATTGCAAATTTTTTCAAGTTATGGCCGCGCTACTGTCATACGAATACCATACGACATACGTGTAAGAAATTTCCCACAATTTGAAAAGCCGGCCACTGAATACAAAAATTTATGTCAACACCCATGAGTTTGACCCTGAGGTTAACGAACCTCATTTTTCCACTTCTGCTGTTGTGTTGTTGTCGTTGTTGTCGTTGTCGTCGTTTATGTTTCTCTTTTTTTGTGCTCAAATGAACGATTGTCAAGCCGTTTGTTTTTGTATTGAAAACAAGAAATGACAACTTAACTCCGTACTGGATTGTGGGGAATCTTGTAACGATATTCTGACCACACCACCACTGTGAGCAAAGACAATAATACGAGTATCATCTACACAATCATGTTGGCAGGTTCGATAAATACCTGAGGGGTATTTTCAAGATTTATTGTCGAATACTGGACACTTCTCAAAATACTTGGAACATCATCAACTCATCATTATAAAGAATCTAAAGATACAATTTACTTACCTCAGTTCTTGAGCAATCCGTGGAGATATGCATGTATTTGCCCCAGGCGTAGTGATTGATTTGAAATTAATTATTGTGAAGGCGACATTGTTTTTTTGGCCTTTTTTGATATTTGTTTATGGGCAAGTCGGGTACGTTATAAGGCATTGTAAAACCAATTATAAATCAATAACTTAATATCATTTTTTTTCCGGTTAGAAGAGAACGTAATCGGATTATTTTTCTTGAAGGCATAGTTGATGAGCGGAATAAAAGCTAAGCATGGGTTAAATATTTGAGCAGTTTTCCGCATTCCAATTTTCGTCTAGGCGTCGGATTAAAGTTGAAGCTTAATTAGTGGAATTTCTTGTCTGTAATTTGTCTTCGTTGATTTGGATTTATTTACAATTCGGTGTTTTGTAAAATTTATTTAGGGAAGATTTTGTTCTCTTTGTCTTTTTAGTCATTATAGTAGTAAGTAGTAATATTTGTGTATTCTGTTACAATATTTACAAAAATAACAAAAATAAGCGTTGGCTTTTGCGGTCAGCCGAGAGAAAGAAATTAATAAATTTGTAGTTACTGAAAAGCTTTTTTAGAAAGTTGTGTAAAGTGTTCCAGTTTGCGCCATTTAGGATGTTTGTGATCTTATTTAGTGTTAGGGCATTTTTTCCCCAAAAGGATCTTCTGATTGAATTTAATATGTGACGCGTTCCAATAAAATGCCGGATATCCTCCTTCGTTCCCAGATTGCACAGTGTACATTCGTCTCCTATGTTGTTTCTGTACGGCATATAGTTCAGGTGCAAAAGTTGGCCTCTGGCTTTGAATATTGTTGAGATGGACTCTACGCTGTTCCGGTCATTAAAGTAGCTGTCTTCCCCAAGTTCATGCTGTAGTATCCTGTACGTGGATCTTGATTGGATTGGTGGCTTTGCGTCTCGAAAAGCTCCCGCGTTGAGTAGTGGATGTTTTTAAGCATTTCATTCAGTGTGCTCTCCCAGTTTGTTTCATTCCGATTAGTTCGTGCAAGGGCACATTGTGTTCTTGGCTGAGCCTTGACCATTCCGCAAAGAAATTAAGGTTTCGGTTTTTAAGATACATAGGAATAAGGTGAGCAAAAACTTTTCTGATATAGAGGAAGTGCAGTCTAAGCGTGAGGTTATGTAGCGTTGGTAGTCCAGTTTTCAGATGTAACATGTAAGTTGGTGTATTTTCAGGCAGCCTAAACAGTTTCTTAAGGAAGTATCTTTGGAGTTTTTCTACCTCTTCAAAATGTCAAGCCTCCCACACTTGTGCTGCATAGCTCATTATTGACCTCATTACCGCCTCGAAAATCTTGTACTTCACACTTGGTGCAACATTCATTTTCCCCAGAATTCCTTTCCAGTTGCAATTAATCTTTCAGTTTCTCTAGCAGGTGTTTTTTTAAACGATGCCTGTGAGGTAACCAGAACTCCGAGGTATTTGTATTCCTTGACTATATTCAGTTCCACATTCTGCCATTTTTCATTCCTTGCATGGCGCCCCCAACCATTTCGAAAAATCATGACTTTGGTATCAATCATTTGTTGGTATTAACTTGCAGATACGGAAAAACTGTTGCAGCTTGTTAATCATAATTTGGAGCATGCTTGGGGTTTCTGCGAAAATTACGATGTCGTTGGCGTAGAGTAAGAGTTTTATAGGAAATCCCTCAAGAGGCAATCCGCCCGGAAGAAATTCCACTAGATCATCCAAAAATATTGAAAACAGAAGAGGACTCAAAAGACATCCTTGATTTACTCCAGAGTTTTTTTTGGAACCGATTAGACAAGATATTCCCGTCCCACACCGCCGCTGTATTGCCTTCGTAAAATTGTTGCAGAACTTTTTAGAACTTTTGTTGAGACTCCTATGTTGCTGAGTTTAAGAAATAGTGATCGATAGAAGAGAGAGAGTCAAAAGCCGCTTTAAAGTCTACAAAGAAAGAGTATAGTTTTTTTCCTCCGTCCAAGTAAATCCGAGCGATGTTTGTGAGAGTAAATATGTTGTCAATCGTGGAGTACTCCTTACGGAACCCGGTTTGAAACTCGCTTAGCAGGTCGATTTCACGTATCCAGGTTGTTAAGCGCTCCAAGATTACTACTGTAAAAATTTTGCTAACAGCATTTAGAAACGAAATCCCTCTATAGTTGGATGGATGGAACGCCGGTTGTAAATATGCAGGAAGTGGTCAGTTGCATTTTTGAAGAACTCATAAGCAATACGATCTTCTCCTGGAGCCTTATTCAGGCGGCACCTATTTATCATTTTTAGTCATAGTTTGACATTTAAGTCATAGTACACTACGATATTCTTGGATTCTCTGGAGTTTTCCACGTCGGTGCCGAAATTGGTTGCATTTTCTGAACCCATTAAAGGCTGCCCATAGGGACCATAGAAGTTTATATATAAAAAAAAATTACCCGCGCACACACCTGAGATAATGACGTGGGTATTTAAATACCCGACAGGCATTGGTGTGATGTTTTCTCTTTTACTTTTTAAAAAACCGAAAGACATCGTGGGCTGCTGTGTTGACGCGTTAGTGTGATACGCGTCTTTATTCGCCAATTTTTCGCCAATCTATTTACGGGTCATCATGGCACGCTTCATTAGAATGAGCTCTTCAGCTAATCCGAAGAAATCCGCCAGAAAATGTGTATGCCAGAATGGAATAGAAAACAAATCAGTTTATTGGTGCTTATTACGGATTTGTAAATGTTTGAAAAAAAAAATGCACGCTGCTGTGTTCTAGTGTCAAAAAAAGTGTTTTTGGTTTCTTTGGATTCCGAATGATTCGTCGACAGAAAGTTCTTACTGCTGCCGAGCTGCAAGCTATGGTTGACAATTGGTCTGATGGAAATATTGATGGGAAAGAGAACTTTGGCCAGCACGCAGACGATGCTAACATTATCATAACGACACCCGATGCCATATATGCTGTAAGTGACAATGAGGAACTAGACAATCAATTATTGCACGATGAACCGGCAGCTCCGTGAGATTGCCGGGCAATTCGAAATTGAATGTGTTTACGATGATACAAACGAAAACGAACACACGCTATCGGGCTGTGAGGATGATGTTACGGATGCCGAAGAAGAACATGATACGCCGGTGATATCAACGTCTAGTGGTCATGGCCGTAAAACAACTCCGAAATCAAGGAAGGCACAGAAGCGTTCCCGAATCGATGAAGGAATGAAACCAAAATGGTCTAGGAGGCAAAATTATCAATTCGATAAGATTCCAAACGATGATACATCCACTTCATGCATGCAAAGCGTTGTATGAACAGATTGGTGCCATGAATCCTATCCGGCTTTGGGAAATGTTTATCGATGACGAGGTGTTGAACCTTTTGGTCACTTCCACCAACCAATATGCTGCGGCCAACAATTGTCCATCATTCGTTACATTAATTAGCGAAATGAAAACATTTTTGGGCGTGTTGTATATAACCGGTTACCACACGTTGCCGCAAACACAAAGTTATTGGTCAAATAAAGAGTCTTTGGGATGAGTGCTGATAAAAGAATGCATTTCGAGGGACAGATTCAGACGAATCAAACAATTCTTTCACGTGTGCAACAACTCAGTATTAAATCCGAAAAACATTTGCAAAAGTCACACCATTGAACGATTCGCAACCTTTGAACTCACAACCTTTCGATTGATGAACAAATGATTGCCTATTACGGTAGGCATTCGTGCAAAATGCTCATAAAAGGAAAACCCATTCGAATCGGGTACAAGTATTGGTGTTTCACGTCGACAGAAGGCTGCTTGTACCAATTCATTCCATACGCTGGTGCATCGGAGCAGGAGGACCCAGGATTCGGGCTGGGAGAAAGGGTTGTCCTATCGCTTTTATCACATCTGGAGGACCGAGCCAAGTACACTGTGACATTTGATAACTTTTTTACTAGTCGCAAACTAATGACTCGTTTGTCAAAAGATGGTTTCTTCGCCTTGGAAACTTCGTGATAATCAAACCAACCATGCTCTCTTGATGAATATCAAAGATATCGTCCATTGGTTCATTCTTATCTTTTTGTCCATTTTTCACATGATCTTCATTCATTCTTATCTTTTCAGGTCGTGACATTACTACCAAATTTCTTGAGCCATAAACCTATGGCTCGCGGGAAACGGTATGATCGAAAGCAACGGAAAATGGTTTCGATTGAAAATGATTGAACGATTGATTGAGGTGTGGACCTTTTTGACAACGCCATCAATAATTACCGCATTCGGATTCGGGGAAAGAAGTGGTATTGGCCATTAACAGCAAATGCGTTCGACGGGGCTATGGTCAATGCGTGGAAGTTACATTGTCGTTGTCGCAGATATGACAAGAAGCCACCGAGTGGAGATTTGCGAATCGATTATGGTCAAGTCCAATTATCATCATCCGGGTAGATCCACGGTTTTCGGCAATGTTTCATTGGGAAACTCAATACTCGTCATCGTTGTAAGTAAGACTGAATACGGTTGTTTAAAATGCCAGACGAACTTGCATCCTGCTTCTTGCTTATAAAATAATGAATTGCAAGTAAGTAATGCATATGATGTGTATTCGAACGAAAGGGACGGACCTGAGGTTCCCCAGATTGATGATGTCCAACATTTGAGACAAGAGTGTAAGACGATAGACATCGAAGATTTCTCGATACCTTTCCGGATAGTTAAACATAGTAAACCGAGAATTTTGAGGCAATCTACAAGTTCAGAGAAGCCAGAGCAAGCTGATCTTGAAAATAGGTTTCGTGCAAATTAATACACTTGCTATACGCGTTAGTTAGTGAAAAAACTTCGTAGAAAGACTGTGAAGAGATTAAACATTGTTTTCTGTAAATAAACCTCAAGGAAATTAACTTGATGACGATTTGTTAAATTCATTTGAAAGATTATTTCATGCCATTTAATATTTGAAAACTTTTTCGAGTATTTAGGGGCATATATCGCGTATTACTCAAACAATATTTTGCTCCAAAGCGTCATTCGTCGCTGGTTTATCGACATAAACTAGTGACGTGACGCAGCAGCATAGAAAATAATCCAGTGGCCTCAAGTCGCACGATCTTGTTGGCCAATTGATGGGTCATTTTCTTGAAATGCCTCTATTGCTACATCGTATTGAAAATAAAGCGATGTTTTCTTTGCTAGTATGGGGTGGAGCATCATCCTGTTGGAACGACAGTTCTTCCACATTGATGTTGCGCAAATTTGGGGACCAATAATCGTTGATCATCGCATTGTACCGGTGTTTAGTGATAGTAACTTGTGAACCGGCTTCATTTTCGAAGATATAAAGATCGATGATGCCATCGGTGGACAATCCGCATCATGAGGTACATTTTTGGTGGCACACATCTGGTGAACTTCTTGGGAATTGTTCTCATTCTGCTTCTTTACATAACCCTTTAACAAGACATAAGGCTCATTACTGAACGAAATTTTATGGTAAAACACAGGATCAACCAATAAATGGTCACGCGGCTTTAGCTCTTGCGTCAATTGGATCTTATAAGCCTTCATTGGCATTCTGATAATTGATAATTGATAATTTATTTAATCCATTTCAAATTTACAAATTCATTATTTTACAATTAATTGTTCTTAGAACCAATAATTTAAAAGGTACATTCACAGGTATTAAGATAGTTTTCTAGAATTTTAAGCATGAATTTTGCAGTTAATATACTTTATGAACGTATTGAAATGGTGTCTTTTGAACACTAGGTGGTACTTGGAATACCAGTGGTAAGTGTATTATTTATTGAATATATTAATAAATTTCATGAAAGCCGCGACAAGAGAAAGAATAAATTTTCGTTACATGCAATGAAAGGTAAACAGTATGAGAAGAAAGGCAACAATTTGGGGGCAAAAAGATGAATACGTACGAATTGTAATGAAACACATATAAAGATTAAGAAATGACCTGCATTAGTTCTTCTACGCTTGATCTGGAAAGTAGCCAGTTTTTTAAGTTCTTAAGGAATCTAAATTTGCTTTGGACAATATTGCACATATCTAGGGGAAGTCTGTTGTATATGAAGGGTGCTATAATGGTTGCAAATCGTCTGTAGTTCTCTTTGTTCACTCTTGGAACTGTGACTGCAGACGGTTGCCTAAAAGTATATGTTAAGGTATCACCTCTTCTGCAGTTCAAGTAACCGCCTCGCAAATAAAACATTCTCAGCACTTTATAAACAAATAGATGTCTGAGTGGCAATATATTGAGAGATTGGAACAATGGAAATGATGGCTCCCATTTGGATTTAAACATCATTACTCGAACTATCTTCTTTTGGACGGTGATAATAGGTTGTAGGTTTTTAGAATAGGCGTTGCCCCAACACGAAATACAATATTGTAAACGAGAGTTGACAAGCGCATAGTAAATAGTGGTCAGTAGATTTGATGGCACTAATTTACGTAGGTGAAAAATCTTGCTCATAGCTATATTCAAACATTTTTTAATATCGGAAATGTGGGCTTTCCAATTCAGTTTGCTGTCAATGGTCACACCGAGATACTTAAATTCTGAGACAGATTCTAGTTGTATACAAGTATTTGTGCAGTTATCATTGTTACAGTTAGAATCGTGGAGACAAACTCCTTCGATGATCAACTGATTACAAAGAGAAAATGACATTACTTTGGATTTGCTGCTTAAAACCATTTGGTGGAGCGTAAACCAGTTCTTTAGTATGGAGAGGTCAGTTATCATTTCTGTTTTTATGGTGTCCGCACAAGTAGTGACGTAGGAGAGAACCAAATCATCAGCAAATGCTCTAATACTTCCCTTTAGTGTTAATTTAAAAATCGAGTTTATATAAATAATAAAGAGCAAGGGCCCAAGGACCGATCCTTTGGGAACGCCAAGCCCGGGGCTATCTAAAGACGTGCTTAGAGTAGCGTTTACACGCACAAGCTGTTTACGATTTTCTAGGTACGAGACAAACCATTTATTAATATTGCTTCTGAATCCAATTCTATGAAGAATTTTTATTAAGAGCTGATGATTGACTAGATCAAATGCCTTTGTTAAATCAAGAAAAAGAGCAGCAGTTTTTTTACTCTTATCGAGTCCATCGTGAATATCTTCTAAGAGCGACAATATGGCATCTTCAGTAGACTTGCCTCTGACAAATCCAAATTGATTCTTGTTCAATATTTTAAATTTATTGAGGAACTTAAGCATTCTATTTGTAATTATTTTCTCCAAGATTTTTGAAAAAACCGACAACAATGAGATAGGTCTATAGTCATTTGGATCACATTTGTCTCCCTTTTTGTGGATTGGAACTATTATAGAGGTCTTGAGACACTCCGGGAATATACCACTTTCAAAACTGAGATTAGTTAAATAAGTTAACGGCTTAATGATGTGGTCACTCATTTTTTTTACGACTAAGCTACTAATACCGTCAATCCCACATGAATTTTTCAACTTTAAGTTGGATACAACAAGAGATACTTCATCTTCAGATACAGTACCGAAAAAGAATGTTGAAAGGACTTCATTTTCTAGAAGACATTCCGAAGCGCTTATTGCATTAATATTGCAAGAATTTGGTCTGGAATTTTCGGCAATGTTGCTGAAGAACGAGTTTAAATTGTCAGCCATTTCTGCATCATTTGTAGTGGTCGTATTATTAGAAAATCTTAGACATCTTATGGCTTTGTCAGAATTATTTTTACCAAGCAGATCATTAACAATGTTCCATTGCTGTTTTGGATTACATCTGCATTCGTTAAACTTATGTATATAATAGGATTCTTTTTGGATATTTATGTACTGCAGTATATCTTTCCGCATCCTTTGATAAACTTTTTTTATTGAAGACATATGCATTTTATTTTTATTTTTAATATAAAACTTGTTTTTTTCTTTAATTTTTTCGCAAAGTTGGTCAGTCATGCATGGCTTAATTTTTTGTGGTCTACGTTTAGGATTTGAACACCTACTCAGAGCCATATAGTTAGAAAGAATCTTCACAAATACGCTAAAAGACCCTGAAGAACAACTATTGTTATAGACACTATGCCATGTTTCCTGTGACAAATATTCATTCAACTTACGAAAATCAACACGTGAAAACTCACCCACTTTTTTCGATTTTGGTTCATCATCAGTGTTTAATGATTTTCCCAAGAGATTTACAAGCGATACACCTGTAGCATAGTGATCGGTTATATCCCATTCAAGTACAAACGGACGAACATTTAGAATATTGTTTTTCGTGCGGAGAAAAATATGGTCAATACATGTTTTGCTCTTGTTGGCTCATTAAGGAGAGATTCAAAACCCAAGGAACACAAAAGGAGTATATAATTGTCACAACTCGAAGGAAAGTTCAATATGTCAATATTAAAATATCACCAACAAAGCAAATATTGTGACTGTTCATCCCACTAAGAAGGTCTTCAATTTCTTTTAGAAAAATATCCCTATGGACAAACTGTAGCCGGTACATGCATATAATATCCAAAGAAATATCATCAAGTTGAAGTTTTATGATTAGAGAATCTGCACTAGTTAGATCAGGCGTAGAGAATTTCGCGACCGTTAAATCGTCTTTGACAAAAGCTACTACACCACCGGCTGGATACTTTTCATTACACTTTCCGTATGGAATATAACCCTCAATCGAGAAATTGCTTAATTCATGTTTAAAAATCCAAATTTCACTTAACACTATTACATGCGGTAGAACTGAGATCAATTAATTCGATGTTACGTGACATAATAATAAAAAGAATAAAAAATATTAAGTCTTAATCATAAATGATTAAGATCATCAAGACACTTAATGTATTTGATCTCCATACCAGGTTTCCGTCTCATCATAATTTTACCAAATCGTACCCAAAGAAATTCATAGTTGAAATTTTGTTTTGCCTTTTTTGCTTCCCTCAGCAATGCTTTAGATTCGCCTGATAACCAGCCGTTGATGAAAATGTTACCTTTACATGAAGAAAAGATATTCTTCGCATCGATCGGTGACTTCTTGGCATACGAAGCGGCTAGAATTTGGTCTTTGAGCCGATTGCTACGTAGTTGTACCACCACAGTGTCAGTAGGTTTCCCTTTGCTCCTCCTTCTATAACATGTATCAACATCGTCATCTGCTATCTGCACACCTACACCTTGGTTGACAATTTGGATAACCGTATCACGCACATTTTCTTTCTCCAAAAAGGGCACCTCTTGCAGTTCGATGTAGTTCCTGTGTATCATATACTCAGCATTGCTAAGTTTCTCTCCAGTCTCCTTGAGTTGAAGTTTTAGCTGCTCGTTTTAGACCAAGAGCCCGCAGCAATTTTTAGGTGTGAGTGGTAACCAAAGAATAACCAGATGAGTTGAAAGCTGGTGTTAGCATTATGTTAAAAACAAAAGTCTTGCAGGAAATGGTCGCGGCTTTAGTGAGTAATAGTGTGCTGAAAACTCATTTTTTTCCAAAATTGAGATAATTGATATAACCAGTGAATGCTAATTTCATTGTATGGTGTATTTCTGTTTGATCACAGAAATGTTGGTCCAAGACGTTTCGAGTGTGGCAACGCTGTTGCCAGATCGTTTTAAAATTAAAAAAAAAATGTTTTCTTAATATATGACATAACCAAGTATTAATCGATACTAAAGGTAGGAAAGCAATGCCTCATAAAAGATATGAAGGTCCAAGACCATTTGAACGTGGCATACACTCCGCCAGACTGTTTCGAAATTCTTAAAATATCAATTTTCGAAATAGTTGTTATAACCAAAATTGGAGTATACCACAACATTAATAATACTCCCCTGATTACAAATTGGTGGGTCCAAGACCATTTGAACGTGGCATACGCTCTCCCAGATCATTTTAAGATTCTGAAAAAAATTGGTTTTCGAAATACGTACAACCAATCTTTATATTATAATTTTTGAAATAACGCGACCATATTACCAAATAAAAAATACACCAAAATATAGGCTAACGACACCTAAATGCGTATCGGTAAGTCAAAGATGATTCGGACCGGCTTTCCCAACAACAGACCAGCCTAAAAGTTTCCAACCAAAAAAAAAACAAAAAACTATTTGTTATCTACAATACGAAAAGTCCGTATAATAGTATCCGTATCTTTCACGAAGTCATGAATGGAAATAAATAATAATAATAATTATAATAAGATTAATCAACTGTGACCAACTTATCAGGGAGAGATTGATCTTAAATTTACATCTTCGCGAAAAAAGTGTCTTTGATTTTTCTTATCAATCCAAACTCCCAAACACGTAGACAACATTAGCTCACGTCACAAACAAAATATAAAAAAAATTACGTTTTACTGTTCTTGCCGTTATGAGTTAATGAAATCACAAGTAGACAAGTATGTAAGTAAGTCCATAATTTATTCTGATGATTCCTTAGTTACACTTTCGTTTTCTCTGTGTAATAATGAGTGCTTCAAATTTAAGTGCAAAGTGCATTCTTGGCTATAGTGGTAACCCAAAACACAGTGGTAAAGTGATATGTTTCACAGAAAAACTTTAGAAAAATGTGTTGAAATAATAAATACTAGAAAAATCTGTGGGTTTAAATGTAGTGATATTGCTCTACCAAATGCTGTGGATGCTTTAACCGGATATCATACCGGCTGCTATAGTAATTTCGCAGCTGTCCCGAAGGCTGTAAGAGGATCTTATGGAACATGTAAGTAAATTTATTCCAAGTTAAATGGTTTGATGGCAAGGAAGCACCGGATACACTGCAGCAAATGCTGGTCAATAATGACGACGGCCTTGTTGAAAGTGAGGGAGATCTGCTTACTTGTACATCTTGTGATTCTTCTGATGAAAGTGATAACTTATACTAACATACCTATAATTATAGGTATATATAGATGGATATGGCGTGTGCGCCCTGAATTGCAACGCAAGGACTACTGGTTCTTGCTTTACGATAAAACTCACACTTTACACTTTTCGGAAATCATGCTTAACTTCCAAAATCTGCTTAAAATTACGGTCTATCTTCCTCAGAAAAGATGAAGTGATTCAGTACGTACTCTGCTGACGAACGAGTATTTTATCATACCCAGACGCGTGAAAAGTCGAAAATCTTCTCTCACGGGGAGAATCGTGCAACAAGGACTGGTTGCTATGGGCGTACACAAAGCTTTTATCGAGATCACTAAATCGAGGTCCTTATCCGCATCTTAGAACTGCTATTCATACTTTTGCGACAAGATCGAAATACAGGATAAAGCCAGTTGGCTCGTTAGACTTCGCAAAAGAGGCAAGCACTTAGAAGATCTGACGGCAAATATGGTCTACTGAGTCTAAAGCAGGACTGTCTTTTGAGAATCACTTCCCAGGTAACCCGACCAAAGCAAGCTCATTACCAGCTGCTATCACGGAAGCGAGTGAACAGAGTAACACAATTCGCCGTAGCTGATATTTGTCTTCGATTGTAGTCATAAATATGCATTTTAATACAACCCTCCCTTCGCTGCCTCGGTTTTGATATAGTTACATTTCCTTCCGGTTTGCTGATAAAGTTTCTGTGAGCAGCCCATTTTCCCAATTATTTAGTGTTTCCTATTATACGGACTTTTCGTATTGTAGATAACAAATAGTTCTTTTTTTTTGGTTGGAAACTTTTACGCTGGTCTGTTGTTGGGAAAGCCGGTCCGAATCATCTTTGACTTACCGATACGCATTTAGGTGTCGTTAGCCTATATTTTGGTGTATTTTTTATTTGGTAATATGGTCGCGTTATTTCAAAAATTATAATATAAAGATTGGTTGTACGTATTTCGAAAACCAATTTTTTTCAGAATCTTAAAATGATCTGGGAGAGCGTATGCCACGTTCAAATGGTCTTGGACCCACCAATTTGTAATCAGGGGAGTATTATTATTGTTATGGTATACTCCAATTTTGGTTATAACAATTATTTCGAAAATTGATATTTTAAGAATTTCGAAACAGTCTGGGAGAGAGTATGCCACGTTCAAATGGTCTTGGACCCACCAATTTGTAATCAGGGGAGTATTATTAATGTTGTGGTATACTCCAATTTTGGTTATAACAACTATTTCGAAAATTGATATTTTAAGAATTTCGAAACAGTCTGGCGGAGTGTATGCCACGTTCAAATGGTCTTGGACCTTCATATCTTTTATGAGGCATTGCTTTCCTACCTTTAGTATCGATTAATACTTGGTTATGTCATATATTAAGAAAACATTTTTTTTTTAATTTTAAAACGATCTGGCAACAGCGTTGCCACACTCGAAACGTCTTGGACCAACATTTCTGTGATCAAACAGAAATACACCATACAATGAAATTAGCATTCACTGGTTATATCAATTATCTCAATTTTGGAAAAAAATGAGTTTTCAGCACACTATTACTCACTAAAGCCGCGACCATTTCCTGCAAGACTTTTACTTTTAACATAATGCTTACACCAACTTTCAACTCATCTGGTTATTTTTTGGTTACCTCTCACACCTAAAAATTGCTACGGGCTCTTAGACTATTTTCTTTTTTCATTTCAGCTAACAATTGCGTCGACTGTTCCAAGGTCACAAGCTGCACTTGCATGGATTGTATAGTTTGTACGAATGTCGCGAGAGTTGCACTCAATTCTATTACTTGGAGGTGAATGGCCTCAACAGTAACATTGTTGTGGTCACTCCCGCTGCTGGTAGCACACATTGAAGAAGACATTGATAATCTACGCGGATCATTTCTTTTTTGTTTAATACAAATTTGGCAACTCCACGGTTTGTTTGATTTTGTTATGAAATCTACATCAGCAGGTTGTAATTTTGCACAATTAGCATGCATAAGACAGTTGCAGTCACTGCAGATAATCTTGCAGGAGTCTCTCACTATTTTTACACTACAGAGTTTACAACTCATCGTCTATGACTTAACTCTTCTCTTCAACTCAAGCTTCCACAGCCACGATATTGCATTCCGAACGCACTATTTTCGGCCTTGTGTGAGTATCCAATAGGGTGCAACATTTTCAATAATTCGATAAATAGCACGTTCAGATGGCCGATGGTTTCTACCATAAATTTCAAGTTTCGGGAATAGAGCTTCGATTTTGAAAATCAATTTAAATTATTTGAAAGTGTTATTGTGGCGTCAGTCTTTCCACGACAAAATGGCAAACTGTACTGAAAATAAATAAAGCTTCGCAACTCAATGTAACAGCTGATGTGACATTTAATCCCTACTGAAAAGTCTGACACTTCTAAAGAAAAAACCACCTGTCTGTCTGTCTGAGTCTTGTTATTGTCGTCAGTTTCATAAATTGCACATTAGCCCTACTGAAGACTTCATGATAATTGACATGTAGAGTCCAGAGTACTCATAATTCAGAATTTGAAACAAACTGACCACTTGCTTCGTCATTGCCTATCTGTTTAGGCTTTAGAGCAGTTCGAAATTGTCGTCGACTTTGCCCAAAATATCATCTCTTCTGGTGAGGGGCATTTTTATATCGGCGACGGTAATTCTTTTTGAGAAGCCAATGCGCTACAAATCTACAATTATTTTGTGGTCAGAAATTTATAAATTGAACCATGCCGAGTTGTGATCCCAGAAGGATGGCGCTACGAACCACACCCACACATTGTACAATATAATCAGCCGTTTTGGTCATGTGATTTGGCTTTTGTGCGGCTCTGATTTGATCCGGTTGGATTTTTAATTTGGTGGGCAGCATTTAAGCTCGATGTTATCCTGACAACCCAAAAACAAATCACGCAATAAAGCACTATATTGGATTGATTGGTTGAGTTTATTTGGGCCGATACAGCGATTTTAGTGCATAAATCAGCAGTCGGTTCACCCTTTTTATACAAGAAGAGATCTAACAGAGGTGATATAAAGGAATATTTTAACGAAGACCCTTAAACATCGTTTAATCCCTTATATAACATCTCACCTAGTTCCAGGACTAAGCAGATACCGAAAAGGCCTAGGAGTCCCTGAAGTGTTGAGGTAAACCATAATTAAATTTGATAGAGAGATTGCCCAAACTAGAATATGAGTTGTTTGGATTAGAAGGTAATTCACTTGCAATTTTAGCAAAAACATCCTTAAGTCTACAAGATTAGATTGACTTCTTTGCTGTTAGAGAAGGTGGACGGAAATCTAAAAAAAATAGAACGAACATTCACTCGGACCGGGAGAAAGAATGATCTTAGATTTGTTAAGCTGAAATATGCTGAAAATAAAATATACCAGTAGGTACTCGTAGATACAAAGCTAAGAGGATTTTCTGAAAAAGCTAATGAAAATTACTTTCAAGAACGGATGATTTTTTTTTTTTATTTAGTAGCCAAGCGGAGTTTTGCCGTGTTTTATTTTGAAACAGTGTGAAAGAAGGTTTTTTTTCTGACAATTTATAGCCTGTGATGGTAGAATTACGAATTACTATGGCTAACCGTGAGGGTTAATCCCGGACCTGTTCTTGTGATTCGTAGAATTTTACGAACGTTACTCGAATTGAACTGATTTCGAATAAACGTGCAGTTACCGGGAACCATAAGTCTTGTCTCCTTATGCTAAGAATTGCGTTTTGGCAGAGCTTTTAGAAAACTAGAAAATGAATGGAGTCCAATTCGTAGGTACATATTAAGCTCGATGAATATTCAAGCGCATAGCTATGGAATCTTACCATATTTCATAGTAACCATGATCTGTAAAATAATGTTAAAGAGGCTACCAAATTTGGCTTCCAACATTGCTTGAAAGTCTATTTGCTTCCAAACTTGACTTAGATATGAAATTGCTCACAAACTAAACGAATGTTTCCCAATGTCTCGCCACAATATCCTTTCAGTGAGACCCTAAATATGTAGGACATATCCATACACCCTCTCCGTGAGGGCTTATTGGAAGAGTCACAATGATTCAAGAGAGCATCATACCCAGATGTTTGGGGTAGGCTTTACTGCGGTTAGTGTTGCACTACACGTTGTCACTATAGTAATTATTCCTTGTTTTTCTACACAAGTTTTTCAGAAACATTTAATGAGCACATGAGTACAAGGGAATAAATAATGCTGACTTGAGGAAAAAACCCAGGCTTTTGGTAAATATTCAGATGCTTTGGACGAATTTTTTTTGCAATATATTGAGGACGTAGATCCTGCGTCACTGATTTTACATTCCGAACCCTATACTCCATGCATAAAGCATTTAAACAGTTCACGGTATCGAAACTCCTTCGTTTTTGATATGAGGACATTCCAACTGACCACACGGTGAAAGTGGTCATTTTGTTACTCCTTAATAGATGCGGGAGAACTTCAGAAGGAAAATGGGCAACTTTTCGATGTTTCTTATGAGAAATCTAAAAAGGAAATCAGAACCGCTAGAAACCCTGCAGATCGTGCATTCCTATTCAAACCCTTTGCAATCTGCATAAAGTTCTGAAGATCGGTGGTATTAACGTTTGGAATTCCCGCTGATGTGCTGAGTTTAATAGGATGCAACTGAACAATATAAAGGGTGTTTTTTTTTTAGAGGTTTGGTTTTTAAACTGGTAACACTGCTTCTATAGATTGCCAATTTGACAGTTGAAAGTTGATTTGTGGTTAGTACATTTTCCGATCAATAGATTAACGCCAGAAAAACGCGTGCAAATTGTGCAATTTTATTTTGAAAACCATGGTTTCTGTTCAATCGTGCGACATAATCGTCCATCTAAGCAAGTTATTCGGAGCACGACGAATTGTTATCGCACCACGTACACTCATGGATAATACGCATCCCCAAAGACGACAAACATTGCGTACAGAAGAAGTTATTGCCGTTGTGGAGCGCAGTGTTGAGGAGAATCCGAATGAGTCGATTCGCCATCGTGCACAGCAATTGGAGCTATGCCCATCGGCTTTGTGGAAGATTTTATGAAAAGATCTTGGCTTAAAAGCTTACAAGATCCAGCTTGTGCAAGAGTTGAACATGATTCAGCTTGATCCTCGTTTTTAACGCAAAATTTTGTTCCCCGATGAGGCCCACTTTTGGTTGAATGGATATGTAAACAAGCAAAAAAGCCGAATTTGGAGTGGAGAAAACCCAGAAGCCTTTGCCGAGACGCCCTAGCAACCATTAAAATTCACTGTTTGGTGTGCTGGAATCACCGGCCCATATTTCATTAGGGACGCTGCCGGCCAGAATGTTACCGTCAATGGAGAGCGCTATAGAAACATGATTTCTGACTTCTTCGTTCCTCAGCTGAATGGCATTAACGTGACAGAGTTTTGGTTTCCACAAGATGACGCCACATTTAATGCGTTAAACATTTGCTGAGCGCATAATTTCACGTAATGGACCTGTGAACTGGCCTCCATGATCCTGTGTTCCTGTGTGAAGTCACTAGTCTATGCCGATAGACCAGAGACGTTTGACAATTTGGAATTAAATATTCGCCTTGTTATTGCTCATATAGGGCCTCAGTTGCTCGACAAAGTTGTCGAAAACTGGTCCGACATCATATTTAAATATTAATGGCATACAATTATCTATCAAAAAAGATAATATCATAGACATTAACATTAGCTTCAAGTGTTTTATTTCATATTGAATTTGTATACCTCTAAAAAAAACAGCCTTTATATAATATTATTATAACTTTATCGATACCTTAGAAAAAGTGATGGGCATACTTGACAAAATTGCGTACAATATTTGAACAAAATTTGCAGAGTGGCCAAAGTCCTGAATGCTCAAATTGAAGTGCTCGCACTTCTAACTTCAAGATTCATATTGTAAGAATAGTTTGTGCCTTAATGAAATGAATTTCATTGCAGTTGGCTCTCAATTTTGGATAAAAATTGTGTGGTTGCATGCATGGGAAAGTCTGAGGAACTAATTCAAGCTTGAAGGTCCTTTTCTAGCAGAATGAAATATCTCGAATTAAGACTCTTTTAGATGTGTCATAATATACATACGGCCAACATGTATGGAAACTACTAATAATGCCTCTTGCACGTCGATTTCTTTCCCATGCAATTATTTTGAGAAATGTCGAAAATATATTTTTGTTGTGAAATATGCACATCAATTATTAAATCACTGTCAAGTACAATACATAATTACCCCCCCACAATAATGGATGGTAATTGTCTTGGTATTTTATGGTTTAAAGCCATTTATCTGGCTTTTGCAGTCTCGTTATTATTTATTTCTCTTGAACATATTTCTGTTTTCTAGACCGCAGTCTTACTTGAGGGCAAATATTTATCCGTGACTGGCAATTACGACGATTCATTTGTGTGATTCCCGAACCCACACAGTGTTTGGATTCAAAAAAAAGCACAGTTTTTGTGTTAAACCTTTGTATTATACAGACAAGAAAAGAACTGTCTGTCCTCAAATGGGCTTCATGATAACATCGTCTTAAAAAAAAAAACAAAAAACAGACGTACAAGGTTGTCTAACGTATCTACCCTGTCATACCTTATAATCTACAATCTACCGTAACCAATCTCAACTTAACAATGTGCAATCGTGACACTTCTGATGGGGTGGCGATTATTTCTTACTTTAAAAGTAGGTTCATACTTGTCAAAATGACATTTCCACTTTCGCAACTCATTGTGGTTGTGCATAAATCAACATGCTATCGCTCACTGGCTCGTATCCATGTATCGTGTGTCCACTCCTTTATGGATACAAGTTCTCTCACCAAACAGTATGCATGTTACTCGTATCTACTCGTGTATGGACGTATTGAGGTAGACATTTTGATTGCGCTAATTTCAAAGATCTGTCAGTTCCTGGTAAAGAGCAATAATAGCCATGCGCGGCGACCAAGTTAACCAGTGTTGCGCGAATCATATCAACGGTTACCAATGATCAATCTCAATTTGCCTTTAAGCTGTTCTCACTTTTTCCGATCAATCACGCATTGCCATATAAAAGCACATACGAGTGCAAATCTACACGTTTGTATGTATATTTATGATGATGGGAGTGCAAACCAATTCTTATTTACCGCACTAAGATGTCTTTTTTCCTTTGCATTAGATTACTTGAGTTTGAGATACTTTCACTGATTTGACCCTGAGCAATTTGGTACTTGTCTCAACCGATCCGAGATTGAACGTATGCGCAGGAAGCAAGCAAACAGCGCATGTTTATTCTCAGATTTTTGGCAAAGTGTTTAAGCTTCGGTTTGGATTGGATTTCCGGGTCACAAGTTGGCGAAGATTAATCTGCTGCCGATTAATTAAAGATTTAGAAAAGAAAAATATGTTTAAGATGCGGAACCCTCTTAAGCTTGGCTTTGCTAATTTTATCAATATGTAAGATGTCAGTCGGATACAAGGTTATGCAAAGGAAGCTATTTGTGATTCTATAGTAGATAATGTCGTTGCGTAATGCCAAGTTGAGTATCTTCTACTTCATCACGACATGCTTACCTTGTGTCAAAGCTCAGATGACAACACACTACAGGAGGAGGTAAATCTTGGATGATTTGGAAATATTTCCTTGTGGTGGGGACTAGGCCTTGGTCCCCTCCGGACTATCGCTTTAGCTATTTATTTATTTATTTATTTTTAATATTTTCTTGTTGATCATAGTCTCACGCTTAAGATAAATATTTTTAGCAAATCTCATTTTTGTCAAACGTTTTCGCTTTGCCCTTTTAAATGTGCTCACTTGTGAAAATATCAGTGATAGCTTGAGGGGCATATCTGTTTGTTGTTCGAGTGCCACTGGGTAAAATTTCAAGTATCTCTCCTCTGCCTTACTCGAACAGTGATGTGTGAAAAAAAGATTGCAGCACCGTTATACTGAGCAATGAATGACATCTCTGGTCTACCAAATTTATTCATTGAATAGCCTACTTTGAATCCAATTTACATGCAAGTTATCACATGTGTCTCGGATCATGTTCCTTTCGTACTCAGATTTCCTCGAGACACATACACAGTATGTCAGAATAGAATCAAACGGTGATCCAATGCCTGATACTAAGAACTCGCTTTGATCAATTAGAGCAAGTCGAAAGTCGAACACACTTTTTCCAGCCTCTCAGATCAATCATTCTGTCGATCCTGATAGTATGAACTTAAGATTAAAAAAATCTTTCATCCCTAGCTGCTGCCGTAAACTTAGCTCATATAAAGTATTTTGCAAAAGTAACTACAAAGCCAAAGATGACAATTTTCAAGTAATTAATTCAGCTTATGCGACTGCTAAAGGTGCACACGTAGTGTATAGACTACACGGCACAAAGTACGGAGTATTTAATGTAAATGAATTTGGTCGTCTATACAGGTTTCATGACTATGTATGTATATAACGCGAGTTAACCAGCACCCCTCTTAATCAAATATGAAATCTAAAATTATAACAATTAAAATAGTTTACACTTTTTCATCCCCATAACCGTACAACAAATGCAGGACAACACTTTTTTTTTTGTTTTTAGGTTTGTTTCGAAAAATACGAGTATAATTTATCTAGAGTCTAAAAGAGATCTAAATAAACTATTCTATACTTTATCTGATATCGGCTTGTTTGTTGGGTTTCATTTACAAATTTACCTATGGTATACATATTTAATTTATTTAATTAGATATTTGAAGGCTTACACATTAAGATATGTTATCTTTTAAAATAGTGATAAGCTAAACGATTTGTTTAAAAGAAACAATAAGGGCTACCATTTAATGAAACAGATACAAATTAATAAAGTGTAAAATGAAACATACGAGTATAAATAATTTAAATTTTTTTATTATTATTATTTATTATTTTTATTTCGTTTACAAAAAAAAAAATTTACAGCTTGTTATCGAGCTACTGATATACCTGGAAGCGGGTGGTAGCAAAGTGATTGCCTATGCAGATGACGTTGCCATAGCCGTCTCAGGAAAACATCTAAATACCATTAAAGAACTCCTCCAAGTAAATCTTAACAGATTAACCTGCTGGGCAGATCGCTGTGGATTGGGAATAAACCCCCATAAAACTGATCTTGTCCTCTTTTCTAGGAAATATAAAATTCCAATCATAGACCCTCCTTCAATAAACGGTACCAGTTTAGCTTTCTCCGATACAGCAAAATATCTGGGTCTCATTTTTGACGGGAAACTAAACTGGAAACCTAACATTCAAGAAAGAGTCAATAAAGCTATAATAGCTTTATTCTCTTGCAAGAAAGCCATTGGGAACAAATGGGGCATTCAACCTCGCATAACCCACTGGCTATACATCTCGGTCATAAGACCGATACTTACTTACGGGGTGGTTGTTTGGTGGACGGCCTTGGAAAATGCAGTCAACCGCATTAAATTAAGCAGAGTCCAAAGAACAGCATGTCTATGCACAAGCGGAGCCTTGCGGTCTACCCCCTCTGCGGCATTAGATATTCTGCTTCACTTGACACCCCTCGACATTTTTAGCAAGCAAGTAGCTGCGACTGCAGCTATTCGCCTTAAAGCGACTAAACAGTGGACAAATAATTCATTTGGCCACGCCAACATCCCCACAGAGAACACCGATTACACCATACCTGAACTTTGGTTTGACAAGAACTTCCATGTAAGCTTCCCCTCTAGATCATTCTGGGAGGAGGATGCTTTCATGGAGGACAAGTCAATCCATCTCTACACAGATGGATCTAAAACCGACAGCGGAGTTGGTGGCGGTGTTTTCTCAGATAAGCTAAATCTAAGCCTCTCTTTCCGCCTTCCAAATCACTGTAGCGTGTTCCAGGTGGAAATTTTGGTGATTAAAGAAGCTCTGTCCTGGCTGAAGAAAAACGTGATATCTGCAAAGGATATCCGCATATTTTCGGATAGTCAGGCCGCCATCAAGTCCCTGGACTCGGTCTCATTGTGTTCTAAAACTGCCCTTGAATGCCGATCATCTCTCATGGAGATGGCAGAGCAGTTCAACATTCACCTCTGTTGGGTGCCGGGCCACAGAGACATTCCAGGGAACTGCAAAGCCGATGAACTCGCCAAAATTGGAACCACCCTACCTATCCTACCGGACAAAGGTAGTATAGGTATACCAATCGCTACGTGCAAACTAACACTAAAGCTAGATGCCAATAAAAGAACGGACCTTAGGTGGACTGCTGGACAAACATGTCTAGCGACCAAACAGATCTGGCCAAGGCTGGATCTGAGTCGATCTAAGTGTCTGATCCTTTTAGATAGGAAACATCTTAGCGCCATAATAGGTGTCATTACCGGACACTGCCTCATAGGCAAGCACGCAAGAAGGCTTGGCGCCTTTACTAACGATTTCTGTAGAAGCTGCATGAACGAGGAAGAGGAGGAGACAATCCCCCACCTACTCTGCACATGCCCAGCTCTCTCTCAGAGAAGGAAGCTTCATCTAGGAACTTTCTTCTACAACGACCTAAACGATCTAGAAAAATTAGACGTTAACAGTCTCCTACGCTTTATTATAAGCTCAAACTGGTTCCAGTAGTAAGAAGATCATAGATCCACGTGGCATCACAATGGGCCAATAGGCCTAAGTGGGTTGGTATTTCCAACTGCCACTCTTACCTAACCTAACCTAACCTATCGCACAATTTACAGAGATTTCAGTACAGAGGTGTGATATACAATAGAATATCTTTCTACTGAAGAATTGTGTACAAATTTAAGAAAAACAAAAAAGGTACAAATATGACATTCTTGGGGAAAAACGATTAAAAACCCAAATTTTAATAATTAGTAAAAAAAAAAAACCTCAACTAGATAAAGAATTTAAGTAATATTAACAGTTATTAAATTTTTGCCCATAAAAAAAAAATTATACATAAGTATACATTTATGTATATACATTATACAAAAGTGAATGAATTAATACATAAATAAATAAATAAATAAATTAATAAACATACAAATAAATAAGTATAAGAATCACGCACTTTAATCTATATATAATTGATTAATGAGAGGATTCTCAGGAGTGTCGCATCTGATCCTAAATGATTCGTTAAGTTTATGTATTCTATTAGAGATCAATTCAACATTAGCTACTCGATGAAGGTCTGATGTGGAATGATGCCGGTAGGTTTAAATTCATTTTTAAAATTTTGTTCTGAGTTATTTGCAATTTTTTTTTATGACACGTTGCACATTTACCCCAGACTTGGCATCCGTACAAAAGAATTGCTTGGAAAACAGTTTTGTATATTAATAATTTATTTTCATTCGGCAATGATCTTCTGTTTATAAATGGGTACAACAATTTAATGGCAATATTTATTTTTTTAATTGTTTTAATGTTATGCTCTTGAAAAGTCAGTTTCTTGTCAAGATAAATGCCCAGATATTTTACAGATGGTTGCCAGGTTATGGGGTACCCGCCAATAGTTAACTGGTTAGTAGGAAAGAAACAAGGTTTTCTTTTTCTGGTAAAAAAGATTGCTTGGATTTTTTCCGCATTAAGTTTAATTTTCCACTTAGTGTAGTAATCTTGCAATATTTTAGCCGCATTTTTAAGATTCGTCTCAATACTGAGACCAACTTCATGTGACGAAAATATTGCCGTATCATCAGCGTATATTGCTGCATTGCAATCTAGAAGGAATGGGAAACCTGCAGTGTATAAATTGTATAGCACTGGTCCAAGAACAGATCCCTGGGGTACACCAGCGGAAAAGTTAACCAGGTCGGACACACCACAATTAACATGCACCTTAAAACATCTATTCGACATGAAACTTTGAACGATTTTAGAGAGGAAAGGAGGAAAGTTTAAATTTAACATTTTGTATATGAGACCTTTGTGCCACACAGAATCAAATGCTTTTTCAATATCCAGTATGATCATACCTGTGGATCTACCTATTTCACGGTTTATTTTAATGAAATTGCATATCCTGAGAATTTGATGCGAAGTTCCGTGGTTTCGTCTAAAACCAAACTGTGCATCAGGATATATGCGTTGGTCATTAATTATTTTAATAAGTTTCTCCTTTAAGATTTTTTCATAAATTTTACTTACAGAGCTTAGTAAACTTATTGGCCTATAGCTTTCTGTTCTATCTAAAGGTTTGCCTGCTTTTGGTATTGGAATTACTTTCGCATGTTTCCATTCATCTGGAAAGTACTGCATTTTAAGGCAAGAATTTACTATAAAGGTGAGATATTTTATTCCATAATTAGGCAGATTTTTAAGGTACTCGTAAATATTTTTTATTTGGTCCATTCCACTCGATTTCTTTGTAAGAAGATTACTTACGAGAAATTTTATATGAACATCGGTTATAAGCTCGTTTGGTGGAGTTTCACAGCTTACCATGCTAAACAACTGATTGCTATGCGGATTTTTTAGTGCGACGATCTACTCGTAGTTTACTCATAATTGTGTTATGAGCTATTCCAAAATCGGATTGAGTTTAGAGTGCCTATATGAGGATACGATTCTCACACAACATTGAGGACCTGAGTCGCGTTTGCTGAAAAATCAATGGAAACGAAAATTTCAAGTTGAAAGACCTGAATTCTTACCATTGAAAAACACCCGAACTGTTTGTGGAATTTGAGTAGATTTTCTCGGGGCAATCTGACTTTCTGCCAGGTTTCCCTATGAGACGCTGTCCCGGCACGATTCTAGAAGTATGTCATATGTAGATTCCTGATAAATTTTAGAACTCCCAAAGGCCATAATGCCTTAGATATCCTATGTACGAGCATACCCACCTAAATTTTATCCTCGCTTTGCGAACCATACACTTGTTACGAAAGTGAAGTTTTCTCAAACTTACTTGTTTTAAGTGGCAGTAAAGCTCCCTCTATTTAATGATATTTTACGCTAACTATCTACGGTTGAGAGGACCAAATTTTTTGAGGGTAACTTGACACAATACCTAAGACAAGGTCTGCATTTACGGCGTTGCCCCTACATGACTAGGCCAGTTCATTGCTATACCTTCTTCACATTCAGTAGAACGTCTATCACTCAAATAATTTTTTTTTTGTCTCAAAGCACGGTATTTCACCACGGCCTTGGAATAGTCGGTGCTTCCATGGGCCTTTGGGAAGTCTGCCTACTTGTTCATGAGACGGATTTACTTATGTTTTGTTGTGCTCCTAGTCCAGAGAAACAGCGATTGGAGGTTCTGAATGCCAAATGGGAATAATCTGCTTAATAACAAAGCCTTGAAGTAGTAAACGTGCCTCAAGAGTAAAAATGAATTTTCGGTTGAATGTTTGGACAATTTGACGCATTTCCAACACCCAATTGGTAATATTACGAAGCTGCTGATGTTTGGCAGGCTTAAGTTCGTGCGTCAATTGTTTCCTGAATCGACGCCGAATCGAAAAACTTGGATTTCTAGCCACAATTCAAGATACAGATTGAAGAACGATTTCGTTTTTTCACATCACTAACTAGTAGTCACGTACTGTGTTTGGCAATTCGTGTTTGGTGTCCTTCTATACCGATAGTGTACTCCTATTCTTTATTTTTCTATTGATTACCACAGATCGTACCTTCCTGGCTTTTGGTTGAATAGCCACAAGGGACATTTCGCTAGTGTTTATGACGTCGGCTTATGCCAGCGCTTGTATAGACTTTGCTGACATAAGATTTAAACAGAAGCCAGCAATCTTCACTGTCGTCTTGTGCGGGCAGATGACCTCACTCCTGCGACTACGAGGACGGCTGGTTTCAACACAGAATGATCTTGCCATGCGTAGAGCTCCGGGTCTCTGCACTGCAGTCATGTGCTTCCTGTACTTTTCCTGTCGGAGTGCGTCTATCCAGATGACGTATGTGATTTACATTAGTAGACTTTGTTTCCTCTCCGTAGGACCCTCTACGTTTGCCATCAGTCTGCTTAGTGATATTATCATTCCGATACGGACTTTATCTGTTGCCAGAAAGAGAGTTTCGTATTGATAGTCAGTCTCTTACTTATTTGCTTGTGATAACTTCGGGCCCGATTTAGAAGTCTTACGAGAAATGGACAGGTCATCTGATCTTTTTACTACATCTGTGAGTCGTGATTTCAGCATCTTTTCTATCAGTTTGTCTGCAGTGCAGCTGTTATACATGTTCAGCAGTAACTGTGGGCATATTTGCGCAATGGTGCTGAAAGCGTTGGTATTCTGCCCGGTCCGGAGGCTTTTCGGTTGTGTGGGGTTTCCACTGCTATACTCAACTCTTCTTCGCTGAAAGCTGGAATTTTCTGTCGTTGGGACAAAGTCGTGTTGGGGGCTTGACAGGGTGAGTTGGGAAAAGTGTGCCTACTATGCGCTTCTTCTTTTTTTTTCACTTAGGGCAGGGTTGGTGTCCCGAGCTCCCAGCTTTCACATGACGACCTTATAGCCTAGTCCACAGGGGTCTCTATTGACATCTTGGTAAAGGTCCCCCATGTTTTTTTGTTTTTGCTAGTATTGATGACCCTCTTGGGCTAGGATCTTTTGGTTCTGAATTCTGTTAAAATTTTTTTCCATAGGGTCAGCGTATCTTCGCCTTCCCCTGCTTCTCAGATCCAGACATCTTCTCTGAAGCGCGGCTATCTCCTCCGTCCACCAGTACACTGAGGCCCTGTTTCTATAGTAGCTACTCACTTGGATTGTTTCTGTAGTTGGAGTCAGGATGTTTTCCCTCGTCGATCATCATTTTTATTAAATTATATTATATAATCACATATTAACTCGGAGCTCGTATTGGATTCCAATTTGGAAATCATTGGTTCACTTGTAGATCGAAGATTATGTATTGATGGCCGCTGCCCGTATAGTCTTCGACAACTCTCCAGTTCTCTTATCTTGCAGAAGACGATTCCGTCGTGAAAGTGACGTTCGGAATGGTTCCCTTATATCCAGCTCTCTTGAGCATGGGTGAGTTTTCTACGTTTACTACATTAAGACCGCGTCCCGTAGCCATCTCGAGTATTTGTTTTCTGCGTGAGTCTGTGGTTGCTCTCCTTCGGTTACAGCCAGTTTCAGTCTATACTTTCTGCGAATCCGCAATCGAGTTTGCCCATTTCTTGTACGTTTATTGTTCGCTGATGATGACCACATCTGCTCGCACTTCACTTCTAATTTTAACTAGGAGGTTGTCAGCCGTTCGACTCCTGTGAAGATTTCCTGCTGCTTTTCTTCACCTTTTCAAGTGCTTCTCTGAATGTTTGACATTTACCTGAGCCCGCCATATGATCCAACGCTGATAGTGGAGTTTTTATATCCACACATGGTAGCACTTCGGATGTTTTTGGCAGTCGACTTTTTATGACCCGTTTGTTCACAGTTGAAGCACACTCCTTCTCCCTTGCTGTTTCCATTACTACATGTTGCCTGCTGATGTCCGTATCTTATGAGGGGAAAACTAAAACAAGCGTCATGGTCTCAATACAGCAGGAAGGTCTCCCTACTGACCTTACAAGTCTGAGGAACTTATACATCAAGTTCCACGAGATTTTTAATATGTCTCCGCAAAAAGTCTCAGACGACCTTGCTGCTTTCGGTAACTATGTGCACTCAAAAAGGATCTCACACCTCCAACGAAGCAGAGCTGACAACGACAAATTTTTTCGTCCGTAACGTACTACCATTGCCAGTGTTTCGACCATCCACTCCTAGGCCCACTCGTAATAACCTTCCACTTACCTTTTACTATCAAAACGTAAGAGGACTGCGATCTAAGACCCGTGCCGTCTTGCGCCAATCTCACGCTCTCCCATTTGATGTCTACGCTCTGACCGAAACTAATCTAATTCCCGATATAAAGAATCAGGAATTATTCCCCCCTAGTTTCAATGTTTTCCGAGACGACGATCTTACCCGCCCAAATGATGATGCTCCGTGTCGAGGTGTCCTACTGGCCGTCCGCAATGACCTAAACTCTTCACCAATCGCTGTTTCTACTTCCTCTAAACTTGACTACGTTTCAATAAAGATAACACTCCCCTGCAGGTCCCTGTACATTATGTGTTTTTACATCCTACCGGTCCAACCAATCGAATGCTACCAACTCGCTATCGATGCAATTAATCAAATAATTAACTTATCTGATCCTCTCGATGATATCATCGTATTTGGCGATTTCAATCTACCTCAGCTGCACTGGACTCAATCAGATGATAAATCTTTTTTTATCGCTTACCCTATCTCGAGTAAAGAATGTCTCTTCTTGGATGAGCTCACAGACTCTAGCTTATGCCAAGTTAGTGGAGTCTCCAACTATATGGGAAGGCAATTAGACCTCATTTTCACCACTGACCCCATAAACTCCTCTGTCTCGCTCTGTCCTCTTTCACTATCGACCATTGATAACTTTCACCCACCACTCTCCTTTCCGCCCCACCCCATCTGCAGCTACCACTTCTTACGACTTTCATAAAGCGAATTTCCGCAAAATTAACGCATATCTTAGTAAGTGTTCTTTTGATTTCGCCAATATGCCCCTAAAAAGTGCTCTCTCTATTTTCTACAGAGAATTACTTAATTCTATTTCTCTCTATGTCCCCTTTTCGCGTAATAGGACCTCTTCTACGAGCCCCCCGTGGTATAATCGTAAACTTCGCTCTTTACGTAACAAAAGAAACAAATTATGGACAGTTTTCCTCCGGTCCAACTCTTTTGTTGACTATTCAAACTATCTCGGGTCATACCTTCAATTCGCCCAGCTCTATAAGTTTCTCTATCAGCGATACGTTGATAGTGCGCAATCAAGGCTTATAAATGATCCTAAGTCTTTCTATCAATTCGTTAATTACAAAAAAAAATCCGACGGTTTTCCTCCATCCCTCTCATACGAAAATATATCATCAACTGACCCGCATACCATAGCTAACTTTTTTGCTACTTTTTTTAAGCAATCTTTTGCCGATAATTCCTTCGTACCGGATCCCTCTCATTTCAAATACCTACTTAACTTCCCTATTGGCCCTACTATTTCTCATAGCTTTGATCATACAGTAATAGAAAACAAATTACAACAACTTAATGATGAATACTTACCCGGCCCAGATGGCCTTCCATCCATATTTCTTAAAAAGTGTTCCTCAACTCTTTCACGCCCCCTTGCTAATATCTTCCGATTATCGCTCTCTCAAGGTGAATTTCCACAGATATGGAAGTCCTCTTTCATAACACCCATACACAAAAAGGGATTAAAGAGCGAAGTCACTAATTACCGCCCTATAGCTAAACTTTCCCATATATCCAAACTCCTCGAAAGTATTTTGCATGAAGCCTTAAGCTTCCAGTGTAAATCTTTTATTTCTCCCAATCAACACGGCTTTCTGAAGGGTAGATCAACTACCACTAACCTCGTAGAATTCGTGTCCTCTGTTCTCTCAGCCTTAGAAAATGGTAAAGAAGTTGACGTTATAACAACTGATTTCAGTAAAGCTTTTGACAAGATATCTCATAAACTAATCCTGTTCAAATTGTCCGTCCTGGGCTTTGAACCCATTTTGCTTAAATGGATATCTTCTTACCTGGATAATCGTTTTTATAATGTTCGTTTCAGATCTGTCCTATCGGCCCCTTTCTTGGCCACTTCAGGTGTTCCTCAAGGTAGTCACCTAGGTCCACTCCTCTTCATCCTAACTATTAACGACCTTTAAAGGCTCATTCAACACTCAACACTTTCTCTCTATGCTGACGATACCAAATTTTTTAAACCCATTTCCTCACAACAAGACTCCACCCTCCTTCAAATAGATCTAAATAGTTTTTCCACCTGGTGCATCAAGAACTGCTTAGAACTCAATGTCTCCAAATGTCAATCGATTACTTTCTCACGTAAGTGCAAGAAGTCTCCTCAACGAATTTACCATCTCGACGGCCAACATATACCCCTTGTTGAATCTATCCGCGACCTTGGTATATTATGCGACAGGCAGCTTAATTTCCGCTCGCATATTGATGAGATAATTTCTAAAGCAAACTAATCACTCGGCTTCGTTAAAAGATGGTCCAAAGAATTCTGCAACTCGTACGTGACTAGATCACTATACATCACTTACGTTCGCCCCCTTCTCGAGTACGCTAGCCAAGCGTGGTGTCCCTTTCAACGAGTTCATGTATCTCGTATTGAGAGGATCCAGCGTCGTTTTCTTCGATTTGCTCTTCGAGGTCTACCTTGGAACGATCCTCTAATCTTACCTCCCTATCGAGACCGTCTCAAACTCATTAACCTGAATACCCTTGAGGAATGAAGGGACGCAGGCTCCGTCGATTGCATGCCTCTTTGCAACTCCATTTTCTTTAACACTAACCCTCGTAATCTACGTTCCACCCGTCTCTTTTATCTACCTATCCACCGCACCACATATGGCTCTAACGAATCAATCTTCCGTATGCTGCGTAAGGTAAACTCCAACCTTTCCGTTTTCGATTTTAATCGCAGCACACTTTCCCTCAAATTCGATCTCCTTCACCATCCTTAGCTTTAAGCCCTAGTATTAGTTTAAGTCTTAGTTTTTAAGCTTGTATTAAGCATAATAAATGGGGGCGTTAGCCCCCACGAAAATTAAATCTAAAGCATGTAAATCTTCGTTACACCTATACCCTGCTTCTGATTCGACATTAAACCCATCCAATTTTGATACGAGGGGTTTCCAAAATCTCGTTGGCTACTCGAGCATTAACGTTGACTTACGAGTATGTCATCTTCAGCGAGCTGAATCGGAGATCCAACATCAGACCACTTCCGTATGGCTTCTTGAACTTCCTCAACTGTAGTTAGATCGCCCAAGTCCCCAACCTCGAGTGAAGTTTTTGTTTCAAGGCATAGGTGTGTAATATTGAGAGTAAAACCGGTGTCTTCCTAAAACCTGTATCTATCATCAATTTGTTTGTGAGCAATTGATTAAAGTTAGCAATCCTTGACTTAATGGACGCCTAAGTGGTTGATTAATACCAATTTCGTATGAATTGAATATTAGTAAGTCTCTTGACATTAGCATTTCCTCGTAATACTTGCACGTATTCCAGGAATTTCAATTGACTAAAGAATCTTTGCCAAATGATTCACTCATTTTGCCCGAAGATGTGCAAACGGACTACAGTTTATTCTTAAATTTACATAAAAAAAAATTATGTTCATCTGATTAATCGAAAACGTGTTGCTAAGTATCTCCGATTAATTCACCGCCCGTTGTGTAGGTACATTGTTTTTTTTTTTTTCTTTTTTTTGAGAAAAGTGAAAGGGCAGTCTAACCGGATTATCGATAACATCTATTTTGTTCTTTATTCTTAAGAAGTTATGTTACGATAAATGAGCGTTTATCGTATCTATGGCTGAATTTGAGTTTGGATAGTTTTATTTCTTTGTAAATATACTCGTAGATTGTGGATAGACATTTGAGACAAATTGTTGATGGTTTCATGGTCAATGCTGGTTTTTTTTGTAGAATATCCATGAAAATCTAAATTTAAATGCAATAGATACATTGCGTATTCATAAATAATGAGAGGGGGTAAATTTTGTTTCATCTTTCGGAAATAGTGAAAAGTGTTTGTTTAAATATCAAACTAGTCGAGCGAGTATTGGTACTACTACTTGGATACTTGCTGGGCGTCAAATATTTCTGATTGTTGATTCAGAGCAGTTGTAAGTGGTTTAGTTACAACTTTCAAATGAAATAAAAATAAATAGAATTTCAAGTTTGTGTTTGCTCGGTTTAGAGCTTAGTTCAGGTTGACATAGAGGAATATGGCAACTATACAGCAACTTCAGAGATCAAAGTAAAGCGGAACGAAATGAAAAATAACATGGGAGAGTAAAAGTCACTGATAACTTAGGGTCTAGATCCCTTCTCCTAGTGTTTGTCATTAATTGCTGCTTAAGAATAAGAGCTACTATTTCTTCGACACATGTCATGATATTTTTAATTTATTCATAAGTAACAACACGCTGTTCAACAGATTTGGCCAGAAGATAAATATTTTCTTTTTAAAAGTGTCAGCAGACTTCAAGAGCCTTAAAGTAAGTAAGAGCTTCTTCTAAGTACCATCTCAAATGCAGCACTTACTGCCCTATCTTCTATGATTGAAATATGTTGTAGTACAACTTATGCTGATGTCCTGCAGTATTTACTTATTCGGATGTTAATCCAGAAAGTCATTTTAAGAAACTAAGAACCAATTCCGGTGATTGCCTTAGTAAACCTCTGTGAATTGAATAGAATTTAAAAGTATTTTTGACTGACTGAACGTTTTTAAAGTGAAAAGTTACAGTTGCTTCTCAGGCATCATCTCCAAGACTTATCCACGATTTACCTTGTGATTTGTAAATATTCAGTGACAACTACTTTTCTCTCAGACTCTTGAATAAAGTTTCCGTCAGCTCAACGTCGTTCATCGTTGTTAGTCCAATTGGAAGTCGTACCATACACCTCAATATTCATAAAGGAACATGAGGGTTACTTGATCATAAGATATTCAACATTGATCATGTTGCGATCGAGGTAAGGCAGTATTTTTATATTTTTCGATTTCTTTTTCAATTTTTAATTCAATTTATTCAATCAATTGTTGTACAAATGTACATGTAATCCAGAGAGTGATGCAAAAATCTATCTAAATGAAGTAGCTTGGGGCGTTTGCCAAAGAATATTAGTACAAAATGTAAAGGGCCTTTCATTAAGCGCTTCGTATCTTTAAATTTAAATAAAACAAAGTGTGTGTGAGGTATCATCGAATATAACATCGTTCATCGTCCGCCGCGTCTTCTCTGGGTGGCGCGATCCGAAATTTCATATTTTCCATGACTCTGGCGCATAAATCAGGCTGAATTTGACTGATCGCATGGGATGATTTGTGGCTTATTCGCACAGACCTGCGACTTCAGAAGACCCCACAAGAAAAAGTCTAAACGGATCAAATCGCACAATCTTGGCGGCCAGTTCACATCACTTTTACGTGAGATGACCATATCCTCGAATCGCCCGTGCAGAATTTCCAATGTGGTGTGAGCTGTGTGGTATGTAGCGTCGTCCTGTTGAAACTACATGTCGTTGGTGTCTATATCATCCAATTCAGGCCATAAAACGTTTGACGGTGATGGCCTATCCAACGTCGTTCTCAAACAAATATGGACCGATGACGCCGCCAGCCCAAAATCCACACAAAACAGTGACTTTTTCGGGATGCATTGGACGCTCTTGGATCTAATGTGGATTGGTATCGTCCCAAATTCGACAGTTTCCAACTGTTCCAGAGCCCATTCCGCGAACACACGTCGTTGTCTATGGCCGTTTACCTTCAGCTCCTGGGTTAGTTGAATTTTGTACGGGTGCTGGCCCAAGGCAATGGCAAGACTTCTCCTCTCACGCGGAAAGGTCTGATATCGTACCTATGTTCCGAGGACCCAAATCAAATCGCAGCGATTTATAAATCTCTCTATGCGTTTAAGCCCCTGCTTCATCGATGAATTTTTGCCTAAAACATGTGTCTAAATATGAGAGAAATGCTTCCAACTCGTGCGAGCATTCCAGTTCAGTTGAAGTTCTTAACCAAATCTTTCTGCCAAATTTAATCAACTTTTATACCAGCGACTACAGCTATTGACTGCAAAAATAACAGCCTTTTTCAGTCAATCTGGTGTCTCCTTTTTCGAGTATACCGGTGATATAGTTTAAGTGTTTGTAGCAACAGGGGAGCCAACCCTGTTTCGGTCGTGATCGAAAAAAATCTCAGCAATTCCTCTACGTCATCCTTATAAAGGGTTTTCCAATAGGGACTAGAACACCTTGAATTTAATTTGTGGACGCACTCTTTCACTAATCATCAAACTGTCACTGTCAATTTATTCAGTAAACTCAACATTTTTATCATGGTAAGGTACACGAACGAGCAACGTCTGCAAATTATAAAAATTTTCTACTGAAATTCGGCGTCGGTGACTGCAACTTTAAGAGCGTTAACTCCAATTTTCGGTCGTAATTCTCGCCCTAGTGGACAGGCAATAACAAGTTTAGTGCAAAAATTTGAGTCTACATATTCGTTGTGTGATGTTGCCGTGTCAGTGAGACAACGGGTTGGTCGAAGTGTCGAAAATATCGCTGCCGTTCAGGCGTCAAATCAGCCAATTCCACGGCGTTCTCAAGAATTGGGCATCGCTCAGACCACATTATGGCGTATTTTGCGTAACGATCTTGGTTTACACCTATACAAGATCAAGCTGACTCAAGAACTGAAGCCGATGGACCATTTGAAGCGACGTACGTTCTCCGATTGGGTTCTGGAGAAGATGCGCCAAGATGATGAATTTCATCGCAAAATCATCTTCAGTGACGAAGCTCATTTTTGGCTCAATGGGTTCGTCAATAAGCAAAATATGCGTTGTTGAACGGGTGAAAATCCACATGTGCTTCATGAATCACCACTTCATCCACAAAAAAAAACTGTTTGGTGAGGTTTGCTTGCCGGCGGCGTTATTGGGCCATATTTTTTCGTCGACGATAACGATCTGTGAATTACTGTGAATGGTCAGCGTTATGGCGCCATGATCACCGATTATTTTTGGCCCGAATTGGAAGATATGGACTTGGATGACATGTGGTTTCAGCAGGATGGTGCCACAAGCCACACAGCACACGCTACAATCGATTTATTGAAGAGTAAGTATGATGAGCGTGTTATCTCAAAACATGGGCCAGTCGATTGGCCGCCTCATTCGTGCGATTTAACGCCGCTTGACCATTTCTGTAGGGCTACGTTAAGTCATTGGTTTATGCCAACACGCCGACGATGTTGGAAGAGCTCTGAGCTAACATTGAACGCGAAATAACGGCCGTTTAGGCCGAAATGTGTGGACGAGTCGTTGAAAATTGTGTCCAACGAATCGACCGCTGCAAACGCGCCCGCGATGGCCACATGAACGAAGTCGAGTTCCATTCATAAATGTTTTGATTGTACTTCAAGCCGATAATAAAGTTTTTGAAATATCTCAAATGGTTTGCGTTTTATTTAAAAAAAAATATTGTAAAGTCCTTATTGGAAAACCCGATACATAGACATGGCCCCACGCTTGTGCTCCGTAAAAGAGTATAGATTTTGATACCGCCTTGAACACTCGGTATTTGATACTATGGGCAATATTGCGCTTTTAAAAGCAGTCCTTCCAGGTTGAGCCAAGTGGCAGTCCATATTCAGGTTATTCGATGTTTTGCAGTACAAAAATGTGGTCTATAGTAGAGTAACCAGCTCGAAATCCAGCTTGGAAGTCGTTTAAGAGCTTTCTTTCCTCTCTCCATCGTATTGCTCGGGATACTTGTGAAAATCCTTCCTGAAGGGTTTAACAGAGAGATACCACGATAGTTGGAGGGATCCGATACGAGTATATCACCTTTTTCAAAAATGCGAAATATACTCGCAATAGCTCCTTTAAAGTTTTCCACTACGTTTCCCGATTCAAATAATTTCTTAAAT
Source organism: Volucella bombylans (assembly GCA_949129095.1). Lineage (NCBI taxonomy): Eukaryota > Metazoa > Arthropoda > Insecta > Diptera > Syrphidae > Volucella > Volucella bombylans. Next base: position 123,474,805 of record OX422141.1, on the reverse strand, counting down.
ACTGACGTTAGAGTGGCCAGAAATTTGTTTGTAGAACTCAGCTGGTATTCTGTTCGATCCAGGAGCTCGTGATAGAACTTCCCTAACTTCAGAAATGGAGATTGAACTATTGGTTTTATTGGATATTGGGTTCAAAATATTTTTAAAATGCCTTTTTACGTGCACAGTTAGATTCATTGTTAATTTCTGGGAGAACACCATCTAATTTTTTTCCTGTTTCCTGGAAGCCTCATGAATTACGGTTATCACCAAGTTTTCTGGTTTTCATGGCATTTTGTTGCATATAACCAGTATTATAGACGTCCGAACATTTCGAGGTACGTCTAGAGATATCTCAAACCCCAAAACAGTCCACAACTACTACCCTAGAACGGCTGCAATTAAAACAAATTTGCACGCTCTTTACAAATCGTGTACTTCTCTCATCAATGCTGTTACAAGCTGCCTTAAGTGGCGAAGATCAGTGGCATCGATGCCTAAAGCCGTCAGAAATGCCGCAACTGACATACTGGGTTTCACCTAAAAAAAGCTCCCCGAAACATCCGGTTTGATAGAAGATAGACAATTTGACATAGAAGAAGGAGAGTGAAAAACATGAAAAGCGAGCGATCAAGGAAATGGTGTGGTGCTACCCCAGGAACAGGAAATGAAGTGAAAATAACAATTTGTTAACTTAAACGCCGCATCTGAGATGCAAAAGAGAGCATATGGTATACCAACTCAATTCCAAGGTTTGCTTACAGAAAAGCATGCCTGATCGATGCTATCTCAACACTGTTAGCTCGATCCACAAAGAGGGAAACCCTCTTACCTACCCGTCCTGTTTAAGATCAGTAAGACAGATGTGACAGGCGTAACTGCCTAAAACCATTTGTCAAAGATTTGATTTGGGTCTTTCATATGCTACTATTAACCGGTAGTTCCTCAAAATCTAGATCGACACTCATTATCATTTTATTGATTTCAAGGTTCCATATGACATCATCGTCAAGATGAGCTATGCAGAGCTTTGTCAAGTTTTGACATATTCTCTACCCCGTGAAGGTTGAAAGCAATTTCAACAAATACTTTTTTAATGTGAAGGTGATCCGCTGTCATGTGCCTTCTTTAACATCATACTTAAGAAATATGTGTGAACTGTGAAGCTCATAATAGAATATCAGAAATTATTGGCATACGAAGAAGACATTGAAAACGTTGGCAAGATGCAGCGAACTGTCACATATGCAAGTGTTGAAATAGTTGTGGTGAAAATGAGTTTGATTGGGAATGAGAGCAAAGAAGAGTGTATGCAGTCAATAAAAATAGACACACAACTTTGACGCCATATCCTTGAGGTAGTTAGGGTGATGTCGTCTACCTCGACTACGCAATTAACTCTGATCAAAACAGAAAAGTGATGAGCTACACTTATCAATCGCTCTTTCTTTCTTTCTTTGGCCGAAGAAGGCAATAGTAATAGAGATTAGTTGAGAAGCATTAGGGAGACCCTATATACCTGTAAGACCCCAACCAAGATCTATGGCGCAGAATCATGGCCAGTAGCGAATGTGGATGACTGCTCCTATCCTTGATTCTTCAGGACAAGATATAAAAAATACACATCAGCCGCCTTATTTGTATAGGACATGTAAAGAGAATAGAATAGCAAAAGAATGTGACATCTAAGGGGACATTCACATGTAGTATGAGAATAATGAATTTGCGAAGCGCAGGGTAAAAAGTGTCCAGGTCCACATCAGTTCAGGAATCAACAATGCTGGAAATGGTCACCTCAAAGACAAAAGTCAATAATATCCAGCTGCATGGGACATGTACTAAATGGTAGAAGACTCGATGTCCATTTCCACGGATGGATCAATTGAACTTGAGAGGCCCACGTCGCCTCCCAGACTACAGCAGTGAGATATTGGCCAGATATGCGACAGTAAATACAATATCCCACCAAATTATCATGTTCACTGACAACCAGGCTACAACTTAGGCATTCGCTGCAGTCGAAATTAAATCAAAGTTTGTGAAGTGCTGTGGTGCGGGGTTTAAGGCTCTTTGCATTCAGCATAAGATTAAGCTCTGCTGGGTCTCCTTGGCTACAAAGGAGTGTCAGACAACGACGAGACGTAGACGAGTTAGCTCGGATATGAACTTTCTTTGATAAAGAACTGGCAGATCAAACTAATGATATCGCAGCAATGTGGACACTTTTCCCATATACTCGTATACAAAATGTTTGCCTCGTGCTATCCTCCAAAAACAACCTGATGGACATTAGTTTTCCAAGTCAAGTGTATACAATTTTTACTTGAGTTGATAAATCAATGCTTGCCACTTACTTTTTAAAGATTATTTCATGTAAATATTGACGACGGAGAGTCCAAGTTTGAATCAATTTTTCGGGCATATAACACGTGTAGTGTTGTCTTCCAAGGCTGCAATTGACGCTGGTTGATTTGATGTATGGGCATAAAATATAGTCTAAAGGCGTCAAATCGCACGATCTAGCCGCCCAATCCACCGGTCCAAAATGAGAGATAAATTGCTCGCTGAAAAAATTTCTCAATTGGTCCATCGATTCGCGTGCTGTGTGACATGTAGCGCCGTCTTTCTAGAACCATATGTCGACCAGGTTCAACTCGTGCATTTTGGGCACAAAAAAGTTCGAAATCATTGAACGATAGCCATTGACGGTAACGTTGTTCTCATGGTCATCTTTTAAAAAAATACAAACCAATGATTCCGCCTGGCCATAAACCGCACCAAACAGTGTATTTTCTCGGATGCATCGGCAGCTCTTGTATTGCCTGAGGTTACTCATCGGAACAAACACGGCTGTTTTGTTTATTAACATACATTTACACAGAAACGAGCTTGGTCGCTGTAGACAATTTTTCCATAAAAAAGCGCATCTTCCTTCAGCTTTTCTAAGGCCCTCTTACCGAAAATTCGACACTGTGGTAGGTCGTTCGGCTTCAGTTCTTGTACGAGCTATATTTTGTAAGGTTTTAGACCAAGATCCCTGCGTAAAATCTTCCACGTAGTCGAGTAACACAATCCAAATTGCTGCGAACGACGACGAATGGACAAATTACGGTCTTCATTAATACTGGCGAATACACCAGTAATATTAATAATTAATAATAATTTGATGGGGGCGGTTTTGATAGTGGGGCAGGGTAGAAGGATCGTCCCAGGGCATACCTCGAAGAGCAAATGGAAGAAAACGGCGCTGGATGCTTTCGATTCTCGAGATATGAACGCGATGATATGGGGAATATACTTGACTGGGGGCGAACAAAGGTAATACTCGTATAGAGAGACCTGGTCACGTATGGGTTGGTGAATTCTTTGGACCATCGTTTTACAAAACCTAGTGCAGGGTATTATCCCTTCCATATGTAAACGGAAGTTGAGCCCCCCATCACACAAAATGCCGAGGTCGCGAAGAGGTTAAACGGAGGAGATAGGTTAGTTGTGGAGAAGGTAGAGACGGGGAGGAGATTGGTGCTGTTTATGTGGAAAGGTGATGGATTGGCATTTGACGATACGATTAGTAAGTTCCAAACAATTTTTGAGGCATAACATCGAAAAACTATCAAGGTCTTGTTGGATAAGGTAGGAGTCATTGGGAGAGGAAATTGTTTTGAAAATATTGGTACCGTCGGCGTAAAGAGAGACAGACGAGTATCTTATGATCATATCGAGATCACTTATGGTTAATATAAAAAGAAGGGGACCGAGATGGCTGCCTTGTGGAACTCGAGAGGTGGCCAAAAATGGGGCCGAGTGGGCTGATCTAAAACGAACACTGTATAAAGGGTTTTCCAGGTAAGAGGATATCCATTTTAACGCAGATGATGATAATTTCTTTGTGATCGAGGATCCTCAGGAGAAGGTTGAGGCTATAGGAGCGACTTTTCGGGAAGTGTATGGAACCAATAACGTCATTGGTTCTAATCACGATCTGGAGAATCGAGTCCTTCTGCACAATTTCTACCTGCGAAATGACATACAGAACTGGCGATTCGAGAGCTCGGGTTTCGCAAAGTTCAGTGACGAGAATATTGCAAATAATGTCATCGCCAATGAAGGGGACCTACCCCCGTTCATTTCGAAGGAAGAACTCGACGAAATCTTCGACACAATAAGAAGTAAAAAATCAGTGGGAATCGATGGAATACCGAACATTGTGCTTCGACATCTCCCTCTAGAAGCGGTAGACATTTACACCACCCTGTTTAACAATGCATTGAATAATGCACATTATCCAGCGCATTGGAAAACGGCGGTGGTTCAACCTATCCAATCCAATCCGGCGAATCTCCGGTCGATAAGTCTCCTTCCGAATATCAGTAAGGTTTTTGAAAAAGTAATCAATAGAGCTCTGTCTAGGTGGGTTGAGGACAAACATATTGTTCCGGATAATCAATTTGGTTTTAAGGCGGGACATGGTATCTCACATGCCGCGTCTAAACTGGTGTCCGATATCCAATGGAATAGAAGCAAAAAACAATGCACTGGTGCCTGCCTTGTTGACTTGGAGAAGGCTTTCGACACCGTATGGTTAGAGGGTCTTTTCTATAAGCTGACTAGGCTGGGGATTAGCAAACCTCTCTTGTACATTCTTTATAATATGCTAACCAACAGACAGTTCATCGTGAAAAATGGCGATGTGACTTCTGTTGGAATATTTCAAATTAAAAATGGTCTTCAGCAAGGTGCGGTCAATTCGCCGATCCTATTCAACATTTACACAAGCGATTTGATAGGTTCACTTCCCCATAGCATAGCGTATGCAGATGACTTGATAGCGTACAGAACAGGTCCAAAGGTTGAGGTCATTAACATGCCAACTCGATGCGAGGGTGAAAGTTATCTGCTACATGGCCCTCATCCGGCCCATGCTGGTATATGGGTGTCCCGTGTGGTTCAACGTGAGAGCGAGCTTAATGGAAAAGATTCGGGTGTTTGAGAGGGCTTGCCTTAGGGTTTGTCTTCACCTTTACAGAACACCAGAATCGGAATACATAAAATTCTATCCCAATGAGGTTCTATACAACAGGGCGAGTCTAATAAGAGTGGACAACTTCGCTATTAAGTTGACTCGAGGGCATATTGCGAGAGCAATGACCTCGTCCAATAACCTGATATCTGGGGCCTACTACCCCAACTACTTATATCATGAGAGTGTGCGCTTGAAAGGCTTCGTGCCCCCTGAAGCGTTCCTCTATTTAGACATGAAAGGGCTGATCCAGGATAGGTTTGCGGTGCCGCTAATTTTCCACGTAGCTCGTGCAGTGGGTGAGGAGCGACTCAACTACAACAGAGACGTCGCACACGGCAGTACTGAACGTCTCAGGTTTAGCAGGGCGGTTTCAAAACGCGATAAAAAAGATGTTGTCTTGCAGCACCTAAATATTTGGTGGTTGAATGAAGAAGACCCGACTTCTTCGTCGTTTCCTTCAAGTCCAGGTTAGCCTAGTCAGAAGGCAAAGTGGGCCATATTTACCATACTATGTTTAGAAAATGGCCGGCTTACATAGGTTAGGGTAGTTTTAAGGTATGAAGGTTGGCAACCTTGGGTTAGCTAGCTGTTAGGTTAGCAACGTGAAAATTGCTAACAATTAGGTTAGATTAGATTGTATACTTAGACTAAGTAGTTTAAGGTTTAGTATAAGTTAGCAAAAATAGTTAGTTTAAGTAGTTTAAGTATTTATACCTTTAGTATAAGTTTTATGTAAACACAAAAAAATGCTCAGTTACTAAGTTTTTTCTTAAACAATTAATTTTTTCTTAGTTTAACTTTAATAGATGTTAATCAACAGTAATTAAGATTGAAAATTGTAAATTAGACGTCGAAAGACAGAAAATAAAAATATATTATAGTTTAGCTTAGAGCGCCCGTTTTTTGGGCCAGTAAGTTAGAATAAGTTAATTAAGTTATAATAAGCTAGCATTTAAGCATTTTTTCTGTTAGCATGTAAGTTCAGTAAATTTAAGATGAATAAAATAAAATGCATTAAAAACGAAAACAAAACGATATCCATTTTAAGAGTATGCGTTCAAAGAGAGATTTTATCGAAGGCTTTGCTAAAATCGGTTGCAACTACATCGACTTCGTTGCCATTCTCTAGGGCATAGAGGGCAAAGGATACGAATTCAACGAGATTTGTGGTGGTTGACCTACCATTTAATAAGACATGTTGTCTAAGGGAAATAAGTGATTTGCACTGGTCCAAGATGTGAGAGAGCAGTGGGCCATTGGAGAAGTTCAGTAGGTAACTAAAATACGATGGATCTGGTACAAAGGAGTCGTTGGTGAAAGATTGTTTAAAAAAAAGGTGGCAAATAGGTTGGGAATGGTGAGTGAATCGGTTGATGACTTTTTGTTGAAAGAGAGGGAAGGGGGGTAACCATCGGGATTTCTTTTCTAGTTAACAATTTGAAAAAACGACTTAGGGTTGTTTATAAGGTTGACTTCCGCATTGTTAAGGCAGCGCTGGTAAAAGGAATCATAAAGTTCGGTGAAATGAAGATAAGCACCAAGATAGTTGGAATAGTCGGTAAAGGATCTGGTACGCAGGAAAACAGCCCATGACTTGGTTCTCTTATTTCGTAAGGAACGAAGGTTGCGATTATACCAGGTAGGACTAGTAGGTGATGTTTTAAGGCGGGAAAACGGAACGTAAAAAATGGATAAGGCATCGATTATATTTAGAGGGATTTGCTGGATATTCACTGATTTTGTGAAAGTGTGCTTTGTGAAAGTCGCAGGATGAGAGAAGGGGGGGTGATAGTTATCGATTTTTGAGAGAGATAGGAGACAAAGTGCAGTTTAATCTGTTGTGAAAATAAGGTCTACATTACACTCTACGCATACACGGAAAGGTGGCTTGATGCCAACAGCGTGAATTTGGCAGAGTACGAATTGACGCATGTCACGAACCACGCGTGAGCTATCAAAAATAGAACACTGAAAAGCCAAACATCAAAAAAATCACCCTTTAGTCTACTCGTATAACTATTTGCACTTAAAGAAACTTAAAGTTACTCATTACTAGCGTGTCTACTGAAATAAGGGAGGTACATCCCCTGAATTTTTCTAAGAAGCCGTTAAAATATCTTTTTTCTTGTAAGTCATTTCAGATATCAAAACGGACAGATTCTTAGATAGGTAGATAATTCTACTGATCCAGCGCAAACTAGTATTCCCATTCTCTTCAAACAAGTTCTAGATAATTTTTGATTAAAAAATGTAAATATAGTAAAACACATAAAAACAAACGTTTGCCAATATTTTATCATAAATAACCGGATCCTGAAACCACTGAACATTAATTATACGCCTATTTGCTGATGTGGGCGGAAAATTTTTTCATACACAATATATCAGCCTGATAGGCTTTATGCCATCAGGAATTTTTAAATAGACCCCATGACCGAAATGGAAACCAGTTTTCTATTTTAACAAATAAAGCTTATGTTCTAAACAATTTGTTATTTTTATTTCTACCCATTTCAGTCGGGACAAGTTAACTCATCACCTACTGGTTCCATGAAATATGACAAAATTCGAATAACTCATAGTGCCTGTCGCACATCAGTTATGTTCTGAGATTCAAATGAAATTAATTTCATATTTATTTGTTTTCTCCTTCAATCCTGATTTGACTCGAGTAATAATGCTGAAGAGTTGACATTTACTTGTATTTCTTAAACAAGTCAGCCTCATGAAGGACTGGCAATTTTAATGAGAAACACAAAATTGCAATAGGTAACTACATTTTTATGTAATTTTTGTACCTGTTCAACATTTATACCAAACATGCTAAAGATACTCTGTACTAACTCGGAACTACGAGTACTATTTTCGGAAATGACAAATCAGAAAATGCTCAAAAGACTGGTCTGTGCCCTTCGAATACGTATTGGCTTTGTTTACACCGTGAGATTACTCATTCTGCAAAAAATGTCATAAAAATTCTCATGACCATTGCATTGAAAAATGAAAAACTAGTCTGGAGTATTTAATTAACCCCAGAGTACGATAAGAAACAGCATTTTATGACCGACACTTTTTAACGTGCAGGATAGGTTCGTCTTAAGATACTCGTTCTGAACATTTTTGCAAACCGGATGAATTTCAGAAAGATAAACCCAGGTGTTTAGAGAAGTCTTCTTGAAGCTGCGATTGAGACTTCTGTAGAGAAATAAAAAAATAGTCATTCAAGGTTGAAGCACTACATTTCAGACTGAATTGGACTGAAGTAACCTTTTGGCGAGTTAAACAAACGATTCGAATTCTGTGTAGCCATTCATAGTCTGGAGCATCCCGTGAGAATTTATGAAAATTGCCAAATCATGACAAGGTCGGCTGTAGTAATTTAGATTATCTTAAGCTACTCATCACTGTGGGTACATTTTGTATGCTAATCGCACACAGTCAGATATTAATTGGTAACGAACGGTTTTTAATTGGAAAATAAAGTACAAACAAATCGTCCGAAAGGTATATTCGTCACACTATGGGGTACCCCCTATGTGGGTGGATTATTTAAAACAACAGTTCGTATGCTCATTTCATATTTAGTGGGTTTCCCGATTCAAGCCACGTGATTTCAATAAACGAGTTAATTGCGAATTGTTTTCATCTTGAAATTAAGTGCACGGAACAAGGTCAGCAATTTGTTGTATTTGATTTTTTGTTAAAATCTCTTTAAGCACCACTTGGCCAGTTTTGAAGTAAATATTGGGTGCGCAAAGTCGGATAGTAAATAGTAAATGTTCAGAGCTCCTAACTCAACTTCCAACTTCCCATCACTTCTCTTACTATTGTCTCAATAACCCACTCCCTCGGGCTAGATTAAGGTTTGATACGAACCGTGCCGATACTGAACCTGCCTGAGAGTCCATTCAAGTATCTCAGTCGCAAGCGGAGAATACTCGTACACAGCTGAATCTCTGTAAATACTCCACTCTTCTTCTACAGAACTCGTGCGACTAATGTGGACTTATTAACAAATAAGACAATGAACAATTATTCAGGAGATGTAAGACCTCCAGAAAGCCCTTGTGGTCTGTCTGGTAGAAACTAAAACTTTCCTTCACTATAACGAATTTTTCTTCGTATAAAACAAAAGTAAACCAAGAGGCTGTATTCTTTCGGCCTATCTGGCGTACGACTCAACTAGGCCTATCCTTCTGGACTTAATCGAGAGAATCATTGCTGAACAAATAATCTGATAATGTGTATCACACAATAGTGATTTATGATTTTCAGTAGAAACTTCAGCCTTTGCTATAAAAAGCGAATCTATGCAACTAAAAAGCAAAAATAAATCATTTACATCACTCTTACCACACACTATTAAGGAAAAATGGTTAAGGACGGGAAGATATCTATGGACAGCTCCCTCTCCTAGTCAATCTATTTTAAGAAAGAGCTGAAAGACAGATTGGAACAAATCGCGTCCCCTGTAAGACATCGGTTTCTCCTACCTATACACTTTTTTTTTATTTTTATTTTTTTTATAATGACCGCGCGCTCAAGGGGTTTGTGTACCCTTAAAATGTTTGTTCACAGCGGGGGCAAAGGAAATTTAGGGAGAAAGAAAAGAGAGGTACCGATGTACATTGCTTTTAAATGTTTTTAAGTTATAACGACCAGGAAATACAGAGATCGGCAGGGCATTCCATAAGCGAGTTTTACGGCTTAGGAACGAATCACGATATTTCAGAGTACGTCCGAAAATGGGCTTGAGGGAATACTGATGAGCATTCATAGCGAGACGGGTGTTAGGTTGAAAGTTTGAATGGGCGGAATGCTACTGGCGATTTCAGTGGAGCACTGGTGGTGGAAATAGCGATAAAACAAAGTGAGACACGAGACATTTCGTCTGTGTTCGAGGGTGCCCATTGACTGGGTGATGTTAGCATCACCTATGAGTTTTATTGCACGGTTTTGAATCCTATCTAGCAGGTGCAGAGATGTTTTAGGAGCACCTGACCAGATGTGGGCATTGTACTCCAATTTTGGGCGGATGAATGCCTTATACATATATTGAGGCCAGATCAGAGGGGGTAAAATATTTCTTACATCGCTTGAGGAAACCTAGATATTTCGCAGCATTTTTGGCGACATCAAATATGTGGTCATTCCAACGTAAGTTGTCATTGACACACATTTCGACGATGCAAGTGCCATTCATGGATAATGGCTGAGTGTATAAATTTCGCTTTAACGACAACAGACGGTATTGTGTTTTGGAAGCTGTTAATATCAGAATTTAATGAGGTTAACATACGTTGGAAGTAGAAGAGAAGAGATTGTTAATGAAAATTAAAAAGAGTGTCGAACACAGAACGGAGCCCTGGGGCACACCAGCATTTATTTTGTAAATATCACACTTGAAATTGAACATTCCGAAAGGTAATTTCTAATCCATTCAAGAAGAGAGTCATCGAGCCCAAAAGTACGCATTGCTGAAATGACTGCTAGAATCGCTGACTTCAACGCAGAATAATATATTCAAGCGCCTGATGGAGTGTAACGATTCAGAATATACGAAGCTCGGAGGCTTTTCAATAGGACCAAAGAATCATGTGACTGAGAGTTTTATAAGGAACTGATATTGGAAAAGCTGGAATAAATTCCTGAAGACTAGTTTTTGGAAACATACAAATATACATCAAAGTCGGAAGATTTTGTAAATTCATTGCATCCAACTCAAATACCAACTTCTCATAAGAATAATTAGCAGGATAGAGCTAGGATGATCCTCAGCTCGGGTAGTGTTACTCCAGGTACAAGTTGTCGTTCTCTCTCATCTTCTAAGGAGAGAGAGATCTGTTGTAAAGGATTCTAAGTTGACTCTCAAACTAAAGCCAAAAGTGTGGCTTGCGCATTTTCGTCTAAATGAACCTGCTCGGTTCAGCCTTCTACATAACCTATCCTAATCTTAACTAACTGCTTTGGAGAATTTTCAAATTATTTAGCAATACCTCGATGCCATATAACGAAGTAATTTTAAGATACTACCATTGCGTGGAAATTTAGTTCGGCATTTTACCAAAAAAGTAAATTTTTTAAAGAAATCGCTAAAAAAATTAGGTCATTGCACAGCCTATGTATGCCTAGACCTTTTGAACAGTTGAATATATATCTTAAGCTGAAGTACGAAACATTTTGGGGCTATTATAGTGCCTTACAGTTAAATAAATCTTTTTCAATAAAATCTAATAAAATTAAAAATTGTCTTCGGTAACACTAAATTAAACGAAGTCCTGTTAGCATTTCTAAGGTCTGAATACTGAACTTAGAAAATACTATTAGTGTGAATGAAAATCTGCCCCAGCAAGAAGGTCCGCTCAAGAAAGACATCAACAATTCAATGTCACATGTCAAACAAAAAATAAAAATATTGCACAGGACACTAACAGTGTGTTGAACTACGGTTGTTCTGGTTTTTTTTTTGACTAAAGCCACCAACATCTGGGCAGTTAAGGATGAGTTCATTCTCTTATACAGTCATGACTTGTCAAAAAATGAGTCAGCTAAAGATTGGTTTTGCCATGTCTCTTTTGAGTCCATATTTCGGCCACTAGTGCAAAATTGTGCATTCATATTTGGTTAGTCTCTTGCGGTTGCCAGGTTGCAATACTGTGATTTCTTTCATTACTTCATTTCCTGTTGTATAACTGGGCTTTCTTTTTGAATATATTTTATTTGTAAACCACATTGTGTGTACTCGTAAGATTTGTTTTGGTACAAAATTATTTATGGGACATTCGCGATCTAATATGCAAGCGTGAAAGGGGCTCGCCGTGTATTTAAGCCGCAAAAAAAAAAACAATCCAACGGGAGCCTACTCGAATTTTCCGAATTCTTTAATTTCGTGAACAACGTGCCGCTTTGATTGCCATCTTCCTGTGGAGTTCAATTTCTTCCAGCATTTTTGGATCAAACACTACAGTGACGTCGTCCGCAAACATTGGGACAGAATTTGATGATACACAATGTTCTAGAAGTGGGGATAGGACAGAGTCTTGTGGCACACCCAGTTACTTTGTACGTCTTAATCCCTCGTCAAGTTGTTAGAGGAGCAATCTTTTGAGGTAAGAAGTAGCGTATTTGACTTTTGAGTGAACTCTTCCTATTTAAAATGAATTATCTGTCGGTCGCTTACAAGGCTCATGAAAAACGCCCTCATGCGTTGAACATTTCGGCCAAATTGGTCACGTCTAGTTTTAATGGCAATTTTAAGAGTATATTTAAAATTTCACCAAGTCCCACTGTAATTCTCTCGTTTTATCATTGGTACATAACATATGTACATACGAGTATATGTAATACTTTGATTAACCAGTTTTGTACATTTTTGGTGAGGAAATAGGATCGCAACAATTCTGCCTACGGAGGATGCAATTTTGTAAGCCCCCAAGACATTATTTTTTAATTGTTTGCAAAGTTACTCAGAGGAGAGGCTCCTTAAATCAAATCCTTCATAGGCGTACTGATGTAAACAAAAATTACTTTACGATAGGAAAATGAAAGAGCTATCAAAGTCCAAAGCAATCAATCGAGGCAACCAAGAATGGGGCGTCAGTGGAGGGAACTATGACCAAGCTAGCGTAGTCTCAAATTATATAAGCCACGTTGTTCATTTTGATGAAACGAGTGAGGATATGAAGACAATGACGAGCTTCAATGGGAGCAATTGAATATATTTTACCATGTAATTAATGTTGTAGATATTCAAGATTTTGTATAAGCCATAGCCCTATTCTGAAACATACTTTTGAAGATACAAAAGAACGCTGCACTAACCTCTTTACCTCTCTATCAATATGAATGCCAAACATTTAGTACCACAATCAATACCTTGGTACAAGTTTGTCTCGCACATGCTTGGCTTTGACATTTGAAAAGTCCAAACTCCCATTTCACGGGCATATTAAAGGAAATTTTCAAAGATTTCAATAACAATGTACAAATAGGTCAGGTTCATATGTACCACACATGATATGTGGTTTACTTACTTTAACATTTGCGCAATGTTGATTTAACCGGCTTTTATGAAAGATGCTGGTTTTTAATTAAATTATAACCGTTACAAAAACCAAGTACTTTTAAGTAACTCAGCACTGCATTGTCTTGTAGTATTTAGTTCAATAATTTCGTAGTTAACTAAATTTTCAACTAATTAATTCAATTGTGATTGATTTAATTTTAATTTAGTTTGAAAGTTAGTTTGTAATCCTTTAATCGTGTAAATAAGTTAGTTGTGCTTGAAGTTAATGATTAACAATACAAGTCGGCGTGACAAGCAATTGAACTAGAAACTTATAACTTACGAGTGCAGTTGTTAATTGTAGTTGATGATTGGACACAAAGGCCATAAAACTAATAGTTGAAGATGAAACTTGGAACTTGTTTGCACCTTTTAGTGAGATATTGATCAGCTCTAAAAGGAACATCAAAGATGAAATGATTCTCATCAATGGGGATTTAAGTGCAAACGTCGGGGATTAGAACTGCGAATATGAAGACTACCATGGAAGATATAAAGATATAAAATCATACGAGACAGTTGCAAGCAGTCGACCACGCGGTCTTTTAAAAGATCATAGCAGGCAATGCGGATTTGTGGGAGGGAGGTCGACGTGATTCAAAGTTTACAGATAACGGCATAGAAACATCAAGGCGTTTCGAAGGATCTATTTAACATATATTGCAGTATTGTCTTCGCTGATTTGGAAAAGGAATCCGGTAGAGAGAGATGTTAAATGTACGGGGGGCTAGTGAGGAGATAATATCTTCTCAAGGCCTATATACGATGACGTTAAAACGAAAGTTAAATGCACAGCTAAGGCTGGCTTATACCAAGGCATTCTGCAAGGCCAGTATCTTTTAACGTCCTGTAAGCTTTTCTGTTAAAACAATGATAAACCTATCATAAGCAACGGCGTCACAGTCCTTTGGGCAGCTCTTAACAATTGAATGAAGACGCTTGGAGGTAACAGGTTACGAATCAGTCGTTCTAAGACCAAATACGTGCATTGCCGTTTTTTTCGAGCTCGCACACCCAACTTCTGCCATCTATCTGATATTTAGAAGGAGTCGTTGTGGCAAAGTGCGAACAATATAAATATTTCGGCTCTCTCGTTAGCCACCAAGAAAATCGCTATGACGATGTTGCACCTAGGGTAGTGTGACGTGGCTTAAATGTCGGGAAAACTCCGCTGTATTTTGTGACAGAAAAATGCCGCTTAAGCTTAAAGGTATGAATTACACATTTTTACGACAGACGTTCATCCGGCTTCAACATACACATTACGATGTTTGAAGATGTATTGAGCAGAAATAACAGCGCGGGAGAGAATACTGCTATAAGTCAGTGGGTGTAACAAAACTTGACTTATTTCATGAGACCTAAGTCTCCACATTAAGAAACCGAAGACAAACATCAGGCTGAGCAAATCAGCGGGTAGTGCCATGCGTGACATTAGCAATTTCTTGACCTCATTAACGAGGTCAGAACAGCATATACCTAGAATGTTCTTAGGTCCGCAAGTTTACCCATTCCCCCAAACGGCGCATTTCTACTGCTGGTACATATGTGGGTGAAATATGTAGCACTAGATGTAATTACGCATGCAACATATTTCAACAGATAGTACTGAGAGAAGAAGTAGATCAATGTCCTTAATCTGACACCTCTGATCAATCTAAACAAAACAAGTTACGATTCTATTATTAAGTTTGATCAGAAATACGGATATCGCGGTTCTTATCTCAAATTTAAACTTGCTAATTGAAAGAATTTTGACCCCGGATTTCACTCAATGCTCGTGGACTTCTAAATAGTAAGTAATCAATCTGCGAACGAAATCGAGGGAGAAACTAGTCGATAATAGGTATCTAATTCGTGTAGTGGATATGCACAACCGACAATAAATTTACACATAATTTCGGAAGACTATTAGTGAATATGGGCTTGTATGATACACTTAGTCCATGATATAAATATATGGTCTGCTTCTTCCTTACTTACGTTCTGTCATAAATTTGTTGATTATAACGAAACCAATAATACGGAACTACCAGGTGTGTGCATAAGTCTTTTCTGGTTTAACTAAAAGATGGCGCCAGCGAAAAGTAGACAGCGTATTAATTTGACACATACGTCATTTTATTCGTCTAACATTTAACTACACACAACACACACAAGTTGAGTCCACCAAAATCTAGCGCCTTTGTTTTATCGTTCAGTGATCATGTGGAATTTTGTGCCTGAAAAAGAACTTTTGCGGCACGCATTGCTTTTCTTATTAATCAAAAGAAAAAGGCTGTTCAAAGTCATGGTTTGCTGTTAGAAATACATGAAAACATGTGAGACATGGTTTTGACAAAAATTGATGACCCAACTCAAACTCAGAGCATTGCATGTGTCAATCAGCAGACGTTTACGAGCAATGGGGAAGATCAATAAACTTGGTAAATGGGTCCCACACGATTTGAATGAACGTCAAAATGGAAAATCGCAATGTCACTTGTGAAATGCCGCATCAACGCCACGAAAGGAAATCATTTTTGCGTCGAATTGTGACGGGTGACAAAAAATGGATTTAGTTTTTATTTATTTTTCTGCATCCGTCGTACTCCCCAGACTTGGCGCCGCACAGTGTTTCGACTATATGGATTTAGGTGGAAAAAGGTCATGTCACAGACTAGTAAAAACCGGTTATTGAGCTTCCAGAGAAGAAGGCAAAGATCTATAATATTTCCATGATTTTCTCGATCTTTGTTTAAACTAACGGTACATTTTCAATGAAGCAGTAGCATTTTGTTTACCGATGCCTCATTTGACAAGTAGCATTTGTGGTTGATGTTGTAATATTGAATCAAATTTTTTTCAACCTAAATCAATTGTTCCGTTATCATGGACATTTTTTCTGAAGGTATTTATGGTTTACTTCGTAATTTTTCTCTTTTTCATAAAAAAAACGTGCTATAGAAAAGCAATTGTTTTGAATTTATCAGTTTTAATTTAAATCATTAGTAAAAAAAGGCATGAGTTCCAGTTTATCAGGACTTAAAATTATATGCATCTTTTAGAGAATTTAATCATCTTTCCGAAAATTCAAACTGAATTTTGCACACGACTTTGCAAATATTTTTATTTTTTAATTTTCAGATTCACTTTGCGTGATTTCACGAACAGAATTTTTTGAGCAATGGAAAAAATATCCCAAAAAAGTGAGGAATGGAAAAATTTACAGCTACATAGTTTTGAAGCATAATCTTCTTGTTTCTAACAATGAAAAACAGAGGCAGTATTAGGTTGTGGTCGGAAAAGATTTTTTATAAGTGGGGTAAAGCAGGCCGTCGAGTTGAGCGATTTTTTTGTATGTATGAAGAATGGCTGAATGGAGATGATATTATTTTATTAAAGCGTGATTCCAAAGATCTTTATCTTGCCGATGATCAAGCTCACCAAACACCTCAATATTTTGGTCGTCCTCCAAAATCGTTTAATGATTGTTGCCAAAAAACTAAAATACACAGGGTACAAAGGATACTCAATAATTTTACCTTTGTTTGCTGCTGAACATTCTCTAAGGCTCGCGAGAAAAAAAGATGCTGCAAACATAATAAAAGGATTGAGTGATGACATAGATGGCGCTAAACAAATAAAAAATGCTCAGTTGCTAACTTCAAAAGAGAAATGCCTTTCCGGTGATGAGGCACTAGGCCTCTATCTTGATGCAAAATTGACCACCAATAGTTACAAACTATTGAGGAATGTAGCTCTTGGTGTAGGCGACGAACTGGTTCCTTCATTTAACTGTTTGACGAAAGCCAAGAAAAAATGCTTTCCACCTGAACAATGTATTCAAGTTGATGAGGTTTCTGCTAGTTTTACATTACAGTCCTTGCTAGATATAATTACCCAGCAGATTTTAGAAGCATTGCACTTTTCAGGAACAGACAAAACACAATCAGCAACGTTGATAAGTAAATGGGGATTTGATGGGTGTTCAGGGCATAGCCAGTACAAGCAGAAATTCGACAACAAAACTGCTAATGACGAATACCTATTTTTAGTTTGTTTCGTGCCTTTGAAATTAGTTTTGGATGATAATTTTAATACCACGCTTTGGGTAAACGTCAAACAGTCATCTACGCGTTATTGTCGTGCAATTAAATTTATTTAAAAAAAAGAGACTGCGGCTTAGCAGAAAATATAAAAAATCAAATCGAAAAACTAAACCCAACTGAATCTTCAAACCTTCTCGTCAAACATGTCCTTCTCTCAACAATGGTTGATGGAAAAATATGCAACATATTATCGGGTACAAAGGTACAGAATTGTTATATTTGTGGTGCTAAGCCCAGTCAAATGATTTCGCCAAATACTTGTGGCAATGTAAAGACACAAAATTATGTTTATGAATTGTCTCCACTTCACGCACTTATAAAAACTTTCGAATGTTTATTACACATTTCTTACAGATTGCCTCTAAAAGTATGGCAAGTCCGAAGAGAGAATCAAACCGTTTTCCAGAAAAGGAAAAATGTTATCCAACGAAGATTCAAATCTGAATTAGGTTTGAACATAGACTTGGTAAAACCTGGGTTTGGTACGACTAATGATGGGAACACTGCCAGAAAATTTTTTGAAGATTATGAAAAACCTGCCGAAATAACTAACCTTGATAGAGAGCTAATATATAAATTCCATATCTTACTTACTGCACTTACGTCTGGGTATGAAATTAATACAGACGAATTTAAAAAGTTTTCGGAGAACATAACAGCATCGTATCCGTGGTATTACATGCCCGTTACAGTACACAAAATTCTATTTCATAGTGTTGATAAAATCCAGCACATGATTTTACCGATTGGAAACTTATCGGAAGAGACTCAAGAAGCTCGGAATAAAGATTGCCGAAGATTTCGAGAATTTAATACCCGTAAGTGTTCTCGGTATGCCATCAATAGAGACTTACTTACAATGTTGCTAATCATTGCGATACTAATTGGAATAGTTTTTGTCTAAGTATAAGTCATTTTGTGGATACGTTGAAAATCATAGTTCTTGTCGAAACCAATGTAGAAGATGAAGAAAAGGGATTTTACAAAATAGAAGGTTACTTGCCTGAGTTTTCGAATAGAAACAAACGAAGAGGAGGAGGTGTTTTGATATTTATTCGCCAAGATTTAAAACACGCGTTAATACCTAACGAAACCACTTCTTACGAAAACGTAAAGATTAGTTTTACTGAGGGACAAACGACTACGTATGTGTTGGGAATTTATAGACCGCCTGGGTTTAGTAAGAAGGCGTTTGTTGAAGAGTTTATACGAAATGTTGGCGAATTAGCTAAAAACGAAGAAATGGTCGTGTTGGGTGATATTAATATTAATGTCTGCGATACTAATGCATATTATGTAAAAGATTATTTGGAGATGCTAGCATCATTAAGACTTATGAACGTCATTACGGAGTTCACAAGAGTGGAGCCAGACAATGGGTCGAAGTCGTTGATCGATCACATACTGGTCAGTAAAACAGATGTTCAGATGAATTCTATAGTTATAGAAAGTGGCATCACCGACCACTACCCGGTACTTTATTACACTTGTGGTTCAAAAACAATAACAGAAAAAGTGGTTAGTACAAAGTACTTAAGTAACACAAAAGTTAACCAGCTAATCCGTGAGTCAAATTGGGATAACGTTATGAATGAAAATGATGCTGAAAACTTTTACAACTTGTTTGTAGCAAAATTTGAAGGTATTTATAGAAATTCAACCAACATGAAAACAACAACGAGAAAAAGAAAAAACAGCACCTGGATGACAGCCAATCTTATCGAAAAATGCAAAAGAAGGGATGAACTATACCGTAGATGGAAAAACAACAGGATAAACAAAGCTTATGAAGTTGAATATAAAAATTTTAGAAACAAAATAAACAAAGAAATATCAATGCAAAAATCTAGCTTTTTTAAAAACCAGTTCATTCAATTTAAAACCGATCCCAGAAAAACATGGGGATTGATAAATGCTATCCTGGGACGAAACAAATTAAACATTGATGAGACATTGAATAAAAACTTTGATACAGAGCCGCATGAATTATCTAACAAATTTTCAAATTATTTTGCATCAAAAACTACAAATATCATACATCATTGTGATGCGACAACATCCCGACACCGGAACAGAATCCTTGATAAGACTTTATTTGTGAAGCCAACCAACATTCAAGAGGTTCATAGCATTATCAGTTTGCTGGGGGAAGATAAATCTCCGGGAATTGATGGAATTCGAGCCGCTGATATTCGAAGACACGCCGATATATTCGCACCCATTATATGCAAATTCATAAACATCAGCCTAGCACAAACAAATATCCCGTCCATTCTGAAAACAGCTGTCGTAAGGCCGATTTACAAAGGAGGAGTTAAAAGTCAGCTCAGCAATTATAGACCGATATCGATTCTTCCGGTAATTGAAAAGTGTCTAGAAAGCGTAATTAGTGAAAGAATAAAGAGTTTTATGGGAAAATATTCCCTGATCCATAAAAGTCAATACGGCTTTCAGAAAAATAAAAGTACAAGCAAATTGTTAGCTGAATTCGCAAATTGTGTCAACCAGAGCTTGAACAATTGTCACCACGTATTGGTACTCTTCATGGATTTCAGTAAAGCCTTCGATACCTTAAACCACAAAACCCTAATAGAAGCGCTACAACGTGTTGGTATACGAGGATTAATGGCGGACTGGTTAACAGATTATCTGTGTAACAGGCTATTCTGCGTGAAAATCAGCGGAGTACAGAGCGCAAAAACAAAGGTGGAATATGGTGTGTCACAGGGTCCAATACTTTTTATCTTGTATACTAATGAGCTTCTTCGCTCTTTTAAGCAGAGCACACCGTTTGCTTTCGCTGATGACACAGCAATCGTGGTACATCACAGGTCGCTCGAAATGGCGACAGCAATAATGCAGGAAGAGTTGGATGCTGCGGTCAAATGGTGTCATGATAACGGCTTGGTGATTAATGCGTTGAAAACCAAGATGATGCACATCCGAAATCCTAGTTTCACATCGACACAAATTCCAGTATACCTGAGAAATGATGCATGTCCTAGTGCCAATACGGAAGTAATCGAAGTTGTCGACAGCTATAAATATTTAGGAGTCATCATAGACTGTCATTTTTTATGGAACAAACAGATCGATAAGCTGCGTATGGATTTAAAGAAAGCCATCTATGCACTAGCCCATCTGAAATATCACGCTACGGTGTCCGTCTTGAGGCAGGTCTACTATTCATTAATTGAGTCAAAACTGCGGTATGGTGTTCTTGCTTGGGGCAATGCAACGGCAACCCATATTCAGAAACTGCAAAAATTGCAAAAATCCGCATTGAAACACATCAACTCTATGAATACACGAAACAACGACACTACCTTCAAAGTCCTTAAAGTAGAAGACATTTTTAAGATGACGCTCACTTTAGAATACTACAACGACATACGGTTTATCAGGCCAGTGGATCATGAAGTGAATACTAGACGACGGGCCCAAGGTATGCTTCAAGTATCAAGCATTCGCAACAAATATGGAAGAAGACAACTCCTACACAGCGTTCCGGCAACAATCAACAATCTACCCCGAGAACTAACAAATATTGTAAATTTTAAAACTAGAAAAAAAGCGATCAAAACCTTCTTTTTGAATAATGAAATATGAAATCAATATAGGCTAATATTTTATCAATTATAGATACTAAATTAGTTTCAATATGTTAAATTGTAATGTGGAAAGACTAAACTCACTAAATTAACCATTAAGTAGTTTAATCTTCTGCAGACAAGCCAAAGGCTTCGCAGATACTTAAATAAATTGTAAAGTGTTAAGAAAGACAAATAAATCAAAAAAAAAAAAAAAAAAAAAAAAAAAAAAAAAAAATCTCATCAGATCCAAAAATCAATGAATTTAGAAATGTAATTGAAAAGAAAAACAGCCCTTTACCACAAGAATTTAGAAAGTTATTGGTTATGCCTGCCTCTACTTCCTTATCCATTGAGGCGGAGAATTCAGCTATGATAAGTGGTGTAATGCTTCATTCTTCTGATGGATCCAGCCATGAAGATATGTCAACAGATTAAACTGGCAAATACCTAACCAATACACATATGCAACTACATACATACGTATGTATATAAATAAAGTGAATATAAATATTATATCTTATTTATATTCACTATATATTTTTACTGTGCAAAATACACACTTATAATAAAAATAATAAAATACTAAATAAAAACATTAAAATGAATTCGTTAGGCTAATAATATTTACATAGTTGATATTAGTTAATATCTTATTTCATCACAAAACTTGTCAATAAAGATACTCATTATGCGCTAAAATGGTTTTCATTTCCTCCATAGCCCATTTTTTTCGAGCACTCGCAACAAGAGTTGAATTTGAAACACTTTAAGTTGGTTTTGACTTTTTTCCACCTAATCCCATATAATCGAAACACTGTGCGCCGTCTGACTATCACCTCTTCGCATCAATGGGGCACGCGCTCGCAGAGCAACACTTCAGCGATTTCGAGGTAGTTGGAAATGACTCGACGAATTGTTTGCAGTTTTTTTTGGCAGGCTATTAATAAATTACCTGAAAGATAGGCGAAATGTGTAGAAGCCGATGGCCAATATTTTGAATAAAAAAAATCAATTTCCCTAGAAAATTTCGTATTTTATTGCCAAAAAAACACCGAAAAAAACGTATGCATACACCTGGTGCAAACGAGTAGATGATAGTCCCATGGCTCTGAACGCATGCATCTCTCAGAAAAGCAGAAGTACTCACGAAAAATAAGGCGGTTAGGCTTGATGGTTTTCCTGCTAAGTTTTTTCAAGGGGCGCTAAATATTTCCATCTGTAGACTCTCCACATCCAATCTTAACACAAGTGTGGAAAGCTGATACACTTAGAAACATTCAGTTTCGTACGGATTGCTTCTTCAGAAAAAATCCCAATTTAGGTTAAAGGATTTGCATTTCCGTTAAAGAGTCATCGTGCAATCACTTCATTAGTTCATTTTCTTGACAATACAAAAAAAAAATAAACTTAACGGTACAATTTGTTTATTTTACATGTCATCATTAACTTTACATTGCAAAGAGAACAAACATTCAGTTTCGTACCATGGAAGTAAGTGCAACTACAGATCAGAATTTTAAGTTTTAAAAGCTTGATTTATCCGATTAATTTTTTAAGCGCATTGTTTTTAGTAAACATAACGGTATTTTTATTTTTTGGAATCAATTTCCATGTTAATAATTTGGTTTCTTAGAATGGGTAAAAATATAAGCGAAGATGTACTCGTACGATCGTTGGCAATTTTACACCGAAAGGATGAAAAATCTTTTGCCGAAATAGGCAAAATATTACATCTTCAAAAGTCAACTGTACAATATATTTGTAAACGGTTCTTTGAAGAGGGAAGGATAAAAAATGTGTGTAACAAGGCACCCAGAAAAATGACCAAGTCTGCACAAAAATTTATTCTTCGTGAAATAAGAATAGATCCCTAGTTGACTTCAGTGGAATTGAGTAAGATGTTAACTGATTTCAATGGAACCAAAGTGAACCCAATTACAATCAGGCGCACACTTAAGAAACATGGCTACTATTCACGTGTATGTCGTAGAAAACCTTTGGTCAGCGAGGTCAATAGAATCAAGAGACTGAATTTTTCCAAAACTTACAAAGATAAGCCAGTAGACTTCTGGAAAAATGTCATATTCGTAGATGAAAGCAAATTCTCACTTTTCCGAAATGACAAAAAACAGGAAAACGTTTACGCTTACCTTACAAAAAACTTGTCCGCGACTGTAAAACATGGTGGACAAAGTGTTATGGTTTGGGGAGCTATGGGCTGGGAGGGTGTTGGAAATTTAATATTTATCCAGGGCAATATGAATAAAAATATGTAACTTAATATTCTCAAAGAAAATTTAAAAGATTTAGCCAACAAATTGAGAATTAAGGAAAGGTTCCACTTTTACCAAAACAACGATCCAAAGCATAAGGCATTAGACGTGCGTCTCTGGCTTTTATACAACTGCCCAAAATGCATTGAAACACCTCCCCAGAGTCTAGACATTAATCCTATCGAACATCTGTGGGAACATTTGGAAAGACAGATAAGAAACACAAGGTCAGTGAAAAACAAAAAGGAGCTTCAAACACTCATATTGGAAAAGTGGAATAAAATTCCATCAGATATAACCAAAAATTTGGTTGAATCGCTTCCAAGTAGGCTCGCAGCTGTAATTAAGCACAAAGGACATCCTACACCGTATTAAATTTTTAAGTTTTTTTAAGTAAACTAAACCTCGTACGAAACTGAATGTTTCTTAAGTTCTTACCTTAATATCATTTAACATTAATTTTTTTGGCTTTTAAATGGAATTTGAGTTTTTTATTTATATTTTTCTAAGTTATTCGATTAAATTTGAAAATTAAATAATAAATAAACTGGGAAAATATTTTAATTTTTGCGAGAATAATGAATACTTCGCAAAGATATTTTTCGTACGAAACTGAATGTTTCTAAGTGTATCTGTGATTGCCAAAATGATGGTTAAAATAATTCCGGAACGCATAAGAAAAAATCGGACAGTATTCGATGTCGAACAAGCAAGTTGTAGAGTAAATCCTATGGCATCGACTAATTTCGAGAAGTATTCAGCAGCATTAACTAGATTCTTATTGAGAATACTTTGTGCAGGAAAGGTATTCCTAGAAACTCATAACTCATAACCGTCACCAAGCCTCCCTTAATGGTGCACAATGTTATGTCCTACACAAAATTACAATGTCAGAGGAAGTCAGGGGATAAGAATGCGACAAGCCTGTATACCATACTTTCACCATTGATATTTTTTCCTATTTGTGGTGGTACTAGGCGGTTTGCTTCACGAAGCCCTGAATATAGAAAACTTCTGAATAAAATGGATATGTCTGATATGAATGCTCATGTCTGCTAGCCTTCACATTTTACAGAATTACGGACTTGGACAAAGTATCGTAGTTTAGAAGCTGGGAGTGAGGTAAAAAATGATCAGTTAAATATTGCTGCTCAACAGTCACAAGCCATGGACATATGGTTATATTATATGTATATTAGGTAAGGTAACATGTCTAATGCAGTAGTAGGGGAAGTCCTTAAAGCACGCACCAAGCTAATCTTTGCTCCTTTCTCCTAGATTTGCAGTTGATCCATAATACATATTTGTATGTTTGTCTTGATATAACAAGTAAGCATGTAAAGAAAAAGAGAGCAGTTATATTTTATAGTTATACAAGGTGGGCCATAATGTACGACTCTGGCCATAACGCATTACGCAAAATTGGAATTTGAGCGAATAATCAGTGGAACGCTATACTCCTGAACAATGCGGAATAATCGTCACGATGTTTTTGATGAAATTCGTCATGTACGACCCACCCTGTATTTAATATGTCAATCAATCTGACAAACTAATCCAGCTTAGGTAATTAGGATAAACACGAATATAAGATCTTCTGTCGGTTTTTGATAGGAAGACTACGAGAATCTGCGTCTAGGATGTCGGTATGTGGGCTAAGCAAATATGTATAACTGAAAATTCAGATTTATGTAAGCATAGCTGAGTGGGCTGCAGTGAATATTCCTGTATAATAAGGGCAGAGGAGGAACACCCAAGATGGAATCAATGGCGATGTCAGAGCCAAATCCCTTGGATTATGCTACTTGGGCATGCTTGGAGCTCAGGTCTTTTTTCGATATTTAGCCACGCATTAAAAGGACAAGGATTTCCGCCTATGCAATAAAATAACAAGAGACTCTAAACCGCTATAAAGCTGATATCACTATCATCCAGGATAGGGATGAGAAAAAGAAAGATATACAATTTTATACAACTTATAGTCCACATAATCGGCCTACCGAACGCACAATTCGCTATACCATAGAAAAGTTTTAAACTCAATTTATATTACTAGATAGCACACGACCAAATACACCAAATCTAGCACGTAGTGAAGAAAATATAGCGGCGGTAGCGATGAATGGATTCGGCATCGTTCTCAACAGCTTGGCTTGTCATATGCAACAACTTGGCGTATTTTAAGTCAGGATCTTGGTTTAAAAGCATACAAAATTCAATTCACCGTTTCATTCGTTGGGCTCTTGAAAAACTTGAAGACGATCCTCTGTTTTCGACCAAAATTTTGTTCAGCGATGAGGCTCATTTAATGGCTTAATGCAAAAAAAAAGCAAAACGAAATTCAAAATCTGCCATTGCATCTAGACAAAACAACGAGTTGGTGTGGATTATGGGCTGGCGAAATCATCGGTCCATATTTCATCGAAACTAAGGCCGACGAGAACGTAACTGCGAATGGCGCCTGTTTTCGCACCATGTAACGGACTCTTTGATGCGTGAAATTGAAGCCCGTCTCGATGGTCTCGATGACGGTACCACTTACCACAAAGCACGAGAACGATTCGGTGAACAGCTAATTTTAGACTTTAGACTGGTGAATTGGCCGCTTAGACATTTTCCTTTAGAGCTATGTAAAGTCCAAAGTCTATATGGATAAGCCGTTTGCGATTGAGGAATTGGAGGTCAACATTAATTGAGTCATTGGTCAAACTCAAACACCATTCGTAAAGCTCGAACGCGTCAACAAAAATTGGAACTTCAGAATTGACCATGTTACACCCAGTTACGGCCAACACTTGAAAAAATAATCTTCAAAAGCTAAATGTAAAGTATGGTTCCTTTGTATGATAAGAAAAATTACCCGATAAAATTGAATTAGTACCTCTAAAAGAATCACCCTTTAGAACGAAATCGGCGAGCTGTCACAGAAGATTGTGTCAAATAGTAGTAAAACAATGATCAAAAAGTTCCCGGAATTTGTTCAAAATACAAGTTTATTCATCTGAATTTATACTGTCCCCTTCAAAGTACCACCCATCGAGTGCAACGCACTTATGCCAGCGCTTGATCCAATCCTCGAAACATTTTTTATATTCGGTTTTCGTTAATCCATCAGTGCTTCCTTCGATTTTTCCATTACTTCCTCTCGGCTGCTGAAATGCGTTCCCCGTTGTGGTTTTTTAACTCGATTGAAGAGAAAGAAGTCACAGGGAGCCAAATCAGGTGAATTCGGTGGCTGTTGGATGGTACTCGTATTTGTTGCATTTTAATGACGGCACTGTTCAACGGTGCGTTATCATGGTGCAAAATTCACTAGTTTTCTGCCCACAATTCTGGTGTCTTTCGGCGCATTGCTTCACGCAAACGTCTCATAACGCCCAAATAATACTCTTTGTTTACTATCCGGCCTTCTGTCAAAAATTCACGATGCACTACACTGTTGTGATCCATGAAAACCGTGAGCATTGCCTACTTTTTTGGCTTGCCTGAAGTCTCGATTGCGTGTCGTCCCAGTCCTATTATATGGTTCAAAAATGTTGAGCTTAAAAAATGCGTCGAAGGTATAAAATTCCCCCGGCTCCGATGGCAAGAACATGTGAAAATAAACCTAGCGAAAAACTATTCTGTTAAAAGACAACGCGATTAGGGAAAACCTCGGTTTATTTGGTCCGCACAACAGGCGCTAGCTCGTGCTTAATTTAGAGAGCTGTTGGTTGAAGCCCATATTTACCGACTTATATAAAATATATATAAACCAAATCGTGACTCCCCTTTTTAATTACTTTTAGCCATTGTAACACTGTGCCGGGGAGATTTTGGAGCTCTGCTGGAAAGGTACCATAAGAAACAGCAAGATAATTTAATTCGAAGTTATTTACAATAAAACCTTGACTTTTGGTGAGGTCATACAAAATAACTATTTAAGTATATCTTTGAAAATTGTCTGCAGTTGTAGAGAACCACTCTTTATTTTGAGGAGGGAATTGTGAAATAAAACAAATCGCTAAGAAATTATTATTTTTTGGTTATCACGAAAATGTGCGCTCTAAAATCTAAATCTTCTCAAAAGTGCTGATGAGCACTGATACTGTGCTCAAAATTAAATTAAATAAACATATTTAAAGAACTCCATGGTACAAGAAAGGTTTCACAATTCCGAAAGATTATCAATCGAACAGTTCTTGGACAAGAATACGCACTTTGGTGAAGGTGTCTACAATACTGCTGGAACTAGAGTCTAAAAATGGTAATTTGATAATTGAAAAATGACAAACAAGAACTAATTCAGCTATTGGGGCAAGTAATCGATGTGAAGATCCGAAATCAAGCCCGTTGCCCAAGAACTAGGTACTTGGAATATTGTTTCTATAAGTCGAAGTGTGGCCGAAAACTCAGGTATGCCGATTACTCTTCGATCTCAGATATTCGACACACACACTCCTCCGAATTTCGCGTAAAACCTTGAGTCATCAAGTCTATAAGACTCGTAACTTTGTCGATTAGGTGTTGGAAGTACATGGATTTGATTAAACATTTCATCGAAAAATCTTTTTGAGCGGTGAGACCTATTTCCATCAAGTCTTTGTTAATAAGAAGAATTTCCCCATTTGGGGCTTAGAAAATCCAAGAATATCCACAGTTTGTTATTATGTGGCGCGATTTTTGGACATGGGGCTTCATTGGATCTTATTCCTACGAAAATTAAGCGGGTGACTATGAAAGGATTCTGCTAAGGAACTATAATCAATGAAGTCTTATGAGCAGAACTCGAAGGTATGGACGTTGGGGATGTTTATTTTCAGCAAGAAATCGCTGGGTGTCCGCAGGTGGTGAAACCAATGTCATTCTGCGAGAAAAGTTTCCTGGGATCAATATAACTCAATGCACTTAATACCTAACGCAGTGCGATTTCTTTCTTTGGAAGGAGAATGCTTACGACAGTTCTCCCTAGTCAATTGAGATGCACAATAAATGTGCAGAAATGCAATGAGAAATATTATCAAAAGTGACAAATATCGTGGAAGTCTTCCTTAAAATCAAAATGAAGCCTGTTAATGGAAATCTTTCAGATACGATCCTATTTTTCTCAGTAACATCGAGCTTTATCCAGAATATCACGACTACGGCAAGTTCTAAATCTCGTCAGAAAACTGGACAAATTTTAAATCACAACAAATTGCCAAACTCCCCAGGTGCTTAGTGGGTGTATGCTAAATTCCTGAATGGTCGTACGGAAGCAATATCCATTTACAGTGAAGACAAAGAGAATAAAAGGATTGTCTGAGCTTCGTGTTCAATGTGAAAATGTTGCCTGAATCTCTAAGTAATCCGCGAATTAATGGAACAACTTTGTCGAAACGTCAAACTGTTCTCGATTGCATCAATTCTGTTCCCGTGACAAAGTTGTGATCTTGTCACTTTTATTTAATTAAAGAAATGTTTTTAAAAGTTCTTATCAGTTTACATCTGATGAGAAGGGAACGATATTGTGGCAGATTAATCAATAAACATTCAAATGATACTCACCAATGATTCACTTTTGTAATCACTTGTTCGTGTGAAATAATCCGGTGTGTGGCTCTTTTCCTGGTTAAATTAAATTTCTTTGCACTCTTAACACTGATTAAACCAAATCGAATCTGAATTTCACCTCCTCACTCACATGTTTTAACAAAAAAAAAATTTTGCCAAAATCTAAATTTATCCACTCTTATGCAACAGTCCAAATTAACTATATTCCCTGGCGCTTATTCTTCTCACTACATTCGTCTCACTTCGGAAATACAGTAAATTATATAAAAAAATATATATATCCTTTATCAAAGCCTATCTTGAAACGGCCAAGTACGCTTCGTAGCCTCTATTGTTAGAATTATTAGCAACTCATTACAACTTCATTTGCATTTGCATTTTCGTTTCCATCGAAGAGAAAACGAGCCAGATTTCCGATTAGATTTTTGAATTAATGAACGAATTATGTATTAAGTAACGTGTGCATTAAAAATTCACGAATTAATTCAGAGAGACAGAGAGAGAAAAAGATAATTTCAATTTCAATCTAATCGTAAAACAAAACAAAAAAATAAATTAACAAAAAATCATATGTAGTAATATCGTAACAATCGCAATACCGTAATAATTCACACGCACTCAATGACGCCGCTCACCCCCGTTCAAGTTCAAAGATTTCACTTTTTGTTTGTGTGGTGTGTTGGCCCAAAAGAAATCGAAAGGAACCGTTTCTTCTTTATCCTCCACTTTTCTTGTTTACTTTTCTCCTTTTCACTTTGTTTTATGATTATTTTTGTTGTTGTTGTTGTCGTTGTTGGTATTTTTGCAACAAGTTATCGCATACGATATTCCAGTGTGCAGATGTTTTACACGTTACGATCAAGCGGTTAGCGTAAGTTTACGTCGATCAGCTCTTTTCGTTGGTCAAACCGATCTTTCACAATTGATGCCTGGAAAATGTCCAAAAAGATAGAACAATTGAAATGAAAAATTATCCTAAAAATAGATGAAAATTGAGGGGGAAAGAAAAGAGAAAAAAATCATTAACCTAACACTCGTCCCAAGTATTTGTGAGAATCGAATAGAAGGAAAAAAAAAACTGAAAACGAGTAAACGATAACCGATCGCGAGCGCGCACACCAATTAAGTCCAACCGACGCCACCGACAAAAAAGAACTGCGGCACGACACGAATACTCGACTACCAGTTGCTCACAGACTTTCCTGATCGACAAAAATTTTGTTAACAATTTTTGTTCGTCTATTTTCGATGTTTTTTTTTTTTGTTTTGTTGTTGTTGTGTTTTGTTTCTCCTTTTTGTTGGAGTTTTCTTCACATTTGTTTTGATCTGCAATTCCCATCCAGCTGTGGATAGTCTGAATTGGGAAGACAACTCACAAACACCAGTGTAAGGGTATGATTATGCTCGCTGCAAAGGGGCCCCTACACTACATAATCCGAATCCGAAAGTGTTTACACTGTCGCACACAAGTGCTTGAAGAAGGTGGAAAAATCGCCTACGACCAATGGGCTAATGGATAGAGGTGCACGGTGGAAGGTGGACTTGCAATGCAATGCAACTACCGATCGAGTGATCGGTCACGATCAGCTGGAGTATGGTGCTGGTGCTGGTGCTGGTGCTGGTGCTGGTGCTGGTGCTGGTGCTGGTGCTGCCACTGTTGCTACTTAGCGACACACGCTGCTAGTGTTACCACATCTTTGTTAGTTGTTAGCTCCGCTTTACAACTTTGACAGTATACTTAAGACTTAGTCAGTTGGGTCTCTTGTTGCCAGACTTTTGCGACAATTTTCCATTTCATTTTGAGTTGGGCTTCTTTGTTTTCATGTGGTATTCGCCGCTAAGAGAAGAATATGTGAATGAATCGGAAAAGGCAACTGCTGAGAGACGTGGAAACCAAACCGAACTAAACCTAACCGACCGATCCTACCTCAACTGAATTGGAAAAGCTAAATTTGATACTCTCGATACTCTGGGTCTTGTCGCTGGGCCCTGGTGTGACGGCAATCTTGGAGTTGTTTCAGTTTTTTTCTTTTGTTTTTCAATTTTTGTTCTTTTTTTTTGCATTCGGAATCTGCATCTGGATCTGACCATCTGTATCTGTCGTCGGCTTTGTGTGAGTGGGATTTTTTTTTATGCATCTCTGTATTTTTGTTATTCGACTCCGATGAAAAAGAGGTCAGACGCTTTGTGTGTTGCTTTAGCTGGGTTTTGCGTTTGCCTTTGGTCTGCTTTGATATGTATTGTTTTTGTTGTTTTTTTTTTCAGGTAAAAGATTCGCTGTATCTTATTCGTTATAATAGTGCTTTTTGCAAACAGAGAGGCAACAACCTTAGATGAATTTAGGGCGAAATCGATCCGAAAAGACGGTAAAAGGCTTAGACCTTTTGACTGGCTGTAGGAAACTAAGATTTTTTTAAGACATTTATGTAATTGTAAATCCTCAAACAAATACTTGTTAGCTTTTTCATCATATACGAGTACATGGGTACCATATAGGTATGATAGTACCTTCTGAGTCATGGGTGATACATATAAAAATGTTTGGTAAGTAGGTGTTTTGACATTCTTATGTGGAAGACATTAAATCATCTTAAGTGATGTGTGTGATATAGTAGTAGCAAGTGAGTAACTAAGATGTTTAAATTTGTTCTTTTTGGTTGTAAGGTAGTGGTGTGAACGCTATATTCTTCATCCTTCTCTTTCAGAGGACCCCAATTCTTTTAATCGTCAAAATATGAGTTTTTTTTGTAGGATTCTGATCCATTTATCAAGGAGACAAGGAGGGAACTAGACAAGCGATCAATCGAGGCTATGGAATGGGGCTACTGCAGGAATGTAGGAGATAAAAGAACATATAAAGGACTCAGCTACTAAACAGACGCATATACCATATGATAAAGGGCGTGATAATACAGTTGTAGTTGATATCTGGAAGGATATATTATTGGAACTACTTAACGGCAGTGACGACCAACTTTCCGCCCACAGGAAGAATTAACCATTCGACGCGCAAGATGGTCGATAAAACAGTTCCATCTTTTTGAACAAGAAAAGTTCGGGATAGCGATATCCAAACTAGAGTTCGCATATTCTTATTTTAATCTCCTTTTGTTGGACGAATAGGTGTATAGGTAGTCGTTCACATTTTTCTATGATTTGCTGGGCTTGTTATGTTCTCTTTATCTTTAAATAAAATTTCCAAAAATCTTTTTTTTCAATAAAGCGCCCAATCTTGTTCTTAAGAACCATCACTGAAGGTAAGCATTTCACGTCCTCTGCTCTCACGTACAGATATCGCCTTTCTTCCGGTACCGTCATAAACGATTCCTATTTTGATGCATCCTCTTCCTTACAATGTTTATTACTTTAACCGGATGAAACCTAGCACATCAAATGTGGCATATCTGATGCTGTCAGCTCAGGGCTCCGAATGGCTTTGGAGGTGCGACCAGAAAAGCCTTGACAACCTCTTCCGATTGCAAATTCAGATTCAACCTTGTTTATGTTTTATCGTCCGAAATATCCGCTATCGTATCTTAGAATGCATTAAGAAAGTGGCCAGAACCATTGTTGGCTCCTCTGAAGCTTCTGTATACCCTTGTTGTTAAAGAAATACGGATGATATGGTTCTTGTAACCACCGGATAACCGCAGAGTAATTTCTACAACTAGTCGAACTAGTCTGAACTG